>CAOKZL010001417.1:0-593611 GCA_948472985.1 Iguana delicatissima
AGGTTGTGTCCAGCTTCCATCTGAGCCAGGACATCATCCTGCCAGCCTTCTATCCTGAACCGACTACACCTCTGGAGTGGTCCCTCCACTCCCTGGATGTTCATCGGGCCCTGGCGTTTTACAAGGACAGGACTGTGGCCTATAGGCAGACACCACATCTTTTTGTCTGCTATGGCAGGCGCCGGAGGGGCCACAAAGTGTCCATCCAGCGCTTCTCCAAGTGGGTGGTACAGACTATACACCTGGCGTATGAGCTTGCCAAGAAGCCTCCACCAGACCTTCTTCAGGCTCACTCCACCAGAGCCGTGGCGACATCTACTGCCCTCCTGCGAGGGGTCGACCTGCAGGAGCTGTGCCGTGTGGCGACCTGGTCCCAACCATCGACCTTCGTCCGCCACTACAGACTCGACTGCCAGTCCAGGAGAGATGCTTGATTTGGCCATGCTGTGCTGTCTTCTGTTCTCTAGGGTCTGGGACCTGACTTACCATCCTGTCGGTAAGCTACACAGTCTCCTAATGTATGAGGCACAGAGACCATGAAGAAGAAGAACAGGTTGCTTACCTGTAACTGTGGTTCTTCAAGTGGTCATCTGTGCCCTCATACATCCCTGCCCTGCCTTCCCCTCTTTTTCAGGTCCCATCTTGTTTGGCGGACCAGAACTGAGGAGAGACCATTGCTCGGCGGGAGCAGCATGCGCAGTACTGACGTGGGGGAGGGGTTCCCGCCAAGCCAATGAGCTCTAGAATCTTCCGAATGCTCTCGCGCAGGCACGAAAGCTCCTAATGTATGAGGGCACAGATGACCACTCGAAGAACCACAGTTACAGGTAAGCAACCTGTTCTTTTCCTCCTATGTTTCCTTCCTTCACATCATATTTATATATCATTAAAGTCAAATTGAAAAATTTGGCCTAGACTGAAAATACCATTTCAGATGAAGAGGGGCATTGTATATTTAAATGCTTCCCATAAAGACAACTCCATTGACAAGAATAAAAGACACATCACATACTTTTCTGTATGCCAACATTCAAATATGCAACACACACCAGCAGCCTAAAATAGTAGAGTCCAGGAAAATTGACGTACTTGACCCTTCCCAACAATTTCAGCTGGGTCTTTTAATTTTCTTGTCCTCTTTCTACAAGAATTGGTGCTTCTTGTCCTTGTTAGCATTACTGGTGCTTGATGATATGAATGAAGATACAGGTTGACCATTCCTTATCCAGAAGTCTGAAATCTAAGATTGCCCACATGGGTGGCTGACACAGTGACCCCTTTGCTTTCTGATGGTTCAGTGTACACAAACTTTGTTTCATGTACAAAATTGTTAAAACTATTGTATAAAATAACTATCAAGCTATGTGTATAAGGTGTATATGAAACATAAATGAATTTTGTGTTTAGACTTGGGCCCAATCTCCATCTCAGTATGTATGTATATACAAATGCAAGTATTCCAAAATCTGAAAAAATCCAAAATGTGAAACACTTTTGGTCTCAGTCATTTTGGATAAGGGACACTAAACCTGTAGAACATTTTGCATAAAATAAATGCAGCTTTGTTTTACGCATTAGCTATTCAGATGGGCATGTGAATTCATTTCACCACTGAAAGTTAAATACTGTTCCCTTGCCTCTGTGTCAGTCTTCCTCTTTAAATCAGACTCAAAGTCCTCATTTCCCTGATGAGATAGAAAATTTCTGATCCTGATCCTTCCACACATGTTTCATATGTGCGTGGAAGCTACACCCATATTTCAAAATGTAATTATGTTTGGTGGACATTTAAGATTTTTCTTTTGGAAGTCAGGCATTTGAATTTTCCCACCTGCTATGGATTTGTTTTTGAGCTTGGTGTTTAATGTTCTTGGGTTTTCTTTTTCATAACATAATTTGGTATTTTAATGTTGCAAATGGCAGGAGGGGCATTCCTGCTAAGGACTAAAAGACATTGTGTGAACAGAGATAAAGAGGAGCATCTTGGTGTGATTTCTAATGGTATCTTGCTAAAGGTTGATTGTCCTTACTCTCATCTCAGCCTCACGAGATTGTAGCAGTTGTAGGTTTGAGCTGATGAACTTGTTTGGATGTAATGCTACATCACAGTTTAGCATTATAAGAGGGAACCTAGGTTCCCACTAGGCAGGAAGAGGAGAAGGAGGTGCACATGAGCTTGGGTGGGTATTAAGCTGGCTTGCTTGCTTGCTTTCTCTTTCTGTCTGTCTTGTTTGTTTGTTTGTTTCTTTCTTTCTTTCTTTCTTTCTTTCTTTCTTTCTTTCTTTTTCTTTCTTGGTAACAATAAAACTTAATTTAGTAGTACAGTACATCCAAACAGAGTTCTATTGTGTCCAGGCACTGGTACAGTGCTTGCCTAAGACATATTACTGCCTTTTGCCCAACTTGTCTTCTGGTAAAATTCTGAAAATGTTAAAGGGTGTTTTGCTTTGTTCTTCACAATTCCTGTCTACCTCTCACCGCTCGGTGCCACTTAAAGCAGATTGCTTCACTATGCCATAGGTTAGTGTCAGCCCAGTGGGGTTGTTCCCTGCTGAGTTTGTTTCGAGACTATTGACACTGTGAAGAACACAATGCACTTCTGCTTTGTGGATCAAACTCCAGTATACCAAAAAGTTAAATTGTACATGGGATCAACATTTCCTGGAGTCTGCCAGAATTGACCACCCCATATATATAGAAGCATTGTGTACAAAATATATGTGTGTATGAGCTTGCACTGCAGAAGAAATGCACTTTGCACAAATGTATCTTCTTGGGAGAGTTGCAACACATGTACCTCCTTTCCCAGCAGATGGCCCTAAAGTAGGAAAGCAGATTCATTTTCAGTGCTTTAGTACAGCTGGTCTTGCTCTGTCTCTTTAACATGTATACCTAGTAGGCTCAGATTAATTTTCAAAGGTTCAGATTAAATCAGTTGATTCATACTGTGTCCATTATAAGATGCTTATACCTCAAACACCTTGTTCAGTCCTGATCTATGTGGCCAATGTCATGCTCTTTGGTGCAATAGAAAGTGGATGACTTTATAGGTCTTAAAAAACAAGGTCACTATAGTAAATATATTTTTTGATTATTGCTGCTTGGCTTTTGTTTTTGTTTTGTAGCAAATGGCTAAAAAGGTTTCCATCTGCTTCTAACAAGGCCTAAATGACTAACAACAGATGAGACTTCTGGGAGGTAATTTTGTCTCCTTCCTGTTTCAGGAAGGCTTTTTAAACCTGATATGCTTAAAGCTAAAGATAAGATAAGCAAATGAAAAGGAAACTAGACAGGGTAGCCAGATTACTAGGTGCACTCTGAAAGCTCTAAACAGTATCTGTTTTGATCCTTTAAGCAGTAGTTTACATCTCTTTAAAAGAGGTTTAACTCAGATGCTAATTACACTCAGATGCATTGTTTCCCTTCCTTACACCTGCATTTGACTTTCTTGGCAGTTCCAAGTTTATACATGTTCTTGAATCTACAGGATCCTTTTGTTCAGTGTAGTGCTGTTACCAAACCCAGTTTTCTACATATATCCTCTAACTAAAATTTGGAACAACTGCATTTTGACAATTTTCAATACTCCTGACAAGGGCTGTAGAGGTGAACTGGGAAGCACTTACTTTTTACCCTGAGTTCAGCCCTTGATAACTCAAATCAAAGCATTCCTGTGAGCAGCAGAAAGACTACCATTAAGAACCCAGAAAGGAGCTTGGAGTCAGCATAGATGGTTGAATATTTTGATCCAAGGGCTACACTAGTGTATTGGCCCAGCTCCCAAACAAGAAAGACACCATATTTCATTGCCCTGTCACCCTTCAAAGTGACCCAAGAAGCAAACCACAAGTCACAGGTAATGCTGCTAGACAAACATCCACCATTATCTTTACAACTCATGTTTTCATTGGAAAGATGCCTGAAAGCACAGTTGATCCCAAAAATTGGATCTTGGATGCTTTGAGCACCTCTACTGATTTCTAGTCATAACTTTTTAAGAGAATAGAGGAAAGCTAAGGAACAGAAGTATTGGCTCCTTCCACTGAGAAGAAAGCCAGGAGGAGAAAGAATAATGGCTGAATGAGAAGCTCTCCCATGCTGACCATGGTTTGCCCACCTCTAATGTTGCTAACACTGGGCTAAGTGGACCAATAATTCAGTATAAAGCTGCTTCATCTGTGATGTCACTTGCTTTCTGCTGAGTCCTGATCTTAAAGTGATATGTTAATATTTGGTCAGTTATCTTACAAATGTGTTGGCTAACTAATGCCAGGTTTTATATATATTTTGAGGATGTACATAGCAGGTATACTATAAAAGTAATATACAGTTTTCATCCTCTTAAACCTTTAAGTTTTAAATTAAATTCAAGCCTCCAGGAAAGTAAACAATATCCCTTTCTCTGTTCATAGTAGCTCTCCAGCATATACCAGAGGTGGACAACTTCTGGGGGTCTGGGGGTCTTTTCCGTCCTTCCTCAAACCTTGGCAGGCTGCACATGCACACCCTGGGAAAAGTTTCTAAAAGTGTTGCAAGGAGCACAATTTGCAATTTAAAAAGTGTCTCCTCTACTACCTGCACAGCATGGCCTCAAATAACTTTTTCTGGTAAAAGGAAGTGACCTCCCAGCATAGGTAGGGGTCAGGAGGCCCACTGGTAGGCCACATGAGCCACACTCTGCCCACCCATTTGAAGAGCTTTGTGTTAGCTGTCATGGACGGCTGAGTAAGAATAGTCATCTCTGAGTCTTGCCATTAGGATTCCTTTGCATGCTTTGTATGCAGCTAGTATTCAGTCCTCAGTTATAATAGGAAGAATTTCAGTTCTGTTGCTGTGTTTTAGTATGATATAACTTATTCATGGAAAGCCCTTAATACTGAAAAAAGCATTTCAGATTGTTTGTCAGAGATGCATCTAAAAATCCATTATAGGAAGAGTAAGAATCCTGACCCCTTAATTGCTACTGACTAATTTTTAAGCCTGTATTTATGCTTCATAAACAGTAAAGATCTGATCAGCAGCTGGTTGGATTTTAGCACCAGATGTCTGGAAACTGAAATGTAAGAGCACTCCTTGCATTTGTTCCTCTTGCCAGAGAAATGGTTCACCAACAAATTCCCACAGGATGAAAAGGCACTTTAAGTGAAAAACAAACTTTTACCCTGGAGTTCCTCACCTAAATTCATTTGTGTTGTAACTCCATAGGAGGTAGGGAATGAATTTAATCCATTGATTGTTCTGAGAAAACAGGAGACAAAGCTTGGTTTTTCCTGCTACAATTATGGACGCCAAGAATAACGCTGAGGGGTGGTTTGGAATAGCTGTCCAGGCAGGTTTTGCAAGTTTTGTGAAAGAAGGATATAATACTAAGCATAGTTAAATAATATACTTAGTTCATTGTTCTTTCTTGTGCATCCATTATTAATAATGTATGTATTTTATCCTTCTTCCATATTGTGTGTCGTTATGTTACTTTCTTGACATGCCTAACAAATATTTTAAGTTTCAGGTAAACTATTATTGTTTGTTCAGCTGAAGTGTAATTAAGTTGAATGGGTACACACTATCAGCATTGTTGTATATATACTTTACCATTGCTGATATCTTTTGTAAGTAGAAATGACCTTGGGAGAAAATATTGAAAGTAAATGTACGTTGTTAAAGAAATCAGGAATCTTCTGCAGTAGTGGTTCCAGAGTGTATCATTTGAATGCCAAATAATCTAGCCTAGGGGCAGTTGAAAGGCCTCAGACAGGTCTGTTTCAAGCCAATTAAAGCTGTTAAAAAACCTTGTTGAAATCTAACAGATGAAAAAAAAATGACCTCCAAGGCTTCCATCTATCTTCTGTGACAGCACGTATCAGCTGTCAATTAGCTGACATCTACAAAGTTGACTGATTTAACCCAGCTAGGAATGTGTATTTAACAAACTGTATTTAGCCGTGGTTGGATAAATATTTGGGGGTATGCTGTGCAAAATAAAATTCTACCCTGCAGCCCAATTTGTATGCCACAGAAGATTGAATTCTGCAATTTGTTTAAATTGTGCACCTCAAACAAATGTGCTTGGTTTACTTTCTTTTGCTTAACTTCTTTTAGTTGTGCTGGGAATGCCAGTGTTGGTGGGGGATGCCATAAGTTAACATGGCCATATTCCCATCCGTTGGAACATTTATTTAGTCCTTTTTGGTCCTTGAAATCTCAGCAAATATTACCAAACATCTTTTCCCCGCACATAATTACTGGGAATAATTCTTTAAGAACTGGCATGATGTGGTGGTTGAGTATGAGAAAGCAGTGTCTGAATCCCCACTTACCCATGGAAACCACCTAGATGACTTTGGGCAAATCACACTCACTCAGCTTTAGAGGAAGGCAATAATGGCAAACCTCTTCTGAATAAATGTTGTCCCCCCCAAAAAAAAAACGCCTAAGATAGGTTGGATAGGGTTGCCCTACATCAGGGTCAACTTGAAGGCACATTACTACAACAACAACTACTTCAGTGAAATCTCAGTCTTAGGCCATTTCCGCACTAGACTGTTATAGTGCTATGATTCCATTTTCAACATCCTATGGAATCCTGGGGTTTGCAGTTTCAGGAGGGGCCACCCAGCCCCTCCCGAAACTGCAAACCCCAGGATTCCAGAGGATGTTGAAAGTGGAATCATAGCGCTATAACAGTCTAGTGCGGAAATGGCCTTGGGAAGCAGAATTTTGTGACCAATTCTGTACTTTCTCTGTGCTTCTGTAGATTTACACTGTGTATACAGCTTTGCTTACAGCATTTGACCTTTACTAAAAGGCATTCCAAACTATGCTAAAAGGATTCACAAAGAGCAGTAATTTTGCTGCTAGTCATAGACAAACTCCATTGATTTCAGTTGGAGCTTAGGTGTGACTGCATGATGCAAGATTACCCAAGGTAAAATCAAGCTGGTGTTAATGTAGTGGTTAGAGTGTTGGACTGGGATTAGGTGAGGGATTCAGGTTTTAGTTTCCCGAGCAGCATGGAACTTATGGGATAACCTTGGGACAGTCATTCCCAACACTAACATACTTCATATGGTTGTTATATGAGAATGAGATGGGGAAAAGAAGAGCCATGTATATCACCTGGAGTTTGTTAGAAAAAGATGGAGTATGAATGTAACCAGTAAATAAACAAACAAGCAGTTATAAACAAGCAATTGCCTTTATCAGTTTTTGAGTTCTTTTCTGTAATATTTGATCACTGATTTCTATTAATAGTACAAAGGGCACAATTCATTTGCATGTTTATCCTGTTTTTGTTTCTTTTGACCACTTTTGTTAAAAGGTCATTTTTTGACTAAAGGTCCTAAAAGAATAACATAACTGATCTTAAGAGAGTCATTGTATATATTGAAAAACAGCATGGAAGAAAAACAAGTTAATTGTTCCAGAATCAATTAAGAATGTATTGTTTATGCAGTTTATAGTCTTGTACAGAATGTATTATTTACGTAGTTTATAGTTTTGTACAGTTCTTAACTTTTTCTTTATTGGGGAGCCCCTGTAAATATAAATTGTTGCCCAGGGACTGGCAAAACTTAACTCAATATTTAAATATTTAAATTTAGATTCAAGTAATCAAATCTATCTATCTATCTATCTATCTATCTATCTATCTATCTATCTATCTATTTATTTATTTATTTATTTGACGCTACTGGAGACTAGTATTCAAATCTCTGCTCAGACATGGGTGACCCTGGACAAATAACATTCTCTCAGCCTCAGAGGAAGGCAACGTCAACTCCCTCTCTGAACAGATTTTGTAAAAAACAAACGAACAAACTTGAGATAGCTTTACCTTAGGGTTACCAAAGTCAGAAGTGACTTGAAGGCACACAACAGCAAAGTGCTGCTGAAAGGGGGAGATTCTTTCTAGCCTTCATGTCTCTCATCTTTGAAAACTGACTTATGGTGACTCTAATGCAAACTTACCATGGCAGATTTCTTGGCAAGATTTGTTGCCTCTGCCTTTCTGTGAGATTGGGAGAGTTTGATCTGCCTTGCCTGAGGTCACCAGTGAGTTGGCTGAGAAGAGATTCAAACCCTCGTCTCCAGAGTCATAGTTCCGGTGTGCGTATACGCCTGCCGCCATGCCACTGTTGTCAGGGGTCAGGCAGCCTGTGTGTGTGTGTGTGTGTGCGCGCGCGCGCAGGTGTCAAAATGCACGCATACCTGCTGCCATGTCCCTATTTCCATACCAACGCAGCAGCAGGTATGTGCGCGCAGCCAAACTGCTTCCCTGTTTGCAAATGAGAGAGCAGTTTGGACGTGCCCACATGCCCATTGCCACATTCCTGTTACTGCCACTGCTGTTGGTGCCCAGCAGTAGGGTGTTGCAGACCCCCTGTGAGGGCTCTGCAGACCCCAGGAGTCCCCAAATCCCAGGTTAAGAGCCACTGGCCTTGTCAATTAAGAGTGTTAATACTCCTTGCTTATTGCTCTGAATTTGTTTGATCTGCTCTGGTGCTCTGAATTTGTTTGATCTGCTCTGACTGCCAGCTAGTTTCTGGTCACATTTTTAAAGTGCTCTTTTTGACTGTTGAAAGTCTTAAAAATTTGGAATATGAATACCTTAAAGAAGGCACATTCTGCTGCCTTTTGTATGTGAGCCCACATGTACTTCATTCATCAGCTGAGATGTTGCTCTGGGATATTCTTGCCACATAAGTTTGAGTGAAAAATCATTAGAACAGAGTCTGAATTGCACAGACCTCCTCATACTGTAGGACTGCAATTTCCAGCAACCCTAGCCAAGATGTTTATGGTGAGGTATGATGGGAATTGCCGTCCAACAAATCTGGAGGGCCACCTTATATGGGAACAATATATGATGTCTTAGTTACTGTCAGATCTACAGAAGTTTGTCTTAACAGTACTTATTTCTTTTCTTTCTGTCCAGGGGTTATCACCAATTGGAAAGAATGCTGGACTGCTTAATATCACCTTTAAGTATGACAGTAAGTTCTCCTTCTTGTTATATATTCTCTAGAAATTTTGTTCATTTCATGACTTAATGCATAAATTAGGTGAAAATACAGTGCATTAAATAATAATTTACAGCAGATGAACAGTGATAATATAGGACTACTGATTTGACTGCTTTTGTTTATGGTATTTAGCAGTACCTTCACGTAGGCTTATAACCAACCTGAAGGTTTGGAACAAGTTACAAAAATACAGGTTGTATTTGTTAAAATGTAGTACTAAAACCTGTTGGTTTTTCAGCATTACATGCTTACCCAGATAAAATCAAATGATACACATAGATTTAGACTTCAGGTTTTTTTAAATCATTTTTGTATATTATTTTAATACAAAACAAATATTTAAAAACAGTTTCTCCATCATATTTTTATCTACATACATGAAAGTTTACTGTATTTTCCTATCCTCCTACACTTCTACTTAGAATCTCAGTATTAACATAAATGTTACCAGTTGTTTACGTACTACAACATTTGTCTTTTAAAAACCTTCAATCCAGGTCCTTATGTACTGGATATTCTATTAAGTAACCTTAACACTTTAGTACATATTTTCTTAAAACTATTTGGAATATAATAATGTATTTTTACCCAACTACTCATTCTCAAATACTCTTTGTATGTTAATTATATTTTGTGTTGGAGTAATTATCTATTGGAGCCCACTCGTTTTTTATGCCTTCTTCTGTTTGGTTTCTTAATTTTCGTGAAAGAGCATCTGCTATTTTCATTTCTTGTATACTTTGAAACCACTGCTCAATTTTGGGAACATCTTCATTTTTGGTTTTTGATAAGGTTAACTTCAGATAACTTAAGTTACCTATTATGCACATTTGTATAATATGAACTGTGTCATGCACATTTTTGTATTATGTAGATTTCCCCCCTACCACTGTGTTTCGTCCTTGATACCATTTTACAATAAACACTGGCCTGAGAAAGCCAGTATGGTTTAGCAATTAAGAAAGTTCTCCCTGTTCCAAGCACAGAATATTAAAATTCCTGCTTGAGCACAGATCTTATCCCACAAGTGGGCAGCTACACAAGGTCCAGATGCTGCCCTAACTTCTCACTGTACCATGGGCATCCTTCACCATACCTCCCACAGACTCCCCCTCTTTTATTAATTTAAACTCAAAGTGTTTCCTGCATCCTCTTAGTGTTGTGGGGAGCAATTCCACCATTTTTCTAATGTCCCAGGAAATGAGAGGGTCCTCTGTTGCTGCTGTCTCAACACATCCCTTTCCCAGCACAACCTGTATTTACTTTGCTGTCGTGCCCACCCACCACTCCTCTGCCTCCCGCCACTCCACCTTCTGATTGGTGCTGCCTTAGCTGAACCTCTTCTTGCCTCACCAACTGATGTCCTTCCATCATCCCCAAGGTGCTCCATCTCCTGCTCCCCTGCTTACCCATGCAATCGCTGCTGTTGCTCTTCCTCTTTCCAACTCCATCCTCCATGCCGCAGCTGCCTTTCTTTATTTTGTTCCATCTCCCACCTGCTTGCTTGGTGTGGCAGCTACTGCTCCTCCTTAGCACCAGCATCTTCACAGAATAGGCAGAAGCAGACCAGCATTTTTTCAAAGAACAGAGAGGCAGTGGACACAGCATGATGAAATAGCAGTGGTAATGGCATTCTACTCCTGCATCAAGCAGTTGGAGAGCTTGGGCCACTGGTATAAGTTACAGCTAGTTCAAATAAAACTTCTTAGTTTGTAAGGTGCAACAAGACTCTTTAGCTCTTTTTCCCATTACAGATTAACATGACTTCCAATGTAAAGAGTTTGGAAGTGAAAGTCTGAAAGGTGTTCACTTGTGAAAGGAGATACAGACATACTTTCCTCTTTATCTGTCATATCTCCTTCTTTTTGAAGCAAATAACAATCCAGTGTGGCAGATGTGTGTTTCCTCATTAACATGATCCTTCCACGTTGTATTTCCACTTCTCAAAATAAATCCCTCCAACACCTCTACCCAGCCTGTACCTGCTACTTTGTTTCCCCACTGTGGATTACATTGCTTTGGGGAATGGAATGGAATCCTATTAAGTACAGAGGTATAAATCTCCCGTGCACATTCACTAAAATCAAAGGCAAAGCCAAACTGCTTCTGAACAAATCTTGCCAAGAAAACCCCATGATAGGGTTGCCTTAGACTTCATAAGTTGGAAATGACTTGAAGGCACAAAACAGCAAGATCCATTTAACTTAGTAGGGCACACATCTGAGTAAAGGGTTCAGAAGGCTATGACATATGCCCAGCACAAGGAAAGGTGGAGAAGGATGATGATGATGATGATTAGTTGAATTTATATCCCATCTTTCTCCCAAGATAGAATTGGTACTTCCAGAGGGACATAATTGTTTCTTTATTATTTGAAACTGTTCAGAAATCTAAGATCCTCAGCAATCATCTGTCTTACCTTATGAAGGCTCCCCCCGCCCATTTATCAGCCTTTCCTCTTTTCTTGTTTCTCTCATCTCCTCTTCCAACTTGGATCATACCCTTCAGCCCTCAAAAAGGCTGGGGAAAGTGAAACAGAACTTACATTTTTCTGGAAACCCTATAAAGATTGCCTTGCCTGTTGCAAAAAACAAAAAACAAAACAAAACAGAATTCGTGGCCTTTGAAGGGTAATACTTTTCTTATGATATTACAGCATTTTGTTGTGCTTTGTCATGCTGTTTTCTCCTTAGTATTCCTATACCCTGATTTTCTCTTTAGTCATTCCTGTACCTTGATTCTGTTATTTTCTTTTGTACTGTATTCTGATAGTTCTCCTAATAATTCACCTTTATTTGCAAACAAACTAGGCTTTCATCCAAAATTGCAGCATTTGCTGGGGAAAAGATCTCAATTATGTTGTGATAGCTCAGATGTCAGCTATAGTTGCAGGCTCATTTCTTCCCTTCTACCTCAGTTCCTGGAAGAGGAAGAGACTGGTTCTTTGTTTTCTTAAATGAGAGTTTCGAATCTAAGCTAATGATCTAAATGAGTTGTGGGTAGAATGTCTAGAATCTGAATAAAGTCTGGCTGTCTAGGTGATCCAAGTTTTGATGGATCTCCATAAGAATCATAGGATTGGAAGAGACCCCAGGAACCATCGAATCCAACCCCCTGCTATGCAGGAACACCCATCGAAGCATTCCCAACAGATGGCCATCCAGCCTCTGCTTAAAAACCTCCACAGAAGGAGACTCAACCACACTCCAAGGCAGCATATTCCACTGTTGGACGGCTCTGACCGTCAGGAAGTTCTTCCTGAGGTTCAAGTGGAATCTCTTTTCCTGCAGCTTGAATCCGTTGCTCCTTGTCCTAGTCTCTGGAGCGGTAGAGAACAAGGCTGCTCCCTCCTCAACATGACATCCCTTCAAATATTTAAACATGGCTGTCATGTCCCCTCTTAAGCTTCTCTTCTGCAGATTAAACATACCCAGCTCCCTAAGCCGTTCCTCATAGGGCATGGCTTCCGGACTCTTCACCATTTTGGTTGCCCTCCTCTGGACACGTTCCAGCTTGTCAATATCCTTCTTGAACTGAGGTGCCCAGAACTGGACACAGTATTCCAAATGAGGCCTAACCAATGCAGAATAGAGTGGTACCATTACCTCCTTCGATCTAGACACCATACTCCTATTGATGCAACCAAGAATCATGTTGGCTTTCTTGGCTGCCGCATCACACTGCTGACTCATGTTCAGCTTGTGATCTACCAAGACTCCTAGATCCTTTTCCCATGTACTGCTATCCAGCCACACGTCCCCCATCGTATGCTTGTGACTTTCATTTTTTTCTGCCCAAGTGCAGGACCCTACATTTCTCTCTGTTGAAATTCATTTTGTTAGCTTTGTTCCAGTTCTCCAATCTGTCAAGGTCATGTTGAAATTTGATCCTGTCCTCTGGTGTATTAGCAACCCCTCCTAGTTTGGTATCATCTGCAAATTTGATCAGCATGCCCTCCACTCCTTCCTCCAAATCATTGATTGAAGATGTTGAATAGCACTGGGCCCACGACAGAACCCTGAGGCACCCCACTAGTCACTTCTCTCCAGGATGAAAAGCAGCCATTGGTGATCACCTTTTAGGTGCGGTTGGTCAACCAATTACAAATCCACCTAACAGTAGCCCTGTCCAGCCTGCATTTTACTAGCTTCTTTGCAAGAATGTCATGGGGAGCTTTGTCAAAGGCCTTACTGAGGTCAAGATATGCTACATCTACAGCATTCCCTTTCTCTATCAAGCTTGTAACCCTATCATAAAAAGAGATAAGATTCATCTGGCATGACTTATTTCTGAGAAATCCATGCTGGCTTTTAGTGATTACGGCATTGCTTTCTAAGTAATTACAAACTGACTAATGATCTGCTCTAGGATCTTTCCTGGAATTAATGTCAAGCTTACTGGGTGATAATTATTAGGGTCCTCTTTTTCCCCTTCTTGAAGATGGGGTGACATTTGCCCTCCTCCAGTTAAGAAATGAGATCCAAGTCTGGAGCATAGCCATCTCTACATGCTTCCATCATTTGCAATGGCTCCACCAAAATACCATCCTTACGCGCACACACTTTCACCACACTGAAAGATGGAGTGGCTAAAGGAGACCTGGGAAAAGATAGAGCTAGGTCTATCTACTTTAGGATCTCTGAGAAATTTGCAGTAAATTAGTGAGGATTTCAAACTCCCAATTATTAACAATAGGAGCAACAAAATGAACTGTGCTATTTCCCGCTCCTGAATTTTACTGCTGAAAGGCAAGATGTTTAGACTAACTAGGAGTAGTTTTTGTATCACAAGACCTATACTGTTATTTGCGGTGTTACTGAAATGAAATTCCTGGGCTCAGAATTGTTTTTACTCAGAATGCAAGCTTAAAGTCTGCCAATGTCTGATCTAAAGAGCCAGATTTATACAGTTACCTAATTGTACTGATAGTAGCAATGTCATCTGTTGTGCTGCTGAGAAATATTCTACTTTCTGACTGACCATAAAACTGCTGTAATGGTAGAACATACACATTTGAATATGTCTTTAAGTAAGGCAATGGCTAATGGTATTTAACCATTTTGTTTTTCAGACTGCACGCCTTATTTGAATTCCATAGGAAAGCATATCATTGGTGATGTTCAGAACATCACCATTAGCCAGTATGCATGCTCTGATCAAGTTGCAGTGACAATATTGTGGACAACAAATCCCATTGGTAAGCAGAGGAAAATGAACTGCAGTTACATACTTATTTAAGCAGTGGTCTCTTAGTAGTTTTGGTGTACGTGCAGTCCTGCAAGAAGAACTGCCATCACCTTCTGGCACAGCTCATAGCATCTAGCTCCTGTCTGATCCCTCCAAATTAATTATTCTTACAGCTGAGGCTAGAAACTGAGGCCAGCTCTGACTATAATCCTTAATGCTGAGGATGTGGCTATAAAGGAACTGCAGGCAGTCACTTTAAGAAGCAGACCATTGGAAAGTGGCATTCTTCTCAGTGTTTAAAGGCACTCCAAATTTTTAAAAGCTAACATTTTCTTTACAATCTTAAATTGCCTTTGAAGTCTGCAAAAAATCCAAGCAGAGTTGTTCTGAACTCTCTCCTACTCGTATTAGTGAGCTTAAAGATGCTGATACTGGCCTATTCTCTCTAGTTTATATTGTGTGAGCCGCCCTCTGGCCTGCTGTTGTTCTCTAAGGTGTACTTCTTGGAAGTAGTCAGTGAAATCAGTAGGTTTTTTTTTTTAAATCAAGCTACAATGATTGAATAATATAAATAAACTGGAGAATTTAAAAATGTGATTTAATGCACAAATACATCCTAAGCACTTTGTTCTGTAATAATTTTGTCTATCAGTACAAATTCCTAATGAGTAAATTCATTGTTATAACTCTACTTACTTACTATAGGCTAGATACTTGAAATGAATGGGACTTTTTAGTTGTGACTAACTTAAGATCCATTGATTTTAACAGGTTTATTCTTGGTAAGACAAATAGTGCACTTAGAAACAATGTATTTAAAACCAAGCTGATTCCACTAGAAGTGGTTAGGGCTTTATAAAGTGATGTGCTGGGAATAGATGTATATTTTGATAACTAGTTTATATGTTCGGATGAAATGTGAAAATGTCTACATTGATTAAATAAATTGTAACATACTGGATTGTATTAAATAGCCTGTGGATCTGAATAGAAAATAATGAGCACCTAGTCAGAAGGAATGTGCAAGTGATACTCCATGCTTCCAAGAGTGTAGAGTTACTGAATTGCTAATCTGCAGCTGCAGGTTTGGCTGCATCCAATCTCCATGGGATACAAAGCTTGGTGTTTTCTCTTGTAATGATCAGAGGTTAATCCTTTTGAAAGCATCAAGAGGGAACTGTAGTTGAAGGATCTCAGGTAACGGGAGCCTGTTAACTCTTCTCTTTCATGGTCTGTATGTTAGCACAAACACTGCTTTTATTCCTCTATATAATAACACAGTGGGTGGCTCATTTGCCTTTCCCATTGCAAGATCATTTGGACCTGAGAAATAAGATACTAATGTAAATACACACACTAGGAAAACTGAATTCAAACACAACAAAATGTACAATGTGAAGCTCTTGCAGTCAATGTTGGTTTAAGTATTTTTTGGAACACGGGTGAGATCCCTATTCCTTTTTAATTGCACCCAGCCTATAGTTGCTGTTCTCAGATGCTTTCATGCCTCTGTTATTAAGAACGGGGTTTCTTTACATGAATGGTACCTTCACTGTAAATATCATAGAGAGCCAAATTAGAGACGCAACTGCATTCCTTTTGAAGCTGACCTAAGACAGCTTGCTGTCTGAGGTGAAACAGCAAATGCCCTCTCACCCGCTATTCACCTAAGTCAATGTTCGCAGCATCCAGTCAGGTTATTTTGGAATGCAAGGGAGAAATAACCATCCTTGGGAGTACAAGGCCCATTCTTTGCAGGGAAAG
Source organism: Iguana delicatissima (assembly GCA_948472985.1). Lineage (NCBI taxonomy): Eukaryota > Metazoa > Chordata > Lepidosauria > Squamata > Iguanidae > Iguana > Iguana delicatissima. The sequence goes on from CAOKZL010001417.1 coordinate 15,975, forward strand.
AAAAACCCACAGTAACAAATTTAACAATTTGGAACGCACTTCGCACTCCAAATCTGCTTGAGGCATCTTCCTCATTCTGTCTCACGTTAGAACCAGCCCAGACATGATCCCCTCCTGGCCAGTTATTCAGAGTGCCTTTCTTGGAAAATATGCTTTGATTCCTGTTATTTGTTCTAGGAGACAAAGTATATCCACTCTTGTTCTTTGTCTGGACTGGTATGGCACCAAGGATTTTCACTGTATGGCAGCACATTGCAGTACCCTTCATACTGTGGTCTGTCCATACATACATGACTGGCTGTTAGTAGCCTGTAGTCAAGCAATGCTGCAGAGACATTCACCCCACTCTTTTGACTTCTTTCAGCAATCTGCTAACAGCTAAATCTAGCAAACAAATGAAGAGAAAGAAGAGCTTGCCACAAGCACTATGATTGGAGTGTGAGAGCCTCATTGGATTGTTGCCCCAGATTGTGTGATGGATTTGTACTGAGAAAAGCCCAGTCCCCTGCTTCTCCACTACATCATGACATCTTGGCATTTTCCTTATGTTCTCGTACTGGAAACACTCTATCTGGCTTCTTCCTATTTGTTTTTTATGTCTAGATCACTCTGAACTGCTCTGGACTGTGCTGTTCTATTCTGGAAGTGAATTAGAGGAGTTTGATTTAATCTGAAAATAGTAGGAATTGGTATAGATTGTCCTGATTCACTTTGAGATTCAGCCAGAATGGTTGCACAGCCCTTCTAAACAATCAATCAGTGTCCAGATGCATTGCCCTCCAGTCTTTTTCGTTTTTCATTTGAACACCAAGTATCAGGTGTTAAGGTTTCATGGTGCTGGAACTGTGGCTCTGTTAGATGTCTTACTTATTACAGACAGCTTACAAATAATATATAAGCAGGGGCATTTTTCTGTTTAAACATATGCAGGCATTGAATTTCTGAAGGGATTTCGAGTGATACTTGAAGAATTAAAATCAGAAGGAAGACAGTGTCAACAGTTGGCCTTGAAAGACCCCAAGCAGCTCAATTCAAGTTATAAGTGGACTGTAAGTATGTGCTTTAGGGAAGTATTCTTTGATTTATAAAAAAAAAATCTTGTATAAATCTCCCCTTTGAATCTTTGGGGCCCAAAATCATTCTTTTATAAGGAGGCCTATTATAGCTGTTGCAATGTTATACTACAAGTCCTCTTCAAAGGTTTGATCTTGAGTGTGTGTGTGTGTGTGTGTGTGTGTGGTGGGTTACTCACTAAAAAAACTCTTGTTAATTGTAGTATTGGAACTTGTAAAAGTTACTTTTTGGTTAACCTTACCCTCCAACTGTCCTGATTTGCCAGTCAGTCCTGATTAATCTTCTGTTATCCTACTTTTCAGCTACTTTTAAAGTGTCCCATTTTCTTTCTCCTCCTCCCAATTTCCCCTTTTGTCTTCAGCTTCTTTCAGTTTCTGCAAATTGAGTTCAAAGTGCAGAAGTAGTTTGAATTCAAGTAACTTAGCAGAAGGGAGAGGAGAAAGGGGGGCAGAACCTTGCCCTTCCCAGTAGGCTCAGGCAAAAGCACACTACTGCAGCTTCTCCTAGCATGTGTTTCTTCCTCTCAAGTTTTGCTATCTTGACCGCATTCTGATGTTTATTGGCCTCATGTGCCCTGGTTTTCATCGGTGAAACAGTGGATGGTATAGCATATACATCCCCAAATTTCCCAGCCACTATGGCCAGCTTGACAATATTTTGCTATCAGAGGTGTTGATACAGTAGCAACCTCTACTGTGGCCTAGGATGCCATTTAGGTGTGATAGGCATTTAATATTTGCTTGTTTGGATCTTGAACTAATGTGAACTTCCCACAAGGCTCTTTTGGTTCCTGTAGAAACAAAGGCGAAATGTTCTGTTTCGACAAGTAGCCGAAGGGAACATTTCTCTGTGTCAAGACTTGCACACAATAGCATTTGTGTCCTTGGCACTTGATATCTGAGTGCTCTGAATGAGAATGCCCATCTGTCGAAGGGAAAGTATGTAAGCAGATGGTGCAGTGCTCATGTGGGGGCAAAGACCGTAGCAACCAAGATGACAGGACTCCTAGAAAACGTTAGTCCATTCCTGAGACTACAAGAACTGCTTCAGAACATTCAAATGTGTTTTTAAGATAAGGAGCCCAAGTGAAACAGATTCAGTTCAGATATATTTCTTACTCAGGGTGGTTTCATTATTATTTCTTGCAGAACTGAATGTATTTTCCCCTCTTGTATGAACATTTGTGTCTCCCCTTTTTAGCAAAGGGTAGCCATATGAAGTAGTAAGAAGAAAATGAATGACAAACTTTTGGGGGGTGGGTGGGATACATACTACTTTTTGGAAGTTCAAGGAACAAGCAAGTCAAGAATCTAATCTGTTTCTATTTTTTTAATGAATTAAAATTCATGGGAACCCATTTGGGAATTCCAGAATCCCCCTGCCCTGCCTGCCCTATCAAACTATGCCCCTTTCCAGTGCCTTCCTTAAACCAGTTACTAATTACAAAATGTGTAGAGGGCAGGTCCCTTCTGGTCTGATTGTAATTTACAATCCTTTAATCCTACAAGTAGGAGCTGTGGACTTATGTTAGGAAAATACATTGTGCTGAAATGATCATGTAGGAAGTGTTGGAAGAAAGTTACTGACCAGCTTAAATTTCTCCCATTTCAGGCAGTGGAATCCCAACCTTTTCTAAATCTGAAATTTGAAACTGACTACTTTGTAAAGATTGCTCCTTTTCCATCCATTAAGAATGAAAGTAACTATCACCCTTTTTTCTTCAGAACTCGGCGTAAGTACAAGAAAAGAGTACAAGAAAAGACTTCTTTTCTGATTTTGGTGATATCTGGATCTAATGTATTAATGAAAGCGCATGGCTAATGAAACAGCATGCTTCCATTTCTATTTTTTTTTTTTTAAAGCACATCGCAGCATATTAAAATGGATTCTGAGGCCTCTGGGACAAAATTGGCACAAGCATCACCATGGACATTGCAAGTTCTATTTGGATGATATTGATAATGAACAGAACCCATAAAAATTACTCTTTGAGGATTGCAGCCTCCAGAATTCCCCAGTCAGTGGTCATGCTGCTGAGAAATTCTGGTTCAAAAACAAAACAAACAAACAAACAAACAAAAAACCCAAGCTGCTGTAAAAGACAATACCAGGGCTAGGTCAGCTGCTTCATCTACAGATACATAGGGTAGGGCACAAGAGCAAGTTCTGAGCTCCTCTTCCACCAGGCTCCTCATATTCTATAGTGTTAATTCAGCCTTAACACATAAAAATGCTTCTGAAAATCAGGGCCTAGCTCATGTAGCCTGTCAGTTTCCATTTCTTTCTTTCTTTCTTTTTTTTAATGTGAATATTGTATGGAAATTCTAACTTGGGCACAAGTTCCTGATTGTGGAACTTGTGCTCCTCTGTTTTCACATTCTCCCATGGTGTGTGGCGGACAACTTGGATTGGGTTCATGTTTCCATTCCCTCCAATAGCCAGGTTCCCCAACCAGTTGAACTGAGTCTCTGGCCCTCTACTAGCGGGAGGACGGGCTCCTTCTGTGTCCTCAGTCTAGTGCTTGCCTCCTCTGAATCTTTTCTCAGTAGCTTCTTTTTAGTTTATCTTAAAGCTATAATGTATTAAAGGCTTGGTGAGGCAATATGGCCTGTTAGGTCTTCTTTTTTGTGTGGTGAACAGAAAAGTGGTGGGAAAATGTTTATAGCTCTATTAGATTTATTTTTTTGCAGTGTTAGTTCTGTCCTGTTGCAAGGACTATGGATTGGTAACAGTTAATAAGTGACAATCTCAAGAACTTGCCCCGTGTAATATGTTCAAGGGTTTCTGGGGCAATTGAGTTTTCCAGTACCCTCTCTGGTTGCTTTTGTAATGTCCAGCTTTCTTGGCTCATGTAGACCACCCTGTGAAACCTCGTACAAAAAGAATATTAATCTCTCTTTGTTTCTGAACTGATACTTTTTGAAAATGAATTGTCATTGGAGATTTTAACTATTCCTTTTTTGTGTACATTTTTTCTTGCTAGCTTGTGAATTGCTGCTACAGCCAGAAAACTTAGCCTGCAAACCTTGTAAGTGGAACTGTTTGCTTTACACTATCTGTATCTGGATGATAATCTGTACTTGGATTTATAAAATAATAATTAATCCATGTCTAAATATCCTTTTTTATAGTTTGGAAGCCTAGAAACCTGAATGTTACACAGAAGGGCTTTAATATGCACATATCCTTTGACCATGCACCGCATAATTTTGGATTCAGATACTATTATCTACACTACAAGCTGAAAAGCGAAAGCCATTTTAAACAAAAGACTTGCAGACAGGTTTGCTGAGCACGTTTTATAATGCTAAGTATATGCATGAAATGATTGTAATAGGTTTAGGAGCAATTTTACTATGCCAGTGGAATGACAAATGTGTTGGTATTTTTAAAGATATGCTGGCAGAAGATTTTGGCAGCAGAGCTGCTGTGCCAAGATGGATAAGACAGGGCAGAGTTATGGGGGCCATTAACAAGGAGCACACTTGTGCTAGAATCTGAACACCTTTGATCTCTTCAATCTGATGACACAGCCTTCTACCAGATCTTGTATGCATGTGTGCGGTATATATACACACAGCACACACACATAGGTGTAGTATGTATACCTCTGTTCTCTAACCCTCCCTCCCCTAACTTCAGTGGGTGTAGCAGAGTTTCCCAGGATTTTGTGGGCATTTCTGCCCTTTTTTCTACTTTTTCTCCATTAGTGTATAGTGTAGTGCATTCCTTTCTTTCCTCCCTACTGCCAGACTAAGCATATATTGAATATGAGAGACCTTTCTGTTGGTATAAGCACTGGTATACCTGAATACCCTAAAGGCACCAGATCTTGTCTGAAACTAAGAGAGGTCAGCTGTGGTTAGTAATTGGATGGGAGACTACCAATGGAAACTAGGTTCTGTAGGCTAGATGTCAGAGGAAGAAGTTGGCAAAAGCACCTCTGAGTATTCTTTGCCTAAGAAAACCCTATGAAATTCATGGGGTCACTGTAAGTCAACAGGAGTCTTGAGGTCACATACACATGTGTATTATCTCCAGCTGTGGTATAATTTGAATATAGGTTTATTGCTCCCATCATTTGTAATTAAAGTTACCTTTTTGGAGTGTGGTACTTGGTTATTATATCCATGGAGAACATATTATTATGTTTAAGAATGCATTGGAAAGCCCAGTGATCTTCAGTAAAGAAGATTTCAGGAAGACAGTGAAGTCACTGGGACTAGAAAGTGTTCCAGTTTGACTGTGTTGTGCTCATTGTGAAAATGTGGAGCTCCTTTTTCATCAGTGTGTCATATCAGTAGAATCCTATTTGCTCGATTCCTTGAAGACAGTGCAATATTTAGTGCTATGGGTGCCTGAAGTAACAATATAGAGTACCCTATTGACCACAGCTTCATTTATTATATGCATACTTTTTTAAATGATTTTTCTAGGTAGGTTTTTGTAGATAGAGGTTGCAGTTTTATTTTTTGCAAGAATTACTGGTTTCTTTTCTTCTTCTTTTTGATGACCTGAGATAAAAAGCAATATGGCTGGGCTAAGAGTGCTTTGAAGTTATGCAGCTTTCTATGGGATATTAATGTAATGTTTTCATCACAGGCCATAAGACGCTATGCAGTTCTCATTTCCTTGGGTGAAATGCTGATTGTTTTCCATCATCTGCATTCATTTTTGGAATTTGCTCCCTTGGGCTGTTTTGATATGCTTGGCTGCAGGCCAGCAGAGCTGGTCTCTGAGTGGAGCAAGTTTCTCTAGTGTTGGTTGTGGGAAGGAAAGAGCCTTCTGCACCTACATTCACACTGGTCTTTGGATTAGAGTTCTTAACTTTTTTATGACTACTGTGCTACATTTATAAGGCCAAGGGCTCTGAAGTCTTTGGGCTTAATAATCTTGTTATGGGTTTGCATTTATTTCTACTAGATGAATTTCAGATGCTTGGGAAGCAATATGAATTTCCAGACAGGCAGTGCTTTTAATGTTGGTGAACTTTCTGCTAATATTCAAAAGCTTATGAATGACTTATTAAAATGATTGCCTTCTTGTCTTCTTAGGAGAAAAATACAGATGTCACAAGCTGTGTTCTGCAGAATGTCTCACCAGGAGATTATATAATTGAGGTAATGTAATTATTTTCTAGTTTCTGAATTTGATATTAACAGAAATTGATTTTCTTGTCAAATAAAAGGCGCCAGCATTCTTCATATGCTATGTTGGGACCACATTTAGAGAGTACTTTATCTTTGCATGACTGCTGTGGTGGGAATATTCTGTATAGTACCATATGTAGTCAAATTAAACAGTCTTGATAAATCAATGTCCAAAAACAGAATTTTAAACCCTGTATCTTAGCTTACGTACCTGTTTTTGTTTTTGTAAGATGACTAATATTTTTAGAGGGCTGGGACCTTGATTAGTTTTTAAGTTGCGCAAGAATAAGTTATGGGCCAGCATGTTTCAATCTTTACATGTTTTAGAACATTTTTACTTTTTACTTGGTGTCAGAACTCAATTTAGATTTTAAAAAACACAATGTATTTTTTGCTTCAGATTTTTATGCACAAATTATGACACTGAGTTGATAACATTTTTTTAAATACTACTTCCTAATTTAACTACTCATTATTTTCATTAGTTAATAGTATAAATCTCTTATATATTTAATATCGATGTCATTTTAAACACAGTCCATTATCATTATCCAAAATCTAACTATATATTCACTGGTTAAAACTGTAAACATATTAATTTCCAAATACATGAATACCATTTTATGTTCTGAAAGCCATTCAGAATTCATAGACCTTGTCATCTTAAACTTTTGACCATATTAACCTAATTTATCCAAATATTCATTTTGAATTTAAATGGCAGCTTTCAACAAGCCATTTTTTTCCTGATTTTTTCTCACATAACATTTTATGTCCTGTGGCACCACACTTATTTTAGACATTTTTCCACCTCCTTCAGTCTCAAAGAATAAAGCAACCCTCACATATGATTTTATAAGATCATAATCTTGTGACAGCACCCTTGTTTTTAATATCCCTTAACATCCTTGTCGCTCCTCCAGTCATAGAAACAGGTTCAATTTGATTTTGTTCAGTTTGGCTACAGGTACCAATTAATTCATTCCCTCTTCTCCTCTACCTTGGTGTGTAATCTCCCTTTCAGAAACCAAAACTTTATGGTCATAAATCTCCTCCAAGGTGGAATATCTCTCCACAAACTGTACTTGTCACCTGGTTTTCATCTCCTTTGGCTTCCATGTTCAATTTGATATCTCTGTATCTTCTGTATCTCTCCCTTGTCTTAATTCTCGTCTTAGTTCCATGAATTCCTGCCTCATGATGTCCCTCATGCTTTTGAATTCTCTGTGTATTTCCTCCATAGTCCATTGTAGGACATCCTCTAACTGTTTCAGGGAAGGTTCCACTTTTCACTTAATCCAGCAATGATAGAGTTAACAATTTGTTTCCCTGGAATCTAGCTAGAGACAGCCAAGAAAACAAAATCCAACTGAAAATGCCAATATTTTCTCACACTGTGATTTCCTTGTTAGAATCCATTGCCTTCTTGCAAGTAAAATGTGGTTCAATCTGTTCACAAAGTATATTCACTTAAGTTCTTAGTTCTACTCTTTTTAAAATGAACTCCCAATTTTTAAATTCTATTGTCCTTGTTTTATACTCATCTCTTGATTGCAGAAAGAAGGCAGCTGCAAAGGCTTACTGTTCCATCTTAATCAGAAGGGTTCTTTGTTTTCATGACTTCAAAAGTTAATTAAACTCAAACCATAAAATATACATAGAAGGAAGAGTAAGGGAGTTTCATAAGGTTTAAATAATTTGCGCAAATAGATGATTTCAGATAAATGGCAAAAAGAAGTAGGAAAACTAATTTATTATTATAAATTCTATTTTAATATCAATTGAACATGTAATATGATGGTTTCTCTTGTACGGATATGTATTTCGAATGTTGATTACAATATCTAATCCTGTTTAAATATTTTTTATGTAGAATTATATGAATGTTTTAATAAAAAAACTAATAAAAAAAGTTCAGAGTTCTTCTTTAAAACAGTGGCTTGCTGGCACAGGGCTGTCAGATCTTCTGATCTAAACAGCTGTGTTTCACAGCAAAGGCAAGGTGTTACTCCCTAGGCCTTACCTCTTTACAACACGTTTACTAAAAAGTAAAAGCATATTATGGGAATCCTGGACCCAAATGGGAAACTTCCACTCCCCCTTTGTCCGGAGCTTTATCTTTCTTTGTTTCTTTTTTCAAACCAAAAAAAAAACAAACCATCTCTGGCTGGAATTTTACTGTGAAAGCCCTCCTGGCTGCTGAGCTGCTGACAGTGTCTGCTGCCCATTGGCCTGCCAGAAGTCAAATCCCTACATTTTAATTTTTAAAAAATGTTTACATTTTGAAATCTCAATATTAAATAAATATTCACTGTCAAAACTTCCACAAGTAGATCTCATCTTGCATGCTCTCAGTGCCATTTTTAGGAATTTTACTACTTTTTCCTACTGTTTGATGATAGGTAACTCAGTTTGTGTGAATGCGACAGAATAATTAATTTGTTTGCTAATTTAAAATGAAAGTCAATAGAAATTTGGTATTTTAAAAAATATTTTCTAAAAATAAAAAGATTAAATTTTTAAAAATCTGATTTTTGATAGTGTCACCAATGACAACTGTGTCAACTAAGACAATGGAATATTGTCTGATATTTGTTTTTAGATGGTATCTAACTCTATTAAAGTTAAATGATATAACTTATGCTGTAGATAAGAATGTAAGAAGGAGGAATTGAATGGGAGTGGGTTTATATATCCTAGTGACATGGTCTGTTCATTCTAGGAGGAGGTTTTCAGTGAAGCATCTAAAATAACCACACAAAATATTAATCAAAATATTTCCAGTACTGGATCTTTTGGCAATTCTTGAAGGGAATAATGAGGCATTGTTGCAGAAAGCCCTACTCTCTGTCTTCTGGCTCGCAGCCCATGTGGAAATTAAGGCTTCCTGGAAGAAGGATCAAAAGATTTCTACAGTGCAATGGAAAAACAGGTTATGGAAGTTAGCATTAACGGAGTAACTTACACAGTAGACGCACAAGCAAACCATGACTGTAACCCACATGTTTTCCATGACACTTGCTTTCATTTTTTTATTATTACATGAATTGTGATAGATTTACTTGTGTGTTACTCACCCTTCCATTCATGGTGAGCTGTGAAAAGGTATTCTGAGCTGATGCTCTGTGTGGTGATTGTTGCTATGCCTAGATTATGGGATGAAGTTCTGAAGCTGCTGTTCTTCTTAGTATTTATTATGGCTGTTTTCCTGTGTACTCTTTTTTTCCTCTTACAAAGAAAACTCAATAAAATTTTCAAATTGGTATATAGCTTAACAATCCATTTTTTAACAAAATAATTTTCATTTATGCTATTTCCTTGCTTCTGAACAGACTGAGCACCTGATTGCTCTTTACATGGTGGATGACTTGCAGCTCATTTTGTAAACTGACGCTCTTTAACAGTATTGTGTTTGAGGCAACTCTAAAATTCTTCCTGTGATATTCAGCCATTCATTTACAAAGGCAAATCATTGTTTGGTGCTGTACTCATCAGATGATTCGTAGATTCTCAGGGGTTTTTTTAAACAATAACTTTATTACTTTCTTGAAGCTGAGGTCCTAAATCCTACTGGTGGAAACAATGATGGAACAGTTTCTATCAGTAGACTCAGATGGGGGACAATTTTCCCTGTCCATTGCATATACACATCCTAGAAGACATAAACTGGCTGTGGAGGGTTGGGAAACCAGAGCTGGATTTTGGGCAATAGCAAGGTCTGCAGGAGGGGATGTGAAAGGAAAAGATTGGCTTTACATCCAGGTCCCTCAAATACAAATACTTTTCTCCTATCTTAAAAATATATATTGCAATACAACCTTTTAAAATAAGTGCCTTCTTTCTCTCTCTTCTTTTTTTTTAATAAGCTGGTTGATGACACCAACACAACAAGGAAAACAATGCATTATGCACTCAAACCAGGTATGGTTTTTTGGTTATTAAGAATAATAGGTTAATTGGGATCATGTCTTTGGATTTCCTGAAATGACCAATTTAGTGTAGAAAAACCGTAGATGAGTCCTAACCCCTCATTGTTAAATGTTCTTAAAGAATCCATCAATAGGAAGAACAGGATGAACACGGTCTGATCACTCCTTTAATTTCTTTTTGCTGCTTCTCCGCTGCATGGAGGAGATTCAGCATTGCCGAACAGTGCCAGGCTGTTTTGTGGTTGTGTGTGCTGGGGGAAAGGGAGGGGAATTCTATCATCACCACAGCGTGCGTTCAGATTTCTAGTTTCCCGAGATTGAAGATGCAGTCTACGAGGTTCATAGTAACTTTGGGATTTGATGGAAAGATATGTACTGTACAACAATTCAGAGCAGGGTGGGTTTTTTTTAAGTGCATGAATTAAATAAGAGTGGGGGAATGTCCATCTGTGTTTCATGTATAGAAGTATTACAAAAGCCATTAAGTTTAGATGGATTTTACTTGCATGTGCCAACAATGACGACAAAAGATTATTGTTTGAATGTCTTACTTTGCGCAGAGCTAATTCAGTGTCTCTTTGTTTTCTTCCTCCTTTTCAAAGTACACTCTCCTTGGGCAGGGCCAATAAGAGCAATAGCCATTACTGTTCCCTTGGTTGTCATCTCAGCGTTTGCAACACTTTTTACTGTGATGTGTCGCAAAAAGCAACAAGGTAGGGTTTTTATGTTGTCTTTTTGTTTTTGTTTTGCTTCTCTCCAGAAAATAAATTTTGACGTGCGGAGGAAACTGAATTGTTCAGGAGCTAGATGCTGTTGTCTGCAGTTCTTTCCTTGCGGGAATCTCTATATTAGCAGTAGATCTATATAGAGGGTCATTTATCATACCTTGGGATTATGAGACTGTCATGTGATAATCAATCAGTGACACTACTGAGATTGCACTCTGGAGAGGAGGCACAGATTCATGATGTGTCTCATCTCCTGGGTTAGAATGGCTGCAGTTGCTCCAGTCCTTCTCAGAAGTATAGGAGGTTTTCTCCCTTTGAAATCACAAATGGCTGGAGTTTGCCTGGGCCCAGGTCCATGTGTGGTGCTAGAAAGTTTGAGGATGGCACAATGCTTGGGAAAAGGATCTTTTTTTGGACTACAAAAAACACTTTTGACTATGCTGGCTAGATGATTCTGAGAGATGTGGTACAAAAAAAAAAAAAAAACTTCCCAAGTATTGGAATACCTCCAACATCACAGAGGCTTTTTTTCAGACTGTACTGAGAAATTATTGGGCTCAGGTGCCTTCCATGCTGACAGAACTTTTCTAACTCTTAGGAGGAAGCTCTCAATGTGTGCTATACTGAGCTGTTTTTCAGTAGATCACGTTTTAGGAGAAATGGTTTTCCAGTAGATTAGGAGATGTCAGTAATCCATACCTTCTAAGGTTGCCTCAAGACATTTTCCTGCCTGAAGCAGAACAACAAATACCCCTCCCAATGTCAAGTATCCAAGGTTAACAAATATGTTTTAGCACATTAAAGTCCCACAAGGGCTCCTGCGCACCCTGTAATAAATGCAGCTTGCCTATTTCCCATCAGTTTGAACTGCATAGAAAGAAGGTTTTCATCTCTCTGATACCAAGTAAGAACTTTATGTCAAATGCCTGGAGAATATTTATTTTTGGAAGGAAATCCGGAAGGTTTTTGGAATAAAGACAGAATGGCCAACTACACTTTGCACAATTTGCACACTGCAGAGGGAAAAAAATACAGTATTGGTGTATCTGTGTAGATAGTAAAATGCTTCATTTTCAATTTTTTTGTTTCAATTTAGAAAATATCTATTCCCATTTAGATGAGGAGAGTTCAGAATCTTCAAACTACTCTTCAGTTCTCCATGTGGAAAGGCAACGACCCAGGCCTAAAGTGTTCATCTGCTATTCCAATAAAGATTGCCAGAAGCACATTAATGTCATCCAGTGCTTTGCCTATTTCCTTCAGGACTTCTGCGGTTGTGAGGTAAACTGTTCATACAAGTGTGAATATAGGCAAGGAAATGTCAGACACAGACTTGTCAAATTTGATTTTAAAAATGCTTATTGAAAATCATTTAGCCATTGAAGGGAATTAGTGGAACAAATAATGGTGGAATGTTTAAAAAATGAATTTTTTATTCATTTACATACGTCTCTAGAATCCTCATTCAATTTCTTGTTTAACAAAAACTTATTTTGGGCCATCACTTTTTAAAAAATGAAATTAGGTGAAAAATCTGTGTTTTAAATAGCTAGACTTGGCAAAGTCAAAGAGTGAAAAAAGTATTAGCCTGCAGGATTTATTTAGGGTCTTCTTTGTTTGGGACTAATCTGTCTCTCTGAGGTTTTAAATTAATTGGCATTTGTATGAATTTAAATGTTGGTTTGTAGGGGAGAGGGGAGTTTGTGGTTTGGCATAAAGAGATTCACACAGCAAGTCTGACCTCTAGTGGTCAAATCCTGATAAAAGTAGTTGCCTGTTATTTTCTATTTTAGTTATCTTCCAGAAGATGTTTGGAATATTTAATAACTGCAAATAGATGCTAAGAGGCTTTACACCCTATCCATCAGATCCAGAATTTGAAAAAAATTACTTCTTGGATTAGATCTGCCAGAATCCTCCAGTCCCAGTGACCATTGATTCAATCATGGGAGTTGTAGTTTAAAAACTAATTTTTCTATGCTACGATCAGATCCATTTGTAGGAGGTTTCTGTGGATCTTTACGTCAATATTGGGAGCAGTACTATTCAGCCATCCTTGACAAAGAAGTGAATGATGGAGTCTATGAGTGCTGAAGAACTTACAACCACTGTGGTTTAGGGGATAAAGCAGGGAAGGGCACTTTTCTGAGGTCTGTGCCTGACCTGTTTTCCCCCACCAACGGACCATGGAAATCACTTCTGGTTTTGAAAAAAAATTCCCCCGGCCTAAAATAGCTCAGGAGGGAGACATAGTGAAATTGCAGCCTACATCTCCTAATGGGCAGAGGAGTTTTTTTCGCTATTCTCTTAATTGGGTGGATGGGCCGCACCAGGATCCCTGGAAGACTGCATGTACCCCGTTGGGCCACATTTTGCTGACCCTTGGGTTAAAGTTTCAGACTGGGACAGCTCAGAGGCAGCTCCCACTTAGTGAAGAAATTCACCGACCTTGGGCCAATCCCTTTTTCTCAGCCTGACCTACTTCACAGGATTGTTAGGATAAAGAGGAGAGGAAAAAGCTCTTTGGGAGAAAATTAGGATACAATGTAACAAATAGATGGTGAGTATGACGGTGATGATAATAAATGGGTTTTTAGTTGAGGCTGTTGCAGTTTGAGCAACCTACATTTCCCTGTTTTCCTGGAGGTTTGTAATGTAGGCTAATATCAACTAAGCCAGCACTGTAGTTTACTATTAATCTGAAGCAACCCGATCCCCAACAAGCCTCTGATTTGTTAATCTGAACTGATCATATAGCTATTCCCTCAAGAGTGGGTACGAAGATTGGCTACTGTCATTTTAGATGACTTCCTCATTTCGCTTTTCCTTGAGGGCCTGATAGCCCAGCATAAGCTAAAACTCAAAAGTTTCACCACCACCACCACCGTCACCATCTTCGGTCTTCATCATCTATTGTTTCTCGCCTTTGCCCCAAAGATTGAGATTTAAAGTAGCTTACAAATTAAAATAATTTGTATAATTAAAAACCTACAAAAAGTAATCATTAAAATACAATTAAACTATTAACCATGTTAAAACAATCTAAAACATATGTTTTCAAAAGATCTAACAAAGGCAGAGGAGGCAGAGAATCAGACACCAAGTGCGAGAGGTGTCCTCTACGATATGATGAATGAGAGGTGGATACAAATACCATTGAGCTGTTTGCTTATAAAGTCCTTTGTATTTATAAAGCAGTTTGGAGATATCGTTGAAAGTGAACTTGTGTAATAGATCTTTCCTAAGGTTGTTTCTAAGCTCATGTGAACATACCGGCCATTGATTGTATTTTAATAGTTTATCTTGGTCTGTGTTTTAACTCTGTTTCTCTTCTATTTAATATTATTCTGATTTTTTTACGAGTTTTGGGAAAAGGTGAGATATAAGTGGGATATAAATCAGATATAAATTTAGTCAATAATTAATAGAAAATTTATTCACAGCGGATTCAATCATGCAATTAAATACACATTTTGCAATTACCTTATTTGCTGGAGTATGACACACACTTTTTTCTTAAAAAATCCCCTTGAAAATGGGGTATGTCTTTTACACCAGCAAATACAGTATCGCTAAAAACTTAGGGAATGAACCAGGAGCCAAAGTTCTCCTTGCCCAAACAGGAAGGGAAGGGTTAGTGGAATCCAGGTGAAGCATTCCTTACCTTCTTCTCTTCTCCTGTGCATTTTGACCCTAAGGCCCAAGAAAAACTGGTGCAGCACTCCTTTCATTCCCCTCACCAGGCAACTAAAAATTTTTTTTCCTGAAAAATACTCCTTGAAAGTGAGGTACGTCTTATATGCCAGTGCATCTAATATGCTGGCAAATATGGTATATAATGTTGCAGTGGGGTGTGGACAGGTACCATGTCAAATACTTTATCTGATCCATTTGCCAGAGACCAGGTGGACATTTTTCAGTGTGTACTAGTAGACTAGCCTGAGTATTCCTTGCCTAAGAAAACTGAAATTCATGCAGTCACTATAAGTTGGCAGGTGACTTGAAGGCATGCGTGTGTGCATGCACACACACACATACACCCACACACACCATTAATAGTTTAGGTAATTATTGGACCAGTTCCTTACAGATGTTCACATGGTATAATATTATGCTACCTATGTGAGCCCTTTAAACCTGGTTTGTCTTCCCACCCACCTGACATTATCAAATATGGCCTTGATGTATTTTTTTACTAATAATTTTATTAAGTTTCACAAAATAAAAACAATTTTTAAACCATATTTTAACATGCAATATTTCTGATCTTCCACCCTGTCTTGATCCCCACCTCCCGAAGCCCCCATTAACAATCATGTACCACAATACATTGCTGTTTTCATGCTTGAACAAGCTTCTCCTTTCGCCTTTCCTTGTTATGTTAAAGTTATCCCACTGACAATCACCGTTCCAAACTAGTCTTGTCC
The DNA here is from genome assembly GCA_948472985.1 of Iguana delicatissima. Classification (NCBI taxonomy): domain Eukaryota; kingdom Metazoa; phylum Chordata; class Lepidosauria; order Squamata; family Iguanidae; genus Iguana; species Iguana delicatissima. The sequence continues at coordinate 31,283 of CAOKZL010001417.1, forward strand.
AATGATAGTTCCCAGCTGTTACCTGTTTTTGGCCTTTCTTCTTCTCTAATCCTTGTCAATATCTGTCTGTTCTCAATCTCCTAATTTTTTTTTCCCCAATTAAAGTCTCTATCTATTTTCTTCCCCTCTTATAGATTCCTTCAAACATTTACTATATATTTTCTAGCATTCTGAGCTGTTATAACATCAACATCCGCCCTGAATTATTATCTGTCTTGCTTCCAACTATTTTCCATCTTGCTGTTTAACCTCTTTCTCACTGTCTCTATTTATATTTTTTTTTACTGTTGTAAGCTTATGTTTGTTAAAGTACCTACTGCTTCGTTTACATCAGGACACCGTGTCTTGCCACATCACTCCCTCCCCTCCCCATCTGGGATTCCACGGCCGAACTCATATCTAAAAAAAATTCTATATTGCTTATCGTCGCTTAAAAGGCCATTACACCCCAGAGGGTGGGGAAACATTATAAATGACATCTGACCCGGCTCCCCATCACACCAACCCCTTCATCCCTTTAACAACATCAATGACCATATTAATTCCAATTTAACATTCTAATAGATGAACTTCTTTTACAGTGCCAAGATACATTACATATTCAATATTCAAATCTAATCCAAAATTCGCCTTCTTTAAAATATGGCCTTGATATATTAACCGGCTACACATCTTTTTTCTTCCACCAGTTTAATTGATGCAACAGCATCACAGCATTGAGCGGCATTAGATATACCTACAGTGAATTGCCTGTTCACAACACGGAAATAGTACTTAATGAAAATATGTAAGGTGTGTTAGTTGTAGAAAATCACTCAGACCATTTTATAATCATTTCAACCTCTTTTTTTTAAAAAGGTTTCCTTAGATTTATGGGAAGATCTGAGGATTTGTAAAGAAGGGCAAAAAGAGTGGCTTCATCGAAAAATCAGTGAATCCCAGTATGTCATCATTGTGTGTTCCAAAGGAATGAAATACTTTGTGGAGAAAAAGAATTGGAAACACAAGGGAGCCAAGGAAAAGGATGCTGGGAAAGGCGACCTCTTTATGGTTGCTGTAGCTATAATAGCAGAGAAGCTGCGTCATGTAAAACACAACCCGCATGACCTCTGCAAGTTCATTGCCGTCTACTTTGATTATTCCTGTGAGAGTGACATTCCTGGTATTCTGGATTTAACTACAAAGTACAAGCTCATGGATAACCTGCCTCAACTTTACTCTCATTTACAGTCCAGAGATCTTAGCCTTCATGATTCAGAGTTGTATCCTGTACACATCAGCAAAAGGAATTATTTCAGAAGCAAATCTGGACGGTCCCTTTATGTAGCCATTTGCAACATGCACCAATACATTGACCAGGAGCCTGACTGGTTTGAAAAGCAGTTCATTAACTTTTTTCCAGCTCCTTTACAGTACCAAGAGCCTGTGATGGAAAAATTTGACTCTGGACTAGTGTTAAATGATTTAGTCAGTAAACACATAACTGATGGGGATTTCTACCTAAAGTCTGATGCAGATATAATTCTGACTTTAAATTCAGACTCACATTTGACATCGCATTTGAATCTTGGAGAAGATAGAGAATCTCAGGACATTCACAATGATAGCTCCATTCTTCCACCATTGCTGCATGTTGTCAAAGCTGCCAATCTCCCCAATGCCCCGGGATTCTGGAATTTATGATTCTTCTGTTCCTTCGTCTGAGTTATCACTACCTTTAATGGAAGGGCTCTTAGCAGACCAAATTGAAACCTCTTCAATTACAGAGAGTGTCTCCTCTTCATCAGGACTGGGTAAGATTGAACAATGGAGAGAGATGTGAACCAAAATTACACTGTAACAGTTCTATTTAAAAATAAAACTTTAACAATCTCTCTTAGAATTAACTTAACAGAACTGTTACTAATTGCCACCTCCTATTATTGAATCATATGCTCTGTCCTGGTAATACTTGAGTAATGACAGAATCAAGCAAGGTCTCCTATTGTAGTGTCCGCTGTTGCAAAGATAAATTCACAAGCGAATGAGGGTCCAGAACAGATGAGATAAGCTTTATTTCCTTCAAAGGTTCCAACCAAAAAGTCTGTGCAAGGTCTAACAAAGACAGAAACATCAGCCCATTAAATACCATACAGCTGGAGTAAGAACACAGTCAATTTAAAGAGACATTACACCACACTTATGCCATTACTATTCTGATCCATTCTTGTAGTTTTTGTGACTAAGATCTTATCAGAGCAGCATATATTTCAGTCGGGAGCATACCATAATGGCACCAGGCTCTGTTTGCAACAGCACTTAAGTCAGGTGACTATCTCTTCAGTGAAATGATTGTAAGAGAGCACTAGACAGGGATGTTGGGCACCAGTGGCTCATGGTCTGAATGAGGGAGAGGGCTTCGCATCCCAGAATTCCAGAGTGAGCACCCCAGCCTTGCTTGGACAATGGGCTGCTCCTACTAGAGAGGCACTGGAACATCTCTTTTACTCTTTGCCAAGCTGATGTCTCCTTTTGAGCTGCAACTACTACTACTATGACTACTATTTATATCCTGCCTTTTCCCCAAGATTGGAACTCACTTTCATTGTGTTCTGGCACCAGATTGAGGAAGGCTGCCTGGTTCCCTGGCCACTGGAAGTCGGTCCTGGTCTCCTCCTCATTTCTGAGCTTTCACATAGATTTGAAAGAACTCCCAAGCCCTTGGAACAAGTGAATCAGATTTTAAATAAAAAAAATAAAAGCCAGGGTTTGTTTTTGTTTTTTTCAAAAAAGTAGAAGTTTACAAGGCTTGAATGGCATATGTTAGATAGACATCAGTTGTATAAGGTAAACTCATAGATTTCCTGAACAAGGTGTCTCTGTCTGATTTTGGTAAATCTCCCTCCTCCTCCTACCGGTCCTTCACCCTCTATTCCATGCTGTTCCAGAGGGACCTCTGATACTCTTCAAAGGCTTTTCAGGGGTAAAAAGGGCTACAGGGCAGAAGTGGAAGCAGGAAAATTTTCTTCTATGAAGTTTTCTTTTGATTGGATTTCTTAGCCCCATAAAATTCATACAAAGTAATAAACTATACTTGACTCCCCTTCCCATGGTACTGGGATCTTTCAACTTTGTAGGTCAAAACATAACTTTTAATTTTATTATTTTGAGATAGGTTTTTTGGTTTTTAACGAAATGTTCATGAAGATACAAGATAATAGTGTCATATATTACTCTTTTTTTGAAGACATATTGAACAAATGAAGTAATAGAACATTTCCAACTTTTGTTTCCTCCTAGGAGAAGAAGAACCTCCTTTGCTTGCTGCCACTAAATCCCTAGTGCCTGGAATGTGTAAAGCAGAACTTCATTGTCATATCCACACTGAGGAACTACAGGCAATTGCACCTTTATAACACACTGCTAGATTGTTACGCATTGCCACTTTATCAACAGCCTCTGTGTATGTGTTAATCTCTACATCATCGCAACCACGTGACTTACTTGAAGAAAAATACTGCTTTCCTGGAGGATTAACTACACTGCTTCTCAGGGGAGTTTATGGCCAGTATATTTCCATACATAGTTCATATATTTTTTTGCTTTGATACTCTAACATACATTTTTTTGTATTTTGTTCATTAATAATTGTTCTCCATTTAAAATAACAAAATAATCAATGATACTAATTCCATTGGGAGTATAACACAGGAAAGTAGTTAAGAAGGTTAATCTAAATTCCATAGAAATGTTGTGTTGGCAGTCTGGAGTGACATGATGGCAGATGCATGACATGGCTCAACGCACATGTTACTCCAGACTGAGCCGTCAGTTTTAATGCATAATTCCCAGCAGGGAAGCCATATTTAGTCAAAACATAATCAGAGCTTTTAGAATTCTCATTCCAACCATGAAGGAGGAGAAGGAGAGGTGAGCACACAAGCACAGGAGGAGGATAGAGTCATTCATGTAACACTAAGCTAAATGTTAGCATTATAGCTGTATAGCTAATGAGTTGCCAGAAGCTTTTTGGTACTCTGATATCCAGTGAGGTATATAACATTGCTTCTGGTTCTAAGTGCTAATTGGTCTAGATAGTATAATAATAAGTGTACAATAGATTTGAGAGTGGGAATACAGGATTCACAGTGTTAAATGCCAAAGACCAAGCCTATTTAAGAATGGGCTCTGTAGAAGAGTAGTCTGTATTAAAAATCTTCCTCTCTTTTGTTAAACTCTATGTTTAAGCTCTGCCCAGTATGGTTGGCAGTAAGTTAGACATGTCATATTTTTCCATCTTATGTTAACCTGTGGACCTATTTATGTTAACCACTGTTTTAACATGGCAGTTTGAGAATAGTTTAAATGTAAAACTGTATTGCGTTTATCAGTTCTCTTCAAATTTTCATTTTAAAATTAATTGTTTGGTACATAAGGAGATTTGCATCTCTGTAAAAGTTCTTGTTTGAACCTGTAGAAGATAAAATATTATTTACAGTTGAGCAGGAAAAGGTGTGAAGATGAAAGGTATAAATAATCATTATGAAGCTGAAGAATTGCTGATACAACCAAGGAGAACAGAGTGTCTTTAACATGACATATGTGCACAGAAAATCCCAATGAATGAATGACAGTACAACCTCCACTTTACATTGGTGTTACGGATTTGTTATATACATTGTTTGTTCATATGCACTATGATATTTTCCAGTTTATCAAGTGAATTACAAACATAGAACTGGATACATACGTTGATTCAATATGTAAAGCAATTGGAGCCTTTATGCAAAAGTGTTGAGAACGAGCTGTTGCAGCTAGGACTAGTTGCATTTCTCAAAATTAGTCTTACTTTCAGTCCTCTACATGGAAGTAAGTCCTACTGGAATGTAGAAATGCAGGCATAGGATTTCAGCTTCTGTTGCTTTAGCCTGAACTGAATGTCAGTGGTATGAATGGTAAGCAACATTGTCAGTTAGTCCAAAAATTTCTTGAATAGACTAAAACTGAGAGAGAATTTTGCTGAAGAATCATTCTGGTAAATGAACACTTTACTAATTATGTTAACCTTTGCACTCCTGTTGCCTGCCCGATCTGTATGATAGCTGACCACTTAAAAAGGAATCCTATGGTATCCTGATTACTTGAAAATCTAGCCCTTAATATTTTTTTTTTCAGAGTAAACACACAAATCTGTTTGGCAATTTTCAGTGGATAAAATGTTAGGGAATTTTAAAAACTTCAACAGTTGTGGCAAACTCATCAACAAGATAGGTTACCAAAATATATAATTAAAAAATTGGATGGAAAGTCCAGTTGGAGATGATACTTGCTGACATGGGGCTCCACTGAACAGAGCAATCCGAATTTGGAAACCTGACACTGCTTTCCCCACTCAGAATTCTTTCCTCTTCCATCTGTATTTTTTTCCTCCATGACTGAAAGCCAAGCCCAGGTAGAAAGATGATTTTCAGAAGAAAAGTGTGATACGGTTTTTGATACAGTTCCTGTATTAGCTGACATATGAGAAGCTGTTGGGGTCTGCAGCCCATTTAATCAAATAGCATACATCTTCCAGGTACCACAACACATTTTGTTGTTGTTGCTATACAAGATTAACATACCATCCTCTCACAAAAACACTGTTAGAATAATTTGAGTACAGCAGTTGAATTAGATTATTTATAGTTACAATTTAAGAAAATGAGAGAGAACTCAGAATATTCTTTTGATGGTAATGGAAAATGAAGTAAATATTATTTACTGTTTTTCTAAGTTACCAAAGCTTCTTTTGAGAAACTGCTGTTTAAAAAACAATCTCTACTAAAAACTACTTTTCCTTTACCTGTTAGTTCATTAGAATATCGGTAATTTCCCTTTAGATCTGAGTTTTTCAGACGACCTAAAAATATTTATGATGGCATGTGGATGGCCTGTATTTTCAGGTGGTAGAAGTGTTTTGGAAACTCAGGCCTACCTGTCAGCCAGGCAGAGCAAGATGTACGTGTCCCCACGTGATATATAACTGGCTTGATTTTTCTTCTTCTATATTTTAAACTCTCATGTGCTTAGCTACCTGTTCTAAATTACTTTCCTTTGGTCAAGACAGAAAAAAATATGTTTGTAATAATCTTCTCATTCCTTCTCTGTTCTGCTTTTTTATTCCTGCCACAGATTGTTGATAATGACCCACGAGTTACTTCCTATAACTTAATATACATGACTTCCTGCCACATAATAGCCATGGAAGCGAGTGACTCCATCTGGTGGAAGTCACATACCTACAGTGATGCTATAGATTACGATAGATCAAACCTCCTCCCTCCTCCAGCACAGTTCCCTGGATTGGTGCTCTCCTGTGAGTAGCTCACACCTCATGTCGTCCCAACAGGCAGGGCCCATGCTCCTATGAGTGCCAGTCTTGGGGAAAAGGCTGGATATAAATCAAGTTTGACAATAATCCATAATAATGTTGAGTCAATTGATTGACAGTCCTGGATAACTGGAGAGCACCAGCCTGAGAAAGGTTTTTCTATAGGTTCTCCTGTGAAAGGATAACAACAGTACATTGTTTTTGTACTTTCATGTATAGAGGATATTTAACTCCTTCCTTGCCAAATGCCTTTTTTATTTTCAGGCCCAGTTTAGATGAGGATTGCTGACTACATTATTTCATCACTGTCAGGTGCTGCAGATACCAGCTTATACAAAGGGGTGGCTGATGGATCAGTCACTGTGGGATGTGGTGAACCAACTGTAGATTTTGACACTGTTCCTCTCACAGCTATTCCAAGTCGAACAGAGGCTGTTCCACTTTTAAACAAAGATAGGAGCAGCATTACAATCCTGAGTGAATGTGTCACCCATTAGGAGCAAATCTACTGGTTTACCTTTAGTTACATCTAAGAGTCTGGAGCAAAGAAGGAATGGCTCACTCTGATATTGCTGAAAACACAAGAGTTGACTGTTATCTAGCTCTGTTGTTTACTTGGATGGAAATGCAGGGAAAGAGTAGAATTAAAGAGAAACATGAAAATTGTTACGTTTACAAATCCAGAGATTAATTTTGGGATGGTGCACATGGGGAAAAAAAGTGGTCCTAATGAAGGTGTTGTTTATTGTGGATTTTGGAGGGTTTTTTCCTCATGGAACAGTATAGTTATTTTTTGCCTCCTATGTTTCTTCTGAGCTGTTGTTTGTATAACAAATATCCTTAAAGGCTATAAAACCAGCCCTCCACATCAGATACTCGTTCTGAATGGAAATGGGTCTTTTAACTGGAAAGATAACGAAACAACTCCTTCCCTTCCACCGGATTATAAGTGATCCTGTGCCTACAAGAGTTAACAAAAGGAAATAGCCAACTTGTTTATATTGTCTTGTGACTGAATGCAGCATGTATAGTAAATTTAAGAACACAAAAGAGTTCATGAGCTAGAGGAGTAAACCAAGCATTTATAAGGAACACTGGATCTCTTTAATGCCACACTCAGATTTTTAAAAGAAGTTATTTTGCAACCTTTCCCCCTGCCCCACATTGTTTGTAAAACAACCTGAAATGTATAAGAATTCCAGGTAGGCCAGAACGTACTTGTGCACTAGAAAACAAATTATTACTTTGGTTTCTATTTTCAAAAATTAATAGATTCTGTTTCTGTTACCACTGAAATGGAGGCAGCAGCCCAAGATCAATTTTCGACCATTCTAAAAGATGCTGCCAAATTGCCTGGATGTCTATTGTGACACTTTCCCCCCTTCTGTGGATTTTGGCACTGGCAACAACCCTGTGCACGGTTATGCATGCTTCACCGTCTTCATGGCTAGCTGTTACTACAAATGTAAGAGGTTTACAGGCAAAACAAGAGCCAATGTGATAGATCCATAGAAATAAGTTATTTGCACACATTGAATGGGTGCCTTATTCTGTTTCTACATGTCCATTGGCTTCTCCATGGGAAAAAGTTTTTCTTACCTTGCTGGGGTGGCCTTACTCATTGGTAAGGCTAATGTATCCCTATTGAAACTGACTGGTAATTTCTTTTCTAGCAAGGAAAAAGACATGAGGACCCCACGGTTATTTTCAACAAGTGATGGTGAAATGATTCTACAAAATATTTTTCTTGCCTTTATGTTGAGTTCCCTACACCTTACTCTGATTTCCTTTTTTATTTTCAATATTGAAACTGAGACAGATAATGGCATACTTTTGAGAAAGGGCAGAATTTGTCAAGCGGTCCTCCTGTGTAAACACAACTGGAACATTAATTGTGTTGAGTATATGTGATTGATTATGCCCCAGAAGAACCCTTTGGATATAAAAGTTGATTCTGACTTTAAAGTATATGTTAAATATGTTCTTTAACTCTCTAGTTGAAATCAATGGGAACTTAATTGCGCTTAGCCTTTGTCTGAATTGTACCACCATATATAATGTACATGGGGGTATTTGGTTAAGGCTTCTAGTCATGGAATGAACTGAATTCCAGCAGAGACTTTGTGGGCAAGGGAGTGATTTTCAGTGATTCCCATAGAGGGCAGGAAGAATCAACAAATTCCACCCTCCACTAAAATTCCCTGATAAGGTTAGCAATAAAAATTCCTGAATGCCAAAAATGTTAATATCCATTTTAGAGGTTAGGTTGCTATTATTTTAGCATTGTTATAAAGACTGAACTGATTTTTAAAATGCTAACATAATTCCTTGGGTATTTTTAGATTACGCGAATGAGGAGATAAAACATTTTTAATGTTTATAATTCTTGTGTGAGTAAATTGAAAACTGAAGATGTATCTACATGGGTCAACACTTAAGTAAATGTAGTAGTTTTCATATGTATCTGGATATGAGCTCTCTACAATAGCTGATACTTGGATGGATTTAGTTTTTATGTTTCAATAATTTTAGAAATTAACACCAGAATAAAAAGTTATAAAATGTCACCCTGAGCATCTTGTCCTTTTTATAACACAGGCATGGTTTTATAAATTTATTATCATCATCATTATTACTATTATTAGTAGTGACACCCATAGAAGCAAAAATAACATTTTGAGTTTGAGCATATTTGCATCTTTTGATATAATATACTTCAAATAAAAATCTGTATACAGATGATTATTTGTGAGTGCTACTTATATATTAAAGGAAACCAGATAAAATAGGACAGAACTAGATCACTGAATATTCTACGTTTATGTTATTAACTACTCAGTTGAGCACAATGCAAGTTACTTCTGTGCAAAGTAAATAGCAGACATATTACAATAAACTGGAAATGAGAGACAGCATTTAAGAGGCCGTATACTAATCGCGACATGTCTGCTATGTAGTGCTTATCAGATGTATTTCTTTAATATAGAATTAAAGTTGATGTATTTCTATAAAATCATAAACCAGACCAAACCAAACCTTGGCAACCAGTGCCAGACCTTAATCCTTAAACCTTTATCCTTTATTTTTATATTTACAACAGTATTTTTTTATTTATTCTATTTATTTACTTTATTTATTTATTTAATTTATTATTTAGCCTGTCCTCACTTTATAGTTAAATACGGTAACATTATTGTTCACTGCTTTTTTAACATTTTCCAGATTTTTTTTCCTCCTCTCCTCAAAATTAAGTATACATCTTTTCTTAGGAAGAAAAGAAATGCTGTTCTAATGTCATGGCTAGGTATGTGGGCCAAAAAATCCCTTGTTTAAATACCATTTTAGCAGTCAACTCCCCGTGGCTTTAGGGAGCCCATTATTTCCTCACTCTCAGCCCCCACCCAGCACCCTCATCCTCATTAATTAATTGGTTGATGAATTAATTAATTAATTAATATAGAACCATAATTGTATATGGTACTTTACAAGTAAAAGAACAACAAAACAGTTTCTTGGATTTAGGCTTATAATGTAATTAAGTTATGACACAAAAGAGGATAGCAGTATGGGGGGGATTAAGTCCAGCAAATACTGCCTCTTCTTCTGTCCCTTCAAGGGCACAGCTGGGGCAGCTGGGATGCAAGGAGAGTCCTGCATCCGCTTCTGGGCCCAAGCGTGATGGAGCTGTGCCTGCCTCTTCTTCTTCTGTCTTTCTCAGGCCCAGGCAGTGGCTGTTGGGATAGGGGAACGGCCTTTCCTCTGCTTATGGGCCTAGGCATGATGAAGAAGCCATGCTGTCCTCTTCTTCTCTCCCTCTGAGGCCTGGGCAGTGGCAGTTGGGATGGAGGGAGGGTCTTTCCTCTTCCTTCTGGGCCCAAGCGTGATGGAGCTGTGCCTGCCTCTTCTTCTCTCTTTCTCAGGCCCAGGCAGTGGCTGTTGGGATAGGGGAACGGCCTTTCCTCTGCTTATGGTCCTGGGCACGATGAAGAAGCCGTGCTTTCCTCTTCTTCTCTCCCTCTGAGGTCTGGGCAGTGGCACTTGGGATGGATGGAGGGCCTTTCCTCTTCCTTCTGGGCCTAAGCGTGATGGAGCTGTGCCTGCCTCCTCTTCTTCTGTCTTTCTCAGGCCCGGGCAGTGGCTGTTGGGATAGGGGAATGGCCTTTCCTCTGCTTATGGGCCTAGGCATGATGAAGAAGCCATGCTGTCCTCTTCTTCTCTCCCTCTGAGGCCTGGGCAGTGGCAGTTGGGATGGAGGGAGGGCCTTTCCTCTTGCTTCTGGGCCCAAGCGTGATGGAGCTGTGCCTGCCTCCTCTTCTCTCTTTCTCAGGCCCCGGCACTGGCTGTTGGGATAGGGGAACGGCCTTTCCTCTGCTTATGGGCCTAGGCACGATGAAGAAGCCGTGCTGTCCTCTTCTTCTCTCCCTCTGAGGCCTGGGCAGTGGCACTTGGGATGGAGGGAGGGCCTTTCCTCTTGCTTCTGGGCCCAAGCGTGATGGAGCTGTGCCTGCCTCCTCTTCTCTCCTTCTAAGGGTGGGGTAGTGGCAGTTGGCATGGAGGAAGGGAGGAGGAGGAGAATTCTTACTTCTTTTTACAGCCTATTTACCTCACTAAATTATATTTCTATGTTACCTTTCTTTCATTTTGCAACTCAGGGGAGTGCTCATAAATTTCTCACGCAGTCTCAGCAGGTTCAGACAAGAGCTTTATAAAAGGACTGTATCTTTGTATGCTACTTGGCTTTAACAAGGTTACGACATGCTTTCTTGACTGGATAGAGTACATAACTATGTATAAGGATTCACAAGCTGCATTGAGGGTTGAATTTTAGCTTATTTTAATATGAGTAGAACTCTGTGTATTATCAGGAATTCCAGAAGAAGCTGGGTTGGTTCTGTGTTGCATAGATGGCGGGAATGCTTCCAACCTCCTATTCAACATAAAGAAGTCAGGGATTTAAGATATTGGAAGTGGGGCCAGTATGCATGAGCCTTTGCACAGTGTCTAATAGAGCTAAAGGAATTTGAATCCCCTGTAGAGCTACAGAAAGACTAAGAGCTGTATACATTTTTTCATTATAGGACTTTGTTCAAGGAAAAATTTGAACTGTACAAAGGTTTATGATTTTAATATCTGCCATCACTCTATCACAGCTATATGTGTTTTCCTTGCATATGTGCCTATGAGTCATTGCTTAGACTTAGAGGCACATTCTTCAGTATTTGGAAGGCTATGCATCCCGGCTCTTCCAGATTGGTCTAAAGAAGCACAAGTTCTCACAGTAACGTTCCTTGGGTATTATACCTTCAGCAGCTGGTTCTTATCACCTCCATGTCCACTCCGTTCCATTCTTTTTGGGAGCTGTTTGTAGCATTCCTTGGATCTGCCAAAGACTATTCCAAATGTTTTTTTAAAAAACTGGAGCATGGTTTACTGAGGTGATCTTAGAATTTGAAGGGCAAATTTTCTCCAATTTTTTTCTCTTCCATTTTACGGGTACAATTTAGCTCTAAGATTTGGTTTAAAGAAAGGATATGAAGTGTGAAAACCAGTGTGGTGTAATGATTTGAGTGTTGGACTACGAATCCAGAAGTCCAGGGTTCAAATTTCCACTCAGCCATGGAAATTCACCAGGTGGATTCATGGAAATCACACTCTCTGAAGGCTGGAAAGGACATCAGCAAACTTCCTCTGAATGGCATCTTACATAACAACAGCAAGCAGGAGGAAAAGAAGACTTTTCTGTTCCAGTGCATCTTGGAACTGAAAAGAAATCCATTTGAAAGGTGGGAATTACTATAAAATAGCCTGGGCCTAAAGAAACATTGTTTGTTTGTGTCGGTGTAGACACATACATACATATGCACATATGCATACATTTTTTAAAAACCCTGAGAACTATAGCAACAAATATGCAACTAGCTGCATGTTGTCCCATCCGGAGGAGCCCACAGACTGGCAGAAAAGTCTTCAGACATAGGCATTTAAATGCATAAATCAGTGAAGTGTAACAAGTAAGCTACATACAAGAGTTAACAAAAAGATAAACCACTCAAAACTAAAAGAAGTTGGGATCACTGATACACAACTCTGTGTACATGAGATCTTATAAAACCTATTGGTTTTCAGTGTAATGGAGTGGCATTTTGTAAGGGAAAATGGCTATGGGCTTACAAATTGTTTTAGATAGATAAATCACTGTTTTGAGGGCATGTGGAACTTTTGTTGTCTGTAAGGTGATGAACTAGATGTTTTAATTTAGTGCAGAAGATCTGTAGGAAATCTCTGAACGTTTATTTCCTGACCACCTGTATGCAGCTACTTTCTCATTACATAAATCTAGACTGAAATGAGGGCATCCTCTGCAGGTGTTGGACTACAACTCCCATCAGCCCTAGCCAGCATATCCAGTGATGAGCAAGGCTGAAAGCTGTAGTGCAACGTCTGAGGAGCTGGATGATTCCCAGCCCTTAACATTAAATAATTCGATCTCTTCTGGAAGCTCAACACTTTTCTTCCGAGCATTATCTTGCTGTGTTCTGGAGTCGACCCTCCTGCGGAGAGTTAAAATGTTTACGACCGTTCCAAGTGACGCCATAGGATAGCGGCTCAGTCAACCATGGTTTCGGAGGCGGCCCACAGAAGGGCACTGGAGCCCCGGCAGCTTTTCACGTGCCGTTTCGTGGGACCTCTGCGCAACTGACTGAGATTGAATCCAGCTTCCTGCGGGAAGAGCTGGAGCCGCACATTTGGAACTTGGGGTGGGGGGGCGAGGGGCGAGAGGGCGGTGCTCAGCTCCAGAGCATGATTTCAAAGGTCGTGGTCGCGGACACGAAGTACATCGACGCGTCCGTGAAAATAAATTTCGTGCCCATCAACGCAACCCTCATTTTGAAAGTAGGAAGGGCGCAAGGGAGACGGCACGACTTCCGGGATCGCCGAAGCCCCCGCGCCGCCCCTTTCCAGATATTAAACCCTGACACGTAGGAGCAGGAGCAGGAGTAGCGAGCGATTCTTGTCCCAGGCGCGCTTTCGTTCGGGAAACAGCAGCCACGCAGCCCGCAAAGCGCGCGCGCGTCCAGAGGGCGAAAACAAAACAAGGCAAGGAAAGGTCCCGGGAGAGCTCCGGGCGGCTGTCGCGGGCAAAGCGCCCGCGGAGCCGTTTCAGGAGCGTCCCCCTCCCCGCGTTCGCGTGAGGAACTTTTAACACCCGCCGAGCGGCTTTCCCAGATAAAAGGCGTTTGCACCCACCAGAGCGCGCCCGAAGGGGCTCCCACGGGCGACCGTTTCCCCCCGTGGCGGCCATCCCGGCCTTTTCAAAAGCGAGGCGGGTGCTCCCGAGGAGCGGAGCCAAGGGGTGGAGCGTTATTCCCGAGCGGCAGGGGCGGCGGCGGCGGCGGCGGCGGCGGGCGAAGCGGGAGAGCCCCGCCGCTCCCGGTCTTTTTATTGCCGCCTGGAGGGGAGGGGAGGGGAGGGGGCGTTGCGCGGGGGCGCCCCCGCCGGGCTCTTCGCGGACCAGGCGGCGCTCCTTCTCCGCTCCGCCTGGCGGGGAAGCGGCCCCTCACGCGCCGCGCCCGCCGCCTCCCCCGCCGCGCCCCGGGCCGCAGCGGCTGGAGCAGGGCCGGCGGGGAGCCCGGAGCCGTGGTGCCCGGCCTCGCTCGCCAGCCAGCCCCCGGAGCTCCCATGCAGGGCGACGAGGAGGAGGCAGGAAGCGGCAGGTAAGGGGCGCGCCGCCGGCAGGGCAGCCGGCGCCCTCCTCGCGCGGATGTGGAACCGCCTGAGGAGAGAGTTCGCTTGGGGCTCGGGCGGGGACGCCGCTTGTCCGGCGAAACCGTCGCGGCGTTGAGGTTCGGACGCAGCTGAGGGAAGCGAGGAGGGACCGAGAGCAACGAGGGCGACGGTAACCGTCGCTGTTTTAACAACGCCACCCCGACGTTCCGGCGCTTCGAGAAGGCGGCGACATGGCGTTCCCCGAGGGAAACCCCCGAGCATGTGCCGCGCTGAGAAAGTTTGAAACATTTCCCAGCAGCTCGGCTCAGCCCTGCTGGCTGCCCTTCTGTGGAAGGGGAGGATGTGCCTTTTCGACGCCGGGTGGGGGGAGGCCCTCGTAGGAGAGGCAGGGGAGTCAAGATTGCCAAATGGTGTAGGGACTGACTGAACCGGGCGTCCAAGGCGCCCGCACGACCAGTTGCCAGCTCGTTCAAAGAACTTGCTCAGAGCAGGTTCAAGGAGAGTTAAACCATTCCCTCAGGAGACTGTTATAGCGCTATATCGCAGGATTGCAAGCCCCAGGATTCCATAGGATGTTGAAAGTGGAATCATAGCGCTGCAACAGTCTCGTGCAGAAATGGCCTTAGCAAGGTTTGGCGCATATGACTCTTCTAGAAAGCCACTTCACTTTCTCCCAAGACGCACACACTTCTGCGGGTTAGTCACGTTTACTGCCATAGCTAATCTCTGATGGTGGCAGAATGCTAAATGGAAAGCTAAGGCAACGCTGGCTCGAAATGGTGTTCCGTGGACTAGTGCTCGTCCAGGCGTGGTTCCCTGAAGCACAGAAACGGTGGTAGCCAATGGGCACAAATATGGTACTGGTCCCTTGCACATGGAGGAAAAAATAACTTGTCCCCAATTATAGACAGCATGAGATACACTGGCATAAGGTATCTCAAGACTAACTGGGCATGATTGTACTTCAGAATATGATCCTATGCACGGTTATGTGGGAATAAGCCCTAAGAATGTAGTGAGGTTTACCTTGGGGAAAGAGACAGCTGTGTTCATATTAGAGCCAAGTTCTGCAGGGTCCATACTATAAATTAGTGTCAGGAATCAACATTTTTGTTAGCCTTCCCCAGTGCAGGGAGTGATGAGGAGTCACAGTCCAATAACATTCTGAGGGCCACATGATTTCTGTCTGTGCTGTAGATTCTCAAGCCTGCAGTGCAAGGGTGGACAACTACAGTGGGTTTGGGAACCAGTATTCTGCCTTTTGGATCCTGTGTGGGCTGCACAGATTGCCAAAATTGGCAAAAATGAAAGAGTAAAGAAAAATCCCCAAACCACAAGCAGTCAGAAGTCTACTTCTGGTTTTGACCAGGTTTGACCTTTGTGAATTTGAGTATTTGTGAGGTGCATGCATGCGTTCCCTGCCTGTGCTTGGGCAAATGAGAAGGGTATGGGAGAGGAGAGCACAAGGAGGGAATGCATATGCTTGCTTTGCTTCCCGGTGCCCCAGGCAAAAGGGAAGGGTGTGGGAGGGGAGAGCATGGGGACGGAATGCACACATGTGTCTTTCTTCCCTGTACTTGGGCAAATGAGAAGAGTATGGGAGAAGGGAGCCTTGTGAAAGTGGAAGGGCCACAGCATTTTAAAATGTTAAAACATTGCAGGGTGGAGGTCATGTGGCCTCTCAAAAAAAATTTGTCATTTCTTGAGGCAGTTCACCTTTGGGATGCCAGGTAAAGGGGAGTATAGAGAGGTCAAGGGCAGTAAAAACAGCCATGAGGGGCTACAGCTTGTGCACCCAACATCATCCAGGGTGCCTAAGTATCAACATTAGCTTTAAAAATAGCCTTTCTTTTGCATCTAGAAAACAATGGTTAAATGTCACCCATAGGGGAGAGCGGGATCATCTTCTTCTAGAACCTTAGATCTGTTGTCACTTCATCTCTCTCTCTCTCTCTCTCTCTCTCTCTCTCTTTTGTTTGAGCGCCTCTGCAATAGTCTATCTATAATAAAGTGGATTTCCATGGCATGGTGTCAGTAGATAAGTGGCTGAAATTAAGGAGCTGTCTTTAAGAACTTTGAATGTGAATGGTCTATCGTTTTGTCTTACTATATGGGCCAAGGATTTGTATCATCAGTGAAAGATGATGTGTGCTGAAGAAAAATTGGAGCATCAGTTGTGGTTTTACATGGTTTTGTAGAATGCTTGATATAGGAATTGGACAAAATAGCAGTTGGTTGATTTGAACTGTTTTTGTGTGACATTTGTTGCTGTTGTTGTGTGCCTTGAAGTCATTTCCAACTTGGCAACCCTAAGGTGTTCCTATCACAGAATTTTCTGGGTTTGAGAATGTGTGGCAATAACAGCATGCTTCTTAGTCATCATGAATTTGTGTTGACAAAATACTTGCAAATGGGTTGTTGTACAATCCGTTCTGATATTTTTCCTGGTATTGATTGGCCTATAGTTTCCTGGTGTTTTGGGGGTTTTTTGCATTTTTTTTAAAAGAGGGATAGTATTCACTGGTCTCTAGTCCTGTGGTACTTCACCCCTTCTCCAAGAATTCTCAAAAATGCTGGCAAGTGGTTCTGTGAGTAAGTGAGCAAGTTCTTTCAGTCCTCTTGGATGCAGTTCCTCTGGCCCTGTGGATTCAAATTAATTTAGGTTGAATTTGTGCAGCAGCTGTAGAACTTTGTGGAAGCAACTGTGGTTCTAAGACATGTAACAGGAGTTCTTTGCAGATCAGTATAAACATACAGATACAATATGTCAGAATTACTGAAAAAATGCATAGCATGAAGTGACCCCTAGGGGAGATCTTGAAATAAAATACAAATATAGTCTTCCCTCCACTTTGCAGGTTTGACCTTTGCAAATTTGCTTATTCATGAGTGGCATGCATACCTCCCTCTTTCTCCTCTTGACATTCCCTTGCATTTTGCTGGGTGCAGGGAGGGAAGGCAAGTGCCCAAACAAAAGACAACCAAACTGGGGAGAGGGGAATGTGTGCATCTTCCTTCTCTCCTCTGAAGCTCCCACTGCCTATTCTCTTGCCTCTGGTCCCGGTGCTGTGAACTCGCACCCAGGCAATAAGCAAGGAGATGTGGCATGGAGAGGTTGTGCGCGCCTTCCTTCTCCGCTCTGGAGCTCCTGCTTCCATTCCTTTGCCTCTGGCCATGGCGCTTAGAACTCACATTGACGTGATAGGGAAGGGAACAAGGGGGAAGGCTCATATGAGCCTTCCTTCTCACCTCTAGAGCTCCCCTCTTGCCTCTGGCCCTTGTGTGCAAAAGGCAAGAGAATGGGAGGGGAGAGCCCTGGAAGAGAATAGGAGAGAGATGGTAGGGGGAATTATTTGTGGTTTTTCCACTTTTGTGAGGGTTCTGCACTCGAACCCTCGTGAAAGTGGAGGGGCCACTGAATAGATTTCCTCAAAACTGGTATAGCATAGTTAAGCACTTGGAAACAGTTCTCTTTCTTTCAAGACAATTTGCGAAGCTAAAAAAGATTTCTCAAGTAGTCTTACAAATGTCTGAAAATTGATAGTAGGTATCCTTCACAGTACAGTCAGTTTCTGAGCACAAGGAAAGAAATCAGCTTAATGTATGGAACTGACTGTTCCCTTGGTTTAGTTTGTATTGGCCCAAGATTTCACTTGGGAATAGCCGGAAGTTTACCTCTATGCTTTTTAGAGTGAGTTGTGTTATCTAGTTATGACAACACCAGCAGTACTGATTGGTAATATAGGTGCAGCAGACATAGCACTTGTAGCGATATGGTGTTGGTAAGTGGATTTTATCTGATGAAGTTATCTGTAATGACATTTCCTAGTTTAAAATTTTTGAACTGAGGTGATAAATGCATGACTTGGACACTGGAATAATCAATTGCCAGTATTTCCATTTGCTTGTGCTGATATATGGAACTAGGTTAACTATTTTTTTTTCTGAGTAGCTCCTTATAAATTTTGATTTGCAATATGGATTCTCTACAATATGGATTCTCTACAAAGACTTCTGCTGATGCATGGAAGCATACAGTTTTCTTTTTGGGGGAAAAACTGAATCAAGATGGGTATTGAGCAGTTCTGCCTTTTCATTGTTTTCAGTTAGCGTTTTACCTTGCAACAATCCCACCCTTTTCTTCATCATTCTCTTGCTTCAAACATATTTGAAAACCGCTTTTAGGTTGCTCCTTGCTTTGCCAACCTCAGCTCATTTGAAGCTTTAGCTTTCCTTACACTGTTCCTATATCTGTATTCTTCCTTGGTGATTTGTCTGTTTTTCCATTCTTTATATATGGTCTTTTTTCTTTTTATTTTCTCCTTGAATTTTCTGTGCAGCCACATTGGCTTTTTCAAATGTTTCCCTTTTTTCTTCTTCTGTGGAATTGTTTGAGATTGTGGTTTTATTAGTTCTTTCTTCTAGCAGTTCCTTTTTCTTGGAATCCCACCCATGCTGGGTGTTCTGTTCGTTAGCCTCTCCAGCTGTGGGATTCTACCCGGTATTAAGATAAAATCCATTTTCCTGAAACCCAAGATTTGTGTATGAATCTATAGGAAGCCCCCACCTTTTGATACCCCTTTATCTGATGACTTGCTGTTTTGATACTTCCAAATTAAGGACAAGTTCCATTAATTTTGTGGGGGTCTGTGCTTTCATCAGTTATTCTTGCCTATGGAGGCACGCTTGGTTTCTGCTTTTCAACTAATTTCATTTTCTGACAGTGCTCCAGTCTCTAGCACATAAGCAGAGGAAGCCTGTACTCTCTTTTGGCCTGTCCCTCCATCATGAATTCTAGCATTAGATGGCAACTCCCCACTAAAGTACCAACTGCTTTGATTCCAATGGAGCAACTCATCCCTATTGGTTAGGCTCAAAATCCAGGTTTGCTGGTCCCCTTGTTCTTTCCTCCATCTTTTGAAAAAGAAAATTATCTGCAGGAGTATGTTGGAGAGCCTATACTTAGCAGATCTAATCTTCCAGCAGATAAAAGTCCCCCATAACTACCAATTCTTGCTTTTTGGAGATTTCTGAGATTTGTTTTAGAAAAACATCATCCACCACTTTGTCTTGGTTTGATGACCTGTAGTAAACTCCTACTACAACGTCGGTTTTTATTTCTTTTTCCATTTATTCTTACCCAGATGCTCTCCACTGGTCCAGTTTGATCACTCATGTGGATTACTGTACAAGTGAATTTGTCTTTGATATATAATGCTACTTCCCCTCCTTTTCTTCACCATCTATTCTATTTGAAGAGATTATATCTTTAATTGTTATGTTCTAAACAAGGGAGTCATCCCACCAAGTCTCTGGTATACCTATAAAATCATTAATGTCTTCCTGTACTAGGACTTCAAACTTATCTTGTTTTTTCCCCAAACTCTGCATTGGTACATAGAAATCTAAACCATTGCTTGTTTTGTCATCGTTTCTTCTTCTGTGAGTTTTTACCTTGGCTCCCATTCTCTCCTTCACCTTCTGTTCTAGAATTCATATCCTTGTATTTTAAACTTGCTGTTGGACAGATGTTTATGCTTTCATCTTCACACCCCCAGATTTAATTTAAAATCCTCTTGATCCGATTCACATGCTTTTGCTAAAGACTCTTCTTCTTGAGGTGTAGCCCATCGATAGCCAGTAGTGCTTAGTTAAGAAAATGAATATGATGGTTCCAGAAGCCAAACGTCTCCCATTGACACCATCTGCACAGCAAGTCGTTCCCCTGCAGTATCTTGTCCCTTTGTGGCCCCTTATCTTTTATTGGCAAAATTGATGAGAACATCACCTGTGCCTCTAAACTCTTCACTTTTCTACCAA
This sequence comes from Iguana delicatissima, assembly GCA_948472985.1. Taxonomy (NCBI): domain Eukaryota; kingdom Metazoa; phylum Chordata; class Lepidosauria; order Squamata; family Iguanidae; genus Iguana; species Iguana delicatissima. Next base: position 51,180 of record CAOKZL010001417.1, read on the forward strand.
AGGCATCATAATCCAAAGTGATCTGCTCAAAGCTGTTCTTTGCAGTGTCATTGATGCCCGTGTGAGTCAAAAGAAAAGGTACTACTCTGTGTTCTTGATGAGCTTCAGCAACTTGTCAGTGACATCCTGGATACCCATGGCAGGAAGACAGCACATTTCCTGATTCATTTTGTCTGGCTGGTACGTGGTTCCCTCAGCACCCTTGAACAATGAATTCCCTACCACCAGCACCTTTTTTCCCTTGTTGCTGTAGTTGGTAGTTAGATTGTCTCCTCTAGGCCTGCAGTGTCTCTTATGGCTTGTCTTCTGCTTGAGTCTCTTGGTCGCTGTTATCCTCAGGAAGATATGGGAAGTGATCGTTTAGTTGGAGTGGTTCCAAATCCCTTGTGCCTGGTCTGTGCCTGACAGTGACTGTCCTCCAGGTTGTTTCCTCAAGTGTAAAGCCCTCTCCATTTTCACTGGGGTTTCTTCTTGTTGGTTCTGTAGGATCAATTCCCCCTCTGTTCTATCCAGGATGTCTTCATGTTTTCTGATGTGTTGAAGAGTCTCAGAATGTAGCTGCAGTATGTTCATGTTCCAAGAGAGCAATCATTCTGCACTTCTTGCAATTGTAGCCAGAGAGGTTTTCCTTGCACACACATTGCAGCAGATAACAACAGAGCTTTCTTCCTTCATTCCTATAGATATTTTTTTTACCCTTTTCAGATTGTAATGATTTTTATTGATATGACTGCATATCATAACGCCTTCAGAGACTGAGCTCTAAAAGACTGAGGCAGCAATCATATAAAGCTAGTGGCTGCTAGCTTCACTCCCAAGCAACTCAATGACTCAGAAGAAGCCCCACTCCCTTAGACCAGTGGTTCTTAATCTGGGGTCTGGGGTCCCTGGCAGTCCATAGAGTCCTTACAGAGGGTTTGAGTAGAGTTGCCATTCATCCTGGAAAATGAGGAAAATCCTGGATTTAAGGGACTGAAAAAGTGTCCTGGCCTGTTGTGGCTGATTGATGCAGCATGGATTCCTCAAAAGTGGTAATGATAACAGTGGCGGCAGCAGCATTATATGCTGGCAGGCACCTCATCTTGTATTGGAGGCTCCAGGTACTACTGCGTAAATGTACCAGAGAGCCCAGAAGGCGGGAAGTGACAGCAGAGCCCATAAGATCAGGAAAGACACCCAGCCCAGGCCTTGTATGGTGAGTGTGGCAGTGCTGCTTGAGCCCGGGGCCAAGAGCTGCAGTGCAGCTTCCAAGTAGCCATGAAAATAGAAGGGAATCCATTTACTGTTGTAGCTGCTTAGAAGAGAAACTGTGAAGACCTCAGTGCTCCTTTGGGTGAAAGCATGGAAGAAACTCCATTTCCCTCTGAAGGAGCACCAAGAGGGTAGAGAGAGTAGGTGCTTTCAAAAGAAGAACTTACCCTCTCTGTTCTCTCAGTGCTTCTTCAGAGGGAAATGGCATTTCCTTTGCACTCCCCCCCCAACACCCTTACTTTCCAGGAACTGCTTTTGGGAAAAGAAAGCAAAAGAAATGCTGTTTCCACAAAGGAGGTGCTTCTTTTAGAAGTGCCTACCCTCTCTCTAGTCTCTCAGTGCTCCTTTGGAAGGAAACAGCTTTTCTTTTGCGCTTTCCCACAAAGCAGCACAAAGACTCTTACTTTCCATGCGCTGCTCTGGGGAAAAGGGCAAAAGAAATTACTCTTTAGGCCTGCATCCTATTCATAACCTTCCTTTAGAGAATTCCAATTTATCCTACTGTTTTGGCACTTAGAGGATCTCAGCATGCTACTGCATAGACCATTAACAAACTCCCTTTCCTTTGTATTGTCTACTGGAAGAATAAGGGATAAAGGTGAGCAACTGCCAGGCAACCTTAAACAAATATTTGAATATTTAAATAAATATTTGAATATTTAAATCTTGAGTTAAGTCTTGGGGGTCCCCAGCAAGAAACTATATTTATCTGGGGTCCCCAGTAAAGAAAAGGTTAAGAACGACTGGCTTAGACTGTGTGCTCAGGAAGAGCACATGGCCAAAAACAAAAGCACCCCGCCTTCAAAAAAAAAAAAAGTCAAAGATTCAAAGATCACCCCGCAATACAGCTGACCTTATTCCCCTCAGAGCTGACAACCTATCACACAGTTTTTTTGGCAAGATTTGTTTAGAGAACAATGCCTTTGCCTTCTTCTGAGGCTGAGAGAGTGTGACTTGCACAAGGTGACCCAGTGGGTTTCCATGACTGAGAGGATTCAAATCTTGGTCTGCAAAGTTGTAGTCCAATGCTCAAATCACTTCACCACATTGACTCTCGGTATTATGATTAACTCTGATAATGTATTTGAGTGCTGACAGGACTGAAACTGTAGCAGTCCTGCTATAAAACAAAAATGTTACACAACTGAGGGCTTTTCCGTCCAACACAGTTATATTATTATATTATATTATTCCAGTTTCAACATCCTGTGGAATTCTGGGGTTTGTTGTTTCCTGAGGCCAAAGAGCTCTCTGGCTGAGAATTCTAAATGCCCTTCCCTAAATGGGAAACCCCAGGATTCCATAGGATGCTGAAAGTGGAATAATGGCACTACAACAATGTAGTGCAGAAATACCCTGGTATTTTGATACCAGTTTAACTGCCATGGAGCCATCCTGTGCCACCTTGGGATTTGTAGTTTTGTGAGGTATTTAGAATTCTGTGTCAGAGAGCTCTCATGCCTCATCACACTAGAAATCCCAGGGTACCATAGGATGCAGTGCTGGAGGAAATTACTGGTATCAAACTGCAACAACTCTGTAGTGTGAAAGGGACCCAAGATACATTGAAATACATTTTAAAAAAATAAAAACATACAAGGAACCTTTCAGGGGGAAAAAAGCAATAGCCAAGGGAGGATTCAACGTGCTCATTTGCCTCCAGGAGTTATGGAATATTGAATGTCAGCTGGAAAAGAAGAATGGGAATATGCATGGAAGAGGAATAAGTTTGCTTGCTTCGAGTCTTTGGAGCAGCGGTGGGCAAATTTGGCAGGTTTAAGAACCAGTTTTTTTGCACATGCTACCAAAAAAGAAAAAGAAAAGAAAAAGAAAAACAGAATAAGGAGTGACTGAAAGTCAGCTTTTCAGAAATGGGTATATTTTGATGTTAAACAGCTTAGAGAGGCCCTGTGATCTGATTAGAAGGGGAATTGCTGTTCTTGTAGTCTTCAAGGAGAGACAGTTCATCCTCCCCTTTTTCCCCCCAGAAAATAGACATACTTGGGGAAGGGGGTTTCATAGACTGGAAAAACACCCTTGAGGTTCCATTGGGTTAGAGCAGTGGTTCTCAACCTGTGGGTCCCCAGATGTTTTTGACTTCAGCTCCCAGAAGCCCTAAGCATTGATCATAGTGGCTGGGGCTTCTGGGAGCTGAAGTCCACAAACATCTGGGGACCCACAGGTTGAGAACCACTGGGTTAGAGGAAGCTGGTTAGAGGAAATACATGAAAGTGTATTTCTTGCCTAAGAAAACCCTGTGAAATTCATGGGGTTGCCATGTCAACAGATGATTTGAATACACATACATGCACACACACAAACAGAGAAGGTTTCGATCTTTATAGATCAACAAATTAATAACGTGTCATGGACTAGAACTGAACTAATCAAACACATGAAGCCTTCTTCACAGGGGGCAGATACTGGTCAAGATTGTCAAGCATGGTGTAAGAGTTCTTCATGCAGCAGCTACCCTATCACCACCCTAGGATTTCCTGCAGTAGGTCTCTCCCAGGGGACCATTCTATTGCTGTTGGAGAGCAGGGAGGTGGGATCAGAGAAGTGTCTGGCTATAATCTGAAGATAGCTTTAGTCATAATCCACCCAGGTCCTCCAGAGGTCTCAACTGAGCTTAAAAAACTCAACATACGTAGTATGAGTCACTAACAGGATGCTGGACAGTGTTGGTTACTGTTGTTATGAATGGTCATTGTACTTACCTTTTAAGATTTTCTTAGAAATGTCACAGGTCTGTTGTATTTTCTCATTTTATTTCTTGTCACTGTAAATGAACATACATATATATGAATAATCTGACAATGGAAGGTTGACTTTTGAAATATCTTCTGGAATGGCTTCTAATATAGTATTATTCAAAATTGTGGTCCTGGACTACTGCAAGCTATTGGCTGCTGGACCATGGCAAGTTTCCAGAGAAGAAAGAAATAATTGAAGTCAATGGGCACAAATATGGTGCTGGCACCTGAAAAATTGGGAGCAAGGGGATACTGCTGTTCTCCCATATCAGACAGCTTAAGAAGCACTGTTCTAGTCCATGAAATCCTACAGCCCAATAATTTTTAAAATTCTGTATGGAACCATAAGACTCCACTGGAGTTCACATAGAAGTGGAGGATGTAATAGTATCCTACTTCAAGTTGATAACTACCAGCAGACTAAGGCCATTTCCGGACTAGGCTGTTATAGTGCTATTATTCCACTTTCAACATCCTAGGAATCCCGGGGTTTGCAGTTTAGGGAGGGGCCTTTCCTTCCTTAGATCTGGGGGTAATCTGGAGAGGGTTTGGGGTGCTGAGAAATCAGGTTATGAGATATCCTTAGCTGGCCAGGGAGTGACTGGTGGAGGAGAAAAAGGATCAGAGGTAGATTTTTAAAGGGCTGTGTGGCCCGATTGGAGCTGCTGAGAGGGAAGAGTTCCCCTGGAAAAGAAATGCCTGAAATGGGGGAGCAGAAATTGAAGAAACTTGCAAATAATCAAATCTGTGAAAATCAGACCCACAAATGAGGAAGAATAACTGTACATTTTTAAAAAATACAGCTTAAAGATACTGTGTGAACATTGTTTCATTTTGTACTGCTTTCCAGAATATTAATACATGTTGTTCCAATTTTCTTTATATTTAGTACAGTACTAATGAAGAGTATCTTAAACACATAACACATTCTTCTCTCAATCTCTTTCTTTAAAGAAACTCATATCAGATATGACATTAACCTCTTCACTCTCACAGTATAAATTCCAAAGTACCTCCCACACTCCTACTCCGCCAATTACCATCCATATGTAAGTATACTCCACCCAACATTATAACCTGTTATTCAACATTCATACATGCCCCTTCTTATTACCATATAATGTTACAGTGGAAAGACACAAGCTGTACTACAATTTATTTAACTTAAATCAACACTTGCTAATCCTGTTGATTCAATCTGCTCTAGTTGGGACTTCAGTGTTATTCTGCAAGCATCTGTATCTGTCTGTTTTTATTAATATGATTATATTAATAAGGTATGAGTGGTCGTTTGAATCTTTGGGGGGTATACAGTATTGACAATCTAGTAACCGCTCTCCTTCTGGAGCAGTGAATTGTGGATCTGTTGGATTTGGACAGTACAAAGGCAAAAATTACTTATAACAGGACATGTGCTTTATGTAAGACATACTTCCTCAGAAGCTATATGACAGTTGTAATTGGAATTAAGTGCCAATTACTGTAATTTATTAATCTTTATTGCCACTGATCTTTATATTTAAAACTCATGTATGAGTTTTAAAACCCACTGCATTTGCCTTATGGGGAAAGAGAGGTAACTGAGGGTGTCGGGGAGTATGGCTTAGTTAAACAAAGTCGGTGGCACATTACTTCTGCATGGATGTGTGAAGACAGGAGCTAGGAAAACATGAGTACAGCTGGCAAATCACTGCCTTTGGCATGCTGCAAGGGGGGCTATGGGCGAAAATATAAAAACCAAAGGCTTATCTGTCAAGCAGTTAGAAACAGTTGGAAGGAGAAACGAGGAAGAGTGGAACCGATGAAATTTTGAGAAGAACAGATAGGATAGGTCTAGTTAGGAAGGAAGAAATGGAGGAGATCTGAACAGGGTTCTTAGCAGCAGAGAGTGTGGAAGGAGTTCAAGGAGAAGCGTTACTTTGTTTGAAACGAAGGCATTTCAGTGTACTGTGTGTGTGTACTGCCACGCCTTTAACTTACTTGTTATATGGTAAATCTTTAATGATTTTATTTTCTTCATTTCTGGGTGTTTTAATTTAACAGTTAACAAGGAAGAGCAGTCACACATTGCCACATTGAACTCATTGACTAATATGTTTATTTGTCCAGTGTTGTGGCCACCTTGAGGCCCCAGTACCAGATCCAAAGAGGGTAAAGGGGCAGAAGGAGTAGTAGAAGGCCAGGCTTTGGAACTGTGGGGCGAACCTGGATAGAAAATCTGTCACACCATTATTTTGTATTTGTTCTGTACATTAGTGGACATTAATAGGGAAAATGATGTCCATTTAACTGCAGTCTTCCACATGTTGTCATTTCAGAATTTCTAAGTTATGGTGAAAAGTGAACTGTGATTTATTTGGCCACTTTGATGTACATCGATGCAGTTTTTAGGTTGTATTATTGTAATGTTATTCTACATGAGCCTGTCTTTGAAGCATGTTGTATTCAGAATCTGCATTTTAATTACATAGGATTAAGAGTAGGGATGGGCCAACCAAATCCTCGAATTCTTGACAGGGATTCAAATTTCTGTGCCAAAATAGGCAAACGGAATCTTTCGAATCCGCCACGCAAACAGTTTGTTGGAGACCGGGATGCTCGAAAACCTGGGAGACCAGGATGCCTGAAAACTTGAGAGACTAGACACACAAGAGGAGATGGCAATAGGTGATTTTTTCCCTTAGAGTAATAATGGCCTTTGCTAACAATTTCACAAATTACATCTGGGGTTGTATTTTAAGATATTTAAATTGAATATTTAATATTTAATATTTAAGTTCAGCGCTTGACTGGAAGCTAAAGGCTTGAGATTTCAAGGACAGCTGAAACATTCCTTTGCATAGCTTCCTTGCAGACCTCTTTCATACACAATTCTGGGGTTTCTAGTTTTACAGGGTGTCACAGCCTTCTCTGCCGAAGTGTGCTGGTGCATCATCAAACTACAAACCCCAGGATGCCATAAGGAGCTATGCAAAGAAAAGCCAGTTTTGACCTGGATTAGCTCTGTACTCTAGTGTTTACACAGGCAGGAAAATGTGGGATTAATCCACATATCCCTGCCTGTGCAGAAAGGGCCTTCATGTCATTTTCAATATGGGGAGATCCTGAGGCAAAACTAGGACAATTGTTCTGGCCAGATTTCTTCAGAGGGAGGTTTGCCTTTGCCTAGGCTTTTGCTAAGGCTGGGAGAGTGTATCTTGCCCAAAATTATCTTTCTTTCCCTTGCTTTTTAAACTCTTTTTTTTAAAAAAAAGGATTCGAAAGATTTGAGATTCGTGGATTCCCAGAACCTTCCATTGATTCAGATTCGGATTCAGAAAATTCTGGATTCGTCCCATCCCTAATTAAGAGTTAGTAAAAAAAGGTAGCTACTGACATATCCATCAACCAGTAACACTTATCCAGGCAAGTGTTATGTTTTTTGAAATCTTTTATCAACCTTCCCAATTTGTTGTCATGGTGGCGGTATGTCTTCAAGTCTTCAGCCGTAAGCTTACTCTGTCACAGGGCTTTCTTGGCAAGATTTGTCCAGAGAGGACTTGCCATTTACTTCCTTTGAGTCTGAAAAACCATGACTTGCCCAGGGATACGCAGGGGATTTCCGTGGCTGAAGTGAGACTTGAATCTTGGTCTCCTGAATTCCTAGTCCTGTATTCAAATCACCACACAAATCATCACTCCTTGCAGTCTTTCTTTTAAAAAAAAATCTTAGAGCTATAGTGCATCTTTTTTAAAAAAATATTTTTACTAAAGTTTAAAGTAAAAATAAAAAAAAACCCTTCCCCACTTCCAAACTTTTTTCTTTTTTCCAGTTGATTCTACTTATTTACATTCCATTCTACATAGTTTTTTTTCAAAAGGTAATCTTACATTGTTGCATCTTACATTGTTACATTGCTGCTTTGTTACATTGCCTTATTACATTGTTACCTTATATTACATACAATCTTGCTTTATTCTTTTCCTTTTCTTATTACTATTTCTTTATCCAATTTAAAACTTCTCCATTCCCCTTCAAAGTTCTGGATAGACTTATTTTTCAGTGAAAATGTTAGCTTTTCTATCTCTATCATATCCACAACTTTTAATTTTCATTCCTTTATATCAACATGTTTCCTTTCTTTCCAATATTGTGCATATGTCAATCTTGCAGCAGTTATCAAATATAACGATGTCTTCTGGTGACATCTTATCTCTCTTTGTTGCCCCAACATATTTAACAAATAAAACTCTGGCTTCATTTCAAAATTTAAATTGTAAATTCTTTGAATGTCATCATGTATTTCCTTCCAAAATTTCCTTGCTATCTTACAGGTCCACCACATATGATAAAACGACCCCACCTTTTCATCACATTTCCAACATCTTTCATTTCCATTTTCAGTTATTTTCTGCAGCCTTTCCGGTGTCATATACCATCTATGTAGCCCTTTATAAAAGTTTTCTCTTAAATTTAGACTTGGTGTAAATTTTATGTCCGTTTTCCATGCTCTCACCCATGTATCCAACTCAATTGGATGTCCAATATTTTTTGCCTATCTGACCATGTTACCTTTAACAGTTTCTGATTCCATTTCTCTTTGTAACAATAGCTTATAGAATTTGGAGATTCTCTTCTTTTGGTCCTCCTTCATCAATATATCTAATTCATTTTCTTTTCTTTCAAATCCATATAATTTTTGATCCATTTTAAATCTCTCTTTAAGTTGTCTCCATGAGAACCAATTGAATTCATGTCCCAAAGCCTTTAATTCTTCTTCTGTACGCATTCTTGGCTTATCCCCTTCCCATTTCAACAAGTCTTGATAGGTTAGGAAATTTCCTTTTTTTTGTTAGGGCAATTTTATGTGCTTCTTGAGGTGAGGTCCAAATCGGAAGTCTTCTATAAAATTTATGCTTTATTTGTAACCACACTTTCAATAATGTCTTTCGAATACAATGATTATTAAACTCTTTATTCACTGTTAGTTTGTCGTAACATAAGTATCCGTGCCATCCAAACCTATTATTAATTCCTTTCAGTTCTTTACATGTTGTATTTTCTACATGTATCCAATCTTTGATTAAATCTAAACAGTATGCCTGGTAATAGGTTTTTAACGACGGCACATCAAATCCTCCTCTTTCTTTTGCATCTTGTAATATTTTAAACCTAATTCTTGGTTTTTTCCCTTGCCAAATAAACTTTCGTAATTCTTTTTCCCATTCTTTAAAAGTCTTTTCTCTTCTTATTATTGGTAAATTCTGAAAGAGAAACATAAACTTTGGTAATAAAGACATTTTAGAAGTATTTATCCTTCCCAGGAGAGACAAATTAAAATGCACCCATCTATCCATTTCACATTTAATCTCCTTCCATATCTCTAAGTAATTGTTATCAAACAATTCTTGATTTTTATTTGTGATTATGATACCTAAGTATTTTACTTTCTTAGTGATTTGATATCCTGATCTTCTCTCCAGGACTGCTTGTTCTTTTATAGTGCATCATTAAGTGCATCAGCAAAGTGACATTTTGCACTAACGAGTATTGTAATGAGAATATTCCAAAACTGAAACTTTGAAAGACATTTAAACAAATGACTGTTTACAGTTGATCTTTTAATTCATGTGTCTGGTCATGTGACTGGAGATATTAGATGGATGGGTAAAATACCGTTCATAATTGTTTTATATCATGCATCTTTTCTTCTCCAAATATTTCCTGTCATTCAATAGTCTAGATATCTAAGTTCACAGAAAAGACGTGACTAAGAGAAGGATAACAGAATACAAAATCCTCAAAGGCCAAAAGGGCAGAACCTTTTATTGAATATTGAAAGGTAATTTCGAGATTGATTTACATATGTGTCAAAACAGTTTGTTTTTGAAATAGGTAAATTGCATGTCAAAAATAGGATTTTATATATTTATTGAATTCATATAATGCCTTTCTCCCAGATGGACTAAGGTAACTTTTCTAATATTGATATTATCACTGAGTGCATTTCCAGAAAAGACGTCTATTATATAATCACTTGGAAGTTTATGGACGTTTTTCTGTTTTTCCTTTACTGATTCTGTTTCTTTCTTTCTACAGATAATTAAGGATATTTTCAAACAGATAGCTATTTATATTAGCAATTAGAAGGCACTGAATTGTCCACTTCTTCCTTTTTCTCTTTACTGAGTTTTCTACACTAACAAAAAGGTCAGGCGGAGCAATGGAAGGAGGATTGCAAGTAGAGGACATCATTGTCTGAAATATCATTTGGAAGTAACATATATTAGTGGTACTTTTTAAAGCTATGATTGCTAATATTGCTACTGTTTTTTAATGGGTAATATTTACGTTTAGCTTCAAAGTGTCATGTATTGGGAATAATTTGCTGGCATTTAGAGCCATATTGATTTTTTTTTAAATTTGGCATTATTTTCAATAGGAAAAGTAACTTAATACTGTCACTCGTGAAAGATGAGCAAATGCTTTCTTTTTGAAAAAGTTACACCAACATTAGCTTTTATAGTAATGTATCTAAACTGTAGTCTGAAGCTTCTGTGAAGTTCACAGAATGGAGAAAGTCAGTGGTATGATGATGTCCTCATTTGGAACCTCTAAGAAATAAAAGATACACATTTTATTCTGATTGGTAGTGCTAGGAACCATCCATTTGGAAGTACTCAGAGGCTGGCATGAAATACTTCAGTGAAACCGTTTCATTACTTGTTTGTATAAAATTTGGAAGCTGAGTACTGACAGTAATTTCAGTTGACATGTCTGTTTGGTTTATTTGATGCCCGATTGGACTGTGCTGGTTTTCCTTTTTTAGATTAATTACTTTGACATTGTTCCATTATAGTTAATGATGTTCTTTACAGACGATAAAATATGTTGTAAACCATAAAAAGCCATTTTAAATGTGCATATTGGTTACGGATTGAAACTGAAATGTGAATTCTGGTTATGCATTGAAATTTATAATCTATTGCACCTCTGCTCATTTTTTTTTCTAATAAAACTTTTTGGGAGCAATGTAAGAAGTTGGAGTTCTGAAGAATAAATGGACTTAAATTACTTCACTATATTCCTGCTTTTAAATCCAAACTGTTCTGTCATTTTTTTAAAAGACCTTCTGCCTTGATTGATTCTGGCATTGCTTATAGGTTAATCTTTTAAAAAGAGTGAGTTAATGGGTCTTTACAGTTGTTTTTCTGGATGCCAAAAAGGAAAGATAATGCTTTAGTTCAAGGCTTCTCAGACTTTATATCCACAGAGAGAGCTGAAAGGGGCTGAGTCCCAAAATGACAGTAGATGGAAGCAGAGTGCAACATTACATATAATTTTATGTTCATAACTGGTACTTCTTTGCAAATTACTAAATAAAACAAGAACTCCCACAACTCATTTTTCTCCAGCTTAAATAAAGGCACTGGCTCATGCCTCAGTCTCCTTAGTTCAAGCATTATTTGCTGATTTAGAGATTCAAAGTGAAGGAATTTTCAAGAGTTTTCAGGCCTCTTGCACCTCTTAAAGCGTTCTGACTCATCTCCTGCCATCTTCCCTTTTCCTTTCACTTGTAACCTAACTCCCACCTTATGAGGTTATTTTACTGGCACTGTTGAGTGGGTTAACATACTGAGAAATAGAACTAGTCCTTTGATCTTGCTTGCATTGGTTACTGTTCAGTTGAAGATTGTAACTCCAGTAGTTTTGCTATTAAAGTGGCGCAGCTATACTCATGTTATGTATATAGATCTAACAGAACAAATTCATGTTTCCCCTCTCCCCGATTTGAAAGATGTAGGACGTTTGCTTGATCATTGTGGAGTGGAGAGTCTTGGGCCATTTCCGCCCTAGACTGTTTATTATTCCACTTTCAATATCCTATGGAATTCTGGGGTTTGCAGCTTAGGGAGGGACCTAAACACTATAACAGTCTAATGTGGAAATGATCTTAGTTTGTTGCTATAAGAAAAACAAGGGGTCTTGGGGCAACTTTGGGACTAACAGTCATTTGTGAAGATCCTGTATGGTAGAGCATAGTGTATGTAAGGGTTCCATGTATGAGGCCCTGCTGTGGCTTCCCATCACTCCTCATAGGGCAGTGGTTCTCAACTTGTGGGTCCCCAGATGTTTGTGGACTTCAGCTCCCAGAAGCCCTGAGCATTGACCATAGTGGCTGGGGCTTCTGGGAGCTGAAGTCCACAAACATCTGGGGACCCACAGGTTGAGAACCACTGTCTTAGGGTTCAGTGTTGCTTTGTGATAGCTCCTCTTCCACTGCCACTTTTTTCCTGCTGGAGAGTGGAGGGGATTGCAGAAGCATCTGGCTGTGTCTGTATAGTGAGAAACATCCTAAGGATGCCTTCTACCAAGATCCCTTGTAGTCATCTGGAGGTCTTAGCTGGTGATGTCATCGGTCTGCATCTGATCAGGAGTATATAGCCAGGTGTTTCTCAGATCCTCCCCACTCTCCACCAACAATGGAGTGGCAGCAGTGGGGATAATATCACTGCATAGCGTTGAGTCTTGTGGAGGCTTTGGATTTGGTGGAAGGAGAAAGAGAATCCCAACCTTCATAATGCAGAAATGCAAGGTGAGTGCACACTTGCATATGCGACTAACAGGAGGCTAGCCACTGCATGATAACACAGACATTCTTGCACTGATGAGCTGGTTAACATATATACAGTAATGTGATAGAAGGCCCCAGAAGACAGAACTGAATCATTTGTTCACTTCTTTGGCACTGGAATCTGCATCTGAAACTCCTTTAATATTGGCCACCTTGAGGTTAGAGACAGACTAATCTGGGAAACTGAATTGTCCCCCTACCGGTTTTTGAATAGTGTCATTTTTGGTATCATATTTACCGTATTCCTACTTATTCTTTTCCATAGAGACGAGCATGTTTGTCCTATGTTTGTTAATGGCAACAGGCATTAAACTGTCGTACTTTTTGCATTTAAGTTCTACTGACCCCTCTAATTACAGATGCTGACACACCTAGGCATGTTTCTAGTAACCTGCCAATCAAAGTAGCCACTTATCAGACAGCCAGGAATGTGTCGAGTAATCTGCCAGTTAAGGTACTACTTCATCCATCCTGTATAGAAGTAGTCTACAAAACCTCATGCTGTGATAACATGTGTTAGTTTTCCTAGATGTCACAAGATTCTCTATTGTTCTATACAGTTAGAGTTATTTTCTGTCTATGAAGCTACTACAGATAATTGGGCCACTTTTTCCAGGCAGTGGTTTTGGAGCACACGTATTAACACATGCATTAACAAAAAGGGTGTGTGTGCCTAAGGGCCAGACAGGTCAGGAAGCAGATGCTTCACTGTAATTGGTGGAAGTTGTTAATATGAATGGAAGAGTTGCCTGAAAAATAGCTGTGTCTCAACATTTTATGGAAAATGTAACTAATGGCTTTCCCAATAGTCATTTCTAGATATGTGCCTTTGAATTCACTATTATGACACTGGTCAAGAATGGGTCATCTAAATACCCACCACCCCATCCCAACTTTCTGCATCTGTTTCTTGTCTTAGCAACCTGATGAATTTGCAGAAATTAAGCAGGTGTCACTTTATTTGTAATTAGTTCCTCTTCATATGTTCTCTCTGTTGGGATTTCAAAGAGCGTGGTTCTTGGCCTCTTTTGCCTTATGTTTTGTGTTTTCCTTTTGCCTCTGGTCTAACCTATTTATTATTTTTACTTTATTTCTATGCTTTATGCTATATTTCTGTGGTATATTTCTTGTGCTGATAAGCCACAACTGTATCTTTCCATTCTTGATGTCACTGCTCTGTTTTGCTTTTAGCCTTTTCTCTTTTTTTGATCTATATTTTTCCTTTGTTATCTATTTGTAATTTGGAAGTTGTTTCTAATTGATATTTTCAGCTTTTCATTTCTGCTATAGCTGTGTCTTATTTTCAACTCTTGTGTATCTCTGAACTTTGTATAATCAACACAAGAGGCAAGTTCTTCTTAATTATATTACACTACATGCACTTTAGTGCTGTTTTATTTGGGCTTTCTGTTCTGCCTTCAGCTGCATTATTCTCTTACATTGTGAGTTTGTGTTTTTTATTACTTATTTTATCTTGGTTTCTCTTCTTTTTTTGGTCCTTGACATTAGCATGATCTCTTTATAGGTGCAAATAATGTACACTTAGTTTTTCTCCCTTTAAGTTTCTTTTTGCTCAAAATCGTTACAGTCAGCCCTCCATATCTGTGGATTCTGTATCCATGGATTCAACCAACCCCCTCAAAAAACAGTTCAAAAAGGAAACTTTGAGTTTGCCATTTTATATAAGGGATGCCATTTTACCACATCACTGTACATAATGGGGCTTGAGCATCCCCAAATGTTGGTATCCATGGGGGGGTCCTGGAACCAAACCCTAGTGGATACTGATGGCCCACTGTACTTTTTTGACCTCTTTGTATTCCCTCTCTTCCATTTTATTCTAGTAAAGTATTATTAAAGCTAAAACATCATCCCTTGCCTGCTTTTTTGTCTTTTCGTGGTTCCTTATTTTTGGAATACTCTTTTACTTGATATTAGAATATATCTACCAGTTCTAAATTTTGGCAACATTTTAAAGGGAGGTTTGGTAGTCACTTGTTAGATGAGTTTCCTCCATGTCTCTGTGCGTTTTCTATTCTTCTTATTTGATTGTAAGTTCAGAGCACAGCCTGTATCTAATTTTATTAATTGTGAGTCGTGAGCTCGTATACACACACACACACACACACACATTCTGTTTGTGTGTGTGTGTTTGGATACTGGTTTAAAAATGACTATGTCAGGAAATACTCCCCTTACTTATTCTTTTATGCACTGGACTTCTGTTCGCTGCAGAGGAGCTGTATCCATGAAGAAATGATAACTCACTTTGGTGAGGTGATGTATTGGCTGGTTCTTCCTTAGGTTTAACAGCATGGCTCCTTTGAAGGCAACTTGCAATTAGTGTTGTAGATCGTGCATTGCAGGGAGACATTTAAAAAAAACAGTCCTGCTGGGAATTTGCCTGGGTATGTTTCTGGCTTTAATAGAGAAGCACTTTATAGAAGCCCTTTTAGAAACATTGCAGCTTGGCCATATACTAAGGCCAGTACTGGTTTATGGTGTCTTGTAAATTTGCTTTCAGTGTTTTTTGAAAGACATAAGGATGAAGCTAAATATTGCTGGCATCTTAAACTTCACAGTGGTAAAGCATAATTTTATAAAGTTAATATTATAATAATGAGTTAGCTGTGAATGCTGCTTTTCAGCTCCTTTCCATCTACTTTGCATAGCTTTGGGGCATAAGCCTGCTTGCACCAACTGTCTTGGCACACATTCAGAAGTACAAACAAAAGGCAAATTGTGTTGGCTTTGGTGAGGATGAATGTTTGACAAAATGGAGCTTAATTCAGTTCATTCATTTATCATATAAGTAAAACTTGTCTTGTTCCTAATTTTTTTCTGTTCACCTCAAACATTAAAGAGGAATGTACTTTACTTTAACTTTTCACATGAGAGTAAAATTGGAGTCCCCTTGGTCATGGTAGCACCCTGCAACAGAAATGCTGCCAGTCTAATGAGTATTACTCATTACAGTATTACTCTTTTACCCCTTTGGCCTGTTCTTCACTGTCTGTTGTTGCGGCCAGGCTTCAGAAACAAATTGATATTGCTGGAAGCAGTAGAACATCACTGCTGTGATGACAGTATTGTTATTAACTGAGTGTTTTTGGGTATCAGATTCTAAAACAAAGAGCATTTCTTCAAATAAGTCAGGAGCTGAGGTAAGAGATGACAAATTCCAGTGATCCAGGGGAATTCTGGAATTCCAAATTCCAGAAGTTTAATGGGTTTCATTCTCCTACCTCCACACTGAGCTGCCAGTCTCAGTGTGTAAAAGGCAGGGAGGGAGAGGAGACAAATCTGTAGAAATTTTTTCAGACCTTCTTTATAGTAGTTCATTGTGCGTATATTAAATTGTTTAATTATAAATAGAAATTTTCTCACCCACAGTAAGGAGGCAGGAGTCTGTTTCCTTAATACTATTACACCTGCAAGGAAATGTTCAGGTGTAATCCTACCCTGCCTCTCTTTAAATACTCTACATAGGCTTATGTTTTCTTTAAAAGCAGTATTTTCTTTGAAAACAGTGATTACTAGTAGATGTGCAGTCCTTATCAACAGCTCTATGGTGATAAGCCATTGTGTCCAAAGAGAAATGGAGGGAAAAACAGCAGGGTAAGGCAACATCCTTTGAAGATTTTAATTTTTTCGTGAATGAAGTCAGTATCAATTAGTTTAGCAGAGGAAACTAGCTTTTGAAATAGAGGAATGTGAAGTTGACTTTGAAATAAAGAGAAGAGTAAAGGGGAGGATGTGAAGTACAACCCTCCTTTAGTCTGAAAATAGATAGTTCTACCACCCAAATGAAAAAAACTAGACGTAGAAGTTGGTGAAATGAGACCATGGTTTTATTAACATCAGGAACTTGCAACGTGACAGTTAATGGGATGTATAGACAAGAATTTGTATGTGAGAAGCTGATTAAGTTGGCTGTCCCCACCAGAGACTTCCAGGCTCAAAACCCAAGGTACAAACTCTGTGCTTTTTCCAAGCCTGATCCTGTGAAGAGATCAGAGGGTCCCCATCTGGTTCTAGTTAGCTGTCTTTCTTGAGGAAGTCATCTTGGGACAAGAACCCACCTCACAACTCTCATCAGTCCGATTGGCAGTGATAAGAAATGGATAAATTGGTTCACCTTGTAGTGCCACCAAAAGCCTTCAAAGAGAGCCAGTTGAAGCCAAGTCATTGTCTGCAGCTTGCCAGTTGTGACATAAAAGCAACACATAACCAATTAGTCAAATAGTAAACCGTAACCAGCCGGCTAGAACATTATATACTATGGAGTAGGTGAAAAAAAAAAACTTGCCAGCAGCCAAAGAAGGTCACTAAAAGTTCCTACTCAGCCCCCAAAATGTGACTGGAAATGGCAAGGAAGCCTGAGCCAGAACTATACCCTCTTAAATGACTCAGTGCAGCCCTACCTGATGTGTGGCATTTGACTGGAGTCTAGTGGTAAAGTCACTCCTGCCATATGACTGGGGGAGTGTGCTTATTTTTGTGTTTGTATTAAATTTCTGTTTTCCATTTATTTCCCTGTTGGCCCTGTTTCTGCACAGACTGTACTGGAAGAACGATGTTGTGGAATGGTCTGTCATTTCAAAATGCCAGTAACTGATCCCTTTTTGAGTTGTCTTGTTTATAGAAAACTTGCATCAGAGGGACTGGGTTGGAATTGCACTCCTCGGTCTTGACATGCTTGTGTTTAGTTGTGTGAATCATTTAAATGAGAGAGCATTCAAAAACAGCATTCCTCAACAGCAGTCTGAAGTAACCTGACAATCTCATTTTCCTCCATCTGTTCACCTGGTTGAGGTTTTGCATTTTCAAAGCAAATGTGATAAAGAAATAGCACATAGTTTCAAAGTTATTTGCTATAATTGCTGTCATTGCCTTAGAATTTTTAAAGTAATTTTTTTTCCTCAACAGGCCGTTGTCCAAATTCTGTTTAACCATCTATGAAACAAAAGTTCCTGCAGATTCTTCAGGCTTTTGCAGTCTCAGTTCTTGATGCACTAGACTAGAATATCAAGAGTTGATATTTAGACATTAAATTTTCATTGGTACCTTCAAAAATTGACAATATCAGTAAGTCTTTGTTAGATTGTATTGTTTGGTGTGTCATTTTGTTTACCCATTCAATATTTTATTTCCAGATTTCAGTCACTTTAGGGGACCATCATCTCCTGTGATCAAGTATTCCTACTGCCCCCCAGCCTTCTCCAGTGTTTTTCATATGTGATTGGGGCCATTGTAGATATGCTGTTTATAAACAAACCTTTAAAAATCAGTGTCTCCCCTTTTCCTGCATTGAGAACATTAACAACTGTTTGACTGACACAAACATTGTAGAGAATAAAACTTACAGTTAATTTGATCTTGCTCATTTTGTGGATGAATCTGCAGCTGTTATGAAAATCTTTACTTGCCCTAACTATAGCACTAGTGAATGTGACAGTGTTTTGTTTCTGATCCATGGTTGAGGGGGAGATATTAGGCCCACAAATAACTATTTCATTGTGGACCTAAAAGCCCCTCTTACTTTTTCTTTTTTGGTGTTAAAATTTCAGAGTAGATTCAGACAAACAGCAAGGGGGGAAAAAACTGCTAGGCTGGCCTAATGAAGGTGGCTCAAAGAAAAACTGGTCTCATAAGATTTCTGTGTGCTTAAGTGCCTTGACACACCACAGATATTTGTCTGGGGTTGAGTGGGGGTGGGGTTAGCACAATCCTACTGCACTACCATGATTAGTGGAATGTTTGGATGTTTTCAGAGTAACCACCGCTGGAATTTGCCTGATTTAATCCTCCCTTGCACCTGCCTTAACCGCCTTTTCTCTCAGTGTCTGTGCCTGTGCTTGTTTTTTCCAAGCACCCTAGTAGCTTCTCTTAGTTATCTTCTGTTCAAGGCTTTCCAGATAGTATTTGAACAGATGGCACAGTTCTAATATTCAGCTGGGAAGAAAAACTGTATTGTCCTTGGCCTTAAAAAATGTTACTAAGACTCAGCTATGGTGTGCTAAGATTTTGTCTGTGTTAATTCTTTTCCCAGGTGTTCACAGCTATTAAGCTACCTATGGTTAGCAGCTCTAAGCCATGATGCTTGTTGAAAGGTCTAACATTAAGTCTGAAGCCCTCTCCATCTGAGTGGAGATTACCATGCCTTAGGACGTGAATGCCTCTGTGTCTGTATTTGTGTGCACACATGCCTTCAAGTCACCTTTCACTTGTGGTGACTCCATGAATTCCATAGAGTTTTCTAAAGCAAGGAATACTCAGAAGTGGTTGTGGTTGTTGTGTGCCCTCAAGTCATTTCTGACTTGGCAGAATTTGTTCAGAGGGGATTTCCCTTTGCTTTCCTCTGAGTGTCAGAGAGTAACCTACCCAGTGTCACCAAGTGGATTTCCATGGCCAAGCAGGAAATTGAACCCTGGGTTCCTGTTGTCCTAGTTGAACACTTAAACCAGTACACTACGCTGGTTGTTTTGCTGCTTCCTTCCTCTGAAATATAGTTGGTCCTCCACTTTCATGGGTTTACCATTCACAGATATTATTATTTATGAGTTTTTCCAAGCCCCCCAGTGCTTCTTTTCTGGGGGAACTTTCCCTCTTGATGGCTCCAATCAAGCTTCAAAAACCTGCCTTTGGTCCTCCCCCTGCTCCACCAGCTGCTTCCTGGGCCAGCTAAGGATGGTTCACACCCCAGTTTCTCAGCACCAGGAATTGTTCCCCCACACCAAAGGAAGGAGGGCCACCACACTGACTCACCCTTTCTCCTTCTCCTTTCCCTGAGCTGATTTGGATCTTGGGTACCTGCTGTCCCCACCATACTTTTGTCCCCTTCTCACAAACACACCTATTTTAATATTTGTAGCTTTTCCACTTTGCAGGAGTCCTGAGCCCCTAACCCCAGCAAATGTGAAAGGTTGATTATATAGCCTGTTGGTGGTCTCCAGTCCAAGTGCTAACTTGGGCTGACCCTGCTTAGCTTTCAGGATAGATGGGATCTGATGCCTTTATGGTATTTGGGCCTACTGGAAGATTATTAGCAGGGTATGACAGTGATGTTTGCTCCCAGAATATAACTGCTGGGTACATCTTGGTATCCTCTGGGGCTGCAAGGGTTGTGGAACCATATCTATAAACAGGCCACTTGTATGTAGCCATGTGGCAACTTTGTATGATCTGAGGGTTGCCAAGTTGATACCATCTTGGGCTCTGAGATTTCAAAGCCAAAACCAAAGAGCAAGTGATGGTTCCTGGTGATGTCACAGGGCATGGGTCTGAGTTATGTTAAGTTATGATGTCATTAAGCATTAACCACAATTGCATAGAGTATGTCTATGTAAAATGTCTATGTAAAAATTCTTAACAAAGGTCAGCATGCACATGCGCACATAAAAACGGTATTTTCAAGACGGTACTCTTGCCCTGAGATTATCCCCCCCTCACTCTAAGAGTTGGAGAAGAGGGTTCAGGTCCTGAGACTCAGCCTGGCTTTGAAATCTGGTAGCTCTCATGGAAATACCCATGCATGTGGTGTTGTGTTGAGAGAGAATAATTCCTACAGAGTATAAGTTCCAAAGGAATTTTTTCTTGTCAGCTTTTCTCAGTTTCTAGCTTTTACCACCATACACAGATATTGAAAATATTATGGCATGGATGATTCTGACTTTAATAATAAATCTTTACACTTGAGAAGCTTATTTCCTTCATAGCTGCCCTTTTAACACCTAGTCATCTTCTGTTTTCTTAAATACAATATCCATTTGGATTTATGACTGAGCCAGCATGGTGTAGTTGTTTGAGCATTGGACTGTGACTCTAAAGACCAGGGTTCAAATCCTTGTTCAGCCATAGGAACCTACTGGGTGACTATGGGCAAGTCACACACTCTCAGCTTCAGAAGAAGTCAAAGGTAACCTGCGCCTGCACAAGTCCTGCCAAGAAAACCTTGTGATAGTTTGTCTTAGCATCACCATAAATCAGAAACCACTTGAAGGTATACAACAAGAACAAGAACAAGGTATAGAAAATCTTTAACTGTTTCAGTGTCTTCAGAATCTACTTTTAAGTAATCTAAATTCAATCTTTCTTTTTTCTTCCTTTTTTTAAAAAATCTTTTTATTAGAAGAAAAAGAAAAAAGAAAATGAAATATTTGAAAAAAATTGTGAAAAAATGTAATAGAAAAAGAGCAATATAATTATCAATACATGAATAATATTTTCTTAAATAATTTTAAATTTTCTTAAAAAGGATGTAGTATAAAAATAAATAACAATAAATAAAAAATATGACTTCCTAACCAATCATTGTTGAGTGCTTTCTTATCATTATAAACTCCTGAAGTACAGGTAAATTAAATAAGGTCTCTACAAGAAGAATATAGCCTTAGTCGAATTATCACAACTTGTTATTGATAATTTCCTCTACCTAGATTCCCAGAGGGGGGTTAGAATTTTCCAGTCCTGTCTAAAATGTTGGTCAGATTTATTATTTAGCAGCATTCTTAATTTATCCATCTTCACTCTTAATTTATCCATCTTTACCAGATCATAGAGCTTCAGATCCCGGCATCTATTGAAGGGATATTTGAATCCTTCCACCTCTGTGAGAAAGTTAGTCTAGTGGCATTAATCATGTACAGCAAAATTCTCCAATGATTGTTCCTTAATCCTAAATCAGTGCTATCAAGTATATTTAAAAGATAGATTTCAGGCAACATAGGAAAATAAATTTTAAATATTTTTGTAATTTGCTTATGTATTTGTTTCCAAAACTTTCTTGCCTTCTTGCATTGCCACTATACATATTAATAAGATCCTATCTCTTTGCATTTCCAGCATTTGTTTTTATTGTTATTTCCCCTCTTTGGAATCTGAACTGGCATGAAGATGCCATCTATAAAACATCTTGAAATAGTTTTCTCTTAAATTTAAACTCCTTGTAAATCTCTGATTATTAATCTAAGATTTTTTCCATTGATCTATGTTAATTGGATTCCCGATGTTCTGGGCCATTCAAAATTCAGAATTATTTGGTAGATCCTGCTAACTAAATGTGTTGTCCTTGTTTTCAATATCTTCTCAAAATCGATTTTTTTAAGGGCAAACCCCACGGTTTTATGTCCATTTTAGATTTTTCTACCAACTGTCTAGATAGGAACCAATGAGTTGTACAGCCTTGTACAGTCAGTTCTTCTTTAGATTTTAGTTCAATATTATTTTCATTGACTTTAATAAAGTCATTGTAAATGATATATTTGTCTATTTGAGTTTTTTCTAGTGCATAAATTGTCTCATGGGGTGAAACCCAAAATTGAAATTTAGGATAAAGCTTGTATTTGTATTTCTTCCAAACATTTAAGAGAGCTTTTCTGCTGAAATGTTCATTAAATTCTTTATATTAGTTTTGTATGCCAAAGGTAGGTAAGCCAATCATGCGATAAATTGGATCTCTCTAGATCTAGTATTCTTGTAGTTCTCAGTACCTTCCAATCTACTATCCAAGAGGGATAGCAGGGAAGATAATAGAGTTTTATGTCAGATAGGCCCATCCCGTCTTTTTCTTTAGCATCCTTTTAATAGTTCATTTTTATTCTAGGTTTTTGTCCTTTCCCAATGAATTTGGTTAGTTCTGCATCCCATTTTTGGAAAGGCTGTTCACTGAGGACAATTGGAAGGTTTTGAAATAGGAATAACATTTTAGGTAGGATGTATATTTTGATCACCAAAATTCTACCCAGCAAGAAAAGTTCTAGTCTGTTTGTCTCCTTAGGTCTTCTTTTATTTCAGTCCATACTTTTTTTGTAATTATTATCAAAAAGATCTGACTTGTTTTTTGAGATTGTTATACCTATATACTTAACTTTTTCTGTTAATTGGAAGCCTGACAAATTTGACAGTTCCAGTTCCTGTGAATGTAACATGTCCTTGGTAATTAACATTGATCTTAAAACTTGATACTTTGCTAAATTCCTGAAATTCTTGAAATAAATTAAGAACATTTTGGATACTATTTTTTCTTGATATTAATCTGTAACCATTTGAAGAGTTTCATCAGACATCCATCAGTCATCCAGTGAGGTGTTTGTTTCTTTTTGGCTACAGATTTCTTCTCTGATAATATCCCTGGTTTGAGGCCAGCATTCTTCTAGTTCCTGCTCAACTAGGCTTAGTAGTGTAAATCTGTTATTTACTTGGTCTTTAGATTCTACAGGGATGTTCTTAGATTGCATTTTGGCACTGTAATTGATTCAGTTTACTTTTGGTTTTAGCATTACTGTAATTTGTTTACTTTAGCAGTACATGGTCTGTATCACAATGTGTTAGTGGCCTTGTTTGCAGATCCTCCCATCTTCTGCTTCTAACTATGTAGAGGCATACCTCAGTTAACAAAGTCTCTGACAAGAAGCTCATTTATACAAAGTCTCTTTATGCACCTGTCCCCCGTTTCTTCGCTGTCCTTTTCCAGTTGCACATTTTTTAGCAGTGTTGGCATTGGGAGGTGATGAAGAGGGCCTGGAGAAACACAGACTTTGAGTGTTGGGTTGTAGCTGCATGGTTGCAGTGGACAATTCAATAAAAACCTGAGCTGGGAAACAGTGGAATGCTATTCTAGCTGATCCTACTGTAGTTCTGCCACTGAGTATGTATGAACAGCAGCACAGAAAGAAAAGGGGAAAGCAAATAAGCGTGCCTCATCAGCTACCACCAAGCATGTTAAAGAAACATAAATCATAAATCAAAGAAAAATAAATCATTTGGTCACCAAGATAGTAATCATAAAAAAGTGGAGGCTAGGGAGAGAAAAAAAAATCACTCCTGGGTAGATATTGGAAGAAGCTTTGACATGGCCTCTAGAAGGTACAAAATGTTTTTGTTTGTTTATGCAAGGCTTACCTGCCCTGTTCATTTTATTTTATGCATGCTTATTGTTAGTTTTGGATAAAAAATTTTTGCTGATATGTGTTGAACTGCTCTTTTTGTGTGTGTGTGTGCATGAACCTGTCATTCTTTCCATGTGATTTCTGCCTCTGGTAGCAACTTTTCTGTTAAAGAAGTAATGTCCATGAACACATTTCCTGAGGTATATTTTGTAGTCTGTTTGTTCCCTTTATTGGCCATCTGGTTTTATTTATGTGTACGGTCATCTGTCTGCAAAATCTGTTTGCAAGGAACTGATGGGACCACAACATTTGATAAGTTGCTCTCCTGCTTCACTTCTTGATCCTAGGTCAGATTCTCTGACAATGTTTGGTTCTGCTGTTTTCTCACTTTTGCATTCTAATCATCTATGATTCTTAGAGTATCTTGTTTGGGCGTGTGACCTGTTTCCCTCTAGGTTGCCAGCACATCATTTCTTTCTCTTCTGCCTCTGTAGCTGGAACATGAAATTGGATTGTGGTTGTATTGATAGGTTCTCCATGATGTCGCATTGATATTATTTGGTCAGACTTTGATCCCCTTGCTTTTTGCTACCTATTGCCTCACTATTAATGCCATTTGGATTCTTCATGGATTATTCTTTCTAGTGTAAAATGCTGTGAGTTTGGAGATGTCCCATTTCTGCCCATTTTAGCCCTCTCATGTTTTACACATTTCCATTTCCATTGTTTTATGGTTTCTAGCTTCCCCTGATTAATGCTTCTCACATTCTGGCTTCTCACATTTCTCTGGCTTATGCACCAAAAAGACAAAAATTTGCAACAGAAGATGATGCTAGTGGGCAAAGGAAAAGGATAGAGACCAGTTGTTCAAGGCCAGAATAAACTGGCAAACTATAAGCAGGCATTTATGCCCAAGTTGGGCTGGGCTGATGCTCCATTGCTGCCCTGAAGTCTTAGTGAAAATCATGAGGATGCAGGCAAAATAATAATGATTATAATAATCATGCCTGAACAGCAATTGGTAGCTTTGGCTTCTTCAGCTGGTGAATGTATACTCTTTCTCTTTAGCTAGACAGATCCAGGATAGTTGAAACTGTGTTTTATTTCTGGTAGAGTGAAGTGAGGTCCCTGCAAGTCTTCCTCATATGGCTCATAATAAGCTGTCTTGGGAGATCCTGTTTGTGTGTGTGTGTGGCTTTCTGTCCTTATGCCCATTGGCCTTAGGTCTGTGGTCCATGACAGAAACTAGAGTAAGTGGGCTCTCTTTACCCACCATCTCTGGATATGTGATTTCAAGCACTTTTTAAAAGCAATTTTAAGCACCTAAAATGGTGGCGACATGCACATGGACGTGCTGAAGCATCCGCGTGCACGTCACCACTGTAAGGTATTTTAGGATAAGAACATTTGCGTTTTTTTTTAATGTGTGGTTTCCTGGAGTGGAACCCCCACATATACAAAGGGCCCACTGTATACATTCCTTCTGTTCTTTAAGCCCAAGTTGCTCCTCTCCTAGAACTGTCTGCTCTTTGGCCATTCCAGTTGGTCAGTGTTAGGTAGGCTCAACTTCAATCATTTTCTTTTGCTCTTCCTTTTTCTTTTTGTCTTTTATCTATTAGTGGGTAAGCCTGTGGACAAAGTTTGTCTGGTTTTTAAAACTCTGCACTAAAAAATGTAGATGCTTCATGGAAAATAATTGCACTAAACACTTTCTCTTTGAGCAAACTAACATTTGAAGAATATCTGGTGTAGCACACAGTATAAAACTAACCAAAACTGTCGAATTAGCATTTCAGCCTGTCTGAAGTAAGACCTTGGACATTTTATTTAGGTAGCTTATAATTAACTGGTCATTTACAAAGTACAACTGGCCCTTTTCTAGTATCCTTTCATAAGCACTCCATACCAGATTTGGGCATAATAGTAGGCCAGCTTATAGCTTGTTGAATTCTGGCTTGTTATATTTTGAACCCATCCTCACAAATAAACTAAACTAAACTACACTAAACTGAAATCAAGGAATGTTAGCTGAACATGGCAAATCATGCATTGTTGGCATATAAATTCTGGCCTGTTTAAATCGTGGCATATTGTTCTCAACACTGTGGTTTGTTACTGGCTTGTGTTTCCAGCTGCCCATCCTGAACAGGCTGGCAAAAGGGATGGGAGAGAAATGGAGCAGGAGTGGGAAAAACAAGCTATACTTTGTTTTTTCTGGTTGTTTGCAGGAAAATTCTCAATTAACAGAAATTAAGACAAACATAAAATGTTACTTAGTGTGTAAGACACCAAAATTTGAATGTACAATGTTTGTATATGTTGGAATCAGCATGGTGTAGTGGTTTGAACTTTGGACTATGACTTTGGAGACCAGGGTTTGAATCCCTGCTCATGGAAGCCCATTGGGTGACCTAGGGCAAATCACACTTTCTCAGCCTCAGAGGGAGGCAAAGAGAAACCTCTGAACAAATCATGACAGGGAAACCGCAGCATAGGTTCACCTTAGGATCACCATAAGTCAAAAATAATTTGAAAGTTCACAACAATGATGTAATTGCTGGTGCTTATAATGAAAATGTACTGATCTTTTGGATGTGGTAGAAAGTATGGTGGAGCAAGAGTATTCAGATAACTTAAAAAGTTCATTTTCTGGAACATCTATAAATAATTTCATTTATTATTTAATATCTTGCTCTGTCTGTAAAAAGAACAGACTTGGCTTACTGTGGTGGAATCAGTTTTGTATGAGATTCTAAAGCTCTTAGAATCACTTGTTTAAAGGAAATGGGCAAAGGTCCTGTGAAGCTGAGCTTTCACATGGAGAAGATGAGTCACTCAGCCTAACAATTCTTTTAGTGCGTGCCCAGAAATGAATACAAAACACTGTGCTTCAGTGGGAGCATGATGATAGCAGTCCAGAAGGTGATCTAAGTCTGACATACATGCCCTCAGAAAAACAGGCTTTGAAACAGAAGTCTCAGAGGCAAATTCATAATGAAACAAATGTAAGGCTTATGTGGAAATTTTTCAGCACAGAATGATGGTGAAAATGCTGTTCGGATAAAGACTTGGTACTTCAAAGTATTCTCTTAGCTTTTAAATTATTTGGAATGTTGATATCTCTCCTTGTTTTAGTCCGATACCAGTGCCCAGGCACACGCAAGTAAAGAAATCTACACATTGCCATTGCCCTTTGTGTTGTGGAATTATGAAAGGGTTCACAGGATGTTTTGTGTTGGTTAGAGGGGCATGATGTTATTGATCTCTTGTATACATTTGCCTCAAAAACCCATAAACCAGACCAGAATTTCTTCTACTGAGAAGAATACTTCTGGATCAGACCATAGTCACATCTAACCCAGCGTCCTGCTTCCCACAGAGGCCAACCAGGTGCCTGTGAGAAGCCCTGAGGTCGTGCATAAAGGCATCAGACCACTGCTGCTGCTGTTCCCTAGAAATGGCTATTCAGTGGCCTACTGCTTTTGAAAATAGAGGGCATATGTTAGGAAGAGATTAACAAAATATCACACCCTCCCACACGTACCTACCCAAATCCTAAAATCGTGCTTGGTGACCCTTAATAAGTCCCTGTAACTAGCTAGGCGTGATGGTTGTTTATGGAGAAAGAAAACTTTTCAGATATGACCTTTCCAGAGAGCACCTGACACTCACTTTCATTTTTCCAGAGCTAGATTTTCTGAGGAATTTAAACATATAGGCCTTATGCTTACTACTAGTTCCTACTGGAGAAGACCCCCATTGAATCAGTGAGATTTACTTAAGTGTTAATTTTCCATTCAGCAGTTGATTGAATGTTTCTAGTTGGGACTTCAATAAAATTCAGGTGATGGGACTTTAAACTCTGTCTAAAATATCTGGTGTTGCTTTACAGTCAAATATTGCAAGAGTATTTATGATTTATAGGCATATTCATATTGTTAATAAGTAAGTAAAATAACTACCCTAATAGCTGATCCTGGAAATCACTGTAACTCCTTTTTAAAAAGTACTGGTGATTGCCAACTTGCTTTTATTATGTTGCATTAAAATGTATTATTATGAATCTACTGCCAGTATATTTCATCCTGTGGTTCAGAGTTCTGATACTCTGACTGTGCAGTCCTATACATGTATACTAAACTAAGTCCCATTGAGTTTAATGGGACTTATTCTCAGGAAACTGAGTATATGATTATAAACTGAGGGACACAGAACACTTCCTCTATACTCACTGTCTTCTCTGCATGCAGAATTTAAAAATCTATATCTTCTCTTCCTTAGTTGTCTCCCCATCTTAGTAAAACATTTAGTGGAAATGATGCTCCAGCCCTATGATCATTTTGGCATCTTTTCCTCATTCCTGCAATATTCTTTTTGAAGCTAGGTATGCAGAAATGTGGATACACAGAATTCTAAATGTTGTTTCAACATAGATTAATACAAGAACATTACATATATCTGGAAGTCTTGTTTTACCAAATGTAATGCGCATCAGACCTCAGGTGCCCGTCTCCCTCTTGCTGACTACCTACTTGTTTGGATGGCTTCACTTGAACAGGTGTTAGTAGTGGAACTTTGTTTCTGGGGCTTTGAGAATGCTTCTTGAAAATGGAGGCTGAGTAGATGTCATAGAGACATGTTCCTGCCAACCTCTGGTATAAGAATGTCTGGGAAGTGGGGAAGTTGAGGACAAGCTCATGGTGATATAGTGGAGGAGGAAGTAGAATGAAACACTGGGAAAACAATTAGCCAGGAGAGAAAGGGGGAAAGAAGTGGGAGTGGGAAGGAAACCAGTACTGG
This sequence comes from Iguana delicatissima, assembly GCA_948472985.1. Taxonomy (NCBI): domain Eukaryota; kingdom Metazoa; phylum Chordata; class Lepidosauria; order Squamata; family Iguanidae; genus Iguana; species Iguana delicatissima. The sequence continues at coordinate 79,491 of CAOKZL010001417.1, forward strand.
GAGAAGAGGAAAGGGGTTGAGTCAAGGGAGGAAGGTAGCCATCAGGTTAATGGGTGTGGGTGGGAAATGGAGGAGTGGAGAGAGGGGAACAGCAGACAGTGTGGAAAAAGAGAAACCAGATGGGGGGAAGGGTGGCTCCTTGTAAAAACTGCATGGGACTTCTGCCTACAGCGTTTCTCCACCATTACATCTTCTTAGTACCTCCTAGTAGTCCTTTTCAGAGTGGCTCAGGGACATTGAAGGTCCCCCAAACCTATTATTAGCTAGGTAAAAGACTTAAAACCCTACAGGATGCTAAAGAAAGAGGAGGAATGGACTTGCCATCACTAAGAATATATTACCAAGCGTGTTGCCTGGATTAGATTCAAAACTGGAAATCATTGCAGAAATCATCAATGAAAGAGTTGGAAGAATATGAGAATAGATTTGAATGGCATGGTTATATGTGTTATAATAAGACAGCAATGAACAAAGAGTTTAATAATCATTGTATCCGGAAAGCAGTATTAAAGGTATGGCAACAACTATATCCAAGATTTTACACAAACCTTCCGATATGGACATTACTACAAGAAGCATTCAAAATTGCTCCAACAAAAGAAGGCAAATTGCTTACATATGCTTATTTGGGAAGGAAATAAACTGAGAATGAGAACATTAGAAGAAATGAAAGAAGTGGGACAAGAAATAAATTGGTTTCCATGGCGGCAGTTGAAGGAAATATTTAAAATGGACCAAAAATTATTTGGATTCGAGAGAAAGTAAAATGAACTGGATGTATTGATGAAAGAAAACCAAAAGAAAAGAATATCTAAGCTTTATAAATTGTTATTACAGAGAGAAATGGAGCAGGAAGAAATTAAAGAGACAATGATTAGATGGTCTCAAAATATAGGATATACAATTGAACTTGAGAGCTGGAGAATGGCATGGAAAACAGATCTAAGATTTACACCAAATTTAAATCTAAGAGAAAATTATTACAAAATGTTGCATAGATGGTATATGATGCCAAACAAAAGATTACGAAGAATGGCAATTTGAAATGTTGGAAGTGTGATGAAAAGGAGGGAACATTGTATCATATGTGGTGGACTTTTGGAATGAAATCCAAAACAATTTTAAATTGACTTTTGAAATGATGCCTGAATTATATTTATTGAATATGTTAAAACCTAAATTAGAGATTAGAAGGTATAAGAAAATAATGCTATATTTAGTAACAGCAGCTCGATTAACTTATGCTGGAAATAAGACATTAAAATAAATTTGGACGAATGGAAAACAAGTGTTATAGATATGATGGAGATGGAGAAATTAGCAAATTCATTAAAGAATAAAGCTATACAACAATTTGAAAGAGAATGGAGAGAAATAAGAGAATGCTCCAAATGTAAAGATATGGATTGAAATGATATGGTACAATTGTTTTGTTTGATTACTTGATTGTTTGATAATTGTATTGTTTGATTCAACTGGAGAAAACTGGAGGAAATAATATGACACAAGGAAGTGGGGGGGTAACATTTGTGAAGAATGTACCCAATTTAAATCTTTTTCTGGAAATTTTAATAATTTTTTTTTAAAAAGTCCCCCAAAGCCTTCCATGTAGATGATTGATCCATTATCCACATGGAAGACTTTGAGGGACTTTAAATGACCCTTTCTTATTCACCTGAGCCACTTGAAAAGTGCTATTATAAGTGCTACATGAGAGGATGTAATAGTAGAGAAGAGCTATTTCTTGTCCTCTGTCTGTCTTCACCATACCGTAGGTCCGATGATGGGCTTTTGTATTTAGTCACACTTCTCATGAGTTTTCCTCCACCTACATTCCAACTATCTTCTCTGTCACTTCATTATTTCCACACTACAATGTTAAGAGTGCTTTAGTCCACTTTCAACATCCTGTGGAATTCTGGGATTTGTAGTTTACTGACACCAAAGAAATCTCTGGCTGAGAATTCTACATGTCCCTTGCTAAACTACAAACCCCAGGATTCCCAGAATTTTGCTGGTTGTGCCGAAAGCCTTTGCTGCGGCTAATTATTTAGATCCCTGAGCTCCCATCACTTATTATTCTGAAACACAGGAGAGGTCCCTTTTTGCAACAGGAAGTCAAATAGAAACAGGCACACTATGAGTTCCTGCTGCAAAAAAGCCTTTCAGGGGTTTAAAGTAGCCTGGAGGTGGGAAGCTGCAAACACATGGGGAAACATTGGGCCAGTTTAAAAAAAAAAGTAAAACTGGGGCTTGGGGCTTGGTGAGGGATACAACTCTTGCAAGGTCTAGTGGAAGGTCAGCATGGCCTGTCAGCAGCTGGCAGTTGTCCACAACTAGTGTAGACTCAAAGAACTAGAGAAGCAATTATTAGTGCCGCCAAAGTAAACAAGCAGCAGTCAAAGTAAATACTCTTTTGTATTTGTGAGTTATTGAAAGTTTTTTTCAAACTGAGAGTATCACATTGAGGAGAATCTTACTCTCTGGAATGACCTTGGCTTTTAGCAAGTTGTGTAGTGCCTTCTGCATTTAAATCTGATGTGGTAAAAACGTTCTCCAGTCCTTCCGTTGAAGGCAACTGTGAATATACACAAGCTGTATATTTAAGAATGTATAATACCATTTGAGTTGAAATATTTTGGTTGGGCAATTTGTGGCCCTGGAGGTGGTGTTGGGTAGCATTTCTCATTATCCTTCACCATTATCCTTCATTATCCTTCACCATTGACTATGCTGGCTTGGGGGCTGATGGGAGTTGCAGCCCAACAACATCTGAAGGCTCATATGTTGCCCATTTGTGCCTTAAACAACAGTTGTAGTAAAAATTTATTGTGCACATTGCTCCTCCTCTGCTTGTTTTAGGGAAATGTGTCGGGTCTTTTCTAATATGAACAAATGGAAATTAAACTCTTGGAGGTGAAGTGAAAACAGCATTCCAGATAAGGAACACTTTGGGATACTCTGCTTTTGTATTAGATTTGTCATACCTACATTTTTTTCTTCAACTGAGGCTATCTATGTAGAAAAAGTAGTTTAAAGTTTTCATTTTGCATGGTTTAAAGATACCGGTTTATTTGTATTGCCCGTTGTGATTTTGCGTGCTTTGAAGATACAGGATTATCTGTGTTGCATATAGCAGAATGAGAAAGAGAAAGAGAGTAAGAAGTGTGCAACCATAGCCTTGTATGGTATCTGCTTAACATGTACTTTATGTTCTCTCTTTTGAGTGCAGTAATGCTGTACAGCATGTGGTACATAAATTTAGTTTTGTTTGACATGTTTGAAAAAACAATTCCAAAGTTAGTAGCTAAACTGAAGTAAAACTGTGAGTGAGAATCCTTCTCCAAGGTACCTGCATGCTAAAAATTCAGTTTCATGTTCTGGCTTGTTGAATTTCAGCTAAGTGGGTAAATACTGCACATGGAATCAAAGTTGGCAGAGTTAATAGTTTGACAGAGAATGCCAAAGATATCAGGGCAGTGAAATTGTAGGTTTGGCAGAAGTAATAGTGCAGTCTTTAAATGTAAACAGGTGATCACAGTGCTACTAAACTCTCTTTTCTCTCTGTCAGAAATAGATTGCTTGTTAATAATTTATCAGTTAAGTTTACCCATACAGTATGTGGTCTAAAGTGAGTGCTGCAGTCATGTTTGCTAAAATTATTAGGTTGGAGCTTCATTTATTCAAAGAAGACCTGATGCAACCTCTGACTTGGGGCAGAAAAATACAGAATGAGGAGCTAACCTTATAATGCAGGGGTGGAGAACCTGCTGCCATTCAGAAGTTGTTGGACCTCAAATCCCATCATCCCTTGCCGAGATGGCCAGTGGTTTGGGATGATGGGAGGTGAAGTCCAACATTTGGAGGGTTATAGGTTGTCCATCCTCTTGTAGTACATTAGTGATACTCTCCTGGTTGCTGGATGCTGTCTTGTGTACTTCTGTGTCTACTTCTAATGCTATGGGTGATTTAATGTTAGTGACCTTCCGTTTCCTCCCACCCTGCAAGGCATTTTTAAAGTAAGAGTTTTATGTCCAAATGCACACCTAGTCTTAGACTTTGGACACTGAAAAGGGACAAATGGACACACTATTTAATCAATGAGCCAAGAACCCAAATCCAAACTAGAAATTAATGAAATACTACCTAGAAGTATACTATCAGGCAGTATGAGTTAGAGCTACATTATGGAAACATTCTTACGGCTTTTATAAAACACCAGTCTTTCTGGAGAAAATTTTTTAAACAAAACCTCTCCCAGAGACACTGATGTAGAAGCAGATGTTTATATATGGTCAGAAGCCAAATTAATTTCTAAGAACAATGCCACGGTTCGAAAGGGTAAGCTCTGAAAATCATGCCAGCTGCCCTGGGAAACCCACCCTTCATTTAATCTAATGTACAGGTTATTTATTTACTTATAATGAAGGAGCTGGTTGTCCTCCAAATGCGTTTAGAATGGAGATGGACAAACTCCCTGGGTATGGGAGGCCATTTTTCCTCTGACAGGACCCACCAAAACAAAACTGGAAGCGGCTATAAGCTACCTTCCAGTTTTGTAAAACTTCTTTCAGGAGTGGGAAGGTAAAACAAGGCATGGCTGCACCTTTTTCCAAAGCAAGGGTGGGCAAGTACTGGTATTACGGTGGCAGTGCTGCTGGATAGCAGCACATCTAAATGTTTTTGCAAGGCTGTAATCCAGTGATGTGTTTAAATCTTTTACTCCAAGTCTCAAGTCAAGTCTCAAGTCTTTGAAGATACTTTCAAGTCAAGTCTCAAATCTTTGAAGATACTTTCAAGTCAAGTCTCAAGTCAGAGCCAACTTTATACTCCAACCTATATTCCAGAATTTCTGGACTGAGTCACATAAAGTCTGTTTTAACAATTTAAGCACAGTTGGCCCTGCACATTTGCAATTTTATGATTTGCAGCTTCAGAAGTGGGGAATAGGATCTTTCTTACTTTCTATTTCTGAAGCTGGAGAATTTTTCAGATCCTTCTTACTCCCCATTACCGAAGCTTCAAAAGGATCCTTCCTTCTGAAGCCTGTTGCCTAACACATTTCCTGCTTCTGAGCAGACAAGCCCACTGCCTAACCCATTTGCTGTTCCCTTTGAGAAAGGCACCCACACTTTGGGCTTGAGACACATTGCCATGTGACCAGCAGGCAAAAGGAGATGGAAACATTGCTCAAAGTTGTAAGGTTTCTGGATGAATGTGTCATGTTACTGAACCAAGGGCAGCAAGTCAGTCACTAAAAATATACAAGTATCAAGTCGAGTCGAGTCAGTGCATCATTTATTTCTGAGTCGAGTCCGAGTCGAGTCATTGAAGTGACTTAAGTCTGACTTGAGTCCGAGTCAGTCAACTTGAGTCTTCATCGCTGCTGTATTCATTTGCTGTTGTGGGTTTTGTTTTAAAAATCATCCTCCAATATCCTAGATTACTACTTAGTTACATCTGTGTAACTAAGGAATGTCTCCTCGCCTGACCCCTCCCCAGTCCACCTTAAGGGCCAGCATCCGGATTGGGTGAAGGAGGTGTGTTCAGAGCTAGAAGGATGGTGTTTCCATCCCTCCCACCAGTGGGCAAGGCCACTACAGGAACTTGCAATAAAGACCCTTGTTCTGATTGTCAGAGTCTTGTTTACTGACAGGAGCAAAGTGGAAACTTCAACCTCCTTATGTTCTGATCAGAAGCTGAACGGATATCTTTTGCATGACCTGGCAACTGACTCTTAATTTAGGCTGTGGTAGCATTTATATAGGTTAATAGGAAGACATTACAAAGTCTTATTGAAAACAGATCATTTCCAAATCCGTAACTCTAGATGATGAATCTGTAACTGCAGTACTGAATGCCAATACTTTTCACTTCAATCCACAGTTCAAGACTGTATATAGCAGAAGAGTTTGCATTCACAAACTGCCAGAATGAGGAAATGGACATCCAGTGTTGGTGTCTTAAAAAAGTACTGCCAGAAATACTCTTAATACTAGCTTAAGACTAGTGCATGTTCCCATCTCTCCAGCGGCTTAAAGTTCAACCATAAACTCCTTCAGTGCCATTGGGCAGGTCAATATCTCCTGTCCTTTTATTGGAGGGGTGGGCAGAGTATGAGCCATAGGCTGCATGTTGTCCTTGGACCCCTAAGTGCAGCCTGAGATACTTCCCAGAAAAGCCCCCAGATCCCCCCAACTTTTTAAGAAATGGGCTGATTTGGGGGCAAATTTTTGCTATTCAACCACCACAAATCTCCAAATATCACCTTAAAAAAAGCAACAGTTTTTCCCCTGCCCCCAGACCTTGCCAAAACAGGCAAAAAAGAAAAAAAAATTGGGTGAAAATCAGCCAGAATGGCAGATGAAAGTGACATTACCTCACTTTGGGTGAGCTGAAATGTGCTGTTGCGGCCTGCAGGTGGGGAGAGGAAGGGAAAATGGCTTCTGCCCTGTTTGCAGTTTCCCACCCCTGCTTTAACACACAAAATGAGAAAGAACATAAATTATGAGTCTAAAAAAAATTGTCAAAGCTGTGATTGACCAAATTGAAATTGTCTTGGAAGCTGTTATTTGCAGGCACTGTGATACATTTTCTCAGTGCTAGAAAAAAGATATTCTGAAACAGAAAACTATTGTTATGACGTGATTTAAAATCCCATATATGTCAGAGGACATGTATGTCAGAGGACCTTGCATACTTTGAGATTTCTTACTAGTTCTAAAGTATGTTTTGCTTCTCATAGAAGAGTTTTTTTACTTTGTTCAGGCCTGCTGAGTTATGGGATACAGTTGAACTGCAAGTTTGAAGAGATTATAGATTAAAGATGTGATCCTGTATCCAATTAACCTGGGAGTAAATCTTGCTGAGACTGAATTCTGATTAGACCAAATTCTGATTAGGATTGAGCTGCAAATATGTGTCTGATATAGAGTGAGTGTGTGTGTGTGTGTATGCCTATGCGTTACTTATTTTATTTCATTTTTATCTTGCCTTCCTACTAGAAATAGCCCTGAATATGGCTAACAAATACTGTTAAAAACAAATTTGTTTTTCAGCCCTTTAAAACAAAAAGCAATCAAAAAACAAATTAGACAGTAAAAGTATGAAAAATCATCGTAACATTCATTAAAATAATGACAGTATATTCTTCAGAAATGTGTTCTGAGGATTTTGTTTTTAGATTTGCCTGCGTATCAGACCCAGATATATACAGACATAAAATATTTTCTTTGTGACAGATGGTTCTCACTAGATTGTTGTATAAAGTTGCGCTGTAATGTATTCTCTTTGATTGTTTCCATTCTGAACAGCAGGGGGCTGCATTTACCAAGAATGGATATTTATGCTTTTCCCTTCCATGATTTTTAAGAATTGCCATCAGTGTGCAGTAATGGTTTCTGAGTTTTGTTGTTGTCTTAATGAAACAAAAAAATCACCAATGATATAATTGCTCCTATACTTGCTTTAAATATGTTTCTTTTGTGCTGATCTTTAAAGAGAGATGTGAAATGCTTCTGTTAAGTTGTGTTGTTGTTTACCTTAAGTCATTTCCGACTTATAGTGACCCTAAGGCAAACCTATCATGTTTTTTTTTTCTGGGCCTGAGGATTTGTGACTTGCCCAGGGTCACCTAGTGGGTTTCCATGGCCAAGCAAGGAATCGAAACTTTGGTCATCAGGGTCATAGTCAAATGCTCAACCATTGCATCATGCTGGCACTCTGTTGTTATATGCCTTCAATTTGAATCTATGATTATAATCTCATTGGGTTTTCTTGGCAAGATTTGTACAGAACAGGCTTGTCATTGGCTTCCTCTTAGGCTGAGAGAGCATGACTTGCCCTGGGTCATCTGGTGGAATTTCAACGGCTGATTGGGGATTCAGACTCTGGTCTCCCACAGTGGTAGTCCATCATTCAAACCACTACACCACATTGGCTCCCACACAGGTTGTTTTATCCTATTAAAATTCTGCACTTGGATTCAGTCTAGAGTCAGTAACTGCTCTTTCCTGGTCTGGTCCTTGAAAAGCCACTCTTGAGGGTCAAGGGATTTTCTGGTGTGGTTTGTAATGAATGGGGCATGGATGAACTTCAGTGGGACAAACTGGCAAAATGTTAACAGAGCTGTCATGTATGTATGAACGTACTTTTCCACTTGTGCAGGATATAGTTGGATCCAAGCAATTGTGCATGCTACCAAGTGTGTTGCAAGTTATACCTTTTACTAAAATATCTGGAATTTACGTTTGTGCAATGAGCATGTGGTTTGTAAAACTTTATTCATTAAATGTTATTTGCATTTTTATCTCATGTTTCTCATATAAAAAGTCATCTAAAAACATAATTAATGTAAGTTAGAAATGAGACAATTAAAAACATTAAAAATGTAATAATAATTGATGACACAAAAAGAGTTTAAAAAGTTAGTTTGAAGAGATGACTCTTATTATAATGCTTTCCGAAAGTGTTGACAACGGGAGTTTGATAACAATTTCACAGGCTGGAGAAGCCCTCCCTGAGTTCTCTCATCTCTGATACTATTTGGCAAATGCCTGTGTACCTGGAATGGGTTGGGATAGCCCTTATTTCTTTGACTAGAAAGAACAGGATTTATGTCCAGTATATACAGAAATGATCAGGCTGTTTTCTTCTGTCTGCCCACTCTGTATTTACATGTGTCAAGGGATAACTAATTTGATACATTCTTTGTATATATGAAGAGTTCATGTTTCCCTCAGTTACATTTCTCTTTCTCTCTGAGGAGGCTATATTTTAATAAACATGATGGAAAAGTGTGACACACAACTCCAGTCAGTTTCTCAGCTTCGATGCCGAATTTCCTACATACTGCCCCTGAGTCACCTTCAGTTGTGGACTGGTTGATTCTTTATATGGCTTATGAGCATTGAATACTGGTTTGCAGATGCTGTGGTAGCAAAGAGTCTTTTATAACAAAGAAAGGTCCATTTGGATGATCTGTTAGGATATTTTCTTAAGTCAAAAAGTTTGATTAAGTCCCATAAATTAACATTCAGTTTCTTCTTGGCTCGCACTGACTATTTCTGTATCTTTTGTGCTGATTCTGCATACATTTACTTAAGATGTTTGAATTTCAATCAGACTTAATTCCAGTGTTAAGGATTATCACCTTGATGTAATTGTTTGTCAAAGTTTTGTTTCACTTAGGTCATCTAAGGTAACGAAATACCACTAGGCATAATGTATCCAACTTACAATTGAGCTGACAGAATTAAGCTACACTATATAAAATGGCAGGGAGTTTTATTGTCAAGTGGTGGAAACATTCCAGCAAGTTCACTACATATGCATGTTTACAATCAAACAAAGAAATTCCAGGGCACTCTGTGTTTCCAAGATAAGCAGAACCATAACTGCTTCATGATATGCCTGCCAGCCTGTGTTCCTGTCACTCTGCTAGTTATTGATAATCATAGTCATTATGTGAAGCTCTGCTGCGTGAAATGGATAAATTATGTTGGGTTCTTCTCCCCCCACCAAGTAGAGCCAAATTCATATTCCTTGTTTATTTTCCTTGTACATCAAGATTCAGAATTTAACAAGCAGACAAATGAAAACACTGCTCTATCACGATCAAGTTCTTGAACTTATTTTCTGAGAGTGGAAGAAATTGTTTCAATTTCCATGAAATCAATTTTCCTCTAAACTGAATAAAATTCCCCCTCATCTAGAATCTCTTTTATGTCTTCAGATTGTAGGAATCAAGCAAGCAAAAGAAATGAAAAACCTTTGGTCTCCAGATTAATCTTGATTTTGTGTATCTGAGTCTGCATTAGTTGCAGCTAGCTGTCCACATTCACTAGGGTCAGGGGCTCAGGACCCTCACAAAAGTGGACAAATTGTAAATATCAAAATGTATGTGTATATGTCTGTAGAAAGGTGACCAAGGCATGGTGGGGAAGGCAGGCACTGATGATCCAAACCAGATCAGGGAAAGGGGGAGAGAAAAGAGGTTGGGTTGGCACACCCATTTCCTTCCTAGGATGTGAGGGAGGCATCAGAAGAGGGTTTGTGGTGCTGAGAATTTGAGCTGCAAACATTCCTTAGCTGGCCAGGCAGTGACTGGTAGAGGAGGAGGAGAACCAGAGGTGGGTCTTTAATGGGTTGCACAGCCTGTGAGGGAAGGTTCCCCAGAAAAGAAGTGTCTGAGATGGGGGGACAGGGTTGAAGAAACTTGCAAATAAAACTTTGAAAGCCAAACCCACAAAGTGTGGAGAGCCAACTGTATCAAGACAAAATTCAGTGTTGAAAACTATTCAGTGTGAAGAAGGGTGAACAAGGGTGTGTGTTGGGATATGTGGCTAAAGATGTGCAAGGCAGTGGGAGAAACCTATTTTAATTGACGAAAACTTGAAGAAGAAAATACAAAACAACCATCATATAATTGCAAGGCTGTTGCCCTATATATAGTTTCCCGGCATCAGTTCCCCCATTTCCCAGTTTCCTAGCATCTAAGTGAGTTATAAAATGTTACTGGCATTTAAGAGAATTGCAGCTATTGTTCTGCCAAAGACATACACATGAGTCCTGGTGCCTTGCTTGGTTTTTGAGTAATTGAGTAATTGTGTCACCTGTTTTAGAAAACATTAATTTTTAAAGGCATTTCATTGCAGAAAAATTGTAGCACAATTTTCATTAAACTAAGGTTATAGCTTTTCTGAGGGCAGCTGCTTGCTCAAGGTGTTGTACAAAATACACACAATATTAGTATTTTATGTTAGGAGTAGCATTTTATTAGTAGCAGTATTAGTTTGGGGGCCAACCAGGTATGAAGTGGAAGGCACTATTTGGTCCTTCTGGCTCCTTCTGGCTGCTTTTACATTAAAAATAAGACAGTTGATTTTCCCTGGTTAAGTCTAGCTTGGGCTTTACTGAGAAAGTATCTGAGCTATACCACTTGACACTACTGGTATGGAGATTTGTGTAACTGAATTGTCATTTTGTAAAAATGAGCTTTAGGCAGAATATGTGCATGATAAGGGCAGATAGTTAGTTTTCTCCCTGACCTGTTGTTGTGTGGAGGACTTTTGTCAGTATTACATCAGGGGCATTCAGTTGCATAGGGACGTGGGGGCGAAGGGGGTGATTTGCCCTGGGCAGCAATGTTTCTGAGGCGTCCTGGCCCATAGCCATGCCCCGGCATGCCCTGGCCACGTTCCCACGCACCACAGCCACGCCCCTTACGCTGTAGCCCCGCCCCCTCCACACACTCCAAGCTGTGCCACTAGGGGCATTAAAAATGTGAGCCACTCATCTTCATTTTGAAATGCTACTGCTGAGGTACAGTTTTATTTTGTAAATATAGATGTGACCATAATGGCAGAAACAATGGAGAACTTTAGCTGGTCCTAGTAGATCAGGATGGTTTTTTGAATAGTGCATTGTGGAAGCACAGAGTTTGAAGGGAAGGGCTATGTAGGAAAATCTGCAACTACATCTCTGATGGGTAGCTGTCCTGTCAGTTACCTTATTTTGTGTCAGATTGCTTATACTCTGAATACGTTCTTCCTAATACTTTTATTTTTTCTAATATTGCTAAATATGCATATTATGTGTGGTTTGTATCTCTTAAGATATTTGGAAGTAGTGTCTAGGAAAATGTTACGCCTATGCTTTTTATGTTTTTTGTAAAAAAAAATACCAAATGTTTGGTATGCTGTATGTTGAAAGAACACATGTTTAATACGCCATCAGTTCTTTGTAGTTGGCTTGAAGCATGAATTCTAGTCAGCATACTGTAGTATCGAATATTCAGAGCACCTGAAAATCAGTTTGACTTGCACTGATTTTTTTGTATAGTTAACCATTTGAATTGTTTTTGAGGTAGCATCTTCTTAAAAATATTGCTGTGTTTTATAATACATACAGGGTAAATTTTGGTGCATATTTAGTGTGTTTCCTTTTCAGCTGACATTTTCAGCAAAGCTTCCTGGGAATTTCATCAGGTGTTACTCCAGTGTATTCTGTAGAAATTGCTATGACAACACTGATGCAAGAATTATTCCTCCAGGAGCCCCACTGTGACAAGCAATCACTTGAAAACATTTTCATTCTGTTGAATTTTACATTAGGTTAATAAAATGACCCTGCAAAGATAATGGAATAAATGTTCGAAGTGTCTGTTTTACGAGGAAATACGAATTAACTGTACGTAATATGCTCTTGCAGAACATTTTGCTGAAAAGCTTTATGCCAGTGAAACCCCAGGCATTATTTCCCAATACTTTATTCTAAGATTCTGTAAGTAACAAGCAGTATACCTTAAAACTGCCCTAAAAATTAAGAGAAAGCTGTGTAAAACAAAAATACCAGACTACTGCCTAACATATTCGAGGAAGCTCTGCATCTTTTCTTTCCCTTTTTAGATATTGCTTTTTCTTCCCATTACTGGGAAGTTCTTGTATGACTTCACCATTAATAGATCCTATGTAACTTCATAAATATGAAATCTAAAGGCTTTATCTTTGTGCTTACTTGCTTGGGCTATAGTTTGTGGGAAGAGCATGCTTTGGATATGGAAGATCCCATTTTCTGTAAGATTTGTAAGATATTCTGGTACTTCCCCAAACCCTAGAGATTTGCTAACAGTCAGTGTTGACATCTGTGGTTGGACTCGGTATAATACTGCTTCCTCTTTTTTCATACTATGTTTCCGAGTTCATGAGGGCTCTCAAAAATGGCTATCCCTAGCTATTCTCTAAAGAGGTATAAGTCTGTTTACTACCTTACTCTGTTTTGTATGTAAACTCAGCCTGATTGCCTCTACAGCAGGTACTAAGACTGTAAGCGTGTACAGGTGAGAGTAAGTCCTTGAGTCTGAATAAATTAGATGGAATGATGAATAGCTGAGAAACGTAGGAATGATTTCTGTCCAATCTCCGTCTCCCTAGGAGTAGAGGTTCAGTGAGTGCTTATGGTGAAGAAAGAAGGGTTCCGGTTCCATGAATTCAAGCCAAGGCATTATTTGCAACTGAAAAGTAGCCCATATTTAAAAAGTTACTTTGTTTTAATCTCCAGACCAGCTCATTACTATATGCCTAACAGCTGGTTTGAAGGGCTTCTGGAATGTTTTTTTCTGTTACTGTAGATCAGTGGTTCTCAACCTGTGGGTCTCCAGATGTTTGTGGACTTCAGCTCCCAGAAGCCCTGAGCATTGACCATAGTGGCTGGGGCTTCTGGGAGCTGAAGTCCACAAACATCTGGGGACCCACAGGTTGAGAACCACTGCTATAGATGTTAAAGCCATTGTAATCTGTAATAGTAATTGAGCACTGAATAATTAAAGAGTCTCATTACTGTCACTTGAGTGTCTCCTAGCGTGTCTTCCACCATTGACATGAACAAACCAAAGAACAAGCAAAGGCAAGTTGTAGTAGCCAAAAGTTGTACCAACATAGAGTATCCCCTCTGTGCTCAAATAAATGGAGATCATCCTTTTCCATCCCCCATGCCCTGCTAGCACACATATTTTTGTAAAAGACAGAGTAGGAAGTGGATTTTGGTTACTAGCATGGTCTTCAGCTCCCCTGGATTTGGAGATACAATATGGCTCAAGGGATTACACACAGTGCTTGCTTCCCTTACAGCTGCAGACACCAGTGTTTATGATAACATAGATTTAATAAATCCAGAAAAGGTCCATGTGAAAACTGGCTAGAGAGATAAATTTGATGTAATACAACTGGTGGATGCTGCCTCCAAGACGTAAGGTTGCTAAAATATCATTTACTCTGTTAAAAGACATATATTTCACCCATTCCTTTTAAAAAATATCATTCCAAGCTCAGAGAGATAAGATAAGTGAGGCCTAATCCTCCAAGTACTTTAAAGTTTGTATTAGCACTTTAAATTCAATGCTAAATGAAATGCTTATACTAGCATTTCAGAATGAGCCTAGAAACAAGCTGATAGCTAGAGGAGATTACAAATGATTGGGGTGATGTAATATGTTTACAACATACCTACTGTTGGCCTAGTGGCTGCATTTTATACCAGTCATAATTTTTAACTTGTTTTTAAAGGTGTCCTCAGATAGAAAATACAGTCCTCAGTCTAGATTTGTGGGTTTGACCTTCACAAATTTGATTATTCATAAGGTGCATGGGTGACTCCCCCCCCTCCTATTCCCATTCGCTTGCCTTTTGCCTGGTTGTGCATGTCTTCCTTCTCTGTGCCTGGGCAAAAGGCAAAGGAATGGGAGAGGGGAGCACCATGTGCAGAGAAAGAAGGCATATGTGCCTTTCCCTTCATTTCCTTGCTTTTTTCCTGGGTGTGGAGAAGGATGGCAGGCACACCCAGGCAAAAGGCAAGAGAATGGGGGCAGGCACACACGCCTTACCCTCCCTTTCCCTTGCCTTTTGCCCAGATGCAGAAAAGAAAAGCATGTGTGCCAGGGCAAAAGGCAAGGGAATGGGAGAGGGGAGCTCTGAAAAGGCAAGGGAGAGGGAGTGCAGGGGGGGGAGTTATTTGCTGCTTTTCTGCTTTCACGGGGATTCTATACCACGAACCCTTGCAAAAGTGGAGGGGCCACTGTTTTGCAATTGTTCAGTCTAAAATTCAGCCTGTGACCAGCTTTCTCCAAGTAAGGTAAGAATGGGTGAACCAGTCAAAACTGATAAAAGGCATTGTCCAGATTACCCGAGCATTCAGGGACAGTGCTTCATCTGTAAGCACCAAGCTAAGTACTTGGATGTTCAGAGATTGCTACTTCATCTAGAACAGGTCCATAATTGTGAAGATAAACGTTTAAAGAGATTGGAGTATAGTTTTTTGACATCAGGATGAGCCAGTTTGCCTCCATCACTTATCCCTTTATGATCTGGAGTATCCAGTGGTATAGATGCCTTCTAGAGAGCCTGGCACATTCTTTTTTAGTAGTTCTTCTCTTTGCTCTCACTGGCTAGTGGCTTTCTGGTGGTGGTGGCTTATTTGCAGAATGTGAATTATTATCATTTATTTATATAGTACCATCAATCAAAATATACAATATTATAAAACAATATTATAAAGCAATATTAAACTAGAATTCCAAAAACTTTGGAAAATCAGAAAATTTTAAACTGAGATTTAAAAATAAGAGAAATAGCAGCCCACAAATGTTCAGGGATGTGATTCCCAGAATATGGAGCAGTAAGTGAAAAAGGATAAAACTAAGCCAAGGAAGAAGAAATGCTTGTTTGGCTAGAGAAGATAGAATTCCTAGAACACAGATCTCAAGCAGGCTGATAAAGAGAAATAAGGGCTATAAGATAGGGGGAAGCTAGGGTGTATAGGCTTTGAATATTGAAACAAGAAGCTTGTATTGAATCCTAAAAGGAATAGGTAACTGCTGTAGGGGTATCAAAAGTGGGATAACATTATCAAAGCAATGGGCCAAAAAGATAATCTTAGCAGCAGAATGTTGAATGGAAACTAGAGGACTAAGGTCAGATAATGGAAGACCAGTCAAAAGAACATTACAGTAATGAACGTGATAAATGACCAAAGCGTGAACTAAGATTTTAGTAGAGAAAGCAGAAAGAAAAGGCCTGATTTTGGCTATGTTAGAAAGAAAAATTGACATTACTTTGCTACAGCCTCAGTACGAGGAACAAAAGATAAAGAAGTCAAAAATAAAACCAAGACTGTGCTTCCTTCATAGGATAAATGGAAACTTTATTAACAGTGATGGACAGAAGATTTTGGAGGACAAATAAATAGTTCTGCTTTGCCATGTTATTTTTTAGATGGCATTGAAGCATCCATGCTGAAATCTGAAAGACCTGCTGTAACAGGAAGTTAGATGTCAGAAGAGAGTTCTGAAGTGGAGAAATACAGCTGAATATTATCAGCATAAAGATGATACTGAAAACATATGAGTTGATAAGATTTTCTCCCTAGAGAAGCTTCACAACTTCAGTGTCTTTCGAATTTCCAGGCACATACATATTAAAAATCTGCCCAGCATATTTGCATAAAGCTGGTATTTATTTACTCTCTGCCTTTTCCCCAAAGAATGGCACTTAAAGTGAATACACTCTAGGAGGCCCATCTTTTAAATACTGTTGTGTATTTCTGCTTCTGCTGCTTGCATTGTATTTGTTCTTTTGTTTCACCATTCTAAATTTGTATACAGCCCTGAGACTTCATAGTGTACCATGGCCTACAAATTCATTAGTGGTAATTAAAGAACTGCTTTCTCCCATATGTTGTGAATTCATTAGAATCCTATATTTGAGCTCTGTGCTGCTGATGTTGAGAAAGGTAGTGATCAGAGATATACTTATTTAATTAATTTAGATCCTGCCCTTTCCGCACCACAGATATAATAACGTATCTTTGGAAGGTTCTCTGGAGAATTTTGCTTCATGTCGTCATGCACTGATGTTTCTTACTTTAATTAGTTCTGCTTTATTGTGTTGCTGTTTTCCTGTTCTGGTAATCTTTATCTTTTATCATATTGGCTTTATATTGTAATTTCTGTTATGATTATTATAAATTACTTTTTGAATATTGTGTAGGAAAATGGATATTGGGCCTCTCCTCATTACAGTGTGTCCTTGCAGTTTGTTCAGTAGAACACATGTTTAATCACCTTGTTAATTAGTAATATGGGGGTCTGTGGGTGAATGTGGTGGCTAGGTGATTTTCATTTCCCAGAAGGTTGTCTTTGAACTCAGTAGAAAAAGGAAAATTTCCACCCATCAAGCATGTGGTTCATTATGATTCAAATTAATTTTGGTGGTTTATGTGCTATCAAGGTCAATCCGTGGGGGTTGGGGGAGCAGAATCCCTACATCTAGGTCCAGTTGTTAGTCTCAACTAACAGAATACAGTTGTCCCTCCACATTCGCTAGGGTTGGGGCACAGGACCCTTGTGAAAGGGGAAAAACCGTGAATAACTCTAGGCCCTCCCAAACACACAAAAAAGTATGATCATCATATTCAACCCACTGTGGATTCTTTTGAGGCATCAGGGTTTCTTCACAAGGCAGAAATAGGTAGCTGGTGGGGCTTACTGCCACCTCCACTGCTGCCCCACATCATTTTTAATAGGGATTCGCAAGCCTCGTTTGCAGTCTCTCAGTCTCACAAGGCTTACAGTCCCTATTAAAAATGGTATAGGGAGGCAGCAGAGGTGACAGCAAATAATCTGTGAATAATCAAATCTGCAAAAGTGAAACCCACAAATGTGGAGGGCTGACTGTATATCACCTGAATCTTGTTAAGTTGAACCATATAAGTACTACTGATTAAATGGACCTACTCTGGTTTGGCCGAAAGGTTGGATTTAGAGCCAAGAATGATCTCTAGGGGTGTGTGTGTGTGTGTGTGTGTGTGTGTATATATATATGGATGGTTTGGCCTAGAATTCTTTCAGCACTGGAATTTACAGACTCAATCCTTAATGATTTTTAAAAATTTGTCCCTTTTGCCATGATGTGAAATTTTCTTCGGGCAAGTTCTAGTAGATAAAAGACCTGTCATAATTCTCTTTTTCTCTGCAAAGCTCTAAGCTTCTGATTTAGATGTCTGCAAATATGGATTATTCTATTAATTTTTATTGGATGTAAATGACTTGTATCCCTCTTATTGTCCCCTCCAAATACAGACCTTTAAACTAGGATGGATATCACATGAACTGAAAGTAGTGGCACAAAGAGGATTTGAAGTGGATATGAAGGTGGCAGTGTGTGTCATGGGATCTTATTGATCTTGGCTTAAGTTCTTCAGTGGCAGTCCTTGTCACGCCCAAAATATAGCAGAGATTGCTCCCACAGCTTTGGAAGCGTGCCCAGCAGCAGAGAATATCTTAGCAGCAATGCACTGTAGCCAGGAAAAACTCACCCACACCAATTGTTTCTTCCATCAAGGAGGCAATTTATTCTTGAGTTACAATGTGTACATATTTACAAGAATCTCCAGAAGGCGTTCCAGCATCCCTCTGCTTGCTCTTTCTGACAGAGCCTCTGGCAGACACGTCAAGCGCCATGTGCACTTGTTGGCTAAAACCCAGCTACATTTATATACACTCTAGCTGATGCAATCCTGCCAACCTTTGCATTCTCCCCACACCTGATGCAACCTTCTCCCCTGGTTGCTCATCAGCATGACTCAGCTAAAGTCACATGGCTTTTCACAGGTGCACTTAACAACCCGCATCACAAAATATTTTCTTCAGGTTTGGTCCAACCTTTTCTGACAGTCCTGCTTATTCAACTTTCTCTGGAAAACTACCACTAACGGGATGTGGCTATATTTCCAATGTTTCTTAATTACCATTATTTAATTTTCTTTGGTTTTCGAAATTTGAATTTTTCATTGATGTTATTGTGATTGACAAGTTAATCAAGAAAAGTTCTCAAAACTCAAACTTCTGCATGAGATTTTAAAAAATATACCTGACCATTATGCAGAATATAAGACCTCACTGCATAATAATATTTTTATGATTCTGTTAGGCTATTGGGATGATTTTGGAAAAAAAGTTGATTAGTGCTCTAGTCTTAAGCTGCAGTTCTATGCACACTCACCAAAAGTAACTTTGGTTTGTAAGCAGGACTTTCTTCGGACTCACCATATACAGCGCTGTTGATATCTTTGATGCTTCCAAACAAAGTTTTTATATTGCATTTGCCCTGCCTCTAAAAACAGTTGTCTTCCTTATTAAAAAAGAGCAAACAATAACACAACAGAAATAATTATCCATTGTTGATGTGCTTGCATAAGCAAACAGTACTTTTTAACTTTCATGTTGTAATTATTAAAGTTGGTGTTCAATAATAGCAGTTTATGTAGGATAGAGTAGATTAAAATTGTAATACAGCTGAAAATAACAGTAATAAACACTAATAAAGACAGTTGTCTTCCATCTGTAATCCTTCCCCTATATTTCTACTGCTTCTTCCATGCTATCTGAACAAAAAATGAATATTAAGGAATCAAAGATATAGTAGGTGCAAATTGCTTTTTGATTTGCAGTTTTGGGAAATTTCTGTCTGGGAGCACTCTTGGTGATTATGCAAGAGAATTTATTTGATCTGTTAATGTGCACTTGAATGGTAGGAAGTGTGATATATTTGTGTGACAGTGAGAAAAAGCACTGTCGTGTGCTTCTTCAGTCCATGCTGAAGTGGTAGATCTGATATGCAAGAAATAAAGGAAATCTCCTTTTTTGCCCTGTCTTGCAGGCCTCAGCAGCAGCAGCAGCAGCAGAACAACTTTTCCTTGTTTCCTTCCACTAAGGGCTGGAATTTCAGAGGGGTAAGAGATTTTTGTTTTAGTTGATTGACTTGTGTATGCATTTTTCTTTCTGTTATTTTCACCTACCGCATGTAATTTGCAATGCATATTATGGTATGATGAGATAATTCTGCAAAGTAAGACTTTTAAAGGCCCTAAAGATACAGCCTTACAAACAACTGCTTCACTTATATCTCTCTCTGCCTGGAAGCCAATTTACTTTAGTTAAGACATCAGATCCTGTCTGATCTTGGAGGATAAGCAGGGTCAGCCCAGGTTAGTACTTGGATGGGATACTGCCAACTACAGGACTATTAGGTGTTGCGAGCTATATTTCAAAGGAAGGAACTGGCAAAACACTTCTGAGCATTTGTTGCCAAACAAAACCCTATGAAATTCGTGGAGTCATTGTGAGTCAACAGGTGACCTGAAGGCAGATTCACAGCCCTGCATTATAAGATATTGTATTTACGCTGCAGACATTCTTTTAGTCCATGACATTTTCACAGAACAGTGAAATTTATCATGTTTGCTTAGGATATTGTCTTTTTACTTGTAAATCTTGAATGGTACTTAAGCGTACTTATTCAAACAATACACACACACACACACACACAGAATGATATACCTTCTTAAATGAGATAATATCTGAGTATGTGGTTTCTGTCCAGTCTGGACTGGACTTTGTGTAGAAGATTTCTAAATGCTACAGGCATTGCAGTAGCTGTCACCTGTTTCTGCAGTTCAAAATTTAAAACTATATCAACTTTTAGGTCAAAGTCAGTAGTCCCCAGATTTGGATTGTGAGATCTGCACATTGAACTGATGCAGTCCCATCTTAATTATTATTCAACTGTTGTTCACTTTAAGGCTGGCATAAACTTGGGGCAAATAAATGGCTGTCTAAATGTTATTAAGTATTAGTCATAGGAATCTCCTTGGATGCCTCCTGTAGCCTATGACTTCTACTTAGATCAGACTTGGATGGATGAAAATAGTAAATAAGATCAGCTTGGTTTTTCTGTACTACAAATTCAAACAGAAGGTTTTGTTAAACCTAAGGCTGTGGCCAGATAATCAAAATGTATTAATCTACAAAGTGGGGTGCATAGAATCTACTGGAAATTTTTTGTCCACATTTTGAGCTGGGATTTCATACAGCTAAGTTTTTTCAGAGCTTAACAGATGCAAAATATTGTAGAGATTTTATCTGGTACATCAGCTTGGAAATAGGACATTTGAGGGAAGTGTCATTGGTTGACAGAGGCTGTCCATACAGTGCTTAGTGGCTTATGTATTGTTAGTTCATAATGAGTTATTTATATCCCTCATGTTGACTTCCTATAGTGTCACTCAGTGTTTTATATACCAATGTCATTGGCTAATGTTGATTACAGCAGAAGCTCCAAAATTTGTAGCAGCTGTCACATGCATTTAGTGAAAGTTCACATGAGGACAAAGAATTAATCTGGGATGTGCAAGGCAGCAGCAATGCTGTCTGTATTTTGCATTTGAAATCTATTCTATATACATGCCAGTGAGGCTTTTATTGTGTGTTGTACGTAGAGCCCAGACAGTGTCAGCTTCCATATGTATCCTTTCTGTATCTTCACACCACTTCTTCTGTCTAATTTCTTTCTACCATCCTTCCCTACTCCCTATAAGGAAGAAATAATTGAATGGCACAACATCTTTTAACTGATAGTGCTATGAATTTTAATTTTGAAACAGCCTTAGATTATTCAACGGATTTACTGATAGGCTGGGAAGTTTCTTAACTCTAATAAAACTGGTAAGTTGCTTTAGCTAGTTTTTAAAGTTTGCTGCTCACTTTTGTGTTTCGCAGCATGTAATTCTGAAGGTACTAGGTTTTTCTACAAAATGTTGCTTAAAAGCCATAATTAGAGCGCTTCCAATTATCCCAATTGTTTTTGAAGAAATATCTTTCCATGTGTTATTAAGAAATGGCTACAATCCACTGGTGTACTTCCCTATCCAAGATTAGCAGAAGCAGTACTTTCTAGTCCTCTCTGTTCCCCTGTTGCTTCTCTGAAGACTGGTGATTTCCTCCTTTACTTGACACCCTGAGTGGTTCCAGAAACCTGCCCCAGAGAGTTTCACAGCTCTCTGACGCAGATTTTAGGGTGTACAGGGGGCTGTAGAGGGAGGGAATAGCTATTTAATAAGCAGCAGGATCCATCAGAAGTATTTCATGCGATCCTGGCTAATTTCTGAAAAAGCTTGCTTTTTAAGCTGCAATTGGCCATTGACATTTGCTAGGGTTAGGGGCACAGGACCCTTGCAAAAGTGGAAAAATCACAAATATCAAAGTGTCTGTCTGTCTGTCTGTCTGTCTGTGTGTCTGCAGGAAGGGGGCTGAGGCATGGCGGGAACAGTGGGCATGCAGGGTCCAAACAGCTCAGGGAAAGAAAAGAGAAAGGAGTTTTGGCATGGTGGTCCTGTACTTCCTCTCTCTTGCCTATCTCTCTTGCCCTTCCTTGGGTGTGTGGTGGGGGGGCACTGGGAGAGGGGTTGTGGTGGTGAGAAATCAGGCTGTGAGCTATCCTTAACTGGCCAGGCACCAGCTGGCAGAGAAGAAGAAGGCATCCTGGTCTATGACTGTAATAAAATTATTGATTGATTAAAGGAGGAGGACCAGAGGGTTTTTTTTTTTTTTAAAGGCTGTGTGGCCTCATTGGAGCTGCTGAGAAGGAAGCTTTCCCCAGAAAAGAAATACCTGAGGTGGGGAGGGGGCAGAGAGTTAAAGAAATTTGCAAATAATCAAATCCATGAAAGTCAAATCTGAAAATGTGAAGGGCTGACTATGTATCTGTACAGCTCTGCTATGAAAAAGTGCAGCAAAAATGGCTCTGTTGGCAGGAGTCAGGGGAGGCAGTGTGTTGGAGACTGGCTATGTGATAATTTCCAACCAGAGGTTTGAAAGCTACTTTTATTTGTTGAAGTGTATGAAAGGTAATCTGTTGTTGTTATTCATTACCAGGGCCATTGAGAGCTGGCAGTGGGCCCACGGTAAGATGCAAAGTCAATACCGCTCCCCTAATAAATTAGCAGCAGAAGTTTTAGCCACTGTATGGGATGTTGTGATACAATCATGCATTTTGTAATTTTTTTTCTCCCATTATCCAGGCCCCTAGCTCAAGAGGTCTAGCTCCAGGGATTTTGCTCTTCCCCATCCCTGCTTATTACAGTGGTAGGCTACTGTGGAGAAGACAGGGCCTAATTTTTGTACACATAATGGGCCACAGTATGGTTCTTTTGGCCAAAAATGGGCTAAAAACAATGGTATCCCACAGGTTTGTGCAAATTGGTTGTTAAACTTCTGCCTCTCAACACTTGGGTCCGGGCTGGCATACTGATGCAGGCATGTTGTTGCCTCCTGCCACAGGTGAGGAAATTGAGAAACGGCAGAGGGGTGTCAGGTGAGTTGGGTTGAAGTGCTTCTCTGAGTAAAGGTGAGCCAAGCCGTTGTTGGCCGGTTCCCTCCCAGGCTCTAGCTCCATCCGCTCTCCTTTCCTCAAGCCCACCCTGGCATAGTTTGGTGACTGGGCCATGTTTGATGTCCTGTAGGGAGAAGGCAAGGTCCTCTCTTGAGGGGCTGAAGAGCCAAGTGCTGGACAGCTTGAAGAATAATAACGGAGTGAGACAGCAGCACCTCATAGCAGTGGTGGGTGTGTGTGCCCCAAGACTTGGAAGGGGGCTTCCACTATAGACATAACTTGTTAATTATTTTCAGTGACACCACTGGCTGCAAAATGTACTCCAGCGGTTCTCAAAAACCGCTTGTGTTTTTCCCTCCCTTTCCCTCTTCCCCCAGTCACTATACTATGAAATTCATGGGGCCACCATAAGTTAGGTGACTTGAAGGCACACTCACAAACAGACACACATATGCAGCTGATTTGATCTATTCTAGTATGTTTTGCAAGTGAGAGGGTCCAGGATGTTTTTATACATAACTTTATTCCAAGCAACATTTTGGAGCATTTTATGGGCACTTTTTAACTGGTGTTTTTTGTTGTGGGGCGGGGGGGATGTAGAAGGTTTGGGGAGATTTGAGGGACAGTAAAAAAGGGATTGAGGATTGCTTGCTGCTGGTGAGGTGGACGTCTTCAGCTTTATATTGCAAAGTTTTCAAAGTAACTTCTTATATTCAAATTTTTCTCATGATTTTTTTTCTGTTAATTTTGGATGCCACCTTAGTACTGGTAAGAGAGTGGCATAAAAAAATCATGTCAAAATGCCTCTAAAATACTTTTTAAAAATAACAACAATATTACTTGTTACACTAGTGATGGAATTTCAGCCCCTCTTGTTAAAGTTACTCTGGAAATACTAATACTGTGTCTTTCTTATCAGGGGGTGTTAATAACATTGTTTTGAAACTCTGCTTCTGATGCCCTTGATCATTCTTTTGTTTTAGTTTCAAATGTTCCAGACATAGGAAAAGTTGGAATAAACATTTAAACAGCAAAAGGAAAAAAACCCTCCCATATCAGTAATGCAGAGCACTTGCTTGGACTTGGGTTTGGTGTGCTGAGAGTTGAGTTATGATAGGAAAGCCAAGTTTCTGTCAACAACTGCATCACACTTAGCATCAATTTTACTTTGAACATTAGAAATAATATCTTTATAAAAACATTCTGTTTCATGGATATCTAGCTTCAGGGAATTGATTATAGATCATACAAGCTTGGCTAAAGTCAGAGAGCAAATAAAAGAAATTTGTCTACCCAATGACTAAAACTTTAACTGGATTATGAAAAATACAGAAGAGGTTATTTTACGCTGCTAATGGAACAAGGAGTGTAGTGCTGATTGTTGTATTGTTAACAGCACTCAGGTCAACTTTGACTTATAGTGACTGTGTGAGTTACAGACTTTCAAGTTACCCTGTCCCCAACCACTCTGCTGAGATCTTGCAGACTCAGGGACGTGTCTTCCTTGATTGAACCTATCCGTCCATATTGCGATCTTTCTCTTTTCCTGCTGTCTTCCATTATCAAGCATTCTTGTTTTTCCTAGTGAGTCATAATATGGCCAAAGTATGACAGTCACAGTTTAGTCATCTTGGCTTCTATGGAGAGTTCAGGCTTGATTTGCTCTAAGATTCATTTGTTTGTTTATTATTTAGCAGTCTAGGGTAGTTGTAGAACTCCTCTCCAATATCACATTTCAGATGAGTTGATTTTTTTCTTATCAGTTTTCATCACTATCCAGCTTTCACAATCATATATAGAAATCAAAAATATAATGGAATGGACAATCCTAATGTTAGTATTCAATGATACATCTTTACAATTCAGGATATTGTCTAGTTCCTTCAAAGCTGCCCTTCCAAGTCCTAGGCCCTTTCCGCATCCTACCTCTTCTTGGCGCTGGGGTGTGGTGCTCGCGAGAGGCCCTCACATCCAGGTTTCTTCAGCTCCACATGAGCTTCCTGCTTGCGCGAGAGCCCTGCCTCTTCCTTTCACAGTGCAGCCTAGGACCTTCCCAGGCTGCACTGAGACAGGAAACATGACTGGCCTGGCTCTCAAGGCTCCACACGCAAGGTAAGTGTGCGCGGGGCCTGGAGCAGTGCGCAACTGTGCACCATTTTCGGCTTAAAGCCAAAAATGAAAAGTGCACAAGCAGTGCCTGCCAGGCCCTGAAGCATCATGTAAATGTGAGTGTGTCGTGTGGACTGCTCCTCCCATTTGTGCAATGCTTGAGGGGCCCTTTCGCATGGAAAATGCCGTGCGAAAAGGGCCTAGTCTTCCAGTCTTTTTGATTGCAGTCTCCATTCTGATAAATGATTGATAATACACTTTAGCAATATCAAAGCAATGAACAACTTCTGAATTTATATAGCACTGACGGTACGTTGATAGGCTGAATTATGTTTTGTATCCTGCTATATCCACTCCACTGGCAAAACATGAAATGAAACAGATATTCTGCTTTCCACAAATGTCTACTTCAAATACATTAAGGGGAGCCTGGGTACTGAACCTTTAGTAGAAGGAAAATACTCTACCTGTCTTTCCGGTCCCCATTGTTATTCTGTTAAGGTAACAAAGTAAAATTTAATTTTTTAATTTTATGGGGATTCAAATCCTCACACTATGACATACTGTCATAATATATATTTTAGACTAATGTTGATGGCGTTATTGATGGCATTTATATATGTTCATGATTGAGTTTCTCAGATTGAATGCATGAACCTCACATGCTTCCTCTTCCCCTTACGTTGTAAGATTAGAGTCTCAATCCCAATCTTAATGTGCTCAGGTGAATGGCAAACTAGGTTTTGGTGCAAGGGAGGATTCTTCTATCTGAGGCCTGTGTTTGTCTAAATAATGGTCTCTAAATAATGATTTGGCATGAATAGCTCCATAGAGTATGGAAGTATTATCATTAACCAACTTTACTGTCATAGCTGTAGATTTCCCATATTCAATTCCTGTCATACAAATTATGCGTACTGATAGAAGTTAAAAGTAAAACAGAATTTTACTCAGTACAATAAAATCCTAATTTAAAGTAGGGGTGGGATGAATCCAGAATTTTCCAAATCTGAATCCAGATCTGAATGCCTGGAAAGTTCTGGGAATCCACGAATGTCTAATCTTTCGAATCCTTTTTTAAAAAAGGGTTTAAAAAGCAAGAAAAAGAAAGCACTTCTATTGGTCCTGGAGGCACCATTTTTTAAAAAAAGTGTTTTTGGGTTGGTGGATTTGAAAGATTTGGTTTGCCTGTTTTGGTACGAGGATTTGGATCAGTGAATCTCAAATCCTTGCCAAGGATTCGAGGATTTGAGGATTCAGTTGGCCCATCCCTAATTTAAAGGGATTGTTATTTGCTATTAAGCTCAGAATTCAGGTCACATCCACCAGACATACCCAAAAAAGAAACAGAGTACCAAGATACAGATGGTTGTTACTGAGCCCTCGACTCACTACTGGAGCTCACTGGAGCCTTCTGCGTGACACAGACAGTGTGCATAATTTATACAAACAATTGTGAGCGAGGTCCAAGACGGACAGAAGTGGTTATTCTGCTGGAACCTCTATAGTTTGTTTAATTTTATCGCTACATTTTGTTTTATATCCCCTAATTATGCTAGTTTATAGTCTTCTGCTAACAGTTTGATAGTTTTTACTCTTTATTGCCTATTGATAACTTTTAATTATACAGAGTAATTGCTTAGTAGCTGATTGCTTGGTTTGCGCTGATAGTAGCCAGGAAGCCGCTGCTTGTAAGGTGTGTTGCTGCCAATCAGTGTTATGCCTCTGCTCTCCCTGTAAATAACAGACTCTTCCTGGTAAACAAAAAATCTAGTTGTTGGGTCCAAGATCCAGGGCTGCTTTTTGTCCAGTCATTAGCATGACAAAAAGGAGGAAAAGGACCAACTCACCTGCAAACATGACTAGTCAACCCAGCTCTAAACAGAGTAAATTGGAAGCAAGTAAGTGTGATAACAGTCTACAAAAAAGGTCAAGCCACTGATCCAGGGGATTATAGGACTGTAAGTCTGTTATCAGTAAATGGAAAGTTACATGTATGTTTTCTATGCAACAAACTTTCTTTTGGACCTCTAATAACATTCTTACTGAGGCATAAGCTGTTTTTGGAGATAATTATTGAACTTTTGATCACTGTTTGGTCCTCTCTCACCTTGCTGAGAAATATTCTAGTCCTTTGCAACTCAAGTTATATATTGCTTTTATGGACCTAAAGTCAGCTTTGATTCTATCTCCAGTTATGGGAGAAGTCAGAGAATGTTTTTGCTGATAAAAGAGTTTTCTGTCTTAAGGCTTTTTATAGTAACAGCCAGATGCAAGTCAAATGTAGCACCCAGGGGCAGCTTTCCAGAGAAATATTTATGACCAGAGGGGTCAGACAAGGCTGTGTCCTTATACCAACTTTGTTTAACCTATTTGAGGATGCCTTAAAGGACCCCAGTTGCCATTTTCCTAAGCTTTGGGACAAAAAAATTTCCACTCAACTCTATGCTGATGATGCAGTTATTCTTTCACATTCTAGACGGGCTATCTATTAGGAAAGTTCTTGAATCATTGTGTACAAAATGATCTAAAATCCAAAACTATACTTTTTGATAAGAAATTTTCCCAATGCAGATGGATATTACAAGGTCATATTCAGGAAGAAGTTAGGCATTTTCAGTACCTAGAGCTGATGTACAATCACACAATGTCACGAACTACTCATAGATCTGCTCCCTATCAGAAAGCGCAAGCTTGTCAGTCTCTCATTTTGTGTTATTTTTATACCAACGGGAGGCAGTATATACCACCTGCCATTAATGTCTTTAATGCTAAGACAGTTGCACAGTTGCTTTATGCTTCTACTATTTGGATTGGGAGAGTAAAACAGTTAGATAATGAGGCTTAAATTTTAAGGCTGTCCTCTAAATTCCCAGATGCATTTCTAATACAGTTCTACTGTTAGAAGCAAGGGAATTCCCTCTTTTAACAAGGGTTTGCTTGGCTTAATTTTGGCTTAAGTTTAATATTTTTAAATTGGGCATGAGTTTACTTTTATATCTATCTCAGGATGGTTGCATAAGCCACCGGTTAAAGCTTGTTGTCCCAAAAGCTGGTTCAATTGATTTGTAATCATCTCACTTTTTGCATGTGGGCCAAGATACTGCTCTCAAAGCAGTAAAACAAACACTCTGGGATACTGCTTTCTGTGAGCTTCAGGTTCATCCATACTTATCCTACTCACCAAGCTCACTGAGCTTTGATTATGTTCGGCCTTTTCACCTAGTTGAGTATTTAAAGAATTTGACTGTTGTTAATTATTATAGACTTTTTACAAAAGCTAGATTTAATGTTTTTGCCTCTGAAATGTTCCAAGGTAGATTTGCCGGTGTCCCTTATACTGTGAGGGAATGTCCTTGCAGTAACCAGGAACTAGATTCATGAAACACGTTCTTTTGTCCTGTGGATTCTACAGTCATATTCAACAACATATCAATCCATTATTGGTGAATATACCAGGATGATTGGCTCAATTTTATGTCAGATTCCTATTAGAAGATAAGAATCTTCTAGTGTTACCTTGGTCATTGCCAAGTGTTTGAGGCAGTCAGGATTAGATAACAGTTAACCTCTGTATTAGGGAAAAACATCTGAAATAAGTTCTGCCTATATGATTTGACCTAGTTGTTCCTTGTGCTTTTATCTTACATCTTGTTAATTTGAATTTGTTGGGTTTATGGACCTTAATAAGGAGTTGTTGTTGCTGTTGACAAACATGATTGCAAGAACAGTACAAAAAAGCCCACTAAGAAAATAATGCAAGTTTCAGAAATACCCCAAACTACTTTTTCTTTCTAGTTATTTAGACCCCAGTAATAGCAGGCAGAGCCAGCGTGGTTTATTGGTTTGAGCATTGGACTGTGACCCTGGAAACAAGGGTTTAATTTTCCACTCAGCTATGGAAACCCACTGGGTGACATTGGGCACATCACATACACTTAGCTCTAGGAAACCCTCTGATAGTTTTACCCTAAGTCAGAAATGACTTGAAGGCCCACAACAACAACAATAACAGGTGGGTCCAGCATATAGACTAAAGTATTGTTTCTGCCAGTGCTTAACGTATTGATGTATGTGTGCTGTGGTTGCATGATGAGTCTACGTCCTATACTCTGTTATGTTGGAACAAGGGGACATTGAGAAGATTTTTTTTCTCCCTCCCCCTTTTTTTACTACTGAGGAGGAAGTCGAGGCAGTAGTTTTTCTATTGGCAAGAGAGTACTTCCTTGGATAGGAAAACTGCTGGGAGCAAGATCTGAAGGGAACTCAGGATGTTTTTTATGTCTGTTTTTTCCTTAACATAACACTAATTTCTACCACACGTTGGTCTTTTACTGGAGTAGCTATCCAGTGTTCTGGTGATGTGTCTCTGATACTGTGCTAGTCCCCTCCCCTTTTCAATGAACAGATGAATAGCTCAATTTGGAATTTGTATAGATGGTGTCTGCCAAAGCTGAAAGCCACCCAGTCAGCATATCTAGAGTATAGGATAGAACCTGTCACTTTGGGGAAATGTTTTAAGATCATTTGTGTTATATAAGTGAATCATATTACTGCTCTTTATCCATGTTAATATGTTCTTGATGTTGGCTACATTTATACTGTGGGAGGCTCTTATTTGTTTTGATTTGTTACTGGTTTTGTTTATATGAACAAGCTACTGGAACTATTGTTAACTATAATGAAAAGATTGATTTCTTCTGGAATGGGAAAGTTTGTTTTGGCGAGAAGGCAGAGATGCTATCAGAAACTCATTGTTTAGTGTTTGTTTAACTGATGGTTGAAGCCAATTCCAAATAAAATTCAAAAGCACTAATAAATCTGTGTTTCTCAATATTATGTGATACAGCTTACTATTATTCTAAGGTAAATTTGATATTGCAGGTTATAAACTGCCTAGAAATTAACAGCTTAATCCAGAAGTGATTATGTCAGTTGTTAAATGTTAAATCAGTTGTTAAACAAACTCTGACTTTTCTTTGAAGAAGTTCATATTTTCTTTGAACATTTCTCCTTCCCTTTTATTAGAAGGTGGCTAGTGGATCAAGATATGAGTATGTACAACTTGAGTGGTGGAGGTGTACTTCTCCTGCCTCTCCAACCCACAGCAGATCCGCCACCTCTCTGAAAATACTATGGCCATTTCTGCCCCTACACTGTAGTGCTATTATTCCACTTTCAACATCCTGGGGAATTCTGGGTTTTGTAGTTTACTGAGGCCAAAGAGTTCACTGGCTGCGAATTTAAAAGGCCCCTCCCTAAAATGACCTATGTAGAGGCCAGGGCAGAAATGACTTATGCAGAGGCCAGGAACCCTCCTGAATGGGGTGAGTTGGCATATGAAGGTAGATGATTCTCCTCTCAGATTTTTTTGGATGGGGTTGATGGAACCTTCTGTGAGTGGATCCAACCCAAAATCATCAACATGGAGATTGACATATACTTGAGATTTATTTTATGTAGTGGTATCATGTTAAGTTTACAGGGCTGAAGAGTACAGGTACATGTCTGGAACATCATGCTAAATTCAGCAGTGGAGAACTTAGTGGAGTAGATAGGAAGTAGAGAAAAGGAAAAATACTTATTTAGTTTAGCGTCACATGCTCAGGCTTAATTTAAGTACTGCAACTAGTGAGTTGTATGAAAGTTTGAGTTGGCTGACTGCATAAGCCAGTAGTTCTCAAAATTTTTAACCTGTGACTCCCTTTACATCTACACAAGGACATTGCACCCTTCCATTCTATGTTACGCCCCCCATCCTATCATACACCTCTCCCTCCCTCCTTCTCTTACAGCCCCCCCACTGCATGTGCCCATCATCTTAATGCTGAGTTCTCATGCTCTCTGTCTCTTTTCTTCACTTCCCTCTCCCCACCTGAGAAAATTCCTCACGGCTACTAAGGGGCTTAATGCGCCAAAGGTGGAATGTTTGGAGAAGCTGAGTGGGAAGAGCATAATAAAAGGGAAGCGAATTTGGAGGAAGGCACAGTAGTGGAAGACATTTTGCATCCTTCTGTTCAGTGACCAGTCAATGCTCAGCGACATATGCACGCACGCACGCACACAAGCACAAAGAATTTTGCCCTTCTTTTCCACATTTGCTATACTTGCAGGCTGACCTTTCTTGCACCCCCCCCCCCGAGCAAAGGTCCTGCCCCACAGTTTAAGCACCACTGGTATAAGCTTATCCTAATGAAATTTGCATAATTTTGTGTTTAAGTAAAAGGAATAATTTTGGAGAGTAAAAGACACTTTATCTGAATTTATGTATTGTGGATGTCTCTGCAAGCAATGTCATAGAAGACTTTCTTATAGTAGACACTGTACTTGTATGTAGTTTGTATTAAAAATATTTTTTGTCTGATATTTGATTGGGACAAAAGATTTGTAATTAATGAATATAGCTGATTATAAGGGAACTAATGCCATGAAATATTTAGATAAACCCATTTGGCACAATTCATTGGGAAGCCTGTTTATTAAATAGGCGAAAGATAGAACTCAAATATGTGTAACAAATGCAATGCTAATTGCTAGTTATCTCACTAATAACAGTGTAAGCAGAATGATGTGGCTTTAACAATTTTATTTCCTCAAGCTGTTTTTAATATCTAGGACAATATTTGAGAATAATTATAGTAATTGTCCTCAAACAAGTTTGACTATAGACTGGTGAGGATTTGCAGTATTGTCAGTAAATATAGACTATATATTTAAAAAGTAACTAGGCTTGAATCACATTATATCACTCAACTACATCTACATTTTAAATTTTAATTCTACACATAAATTTTAGTGGCGTCGCATACGAAAGATTTTCAGTTCCCAAAGAAAATTTTCATGATTAATGAATCTCTTATATAATCTATTGAAATATCTGTTCAGATAAAAGTAAAAAAAAAAAATTATACTCAAAGACATGTATCCCTTTATTTTATTTTGTCATTCCTTTATTTCAGTCAGATTGTTCCAGAGTTATTTTCCCTTCTAATTTGTTTGTATTGATATAGCATACTAGGACTTTAAGATGTGGTGCTACTTCAGTTGTGGATCAGCTTAAATCTCTCAGTTGCACACTTACTGTGTGGCCTTAGGCAAGCTGCTATAGTTCAGCTTCTGCACAATGAACATTATAATGACCTATATACTAAGTCTGTAGTAGGGATTTCCTGATAAAATTATATGTTAAGAGTTTGGGCTCTGCATGAATGTGAACAGGACAATCCTGTAAGTCATAAGATTTCAAGGTCAGAATGCTAATATGTCCGAAGCCTGGTTTGTCTTCTGTTGCTGGGATACAAATGATGGGAGAACAGCATTATCTTCCCTTCCTTTCTTTTTTTTTAAAGCTACTTCTTCCTTGTTGCAAGTACTGGGATTGAAATTATTTTTACAAACTCCATGAACATGAGTGGGGACTACAGACCTGAAGTCTCTCCTTATGCTTTTTCCACTCTGGCATCAGGAATGTTGGTCCTCAGAATTTACTACTGGGGCAGGATAGCAAGTATTTCATCCAGGGATGAACTTCCTTCTTTTGCACTAGACCTCTCTCTCCCCACCCCCTGGGGAACGGGGAGATTTCAGTCTATCCTGAAGCCTGTAGGATGCAATCAGGGGATACAGGATTGCATGGCAAGTAGTACTTTCTGTCAGATTTCATTTCAGAGTGGAAGTGTATTTAAAGGAAGGTAAAGAAAGTTCTGTATGGTTCTGATAATCAGAGATAAGCAAGCAGAGATATACTGTTCTGATGGTTTTCACTTATTTCTCTTAAGTGTTATGAGTCAACTTTTCTGAGATAAGGCAGCTCAAAAAGTTAGGTGGTGTTCTCCTGGTGGGCTCCTTAAAATATTCTACAGATGTTTATTGGATGTTTCTAAAATGTTTCTGCTAAACTGCTCTCTCATCGTAGGTGTGGTTTGTTGGTTTGTTGTTAAAAGTAAAAAAAAGTGCTGAGCATCTGATATAAACCTGTCACTTCCTTACTGTTCTGCATACAAAAGATACTAAAATTTATAAGCAGCATGTGATATAAGAGATAAATACAGTTGTGACCCGCCCTCTGAAACTAAGTGCCATGCTGTTAAATTACAGATTTCCCATTGTTAATTATAGTCTGGGACAGGGTGTTGCTGTGTCCTCCTGTTGCCAGTTCTTTGTGAGCAACAGATGAACTTGACCTCTCTTCAGTTCCACTCAGCTGAGAAATGGGCACTTTGTTTTATGCTTTTCCCTCCCTCTCCTCCTTGTTTATCTGCTGGGAGACACGTTAGATGTTCTGATCATTCTGTGATCTAAGGAAATGTTTTACACAACCTACCTAGTAAGAGTTTAGTGTGAACAGTTTGGCTCATGCAGCAGTTTGGGGGTCATTAGCTTTTTAAAAAGCTTTCCTGATGTATCCTCTTAGACAGCTGAACAGTGGCAATGAGTGTTGTTCTGTAATTTTTCCATGGGCTATGCATATTTTAACATGCTGCATTAGAGCATCTGAATGTGCAGGTGTGTCTTGCTTATTATACATCCACAGCCTCGTCTGCCTCTCTCCACATTATTTTACCTTGAAAAAACAAAGGTAACTGTGTCAGCCTAGAAGAAAAAATGTCACAAGAGTAATATATTCGTTAGGCCAACTCAAAGGTCACAGAGAGCCAATATAGTGTATTGGTTTGAAAGTTGGACCATTTCCACACTACACAGTTATAGTGCTATTATTCCACTTTCAACATCCTATGGAATCCTGGGGGTTTGCATTTGCAGTTGAGGGAGGGGCCTTTAGAATTCTCAGCCAGGGAGCTCTTTGGCCTCAGTAAACTACAAACCCCAGAATTCCACAGGATGTTGAAAGTGGAATAATAGCACTATA
The DNA here is from genome assembly GCA_948472985.1 of Iguana delicatissima. Taxonomy (NCBI): domain Eukaryota; kingdom Metazoa; phylum Chordata; class Lepidosauria; order Squamata; family Iguanidae; genus Iguana; species Iguana delicatissima. The sequence continues at coordinate 113,190 of CAOKZL010001417.1, forward strand.
ACAGTGTAGTGAGGAATTGGCCTTGGATTAGGACTTCTGGAGTCCAGGGTTTTGTTACCCTGTTTACTGGCGGTCCCGAGAGGGACACCTAAATAACCAAACAATGAAACACAACCTTGGGGAAAATTAGCTGGAGCACTCACTTAAGCTAGCGAGAGGCAGGGTAACTTAGCAGGATCTTGCAACCCAGCATCTATGGGGTCAGGTCAGTCAAGCAGCCAGACGGGTTTAAAGTAATAAAAATGATGTTTTATTGAGTACAGACAGATATTAAAGACACCACAGTCACACAGCTAACTTAGAAATTAGAGGTTGAATTAAGAATAGGGATTTTCAGAGGGAAATGGGTGATACGACACCTGTCTCGTCATCCTGGACCTTGTGGGAGAAGCCGGGGGTGCAGAGAAGGAGCTCAGCTCGATTAGCTGAAGGGAGCTCGCCAAAGCCAAGCAGCAGCAAGATGGGATGAAACTCAGGAGCAATCCAATGAGGGTCTCGGAATCAGGGGTTTTTATAGGGTGAATTGGGACTGCAGGCTATGCCTTACTCGGGGAGAACAATGAGTTTTGGGTGCGAGACAATGTCTTGGAAAGGTCACAACTTTGCATGATGGAATCAGAGCCGAATTAACAGTAGTGTGGCCAGTATGCAAATGCGCAGCACTTACTAATGGACAGCACAACTTTTTGTCCAGTAGCCTGCTCAGGGCAGAAAGCCTTTGTTAGTATCGCGCATATGTAATAAGGTGTTTGCTGGAGAGGTCCCTGAAGCGACGAACCGGCTGTGTCTGGCCTGCCTGGGTGGAGAATGGAATGTCCAGCAATTATCGGCCATGCCTGTTTGCGTGCTTGTCCGGTGGCCTCACAAACACGTGGAGCGGGGTGGCAGGGGAGAGCTGAATTGTTTGATATCAAAAATGATATCGGGTGCTATCTCTGGGTAGGCCTAGACTGCAGTGACAGTTTGAATCCCATCTCAGCTGTGGAAACCTTGGGTAAGTTATACTCATTCAGCTTTAGAGGAGGGCAGTAGCAAATCACCTCTGAATAAATCTTGTCAAGGAAAGCCAGGATAGGTTCACCGTAAGTCAGAGTTGACTTGAAGGCACAAAACAACAACAAAGCTCACAACATCATAAGCAAATGTTTAAGTTTTACAAAACTCATCATCAGGCAAAACAGTCGATACAGTTGTGATGGGGAGACCAAAAAAGAGGCTGATGTTCAACCCGTGAAGCCCTGCATCTGGTTATTTTGGTAAGACAGAAAGTGAGGTGATGGTGGCTGCATTCAGATTAGGTTCTGCTGAGTACCAAAAGGGATTTAGGCTGTGTTTGAGTCTCCCTCAGATAGGAACGTCAAGAAATATAAAATCTAGCTGTTCTTCAGAACATGAGGAAAGACTTTTTTTTGTTCCTGTGTGCTTCTAGCTGCTGAGTAGGAGTCTTTAATGGAGGTTGCCTTTCCCTAGAGCAGACCTGCACAACTTGGCAGTAGTTATGGGCCGAAATTAAATGAGCTAAACTTCTTCGGGCCGCAGATAGATTTTTAGTGCCTCAGTTTCCAAGTAAAGTTATAATAATGATATAATAATGTTTTTTATTTACAAAATAGTTTAATCATTAATTATACTATAATTAATGATTAGACTATTTTGCAAATAAAATAAACCATATTATAAAAATACGTTTTTATAATATGCTTCCGTGCCTTCTCATCTGTGCTGGGGCAGATGAGGAAATGCTGGAAGGCATCACACTTGGCCAACACCAGATAGCTACACATATGGCCCATCCACCAGGCCAGGCCTTTGCGGCACTAGGAAATGAAGTCCTCCTCAAAGTGCCTGGTGGCCTGCTTCTCTGTCAAATGGGGCACCGAGATGACAGGAAACTTTCCTACCAGGCACCCACAGAACCAGTCAAAGTGCTTGTAATGCCAGTGCACCTGCTGCCCAGTGTGGCTGGGCGCCAGCTTGTAGGCAGTGTAGCTCTTCATGCCCTTGAATTTGGTCTGCTTGGCAGGGTCTTCAATGGAGCACTGGAAAAGGTGTGGGTTCTCCTGGCACTTCAGGGCATAGGTGCCCAGCACCACGCACAGCTTGTCCCCATCCTTCGTGAAGCCCAATCCCTTGCCCAATACAAAGGCCTTGCCTCCACAAAAGTGGAGAAGCGATTCAAGAAGAGGCCATGGTCACCTTGGCTGTTGACACCCTTGAACCAGTCCTCCATCTCCTGGTCACTGCAGAGGCTCAGCATCTTGTGTTTCCACAGGGAGATCTTGCCTGGCTTCTCTGACTTGAAGTCATACAGCGCACAAGCTCACAGCAGCACCATGGCCCAGCCGTTGCCACTGCCCAGGCAGGAGATGGGGACGGGGACGGGGAAGGAGACATGGATGGGCTGCCCCACAGTGCCACCAACCAAGGGCAACTCACTCTCTTCCTCCTCTTCCACTCTTTCCACCAGTTCTCCTCCCACCCACTCTGTGGTGTTCTCTTTAGCAGACAAATGGGCTGGCTCCCCCACTCCCGCTTCCTCTGTGGTGCATCCTCCTTTGCTTCATGCTCTCCAGACCTTTTTATTCTCTTCACAAGCCATTCTGTTCTCTCTCTTTCAGTGCTGGGAGAGGAATAATGTGTGTATATATGTGCATGGCACAGTTGTGGTGGTGAGGAGAGAGCTTCCTTTCTCCTTTCAGCCCTCCTCGCCCTTCAGTGACTGAAGAAGCCAGCCAAACCAGTTCAGGTACTGCCAACCTGTAGAAGTCCCTGCTTCACCTCGTCTGCATTGCCTGGGTGGAGGGGACCATGTGTGTGAGTGCGTGTGCGTGCGTGTGCGTGCGTGCGTGCGTGTGTAAGGGGCTGGGCTGCACCCAGGACTGTCCCACCATGTCACCAGTTTCACTAATCCAGAGCTGAGAGGCAGGGCCAGGGAGCCAAGTGCAGAGTGGCTGCCCCCATCAGTGGGGCTCGGCAGGCAAACAGGCACAAGAGAGGTGGAGATGGACAAAATCCTTTGGCGGGCCATGTGCGGGCCCCGGGCTATATGTTGTGGAGGCCTGCCCTAGAGGAACCAAACTGGAATCCCTTCGAAGCATGTTGGTTTGTTCTCACATATTCCTGAGCCTTTCACACTACACAAACATTAGCACTATGGTTCTCCTTTAATTGCTTTGGCACCATTGTATGGAATCCTGGATTTTGGAGGCTGGCGAGAAGCTATAACTGTCTGGATAAGAATTCCTAAGGCCCCTCCCTAAACTTCAATTCCTAGGTTTCCATAGGATGGCACCATGGCAATTAAAGTAGAATTATAGTGCTATAATTGTGTAGTATGAAAGGGACCGTAAGACTGAAGCTGATTTGGGGACGGGATTTTGTGGGGGTCTGCTAATGAAGCTTGGTTAATATACCAGGGCAGCCAAATGAAAAGTTATGCATTGTTCATCAAATAAGGTTCTATATATAGCTATCTTTCTTTTTAAAACACTGCTGAGTGCACTAGAGTTCAGGAGTTAGCTGGATAGATGGTATCTACTGCTGCTGTTCTATTTGTGTTTTATGTTTTAGCCTGAATGGGTTATGTGACCATTATTATTAGACTGACCAATGATACTTGGAAAGTTTTGTGTTTATATACTCTGGACTACTCCATGTGCTTTAAAGCTACAGAACTGAGCATGGGGTCACCTTGCCCCCTGAATTTTGAGATGAGACACGTTCCTACTTGCTTTATGACCTGCAGCTGTCTAAAAAGTTACATACAAGGTGTTCCCACGTGGTTGACTCTCACTCATGTCTGGTCCAGCCTGGCAAGTTCATGTCAGTGTATCACCCCTACTTATTGCCTGCTTTCCTTGCGCACATTGTCAGTAGGAAGCAGCATCTGCAAATAATGTAGTCACAAGAGTCAGGGGTTGCTTTCTCCATGTGGGCATGTCCATAGCAATGTTCTTTGTGGTATGGGATTTTCTGAGTTGGAAGAGGCTCTGGGGTAAGCGTGTATGATGTGTTTAAATATTGAACAGCAGGAAAATAGTGTAGAACATGTCTGCAGAATGTACTCTGCTGTCAGAACGAGTTGGTTCAGTTTACCTCAGCGTAGTATTAACTGAGTTTCAGCCATGTTCCTTCCCTGAAGTGTGCTCTGAGGGCAGAGCACTGCAATTATATTAAGTAAGTAGCATGCAACTGACCTCTTTTTTAACCTTTCCATTTCTTTTTCTTTACCAGTAGGCACACAGGATCCCAATCTAGTGGGACTTTTCAAGTGTGGTGTTGAAATTTTGCCCTGCAGCCACTCTTTCCCTAAATCCCACTTCCCTCAGAGAACCTTAAAAAAAAAAGAATAAAAGAAAGAAGCTTTAATTAGTGCCAGTGAGTGATTTCTTCTTTTTTCAAGCAGTCACACAGAGAAGGTGGGTTGAGAAAACAAATGACTGGGGTAGCTAGGCTGACTAGGGTCGTTGTACACACTTATTTGTAGGTAAATAGGAAAGAAGGGGCTCAGCTGCTTGCAGTATACTTAATATATCATGACATTTAGCCCTGAGGTGAGCTTTAACAAATGTACAATCCACCACCCCACATTTGTTAAGACAAGCACTTCTGTAGAGTGTCACAGAAGCACTTAAAAGTAATAACTGTTGTGTTTTATGAATGTTTTTTAAAAAGGAATGGATAAATGTGAGAAGAGTAAATAAATGAAGGCTAATGCCTGAGAAGGCATTAGAAGTGGAGTGTGTACTATTGTACTATCACAAAAGGTTGTATGATGAAATTCAAAAGAATAATAGGAGAGGTCTGGTATAGAAATGTCTTTTTTCTTAATTAAAATAAGCTCTTATTAAAGATACAAATTATTTCAGGGTTTACAAATGTATAAATGTAACATAAATATGAAAGCGGGGGATAGAAGGATGTATGAAATTTTGTATTTTTTAAATGAAGAATTTGCATATGTTTTTGAGATATATATATTAAAGTGGAGTGTATAATTCTTCTGCAGTGTTGCAAAATGCTTAGTGTTGTCACTTAGCGCAAACACCAGTTTCAGAAGATCTGTTTTCCTCAAGGGAGGAAAATAGGGGAGGACAGGATAAAATTCTTCCTCTGAGTCTGATCTAATCCTGTTAATTACTGAATCCTATAGCTATGCTAAACTGTATTTTTTTTTAAACCTGAACATTAAAAGCTAAGGTGCATTTAAGGTCTACTTTAGCCTTTAGTTAAGGAAACACATTTATGTCAGAAAAATCTTTCTGAAAGTTCTCTTGGGGCTGTAGCGCACTCTTCTGTAGTTGCTGTCGCCTTATCTTCACAAGTAGTTGCTAGAATGAGGAGTAGCAAATTTTTCTCAATGTCTTCTATTTACCCCTCACTTGTGTGACTTGCATGACTAACTTTTACATGAATAAGTCGGCTCCAGTAAAAGTTACAATCAACTATTAAAACCAAGGTCTGGTTTGATCCTGGTTTGTTGGTTAAGAGAAATCATGGTTTGTATATTAACATTTATCACTGCATCTGAATGAGGCCATAGTGTGTGAAAGGGAGATACTTCTTTCCATGGAGATACAAGGTAGCAAATCTTCTGCAGGGCTACAGGAACATGCTACAGGTTCTTAGCAAGAGGACATTCAAAGAAGTTCATACCTTAATGTATAATAATGGGCGTATATGTTAGAAAACTATGTGACTCTGTTTCTTGTTGTTTCCCTGTGTGCATGAAATCAGCTCGTAAAGGAGTCTGTAAGGAGGGTCAAGTATATATGATTCATTAGCAGGAAATCACTGAAAGGAACTAAATGTCAGGAAATCTGATTATGAGGTGCCTGTTTAACCTCTTAAATAGAGGTTGGTGTGCATGTTCAGTTTTAACACGCACAATTGTCAACATCTGTTCTTAAAAACTGCTTTCAGTGAGAATGCTAACAGTTTAAACTAGTTTTAAAATGAAGATTCCAGAATTAATTGTAGTCATCAGACATGCAGCATTTGAAAAAGGTTTTTATGAACCTTTGTCCAGTCTTTATGAGCCAGTCCCTTTGTACAATTGGAATTAGAGGTAAAGGCAGTGATTGCCTGGTTTTTGTTTTGTTTTGTTTTGTTTCTGGTAAAGAAAAAGCAAAGTGAAGACAAACCCTAAGACTACAGTGTTAAGATTTATTATCCCACTGTGTGTATATTAGAACATCAAGCATATAGTAGATGTTTTCCAATACAACTTAAAAATAGGGGAAGATTTTTAATTGTTGCACCCAACACATTCTTTCCATTTTCAGCTGCTGCTTTTCTTAATTCATGAGTGAAAATAGCAGAGGACAAGATCGCAGATAGTGGGCATTGATCAGTCTTTTGTTTTGCATAGGTGACTTTCTGTCACTTCCTGTCATGAAATAGGGCTGTGGAGGGAGGAGTAGCTGCAGAAAGAAACTGAAGAGGAAACGTAAGGCCTTTGTGTGGTATACAGATAATTAGCTGTAAGAGTTAGTTTCTTAAAGGCTTTTGAAGTCTGAATGCATGCATGTAGAAATACATCATGGGATGGTGTTGCTTTTTCATGAACCATCAGGTAAGTTAGGCTTTTGAGACTAGTTTTGCTTCAGTGCCTTTTTGCTTGGAAAATGTTTTAATAGTTATATTCTTTCTACAAATGCATGGCCGTCATTTATAATTAAAAGTAGACTCCACAGTTGTAGGAAGGATGCTCCTGTCAGTGTACTTCATTTACTGCAGTTCTGCACAGAGGTACAGTGTAGTTTCCTTATGACTGTCACTAACTTGCTAAGAATCATATTTTTAAAGTGATAAAGTAGCAGATGGACGCCATATAGTTATTAATCTGTTACATGCTTTTTTCTGGTTGTACACAAGTGTACAATATTTGTTTGCCTCATTGTGAGCTGCTGTTACTCTACTAGGCCTGAATACCTTAAAGGCACCAAATTCTATCTGAGCTTGGAAGCTAAGCAGGGTGAGCCCTGGTTAGTACTTGGATGGGACGCTGCCAGTGAATACTAGAAGGTGTAGGCTGTATTTCAGAGGAATGAACTGGCAAAACCACCTCTGAGTATTTCTTGTCTAAGAAAACCCTGGTGGCTTGAAGGCACACACAGACACACACACACCATTATTCTGTTCCCAGTGAGGTCTGACAAATTGGTTATGGGTGGCTTTGGAGCTGGTTCTTTTCTATAAAATAGTCAAGGTTATTTCCGGTGAAAGTCCTGTTTAAATCCTCTTCCAATTTCTTTTTCTTAATTACTGTAGAATTAATTCTCTTGCCTAAATCCAAATGTGCCAATTACAAGTAGACTAACTGAATTAACATGAACTTGATATATTAGTACTTACATAAGTTGCTTTGACTTAGTGTGTCTACCTTAATTGGGACTAACAATTGGTATAGGCCAGTGGTTCTTATAGGCCAGGCGCACCAAGTAGGATGTGTATCACTGGGAATGTTGAGTTGGGAGGAACCCAGTAGGGATGCCATGTAGAGGAGGGAGTGGGCTTGTTTTCTGCTGCTCCAGAGACCAGGACAAGGAGCAATGGATTCAAGCTGCAGGAAAGGAGATTCCACCTGAACCTCAGGAAGAACTTCCTGACAGTCAGGGCTGTCCGGCAGTGGAATATGCTGCCTCGGAGTGTGGTGGAATCTCCTTCTTTGGAGGTTTTTAAGCAGAGGCTGGATGGCCATCTGTCGGGAGTGCTTTGAGGATGTTCCTGCATGGCAGGGGGTTGGACTGGATGGTCCCTGTGGTCTCTTCCAATTCTACATTTCTATGATTCTATGATTCTGTGAGGCATGGCGGCTAGTAGACTTTTGGCACTCCTTGATATTCAGTATGATTTGCCAGTGTGGGTTTTAGTCCCTGGGAATGTAGGGAGCAGAAATGGGATGACAGCAGAGGCAAACAAGCCCCTCTGGTTTTTACGAGATACTAGGACTGTTTTTACATCAAATCATTCTAGGGGGTATGAAACACTGTAATTCATAGTAACATGGCTCTAAGTATTAATTCCTTATTATAATGTGTCTATCACTCTCCTAATTCTGCTAATTTATAAACTAGCATCTTATAGATATTGTGAAAGATATTGTTTTCATCACCACAAGCAACATCATCTGTCAGCTGGTGGGTGGCATATACTCCTGTACCCATACACATGTGCAAACATAAACATTCCTACCCTCTCCAGATAGATCTCCCATCTGTGAGAAGTCTCCATTGAGACTGTGGCTTGTAGCAACCTTGGAAAAGAAGGAACAGCAGTAACCTAGTTAATCACCTGGGTTGTGGACAGAAAACAAGTGGGGTTCTATTGGGTTCAGAAGCTTCATGGGGAACAGAAATGGCTAGCTGTGATCCCAGCACGCAGGTTGTGCACACTTAAGATATATCTTGGGTGAAGCCTGAGGTTGTCTTGCAGGAGGCAGTGGTGGAAGCGGGGAACATTTGTCAGCAGCACACTGTGCAACCGTTGACTAGTTAGCAGCTGTTTGTCAGCAAGAGTAGCTTTCTCATCCTTGTGTACCTTACTGGTTATGATAGGAATTCTCCTCTTTGTCCTCCTTAATGTGTAAACGGCTCCACTAGAGAAGTGCCCTCAAGGAAGCAGTTGTGAAGCTTCTCCTAACAAAAGCTTCCCTAGATCTAGAAGGTTATATCAACTATAATCCAGTCCCAAATATTCTGTTTTATAACAAGGTACTTGGATCTGTGACAGCTAGATAACTCTGAGTAGATTTTAATGATATTAACTATCTGGACGCATTCAGATCTGGTACCCCAACAGTCTTAGTTACATCGCTGGATGATCTTTGCCAGGGGGAGGGCAGAGGGAGTGCAAGTGCTTTTTTTGTATTTTGGGGGGGTGTCTTTTCTTACAATCAGCAATGGTATCCAATTATTCTCTGGAGTGGGAAAAGCATGCATTGTGCTACAGTGGTTCCAATTTTATCTGATACTAGCATATATATACTGACCTTGCCCAGAATTTTATTTTCTCACAGGTAATACTTGTTAGAAAGATGTGAGATCCTGTGTTTCTAATTCCCCAATCTGTCTTGTCCAGTACCTGTAACTTTTCCCCATATTCCCCAATCCAATCTGTATTCAGAGCTATTAACTTACAAAGGTTGGGTTCCTGAGGAATACACTGTCCTTGTCCTTGCTGCTTGGCCTCATCCCCGTAGCAACCAGCTGACTGAGGCCCAGGAACTCTCTGGCCGTGAATTCCAAAGGCCCCTCCCTAAACTGCAAACCCCAGGATTCCATAGAATCTTCTTATGCAACCAGTCAAATGACGTCTTCGCCTAACACAGCCAGTCATATGAGGTCTTTGCCTGACACAGGCAAACAGACAAGCTCTAACTTTTGTGTATTAAAGGTAAGTTCCCATAGTGCCCTATAGTATTTATTATATACAATGTCACAAGGTTCAGTTTTGCTCAATATCAGTGTAAAACTGCAGAATGGACTGGAGGCTTGAAGTGAATTAAGCCGGATGACACCTAGATCTCCTTTTCCGTTTCATCTGATTAACATGTGACACTGGATAGTGTTTGCTTTTTAAAAATAATAATTCTAGTGGTTTGGTGAGTTAGAAGGTGGATGGCTTAGAGGATTATAGCTTTCTGGAGTTCTGTGAAATCCAGCAAAAGGGCAGGAGAGTCAGGCAGGAAGCTAAATATTCTTCATACTGTGTCTTGGCAACCCCGCCCCCGAAGTGGAAACTATATTTGTGAATATTTTTGCTTTTTAATACCTGTTTCTTTTAAATACTTCCATGTAGGTGGTAATATTGAATCCTTTTTTAGTAATACAGAGCTAGCAGTGGAATCTGATCTTAATTTTGCTGGAACATTGCATCCTATACATAAAATGGTGGCAATGTGAATGTGGAAGTGCTAAAGTGTCTGTGTGCATGTTGCTGGCATTTAATCATATAAGATTTGACGGTTCACATTTTTTGCTGTTTTCAGGGAAGGGATTTTTGGAACTGAACCCCTGTAGATACAGAGGGTCTGCTGCGTTCTAATACCTTTTTTTTTTTAAGTATGTGGGGGGAGAAATAGGTTAAATAAAAATATTCTCAAACAAAGATTTTTGTGATTATCTTGTACAAATACATAAATTTCTATGAAGTTTGGAAGCATTTAATGTCAATTTTCGTTGTTAATTTTCGTTGTTAATTTTAAACCAGTATGGCAAGAGCAGAAAGATCTATCAGTTCAACAGTGAAAAGCAATCAATTAATTAAACTGTTGGTACCCAGCCCTGTATTCAGGGATCTTAAAATGGCTGATAATAAAATGAACATGAATAGTTTTTAAAAATGTAAAAGAATATGAATAACTTAAAGATTAAAAGCACATTAAACCATTTAGCACTTAAAGCAGAACAGTTTAAAAACAGAACAAAGTAAAACCATCCACATGCACATTTGGACAAAATCAATCATGACCTCAAAGCTTTGGCTTGACACCAAAATGCTCCAAAGTTTTTTCACTTGGCCCAGAATGACAGCATCGTTTATGCCAGTTGGGCCTCTAAAGGGTACCAGATATGGAATGTCCTTCCTTCGTATTATAATACTGCATAACTGATGCACCAGTTATGGAATGCCTTCTAAATTATGGCACCACACCCACTCACAATAAATAACTTTCTTATTCTTTACAATATTTGAACTTATTTCAATGTTAACGTTAGTACTCTTTTCAATTTATGGACTCTACTTCATTTGTCTGTAAGAAACAATTAGAGCTCAGGTGTAAGCACAAAATGAAATGCTAGAAAAGTTTTCCCAATGGAGAATCACAGGCTACTTATTAGATTTCTGTGGGCCTAGGGTACACTTAAGAGATTAGTTTATTTCTGAAACATCTGTTAATCCTAGTGAAACTTTGGTACCGAGAAATCAAATTTTCCTCATTTGACACCTGTAACTTACTTTCAAAGTGGTAACTTGAATACACATGTGATAGTAAAGAATAGTTTTAATTTTGTAATCAGAGTTCAGTCTCTTAAGCTGTGTAATAATAGACCACTTCTAGCCATTGCATTTATTAGCTTCCTTTGGTAGTTTCTATTTTGCATCTGTTTCAGGATATGTTACATTAATAATAATTCAGCTAATTTAGCAAAGGTTGATCTTGTTCTCATAGTGCTGTATCCAATATGAGTTGAATCTGAAACAAATGACTGTGGACCACAGTTGTAAAGTGTTTTGAGCTTTTGTGCTAAGTGTGTCAAGGCTTATACCTGAGTGCAGAATTATGCTCCCTATTGTTTGTAGCTAGTCTGACAGAGGATAATGAGAGCTGGAGTACAGCACATCTGAAGTGAGTCAAGTTTAAAAGACTGCTTTGAGGAGACTTGAACACATTTCTTCTTCATGTTGGCAAGCTGTTCTCTGTTACAGTAGAGAACAGAGCCTCTTGTTATCTTTGCTGGCCCCATAGAACAGGGTAGAAATCTCTTAATATATGAGAATGAATACCTGCAAAATTGTTCTTTTGTTTATTCATTCTTGAACAGCGAATCATATATATGCATACAAAAATCTTAATTTCTGATGCATATTTCTTTATACCTTATATGACAGAAACTAACAACAAAATAATTAGCTAGGCTTTGGGCAGTGCTTATTTCAGTGCTGGTGTGTGTATAAATCAGCTTTTATTAGTAGTACTTCTTACCTTACGTGGCATTTTGGCCCTGCACCTTAACGTTTTTTTCTTTTTAAATATCTGCATGTATATACAACTGTCAACCCCAAAGGTAAAACTTTGTACAGTGCTGTTGAAGTCAGATCTAGTCTATGAAACCTGTGTGTGTGTGTGTGTGTGTGTGTCAGAAAAGAGAGACTAAAAGTTACATGGCTGAAGCAGAGTTATTACTGTATTTAAGGGCCCTGTCACATTATACAATGATAGCACCGTGATTATTTAACTGCCATGGCCTGCAGCGTGTAGATCCTGGCATTTATAGTTTTTTGAGGCACTAGAAGTCTCTAGCTGAGAATTGCAAGTACTTCCCAATTACAAACCCCAGGATTCTGTGGGGTATTGACTCATGGCTGCTGAAGTAGTATAATATGCAGCTGTACAGCTTGTAATGTGGTATGGTTTTTTTAAAAAAATTATTTAGTATTTTTAATATTAATATTTTAACAGGTAATTATTTTAACTTTATAAATCTTCTAATTCTTTTTTAAATTTTCTACTTTCATGAATGCTTCAGTTTGTTCTGTTTTAATCTTGTCGGCTGCTTTTGAGTTTCAGCATTGGGAGAAAGGCAAGATGATGATGATGATGATGATGATGATGATAGGAACAACAACAACAACAATTGTATAATGTGAAAGGAGACTAGGACTCTGGATAGATTGGTGAGAGAACTAAAAGCAAGAATCCTGTACTTTGAACAAAATTATGTCTGTTAACATGAGCGGTGTTAGTCTGCAAGAGTGAAGACTGAGCAAAACAATTTTTTTTTGTGACAGAAGAATGATGAATGTGACTAACCTTACATATAAGAGAAGTCCAGGTTAAGAGGAAACTATTTTAGCTCCACCTGACTGCTAGGCATTCCCTGCCCTTGTGCATGTTTGTACTAAGAGCAATTCATGATATCTTTTCTTCAAGTGACCCTTACAGATGTACCTACTAGCTGCTTACAAACTGTAAGAACAAATTAAGCCTTTGGTAGCTCATTTTTCTTTGGGTGTAAGTCATTGCTGTTCTAGTACTAACCACATCACAGGAAACCACTTTTGTCTTTATGGTAGAGCTTTGCATTTCCTCTGCTGGTTACTGTGCTTAAATCTCCTTTATCAGCAGTGTATGCCCAGTGATAATACTAAAATAGGCTTCCTTTTGTAGTTTTCATTATTTTAATTCCTGTACTTAAAAGTATTTTAAGGTAAATATGTACCTGTACCTTGTTTTCATCTTCACTAAGATAACCAGTAAGAAGAGGGTAAAAAGGAGAAAGATAAGGAGAAAAAAAAGGAATGTGGCAGCATCTTTGATTAACTGCTTTTATTTTAGCGTAAGTTTTGGACATATAAGCCTACTTCTTCAAATGTTGTAAAGGTGGTATAAAGGCCTCAGGTAGACAGTTATGGGAGTGGAAATCTCTGGGACGATTCTTTCTGTTATATGTACAGTAGTGAAGACTCTTATATTAAAATATTTATTACTTTCACATATCAACAGTAACTGACCATGGTAAAGGTCTGAAAGACTTATATCACTCTTTGAAAATTTAGAGCAAGTGACATGATTTGCATCTCTCTGGTTCTTCTTCATGGTCTCTGTGACTCCCACAAGTGGGATTGTCTGTGCCTGTGCAGTACTGACTGTGGAAAGTTCTAGAGCTTTAAGCCTAGCATTTTGACGGGAACGCCACTCCTTCCCCAGAGCACATATAAGGGCCTTGGTGTGCTCACTGCTAGTTCCTTTTTTCCCCGCTACATCTGCTGGCTGTGGAGCTTCTCTGAGCATTCTTCTCTGCGACTCTTCAGTATCGACCTTGTTCCATCTGACTTCATCTTCAGCTTCATGATTTGGCTCTCACTGTATGGCATCGACAGCATTCTTCAAGCGCTGCCGCCTGTGCAACGCGAAAATCCCAGACAGCGACGGGCGCTCCAAGTGTCTGGTCTGTTTTGGGGAAACCCACAACGTTGCAGCCTGCACCCATTGCCAGGCCTTCATCCCTCAGACCAGAGGAATCGTGAAGCTAGACTTCGAGCCCTCTTATACAGACAGGCTCTGAAGCCCCCTACTTCACCTTCTGCATCGACAACTTTGGCTGCCTCTGCACCACCAACAGGCAAATCTACTTCGAAAAAGGCTTCCAGAATGGAGTCCTTGAAGACATCTTCCAAACGATCTTCATCTAAGATTCTTCCCTCAGTCTTGACATCAAAGAAGTCCCAAGGCGACCGTGGGACCTTGGCACAATCTACTTCTTGTTTGAAGCACTCCTCGGATAAGTTGAAGTCTTCTGCTGTCAGACCATCGACTACAGATCCTTCACCAACTCTGGGCTGTTTCCTGGAAAAAGACCTTGCTAGGCCTCATAGTAGGAAGGATAGAGGGGAACCTTCCCCACAACCTCAGCCCGAGCCTCTCACAGTGGTGACCATCTTGGAGATGGATACCACCTTACATGAAGACTGTCCTCATGGTGTACTCTTGTTCGGGCCACTATGCTAGAGAGCTGGCCTGCTCACTTGCCTTCAAACTGTTCCCAACCCTCAGATGGAGAGATAGTTGAACTTACTCCGATCATGGGCTTCCTCGGGAATCAGGCGATGACATTCAAGTGGTGGGCACAGACACCAGAGCAGGATCGGCCAAAGACCATAGTCCTGCTCTTCCCCCGAGAGGAACACCTCACAGTTTGTTGGCCTCTAGAGCGACAGACTGCCGGTCACAATTGTCCCTCAGGTCGATGCCTACACGTCAACAAGATCACCACCATGAATCTCGTTGATGGAAAACAGACTTGGAGTCCCGATCGTCCTTGGGTTGACCTCGATGCCTTCATTACCAGAGACATACTTACTGTGATTGGTCTTGATCTCACCGTTGCCGCACCTATGTATATTACTTCCCCTCCAGATCCTCAGATAGCTTTTCCTTGGAAGAGGTATATGTCCCTCGGCACCACTGTAGACATTGGAGTTCTTATGAGGAGTCTACCTCTCGATATCGACATTGATCACCGACACCAGCTTACTCCATGTTGGAGCCATCACCATCTCCGAAACACCCCCGTATCGAGATTACACAAGGAGCAACTACCCAACAGCCACTTCCTCTGTCCTCTCCGAGACTGACAGAACACACCAAATCTGTCGTCTGGACACATGAGGAATTGAGGGGTGGAACGCCTGACATTTTGGTGCACCACTCGCCTTCCAGATCCTCCTCCATGTCTACTGACTTGGCAGAAAATAAAGAAGAAAAACCTCTGGACCCTGCTGTCTGCCAAGGTAAACCCATCTCGCTATCCAGTGACGTTACAGCATTCTTGGAGCTGATAACTAGGATGGCCAAGAACCTGAACTTCCCTATGGGAGCCTCCAAAGAGACCGTTGATGACCCATTATGCGAACAGCCTCAACAACAGGCAGCAACAGTTGTGGCCATCCTGGTCCTACTATAGCTTCTACAAGTTTTCAAGAAGACCTGGTCGACACTGGCCTCTGCCCTGGCTACAGTGGAGAAGTTGGAATCACTGTACAAGGTGATTGACTCAGAGGAACCCTGGCTCCAAACCCATCCTAAGACCAACTTTATTATTGTTGATGCCACCCAGGCTAAGACTTCCCAGGCGCTGTACGCCACCCCACCTGTTAAGGAAGTGAAAAGACTAGTGCCATGGGTTGCCAGAATTACTCCAGTGTGGCCCTAATTTTCAGAATGGTGAACTATGCAGTGTGGATGTCCGCATATGATCAATGGCTGTAGGACAAAATGAGAGTCTTTGTTGCCAGACTTCCAGAGGAGGAACAACATGTAGGGGATGTTTTCCTTTTTCAGGCCCAATGCCTCACCAATCATCAGGTCACAACAGTGAGATATGTTGTCAATTGCGCCTCCAAGGCCTTCGTATCTTCGATATTGTTGCAATGTCATTCATGGCTTTGCTCTTTGGGACTCTCTCAACCTTCTCAGTTCCTGATTGAAGATCTTCCCTTTGACTCAGCGGGCCTATTCAATAGCGCCACCGACGAAAAACTTGAACACATCCGTAAAATGCACTCCTCCATCAAAAAGTGTGGGATGCAGCCACAGCACCAGCACTCCCAAAGGCACAGATACTGCCGGTACTGACCGTCAACTCATCAGACGTATAGCCCTTATACGCTGCAACGGTCATCTCAACCTCCTCCAACCCAGTCCTCCAGATGCTTTCCGTTGTGTCCTACAAAGACTGTGTTCAAGAAGAAGCCTGATCTTCCCAAAGAGTTTGATGGTACCAAGGACGATTCCGCCACATCAGACACCGCCACTACAGGGTCATATGCATGCATTCAACCCTCCCAACAGTACAGACATCAAGATAGCTGCACTGTCATCAACCCACTCAATGGGTTCACGCCTCGTTCTTCGGGTCTTTACTCAGCACCTCAAAACCTGGTCGGCCATCACAACGGACTCCTGGGTTCTCGAGATTGTGACAGAAGGTTACGCCATCGAGTTTTCCTCGAAACTTCTGGTAGGCCAAATGTGTGTGACCTCACCATCAGCCTCCCTCTTGAACAAGATCCGGATTCTTCGACAGAAGGGCGTGATAGAACAAATTCCACTCTTTGCCCTCAGAACCAGCTTCTCGTCTTCCTGGTTTCCAAAAAAGGGGGTGATATGTGTCCCATCCTGGACCTTCGAGGAATAAACAACTACATCAGGCCTCACCAGTTCCGGATAGTGACCTTACAGTTGATCTTTCCCCTTCTTCAGGAAAAAAACTGGCTCGCCACCTTGGACCTGAAGGATGCATACTTTCACGTTGCCATCCATCCAAGTCACAGGAGATTTCTTGCCTTTATGGTCTGCAGAAAGGTGTTCAGGTTTCGGGTGCTTCCCTTTGGTCTGAACACAGTGCTGCGGGTCTTCACCAAGTGTATGTCTGTAGTGGCAGTGGCTCTTCGAAAACACAAGATGATCCTTTTTCCTTACATAGACGCTTGACTGGTCATTGCTCACTCCAGTCTCCTTTGATGTCTAGGCCTGACAATCAATTTGGACAAATCTCACCTTCGACCAACACAACACATCCAATTCATAGGAGCAGTTCTCAACTCTGTCTGACAACTCACCTTCCCACCACGAGACCGTGCCCTCCACATTTCCAAGACGATCTCAATGTTGCAACGGAACCGCCAGCCCCCTGCCTACTCAGTTCAGGTTCTTCTTGGCCTTGTGGCGTCAACGACAGCCGTTGTTCCCTTCTCCAGGATGCACATGTGGCCTCTACAGAGCTGGTTCCTGAGCGTCTTCGACCCCTCGTAGACAGCTCATATCAACGCCTCACGATACTGAAGCAAGTCCTTCGATCCCTTACCTGGTGGAAGGACTCTCGAAATACCATGGCGGGAATGCTGTTCCACCTCCCGGAACCTACAATGCCAATCACGAACGATGTGTCTCTGAAAGGATGGGGTGCTCATTCCTGACATCTGACAGTCAGAGGCCACTGATCGAACTGGGTTCGTGTGCTCGGACTCCTGGCGGTCATCAAGGCACTAAGAGCTTTCAAAGACCTAATCATGGGACAGACTGTACAGATACTAACGTACAATACTACAGTTGCGTAGTATATCAACAAACAAGGGGGAACACGTTCAAAAACCTTGCTCGATCTAGCTCTTGAACTTTGGACTTGGTGTGTCCCATGTTGGATCTGCCCTGTAGCCCTCTACCTACCGGGGATCCAAAGTACAACAGCAGACTACCTCAGCCAGACCCCGATGATTTCCCACGAGTGCAGGCTCGACATGTCAGTCCTCAAACAAATCTTCACCATCTGGGCAACTCGAGACATCTATCTGTTTGCCTTGGTGTGCAACAATCAATGCCACTTCTTTTGCTCGAGAGGAGGAGAAGGATGAAGATCCCTGGGAGATGCATTCATTTTCCACTGGAAGGGTCTAGTGCTCTACTTTTTTCCTCTTTTCCCTCTAATAACGAAAGTATTGGAGAAACTTCATTGGGACCAAGCATCAGCGATCCTCATCACCCTGTGGTGGCCATGACAACCATGGTTCACCCCACTACTCCTCCTGTCTGGGTCTCGGTATCAGAGGTTTCCACTCAAACCAGACCTCTTGACGCTGAACAACGGTACTGTATGTCACCCAGACATCACCACTCTCTAACTGACAGCGTGGAATTTACTCCGATAGCTTCTCTTCCTCCAGCTGTTTGTCAGGTGATTGAGGCAGCACACATGCTGTGATGGTGTGTGCCTACTGTTATAAACTTTCGAGATTCAAGGAATTCTTGCATCTCTGTGAGATGGATGTCGAGCACTTCAATACCATCCATCTTCTGGAGTTCCTCTGCTCGCTGGTGGAGCAAGGCCTTTCCCTTTCTTCGATAAAATGTTATCTCTTGACGATATCAGCACATCTCCAACGCCAAAGGAGACCTTCATGCTTCAAGGACCCTTTGGTCTGCACTTACCTCAAGGGCTACAGCCATCTACATGCTGCCAGTCCCCGGTTGGAATTTGCCACTGGTTCTTTGTCAGCTATTGAAACGACCCTTTGAGCCAATGGCCATGTGTGATCTCTGACTGCTGTCTTGGAAGACCACCTTCCTTGTCGCTGTTTCATCCACATGGAGGGTGGGTGAATTGTGTGCACTAAGGGTTGACAAGCCTTACCTTCGTTTCCATCAAACCAAAGTTGTCCTTCGCCCTGACGTCACTTTTCTCCCGAAGGTGATATTGGCTTTTCACCTTAATCAGAACATTATTCTTCTGGTGTTCTTCCAAAACCCAAGCTCGGATTTGGAATGGTCTTTACACGCTTTGGATATTCACAGGGCTCTGGCTTTCTATGTCCAGCACACTGCAGAATTTCGTTGATCTCAGAAAGTGTTTCTTTGTTACTCTTCCAAAAAGAAAGGACTACCAGTCTCACCCCAGAGACTATTGAAATGGATGGCATCCACTGTCAGACTGGCCTATGAACTGACATGGACAGACCCTCCTCCCCAGATCAGGAGTCATGCCACTAAAGCCTTGTCTGCTTCTGCAGCCTTCCTCAGAAATGTTCCATTACATGACGTTTGCAAGGCAGCCACATGGTCTCAGCCTATGACCTTTGTGTCCCACTACAGGGTTGATCAATATTCTTCAAATCATACAGCCTTTGGGAGAGCTGTTTTGTTTTCTGCCATTTGAACCATGATAATGTTCTTCCAATCCATGGCCTGTTCATGTTAAATATTAGTCATATAATCATTTACTCTGTTTTCTGGTGGCTATTTCATATTGTACCTGTATCGATACTATGTTGTGCCTAGCATTTATGGTGGACCTCCTTGGGTGGTGCCCATGGCACTGTCACATGGCATTCCCTCCTCCTAAGTTTAGCTTGCTAGTCTCCCACTTGTGGGAGTCACAGAGACCACGAAGAAGAAGGACAGGTTACCTACCTGTTACTGGAGTTCTTCAAATGGTCATCTGTGACTCATACAATCCCGCCCTACCTCCCTGCAGCTGCTATGCCATGTTCCTGCTGCTAGATATGTTGCAGTGGTTAAGGAAATAGTGGCGAGCGTGCCAAGGCTCTTATATGCACTCTGGCAAAGGGGTGAAGTTCCCGCCTAAAGCTCTAGAACTTTCCATAGTCAGTACTGTGCAGGCACAGACAATCCCACTTGTATGAGTCACAGATGACCACTCGAAGAACTCCAGTTACAGGTAGGCAACCTGTTCATCCTATTACATTCTATCCCACTCTACAACTGTATAAAATTGCTTTATGGATAGACTTCATGCTCATGACATCTATGATGCTGTGGAATAATTGTTTTTTATTAGAATGCTAAGATCTACCGGTTGGAACTTGATTTAATAGCAATATAATAGCAATAGCATTTATTTCTATACCGCCTATCAACTAGTGTTATCTAAGCGGTTTACAATGTATTTTAGCTAATTGCCCCCAACAAGCTGGGTACTCATTTTACCGACCTGTGGAAGGATGGAAGGCTGAGTCAACCTTGGAGCCTGGCAGGATCGAACTCACAACCTTGCGGTTGCAGTACTGGCATTTAACCACTGCGCCACCAGGGCTTAAAAGGCTTATGCTTAAATTACAGAATTATGAGCCAGTCTTAGGATACCAGAATAATCATTCTTCCATACAAAAATCTACTCTTGGTCATACCAAGCTTTCTTCTTTTCAGCGGTATAATTAGGCCAAATTATTTTTATTGTCCCTATTGTTAAACATTTGGATGTCAGAAATTCTTGCTGATTTTTTTTAAGTTTTAAAAAAATACAGGACAGCTTTCCAAGAAAATCTTCCGTGAGTTGGTCTTTTTCAAGCTTATGTGAAAGTTGGGTTGTAGTAGTAGTTTATTTCTGAGTAATCTTGAAAAAAGTAAGCAGTGATTAAATTGATGTGATGGAGATAGTTGTAAAGTATAATGGGGAACATTTCTATGGACACACATGCGTATCTTATGCAGAACTCTTTGATTAGGAAGCATTGACCTTAATGTGTTGTTTACAAATACTCATGTGCCTCTGCTCTTCTCTTTGAAAAAAACAGATCAAAGATGATTTTTAGTAGCATCAATAAAAAATGTTGTTTTACCTTTAAAAGGTATATAGGGCCAAATGTGGAATGTTTGGTTTTGGTGTTGCATGTCTAGCATATTGCTAGAGGTATTTTGTATTAGCTATCTTTCTATGCAGCAAATTTGCATCATGAGCTGCATGCTATAGGTAGCAAGGTTGTAGATAGGCCTAATTGTTATAGATGATTTTGGTGAACAGTTGGATGTGAGCATTACAGCGAAGATTCAGGATGTGGCCTCTGGTTAACCATAGATTATTTATTATTTGAAGCTGATTTCACTGATGATGGCTGCTGTACATGAACTATTGGAAATTTAAGTTCTAGAAATGAATACTTTTACCTATATGATAGCAGAAAACAAAAACCAAAAACCAAAAAAGTTATCTTGGTTGGAACATTAACTGATTTAAAGAAACATTAATCTTCTCTCTGATTAATTTATCTAAAACAATCAAAACAATCTAAAACAATCAAAAGATTGTAATACTCTTACTCAGTTGACTGAACATTCTGGCCCTAATTCTGAAAGCACAGACCACATCCTTTCTGGATTTCAAAGTACAAGCTGTGTACACAGTAGGATTCTTGAAATCTGAGCTATCCCTGTTTTCTTTAACCATACCACTGACAGAACAATGTTATGTCACTAAACTGTCAATCTAACTTTATCTTACTGCTTTTGAACATCAGAGGTATTCATAGTTTACAGAGAATCAGAGATCAATGAAGCAATGTTAGAGACAATTAGGACAAATTGGCTAATGGAGATAAATGTCAAAGCAGTCCTAAAATACCTAGACACAAAAAGGTCTTTTTTTCCTCTGGTTCCATTGCCTCTAGAAAGCATAATTGAGCAGAACTAGTCTGGGTGAGGACTGGCCTCATTAATCTTTGCCTGAGGACTGAAATAAATACTGTGTGTGTATTGGTCTTTCAGCTGCCTGTTAACTTAAGGCAACCCCATGAATTTCATTGGGTTTTCTTAGGCAAGGAGTATTGTGAGGTGGTTTTGCCAGTTTCTTCTGCTGTACAGCTTACAGCACCTGGTGTTCATTGGTGGAAGATAGTTACACAGAATATTGGGGGGAACTCTCATTGAAAACAAAAGAGTGTAATGCTGTAGCCATGAAACAAACTGTATTCTATTTCATCAAAGGGAAAATACTGCTTTGCTGGAAATCATAACCCCTACCACTGTATGGGTATTTTTAAACTGATCAAGTGTTGCTCAACTGTTCTGGATTTTCATTAATTTTGCTATGAAAGTATGAGGAAAAATATTTTAATGTCATTTTGCATTAATTGAGGACACGGATTTCTGCTTCGTGTTGTGCTTTTAAAAAATCTTTTGAAATATTTTAGAATATATTCCAAGTTCCAGTGTTGCAAAATAGCATCTATTGTAGTGGTAGGAGTTAATAGATTGCACTAAGCTTACAGCTTGTTAAAATCAAAGCTATCAGATGGTTATCATTCCTTTTATATGTTGTAAATGTGATTACTGTGTCATGGATTAACAGGATCAGGAAGTAGGCTTCAGACCACATAGGGCTGCTTCCTAAGCACCATAATTAATATGAGAGCTTTGTTTTTTCCCTTTCAGTGTTTGGTGTAAAGGCTAACTAATGTCCTTGAAATGAATCAGGTGGGAAACAACATTTTGTTACTAGCCAGACAAACCAGATTTGTGCCCAGTACACATGAGAGAGTTAAGATCACTGAGGTGAGATCTAGAGAGAGGAGAAACTAGCAAAGGAAGTAAGTGGAAAATGCTATGCCCTACTTTTTTTTATGGAGACAACAGCAATATTCGTATGAGCTGTTCTCTACATGGAAGAGAGAGGCACCTATCCTCATCTCCATCCATCTTCCGAATCCTCTGTTACTTCCCAAGAGAGCTGCTCAAAGAGAGGGCCAGGACAACATGAGTTCAAGCACAGGGGATCCAACCAAAGAGCAGGCATGTCAGTTCACGGCAGTCCAAACACAAAGCCATAAAGCAGTCCCAAGTCCGAGGGTGAAAGGAGTCTAGGAGACAGGATTCCAAGATGTGGCTGGCAAGAGTTGGAACCAGTAGCAGGCGTTGGCCTAAATCTTGTTCTTAATCCTGATTAGAGTAGACTAGTCAGTGGGATTTACCTGCATGTTAACTCATAATTCAACAGTTGTTTGACTAGGTCTGCTCTACTTGGGGCTAACCAAGAGGATGCCAGCCATTGTTTCCTTTCTTGCATGGAATTAAGGCTTATTTAGCTGGGTTCCCAAAGCCCCACCCAGGAATCTACTGTAGGCACTTTCATAGATACTCTTCTTGTGAGGAAGGCTTTTGTTCACGAGGATATTCAAATGGAGTCTTCCTTTGTGAGTTTGCACTCTGTGGAGTTGTGACCAGACTTAGGGGTACTTTCAGAGTTGCTCTCAAGTGTTCTTAAAATTAGGTGGCAGACCCACCTTGTCTTCTGATTCTAGAGCTGATTTCCATATCTTTCAGGGAGGGACGGATCCTGCATCCTTCTCCCTAAAGCTCCAGGATCTTTTGGGATGGTCTGCTTCTTGGTGCTATCTGTCGCATGACAGTCTGGCTCCTCCTCTGGATACCTCTAGCTGGGAAGGTCACTTAATAAGTGGGCCAAGTTCTGAGGTTACAGATAGCTTTGTCTGTCTCTCCTTCTCTCTCTGTCACACACACACACACACACACACTCTCTCTCTGTCTCTGTCTCTGTCTCTGTCTCTCTCTCTCTCTGTCTCACACACACACACACACACACAGAGGAAGCTTAGAGTTTTGGAAGTACTTTAAAGGTTTCTGTCTGAATTCTGATTTGTAATATCACAGTGGTAGCAGCCATCAATCTAAGAGAAAGCATATTTTTGTGTTGGGTAAATTAAATTAAGAATGTAGAGGTTGGAGCGTTTTCTGCACCCAAAGAGCAGAGTGGGGAGTTGATAGCTGTTCTTAAGAAGAAGAAAAAAATCTTATGTAGCAGTTCTGGACTATGCACTTGTTGTTTAGAAAGGTGCACATACTACATAACTCATCCCTCCTCACTGAACACTTTCAGGCGGTGCCACTTGTATAACCTCCAAATTCTCCTTTAAATGCTCACAAAAAATATGATTTGAAATTTGGGGAGAAGCGTGAAGGATGAATGTTCCATGTGTTCACATGTTATTGTGCCACGTTTCCCCTCTTCATGACATTCTTGTCCCACAACCCCAAATTGATTTATGAAGAGCAATTTGTAATTGACAGATGTTTTTTGAACAGCTCCATTTGGATTGTAGAGTGTGTGAGCTTTTGTAGAAACAGTCATACTCATTATTTGCAAAACCTTTTGTTTCTATTTAGTTGTCGAAAGATGTAAAATAATGACTTAATGATCTTGTTTTACTGTTTTCTGCTACTGAGCTCTTTTTTTAAAAAATTCTGTTTTTATAGAAGAAACGCAAACAGAGCAACCAGGATGAAGATGCAATCAGTGTCTGCAGCTTCGACTCAAGTGTGAGTACTGTAATCAGCTACCTAAATGAACTGTGCACAGTGTGTTGCTAATGTGAAGGTATTGCTGGCCATTTTAAATGACAAACTCTTTTATGTTTGTCATGAAGGTATGCTTTCATGTTAAAATGTCTGTAATAAAATGTCCAATTTTTGAGATATGTTTTATTCAGGGAATCAGATTTATACACAAGGAGGCAATCCAGATAAAACACAACATTGTTACATGAATTCCTGTTAATGGATTAAAATTTGTCTTAAAACTCTGAATGACAGATATTAAGATCTTAAATCTATAATAATATGTTAAACCATGCATAAATATATTTTTGTGGCTCATTTATTGCTTTCACTTTGCTTGATGATAAGTGGTACTGGTGTGGACTAATGGTAGATTTTCATATTTAATGCTGCACTGAGACTTTGCTGAATACTTAATGAAGACATACATGGTTGTTAAAAAGTAGAGCTTTTTAATATTGCAGACTGAGTCACATGTGAGGCCAAACTACAAGAATGAACCTAGTTCCCCCATCCCACCCCACCCCTGCAGATTTTCCATGGGAAATGTATCAAGAGCATTTTCAGACAGACAGTTATTTATGTTAGCAGCTAATCTAGCCTAGAGTTTGCATGCTCCTCCTTTTATTAACCAGGTTGACGAGGTCGGAATCACCCACTTCTGTTTTAGACTGGTCACCATTTGTTATCTGGACAAATACAAATAGTGGTTAATCTTAAATATGGTTAGTGGGAAAAGATTAACATAAAGCTAGCTTATTTTCACTAAAGATTAATTATGGTTTAATGTTTAGATAAAATGCTGATTTGCGCCCAGTTTAAAGCAGAAGCTTCCAGTCTTTGTGCAGCCATGCCAGAAGAATGGGAGGAAGAATTGCCCATTGAATGTAGCCACTGTCTTTACCTGAATTCTGTTCTCTGCTTTCAAGTAGATTTTTCTAATAGTGCAGTCTACTTAAGAGTAATCCCTACTGCAAGGTTGGGAAAGCCTGTTTTTATTGAGGTCCATATTATCATGGGGTAATCTGTCAGAGCTGGCAGGCCAGCAGTGAATGGCGATAAAGTCAGTAGTGGATGAGACAAGAGCCAAAAGTAGATGAGCTGCCCCCCCCATATTCTCCTGTTTTTCCAAATCTTTCTCTGCCTCCTACTTAGGGACATATTCTTCTTGAAAATGACTAAACTGATGAGTTTCAGAGGACTTGCAGAGTCAGGGCTTGTATAAGATCAGACTTGCAGAGTCAAGAGTTGTATGAAATCAGTCCACAGGTCACCTGATCCATGTTGAATCTACTGAAATTTTCTCCTAGTGGGTAGCAGTCTGACGACTGAAATCACTTGCATTGTTTGGTCTTTGACTTTGTAATAAAAGGAAAGAAATCCAGTAAATGTATTCCTGATGTTAATCCTATTGGATAATAATGATATCTATGCAATAAGTCTATCAGTATGTGTTTGCTCTGAAGTTATTATTATTTTTTAGGATGTTTAGATCCAGGTGGAGAGTCAGGAAAGAAAAATAAGGTGCGGGTAGAGTTGGTATCAGCAATAGGCCCTGGCAGGCCTCTGATGCCAGCCCTAGTTTTGATAGAGCTGGTTTGGGCTCATCCATAAGCCTTTTTGAAAGCCCTGTGCTGTGGAGTCTCACAGTCTCTTAAGGAGTTTGTTGGAAGCACTAAGCCTTACTTATTAATGTAATGTAATGAAATCATGTTCTTTTTCAGTACATACTGCATATTCCCCAAACATTACTGAACACACAACCATGATATGTGAGCATCTGGATTTTAATCCTTTAATAAATACAGTTTTAATAAAGAAAAACTGAGCTATTCTGTTTCCAATAACATTGCTACTGGACTGTTAATGATAAGCTAATTACAAAACTTAGGAAACTGATGATGATTTTTTTTTTTCCTGAACCTCTGATCATATGTTATGCAAGTGCTAGGAAAAAAGTGTGTGTGCTGGAGAAGACTTATCAGTTGCTTGACTAATTTTTTTATTTAGCTCATTGTACTGTCAACTTGATAGTGTTTCTCTTCTTCACCATTCTGTATCCGTAAAAATATGATGTTGCATAACGTAAGGATCTGTAATTCCTGGAAAGTAATTGCTTTCTCTGTATGATTCATAGGATATGTTTTCCAGAATAAAGCAGTTACTGAAATCTATTATAAAGCTTTCTTATAAAAGTTGCTTACTAAATCTTAAAGCATGCTACATCTGTGATACTTAGCTAAATATGCAAGCTATAGTTTTAAAAATTATTTCAGTTTTATTGGTAGTTATCCTGTTCTCAAGTCATAGAATGTTTCAAAACAATGAAAACTGCCTTAGGAAGTGTTTCAGGATTAATTGTATGAGGACAGCTTTTTGAATCAAAGATATTATGAAGATACTGTTGATACTTAACATACAAATAGTAAAAGGAAATGGAAAGGATGGGAGAATATATAGCGATGGGAGAGATCAGATCTCTGTTGTTGTTGTTGTGTGCCTTTGAGTTGTTTCTGACTTATGATGACCCGTAAGGTTTTCTTGGCAAGGGTTTTCTTGGCAAGATTGGTTGAGGGGGGGTTGCCTTTGACCTCCTCTGAGGCTGAGAGAGTATGACTTGCCCAAGGTCACCCAGTGGATTTTCTTGGCTGAGCAGGGGTTCAGACCCTGGTCTCCAGAATCATGGTCCAAAGCTCAAACCACTCAACCATGCTTGATCTCCAGGTCTCATTTAGGTTTCTCTATTAGTGTGGTCGATTAAAACCAGTATGGAAAGTTGCACAATACCAAAAACCTGAGAAGAACCTTGATGGATCAGGACAAAGGCCTATGCATTCCAGCATTCTGTTCCCACAGTGGCCAGGGAGATGCTCCAGCTCGAAGCCCCTGAATGCCGTTTATGTTATTGAAGAAAATAGAGGAGGAAACTGTCACATTCCAAATAAATTATCATTACAGAATTTAAGCGGTAAAGTTTTTTATTCATTTATTTTATTCATTTATATAGTACCATCAGTGCTTTTCAAAATACAGAAGGAAAGATATCTCGCCTAAGTAGCTCAACTTCAAAAGAAAAAAAGACAAGGAAAGGAATAAGCAGGAAAGAGAGAAGTGAAGTTGATGGAAATGTTAACTAAATATGAGAAACAGTGAGTTAGCATTGTACTGATTGTAAATCAGTTTCCACATCATAATTAGTTGCCACATTACAAATCAATCGCCACGTAATAATTTCTTGGTAATTAACTCTGAAAATGAAGTGCATCCCTTTTGATTGCGAATAAATTGTATGCTAATTTGTGGATATACACTTATGCGTGCATCCATGCACACACACGGATTTCCAACTGGAAGTTGATTGTTTTCAGCTGTGAGACAGGTTGAGAAACCTGTTGTGTCACCACCATTTTGGCTCTCAGAACTATTATATAATTGGATAGACTTGAATTCCAATAAACTATCCAAGTACATGGAATGAAAGATTCAGTGTGGTTAAGTCCTCAGATTAAGCTTCCTTTAAGCTTTCTGAGACAGTGATTGGTTTTTATATTTGTTTGATGTCAAATCATGGCATCACAATCTGGAACACTTGTGTACTCCCTGCACCCCACTTTTCTCTCACCAGTATAGCTGTATGCCTTGGCTTTCAATTACAATTAAACCAAGCAATCTAAGGGGGGTGGTGTGTGTTTACGTTCTTGCTATATTAGGGGGAAAAAATCAGCAGATGTAAGTACAGGTGGGGAAATGAGCAAGCATGAAATTCATTCACCGAATTGTGATCCAGTCTGGACAGGCAGAAATACAGGCATACCTCAATTAGAAGCCTCAAACAAAGAAGCTCCTTTTTATAAACTCTTTTACAAGAGTCCAGCCCAACTCCCCATTTTCTTGTCTTCTATCTAGCTGGAAGTTTTTATCAGCATTGTTACTGGAAGGATGATGAAGGAAGGCTGACTTTGAGTACTGAGTTACAGCAGCATGTTTGCAGTAAATTATGCAATAAAGCTTACAATTGTAGAATCATAGAGCTGGAAGAGACCACAAAGGCCATCGAGTCCGATCCCCTGGCATGCAGGAATACACCATCAAAGTATTCTCAATAGAAAGCCATCCAGCTTTTATTTAAAAACCTCCAAAAGAGACTCCACCACATTACAATGAGAAAGTTATTCCTAATGTCTAGATGGAATCTCTTTTCCTGAAGATTGAACCCATTGCTCTATGTCCTACTCTCTGGAGCAGCAGAAAAGAAGTTTGCTCCATCCTCCATGTGATATCACTTCAAATATTTAACCATACTATAATGTCACCTTCTCTTCTCTTCTCCAAGCTAAATATACCCAGGTCCCTAAGCTGCTTCTCATAGTGTTTGGTTTTCAAGTCTTTACCATTTTGATTGCCCTCCTCTGGACATGTTCCAGCTTGTCAATATCCTTCCTGAACTGTGGTGCTCAGAACTGAACACAGTATTCCAGGTGGGGTCTGACCAAAGCAGAATAGAGTGGTACTATCACTTTCCTTGAAACGGTATACTTCTGTTGATGCAACCCAGAATTGAATTGGCTTTCTTAGCTGTTGCATCACACTGCTGACTCAGATTCAGCTTGTGGTCTCCTAAGATCCTTTTCACATGCACTGTGGTCAATCCATCTTATATCTGTGCATTTCATTTTTTTCTGCCCAAGTGTAGTAATTTATTCTTTTCCCTATTGAAATTCATGTTGGTAGTTTTGGCCCAACTGTCTAATCCATTAAAGTCATTTTAACTTCTGATCCTGTACTCTGGGGTGTTAGCTATACCTTCTAATTTGGTGTCGTCTGCAGATTTGATAAGAATGTCCTCTATTCCATCATCCGAATCATTGATAAAGATGTTGAATAGCACTGAGCCGAATGACAGAACTCTGTGGCATCCCATTAGTTACTTCTCTTCAGGATGAAGAAAAGCTACTGGTGAGCACCCTTTGGATATGGTCTGTCAACCAGTTACAAACTCACCTAACAGTTGCCTTGTCTAGTCTACATTTTACTAGCTTGTTTGCAAAAATATCATGGGGGACCTTGTCAAAGACCTTACCGAAGTCAAGATATGCTATATCCATAGCATTTAAGCATATATACAGCATAGAGCAGAGTTCTGTCAATGGAGAGAGCAAACAAGGCAGGAGAAAGGAACTGACTTTGGGGAGTTTCTAAGAATCCTCCTGTCTCTGTAGGTCATAGTTTAACCCTTTATGTTTGGTTTTTCAGGAATTCAGCTTGAATCCTTCAACATCTTTGGAGAACTGTGCTCATTTGGATTACACTGAGATACTACATGCTTTTAAAAAGTGGGGAGGGGAGGGAAGATAGCCCTGGTTTTTGGAAGAAGCTTGCAGATAATTTTGTTTGCTTATGCAAGGCTTTCCTGTCCCGGTTGTTTCATTTTATGTGCTTGTATTGTTGGTTTTGAAGAATGAGCTTACTGAAACCTGTTGAACTGACTTTTTTTGGGGAAAAAAGTAGCAATACAGTATTATTTGTGCCTGTGGTGCCAAATTTTCTGTTATGGAAGTAATGTGCGGGAACACATATTCATTAACTATGGTATACCTGTATTGGCAATTAATCATAGGTGGGAATCATATAGCAGCCTTAGCCAGCCTGGTCAATGATGAAGGATAATTGGAGTTATATCTGATAGCCTCTGGGAGGGGGGTGCATGATTCCCAACGCTCTGGTAGGTGGCGGCAACTTAGCTCTACATGCATTCAAGAAAGATTTTATCTCTGGAATCTACTGCTATATGGCATTGCAGGTTGGCTGTAGAGGTATTGGAATGAATATGGATTACTTACTACCTTTTTACTGTCTTATAATAACGTACTGTTTCTAACAATTAAACATTACAAGTGTGTGTGCCTCATTTGGGGGAATAGTTTAGATTGCCTTAAACTACGTATATTCTTCAGTGCTTAATTTTTCTGTAGAATCTGAAGGCTAGTGAGATAATCCCTAAAACACTGAGGGCCTCAGTTACCATTTGGTTTGATTTAGTAGAAAATTCATTTACAAATTTTAAAAGATGTGGGGTTACTATATTCTCGAAAGCACTTTTTGTATAGCAAATAACTTTGTATTGTAAATGGGTGGATCAGTTTCCAGTTAGCCTATATATCTGTCCACACTTCATGTTCCTGTATAAATATAGAATTGTAACACATAATACATCCTGGCAGTGCCAAACTGTCTACCCTTTTCCGTAATAGTCTGTCATAAGGGATAGTTTCCTGTCAATCTTTCACAGGATGTGTTGGAAGCATTGCTCATACTTTTGTTAGTTTGGAGCAACAGGAATACTTCACATCACTATTTTTTTAGGCAATAGATTGGAATTAGGTTAAGGAGAAGAAGAACAAAGCTTTAATTCATTTGGCACTTTTGGTTTTATTTGAACATGTTATAATTTATCCTGTGAAATTTAATTCACTTGTGATATTTACATTATGAACATTAGTACTGAGAATACAAAAGACAGCTATGTGATGAAGATGGCAGCTCAGGGTATTTGCTCCTTGTGTTGCCAATAAATACAGGCATTTAAATACCTTGTGAGCAGATGCTCTCTGTGCTAAATATGTGCTGTTGCCTGAACTATAAAGTCATCAACATCCAGTGCTGCAGCCCTACAAATATTTGATACTAGTGTATATACTCGGCATTGTCTGGGATTTTATTTTTTCATAGGTAATACTTGTTAGAAAGATTTGAGATCCTGTGTTTCTAATTCCCCCAAACTGTCTAATACTTCTAACTTTTCCCCATATTCCCCAATCTAGTCTGTATTCAGAGTTATTAACATACAGAGGTTGGGTTCCTGGGGGAATATACTGCCCTCCTCCTTGCTACTAGGCCTCATCTCCATAGCAACGACTTATTCTCTGGCTGAGAAATCTAAAGGCTCCTCCCTAAGCTGCAAACCCCAGGATTCCGTAGAATCTTCACAGGCAGCCAATCATATGAGGTCTTCGCCTCACACAGATGAACAAACCTATAAACTTTGACTTTTGTGTAGTAGATAAAGAGTTAGATTGCAGTTGTGTTTTATGGACTTCTGTTATTGGGATTTTCAGTTATGTAAAGTATTTAACATTCTCTGCTAGAGAGCTGCAGTGCATCATCAAACTACAAATCTTAGGATTCCATAGCATCTGTTTGCCAAAGCAGTTGAAAACAGTATCTAATTCCTATAATAAATAATGTGAAAAAGTCCTTGGTCAGATTTTTCTCCAGAAGGAGCTGGTGGTTGCTGTGACATTACATATGTTAGAGATGGTAAGTATGTTTTAGGATAGTGTATGAAATGACAGAAATAGAAAGTTGGATTAATTTGCAAAAGGATGATGATTTGTGGAGAGAATATGAGTGGAAAGTGCCATAAAGATGAAGTGATAAGAGTCAGATAAGTTTAGTATTTGGATGAAGTCAGCAGAGGCAAGTCTAAGTGCTTAAGAGCAGGACTGTGTGAGGGGGAATTGGGTATTTCATTAAGAGCAGCTGATTTATACAACGTTTTATTTTTAATACTCTTTTTTGTACCAAAAACCCCTCAAAATGGCTTACAGAATAACATGAATAAAGCATGCATTAAAATGTAAGCAAAACGAAGTTCAAAAAAAAGCCAGTAGGGGACTGTATATATAAGATTGCTAAGGCTTCTTTCTTCCTTTAAGAATAATTGTAAAATGATCAAAATCTGTTTGGAACAATGGATACACAGCACCATTCCCCCAGGCGCATTTACTCTTTTACTAAATTTTACTGTTCGAGAGAGATTTTTCCTCAGTCATACATTGGATATGTGTTGGGATAAATAAGAGAAGAAAATATACTGCAGTAGGCAATACCTTAATAGATTAATTTAAAGATACAACATGACATATTATATAAAGATATAGTTGTTTTGATTCTGAGTTTTGCTTTTTGAAAAAAGTGTTTGTAAATTTCAATAACAGTATTTGCCATTTGGATGGAATGTATTAAAAAAAACCTATTCCACCCAATATATGTAAAATAAAGATGAAATAAAACAGTTCCGATTCTCAAGAAAGATTTTGTGTGTGTGTGTGTGTGGAATATACGTGAAGTAATTTCAAGGCTTAGTTAATAAGGAATTGGAATGATGAAATCTTATACATTTTTATTGGATTTTAAAAACATAAATACAAAGAAAGGAGGACAGAAGGAGGAAAAAGAGAGGCAGTGTGGTATAATGGTTTTGAGTGCTGGACTAGGACACTGGGAGACTTCGGTTCAGATCCCCCCTGAGCCATGGAAATCCACTGGGTGATTTTGGGCAAGTCTCATACTCTCTACCTCAGAGGAGGGCAAGGGCAAAATCTCTCTGAATAAATTCTGCCAAGCAAACCCTGTGAAAGGGTTTTAGTAAGTCAGAAATGACTTGAAAGTGCATAAGGACAAGGGAAGAAAAGAAAAGCATAAGAACAGAAATAGAAAAAGAAAGAAAGAGGAAAAATACATGGAATATGAATGTTGGCCAGATGCGTACATTACTAAAAGATAACCATCTATCCAAAAATATTTGAGGGGGAGAGTTGATACCTGTTAAATTAATGTTTCAGCAAAAATAAGCCAGAAAGCTCTCCTGACTATTGAGCAGTGGATGGTGAATGTTTGTCTTTGCAGGGTTTGAATATGATCTTTTAGGTTCAATTAAAATCATATGAATACAATAATGCCGAATATTAGTTCCAGTACTAAAGACAACTCAGTGGCCAATCTCTAAACAAAAAATCTATAGTTTCACTAATTGTGTGATGTTATACTCTTTGGTATACTACTGACAAACTCCATTGTAAGCAAGTATTTCTAGCTCCACACATTTTAGGATTGGATTATAAACTACCACTAATGCTCAGTTGCTCAGCAGAGAATGCCCTTAACATTTAATTATGGTCTGCTTTGATAATATTAGTCCAGTTACCAGTTTGATTAATTTTCTTCTGAGCTTCAATTTTCATGAATTTTGATAGCTTTAAGAACTGAATTTGAACTTGAGTTGTGGGTAAGAGTCAATAATGCTGCCGTTCCTCTGACCTAATTAAGGCTAATAACATCTTGATTGCTAAATTCTAGCAAGCTCATATCAGGAAGATCAGAAGGGATTAACTTTATCTCTGATTACTGGACTTGAGATAATAAAAAATACACTGTTGCTTCCTTTATTGTTTGATTTAAATTTAGTGCTGTTGCCCAGTAGCAGAAAAGTAAACCATAGGCAGTAGGGTATACACTCATGAATTAAGTATGTGTATCTCTGTCTAATACAGCAAACTAATGTTCATCTGGATTTAGAATTTATAATAAAGTCAATCTATATAATCTATTTGTAATCCATTTCTATGGACACTCTGTCTCAACTTTATTAGCTGCAGTTCTCTTAAAAAAACCTGATATGCATCTTATACTAAACCTAAAATACTGAGATACAGAGAAAAATTGTATGATTTTATGTTAGCTTTTGGGACTATGATTCAACAAATATATTGGTATGAACAATGATCAAAAGGGATAAAAGAAGACACTTCTGTGTTTTTTCCTCCCTCAATGAGGTTGTAGGCAAAAGAAACTATGGCAACAAGTTTTGTAAATAAACAGGAGTTTGGTGAAAGTGTGATAGTGTAAATTCATACATTATTTGCTACCTGACTTGTTGAGAAAGCTGAGGCTAGAGAATATTTTAGAATATTAGATTCGACTGCTTTGATTGGGATATAATTTACCTGCATGCTGCTTAAAGCAGTCTGCTCAAGAAAAACGTCTTCAACTTGCTTCCTCTAGACGTAGCAGATTAGCACCCTTGTCATGTTCAACAAGCAAATTAGATGTGTTGGTTGGGGTGACTGAGTCTATAGTCCATGGAGGACATTGGGCTGGGGAAGATTAATCTAAGATGTATAGTATTTTTTTGAAAATCATTATAGACTTCAACATTAAGAGACTGAAAACTAAGAGAAAAACTGGTGAGTATGGGAGGGGCAAATGAGATGTTAATTGTTTAAGAGATATCAATGAGACACAACTATATTTGCCTCATGTGCTTTACTTTCAATTTAAAATCAGCAGAAATGCAAATACTGTCTCATAAGTCATTTCTTTAGAGTCTTATTAAGTTGGGTACCTTGAAATAATTGGGCAGCATTTTGGAAATTTGCAGGTGAGTAATGATATAAATCTGCTACATGAGAAAGAACAGAACTTTGTAGCATCCTAACAGTAACAAATCTGTTATGGCATAACTTTTCATGAACCAGCATCCGGTTTATCAGATTCATTGATTTCTTGAGCTGCCAGTATATATGTGTATAGTGCATGTTTCTGTGACAAAATACATATGCATATATACATATGCACAAGCAATTGAAATGCAAAATTTGCAAATGTTAACAGCGGCCATTCAAACAAAAAAACCAGTTGTTGGGCAATAACACATATAATATTAATTTTTTTAAAAAAATCTTTTCCTTGTTCAAGCACAGGCTACAGAGTATGAATCTTTTGAACAATCTCAAAGTGGATCTGAGCTTTACAGACTTCCAGTGATCTCAGTAATTACCAAAGGGTGTGTTCCCTCCATAGTTGGCTCACAGGTCAAACTTCAGACAAGCCTCAGCAAAGACCACTTTTCAAATTCTAGTTATCTCAAATTAACTGAGATTCATTTTATTTTATGCACTTACTCCAAATAATTTTCTGTTCCTGTCAGATGTGGCTTGGAAGAAAAGGCTATGTTTGGAAGGAAGTGATAGAAGAGTAGGGCTAGGTTGCAGACACAAGAATTAAATAAAGGTTTTATTGAAATGCTCTGCTTTGGGTTCAGGGGACACTTAAATGCTGAGACAAAGTCAAAGAGATTTATGTATTAGGACAATGGTTCCCAAACTGTGGTGCCAAACCCTTCAAATATT
Source organism: Iguana delicatissima (assembly GCA_948472985.1). Lineage (NCBI taxonomy): Eukaryota > Metazoa > Chordata > Lepidosauria > Squamata > Iguanidae > Iguana > Iguana delicatissima. The sequence continues at coordinate 148,029 of CAOKZL010001417.1, forward strand.
TAAACATGGCTGTCATGTCCCCTCTTAACCTTCTCTTCTGCAGACTAAACATATCCAACTCCCTAAGCCACTTCTCATAGGGGATGGCTTCCAGACTCTTCACCGTTTTGATCACCCTCCTCTGGACATGTTCCAGCTTGTCAATATCCTTCTTGAAATGAGGTGCCCAGAACTGGACGCAGTATTCCATATGAGATCTAACCAAAGCAGAATAGAATGGTACCATTACCTCCCTTGATATAGACACCATACTCCTATTGATGCAACCAGGAATTATGTTAGCTTTCTTGGCTGCCACATCATACTGCTGACTGCATCACGCTGTATCCTCATGTAGATGTAACAGGCATAAAAGTGATAAAAAGTTTGACAACCACTATATTAGGCTGTATCCTCATGTAGATGTAACAGGCATAAAAGTGATAAAAAGTTTGACAACCACTATATTAGGCATTAAGACTGGTTAAGTTTTTGCTACTTTGAATCTTTCTTTATGTACACTGTTTCAAAATTTCTGGGTAAATTGCAGGATAGTTAAGTTTTATTTTCACCCTGATGACAAATCAGTGAGGAAGGTTTAGTTCAAAATGTAGTGCTCATACAAAGGCCTAATAACTAGTGGCCTAGGGCTTGATTCTTCTTTTTCATTTTATACTAAAATGTTTGAAAAATATTAGTGGCCTAATGGGACTATTTGAACTTTTATTTTTTTTATTTATTCATTTATTATTTATTTAATTTGCTTGACAGTCATGAATTGCCTTATAGTTTACTAAGCCTTTTGAAAGAAAACTTAAGGATTTCTTTTATTATTTTAATACTGCTAATTATTTTAATTGTTTAAATAAGGATAATAATAAACAGGGCTCTATTGGAAACCCACTGGGTGACCTCAGGCACATCACACACTCTCAGCCCCAAAAAACTCTGTGATAGGTTTGCCTTACGATAGCTGCAAGTCATAAATAACTTGAAGACACACAACAACACCAACAACAAGAAATTTGTATTGGCTATGTTAGCAGCATATTAATGTTCTTCTTCGTGGTCTCTGTGCCTTACACACTAGGAACTTTCACGCATGCGCGGTACCGTTCGGAAAATTCTAGAGCTTAGTAGCTTGGCGGGAACCCCTCCCCCCATGTATCCACTGAGCATGCTCAGCCCGCCGAGCAACGGTCTCTCCTCAGTTCTTTCTCGTCCACCGTCGTGTACGGAGGTTCTGAGCTTAGAACGTTTCTTCTTTGGCCTTTTATTGCAAGTCTTTCTGGTTTTCGATTCGGTTTTTGGATATTTCGACTACTCTTACGGATTTCGGACTGGTTTTCGGTATTTCGGTGCTTGTTCCTCCTTTTTCTTGGAACTCCGACCCCGACTTGCTAACCCCCCCTCCTCGTCTTCGTCGTCGTCTCTTCGTTATCTTCAACCTGTCCTTGGACTTCTATGTCTACCCTTTTCAAACCTTGTAAAATGTGTGGTCGCAAGGTCGCTACTTCTGACGGGCATAGCGAGTGTCTTCTTTGTCTGGGCGAGGCGCATAACATCAGAGCCTGCCCCATCTGCAAGGACTTCACCTCGCAGACTCTGAGGAACCGGCTGGCACGCCTCAAGTCTTTCTGTTGGGAGCAGTCTTTATCTCCTCAGGACCCTGCCCCACTAAGGAGCCCGTCGAAGATGGCAAAGACCCGACCCATGACCGCCCGCTCTGGGACGACCAGTGCCTACAACTTCGACTGCCGACACCCGTCTGTCACTCTCTGCTGTGGTGGCTCTCGTACCGTCATCTCCTGTCCGGGATGCCATTCACACGACTGACCCCTCGGCTCACAATCACGACCGATGCCTCCCTCTTCAGATTGCAACAACCTCAGAGTCCGAGGCCGATGGACTGGCGACGAGACTGCTCTCCACATAAACGCCCTCGAGCTCCTAGCCATCGGGAAAGCTCTGAGAGCGTTCCGCAATCTGGTTGCGGGGCAGGCGATACTGATCCTGACCGACAACACCACCGCGGTGTGCTATGTCAACAGACAAGGAGGGACCCATTCTACCACGCTCCTGACCATCGGCCTTCAACTCTGGGACTGGTGCGTGTCCCTCCGAGTCCACCCTTTTGCCGTCCACCTGGCAGGGCAGGAGAATACGACAGCAGACGCCCTGAGCAGGGACACTTCTACCAACCACGAGTGGTCCCTCTCGGAGGAAGCGTTCTGCATGATACGGTGCCACTGGGGCGATCCCGACATCGATCTCTTCACCACAGTGTCAAACGCCAAGTGTCGCCAGTACTGTTCCAGAGCCAGCCGGGGACCAAACTCCCTCGGCGACGCGTTCCAGTACCAATGGACAGAGGGTCTCCTGTACATCTTCCCACCGTTCCCCCTGCTGGGCAGAGTGGTAGCCAAGATCCTGGCGGATCGAGCCGACACCATCCTCGTCGCCCCGTACTGACCGAGGCAGCATTGGTTCGCCCTGCTGCTCGAGGCCTCTCGGGGACGGGCGCTCAGGTTTCCAGCAATGCCCAACCTGCTGTCTCATTCCGGCGGTCGCATTCTCCATCCCGATCTGCCTGTCCTGGACCTCCACGCGTGGAGGATACAGCCCTAGACGATCCCGCTATCCAGGACGTCCTTACCGCGGCCAGAAAGGAATCGACCCACCGCAACTATGCCTACAAGTGGCGGCGGTTTGTGACTTTTGAGGAGGAGCGAGGAGACACGGTATCGCCAGTTGCTCTCGGTACCGTGCTCTGCTTCCTGCTTTACTTGAAACAAGAGGGTCTCTCGTTTTCCTCGTTGAAGGTGTACCTGTCTGCCATTGTGGCTTACCAACCCCGAGGCTCTCCTTCGGCAGCGCTCTTCCGGGACGCCACGATGAAACAGTTCCTGAAAGGACTCCACCATCTATACCCGCCGGTATCGCCGCCGTTGCCTCCCTGGTCCCTATCTCTGGTACTCTCTCAACTTACGAGACCACCCTTTGAGCCTATGGCCACTGCTGATGATAGGCTCTTGACTCTCAAGACCGCTTTCCTGGTGGCTGTCACCTCTGCCAGGCGTGCCAGCGAACTGACAGCGCTACGCGTTGACGACCCCTTCCTGGTTTTCCACCGGGTTAAGGTGGTTCTCCGCCCGGACATTTCTTTCCTCCCAAAGGTCGTCTCTCATTTCCACCTTAACCAGGATATCATCCTTCCTACCTTCTATCCTAACCCGACGACCCCTCTGGAGAGGTCTTTGCACACCCTGGACGTTTGAAGGGCCCTGGACTTTTACACTCAAAGGACTGCGGCCTACAGGCAGACTCCTCAGCTGTTTGTCTGCCATGGTCATTGTCGCAGGGGCCGCAAGGTGTCCACCCAAAGATTCTCCAAGTGGGTGACCCAGACAATTCTGCTTGCTTATGAAATGGCCAAGCAGCCTCCTCCTGACTTGCTTCGGCCGCACTCCACCAGAGCTGTGGCATCCTCAGCAGCCCTCTTGCGAGGCGTGGACCTTCATGAACTTTGTCGAGTGGCGACCTGGTCCAGGCCCTCGACTTTCATCTGCCACTATCGGCTGGACTGTCGGTCCAGGAGGGATGCCCGGTTTGGATGAGCGGTGCTGGCCTCCGTACTCTAGGGACCTGACCCACCGTCCTTCTGGTAAGCTACAAAGTCTCCTAGTGTGTAAGGCACAGAGATCACGAAGAAGAAGAACAGGTTGCTTACCTATAACTGTGGTTCTTCGAGTGGTCATCTGTGCCCTTACACACACCCGCCCAACCGTCCCCTCACTCTCAGGTCCCCTTCTCGGCGGACTTATAGAACTGAGGAGAGACCGTTGCTCAGCGGGCTGAGCATGCTCAGTGGATACATGGAGGGAGGGGTTCCCACCAAGCTACTAAGCTCTAGAATTTTCCGAACGGTGCCGCGCATGCGCGAAAGCTCCTAGTGTGTAAGGGCACAGATGACCACTCGAAGAACCACAGTTACAGGTAAGCAACTTGTTCTTACTCTCCTGTGCCTTATTCTGAGAAGGAAAATCAACAGCATAGATGCATACATAGGCAGCATAGATCTATTTTGTTATTGTCTTGTAGTTCAGGGGTTCCTTACTGGATTAGTGAGGTGAAAAAAAGTTCTGAAAGTGAACCAGATCAGATCACGTGGATGGAAGTGCCGTGTAGCATTGGGAACCCTGCCTTGCCATGCCGCTTGCAGCAGAAGCGCTACACTAACAATGAGATTTTGCTCTGAAGTTGGTTTCTTGTGTAGTCCAGTTGGGGGCACTTTCCCTTCTCTGGTTTGTTTCTCTTCTAGCAAACCAGATAGATGAACCTAAAAGATTTGGGTTCTTCCTCTGGTTTGCTGGAAGAGAAACAAACTAGAGAAGAGAAAATATGTGCATTGAGATGGCACTGTAAACAAACTGTGGAGCAAAGGACCATCAGTACAAATCTGCGTTTTGGTGCTCATCCAATTGAACCGATAGAGGTGTCTATTGGATGAGTGACATATCTGCATGTAACCTCAATAGAGCCTTGATAGCATAGGTTAGAAAGAGTTTGGGTGAGGGGCCGATGTGAATTTGACTTTTTCTCTCTGTGAGAGATACAAACCATAAAACATTTCCTAGAAGCTTTTCATAATATCTTGCCTGTAACAGGTCTATTCTGCTGGCAACTTCCTTGGCTGCTTGGAGTAGTTTAGGAATATAGATAGTTTCACTTCTGAAGAGGAAGATGTCAAAATTGTGGGCTTTTTTTTTTTTTTTAAGATAGGTAATAAATGCTTTCTTTTGTCATAGTGTGAACCTTTCCCCCTTTTTATTCATTCTAGTTTACTAATATACAAGATGCAATCAAACACTTGGTGACCCAGACTGCTTCAGACAAGGTTTTATGCATTAAAGGAGTTCCACTTTCACTTGCAGGCAACAGTCAGGAAACATATTGGGACAGTAATGATATTAAGATATTTCTCACTGTCTTTATTTCATGGGAAAAAGGTAAATGTAAGGTCAACATACATTTAGTTTCTTAGCAGGGGTCTTGTCCCTTGGGTTACTGAATAATGTTCAGCTTATTACTGATCTTATTTAGAATGCGCTCTTCTGCTGTCACACAAATATGAAAAGGTAACTCAGGAGTATAAAACTGATAGTGTAGAAGATCTGCATTAGGTCCAGCTTTAACTGCTTGTTTCATATGTACAGGCAGGATGGTGGAAAGATGGATCTTTTTTACCCTCTCAGTGAACAATGGTGCATGGATGCTCATTTACTTCTTTTCAGTGATTCTACACAAAAAACCTTTCTAGTTTAATAAATTAATTAACATGGAACACAAGAGTGTGATGTTGTGTGCATGTAATATCCATAATCTTTGATTTTGGTTGAATAGAATACTGAGTGTACTAGAAACATCAAGTTTCTAGTCTGTCCCCATGTAAGCATTGCTTTCTGTCCCTCGGTACAGTTCAGTTCAGAACATTTTAGAGCAGAACAACTGTTAATGAGAGCCCTTTGCACTTCAGTACTATTAAGATGGCACACAAAGAGCCTGGTCTCACTATTCCCACTCGGTTCCATTTAGTTTGTCACTGTGGAATAAGCAGTAGGTGTGTTTTCTGGCTTCTGAAGGTCCCTCAAGTGTTCAAACTTGTTGACCTGTAGATCACTTCTTATTCTCTTTGGCCAGAACTCTGTATAAGTTTGTACTTAACTAAGTGACATCTCCTGGTTTGACCCCTGCTCAAAACCTGACAGAAACATCATTTAGCTGTGATCTAATTGTCAGAAGAATGGCTGTACTTTTCCCCATGCAGCTGATTTCCTGATAAAGTAGGCTTAGGGGTGAGTTACAATCATGGCAATGGTGTCCAAATTGTGACTAAATAATGATTGTGAATACAAAATACAATTCAGATAAGCCTATGAAAATGAATTTTTAAAATGGTTTCAGCCAGTCCTAAATGAAAATTAAAATGAACTCCAAAGAAAGAAAAGTTAAAAAGCATGAACTGTTGGTACCAAGTCAGCCAGAATCAATGTCTGTGGTCTACTCAGTTCCCCCTATACTGGGGCTGCTGCCTTCCGTCTGATTGTAAATGTTTCAATGCTGCTACCACTTCTGATAGGAGAGATAACATAGGTGGGAGTGGACCTTCAGTGCTCCAAAGGAGTACAGTGTACTCAAAGAGTGTATAATGTATAGTGTTCTACCTTAATCTAACTCAATAATCAAACTTCATAGATGAATACAGAAAGGTTTTATTAGAGATTAGATGTAGCGCAGAGACACTGCTGAAGATACAGCCCAGATTTCAGTTTTAAGAACCCCCTGATCCCATGCCAAAGATTTCATGTTCACATTCTTTCCCATGCAACCCCAGGCAGTACCTGTCATGGGCTTCCAGGACCTAGACTCAGACTCAGAGTCTGAGGCAGCAGAATCTGCTCTGAGTCCTGACCCAGAGACTGCTGCAGCAGAATCTGCAGAGCAGACAGTACCATCACCCGCCCCAGGGACAGAAGTGTCAGCCCCAGCAGGGAGCCCTGCTTGCTCTAACACAGGGAACGATTAGCTGTACCTACCTTTGCCCAGCATAGACACCAAAAAGGTCTCATGCGTCGCTCCCAGTGAATTTTTGCCAAGCACCAATTAATCAGGCACCAGCTGCGCTGACCCTGGAGTCTATAAGAACTGAGCCTTTCTCCTCTAGCCTTTGTCAGCAATCAACTGACCATTTCTCCTATGCATACTTCTGTTTGCTTCCCTTGCCTGTGTTTCTGCCTTTGACTTGTGTTTGTTTTTGCCTGCCTCTGATTTAGGGACATTGTTGGGACCCTTATTGCTTCACATTTACAAAGCTGTTTCCTTTCTTCACTAAACTGACCACTTAAATTACTGTTCAGTTTCTGACCTGTGTTTGTTACCAGCTTCTCCTGGCTGCCAGCCTAGACCAAGCTCGGGCAGTACCAGCTTTCTAAAATGACCTTGGCTCCCAGGTTCTGGCCTGGATGCCCCTCCCAATACCCAAGCAGCAAAGCGATCAAAGCAATATGGCAATAGAGCAGCTAAACAATCTAACTAGCATGGCAGAGGAGCCTAAGTTGGTGGCCCCTCTGATGACAAGAGAGGTCACAGGTCTTCTGACGTCTGATGTTTTCCAAGAAACTGGCCTGTTTATCAAACCATACGTGCAGGCCACTGAGACAGATTGCTTACTTCTAACTATAGTTCTTTGAGTGGTTGGCTATATATTTAGACAACCCACCCTTTTCCCTGAATCAAATGTCCCACTCCTTCTGTTGGCCCCACCACTGTAGCATGATTGGAACTGAGTAGAAATAATTTGATCTCTCTCTCTGCCTCTCTCTCTCCCCTCCTCCCCCTGTGTAGTGTATGTGTGTAGTATCTGGGAGAGATGGACTCCCACTCTCAACTCTAGAATGCTCTCTAGACTATATGAAGGCATAAAAAGCTCATATCTGAGTATATATATAACCACTCAAAGAAGCAGGTTACAGGTAAGCAACCTGACCTTCTAAATGAATTATTTTCAATAGCAATAGTTTTCTATGATTTGAAAGCTGATCTCCCTTACTAACAGTTCATAGTAACAGCAACATTCTTACAGTTACTGATTTGTATAAAACTTACATCTTGTTTTCTTCATTACAGTGAAAAAAATACAGAAATTTAGAACTGCTTGAAAAGATTTAAAAAGTCGTACAGAGGTTTTTCCATATTCTGAGGCTTTTCGTGTGGGATTTTAATGGTTTTGGACCTGCTGAATCAAAATTTGTCCAGAACTAAGTGATATACTTTAGTGTTGACTCTAAAGCCAAGGACAGTGGGCAAAATGAACAAGTAGCCAGTGAAGCTGTGTCAATAAGGGAATTATCTATTCTCTATAAAGAGGGTGTTTTGCTGTATTCTAAGCAGGATGTAAGCAATGCATGTGTCATTGTAGCCAGATTTGACATCTCTGGGAATGGGCGCAACTGATCCAAAAGTCTTAACTACACAAATGCACTTCTGACCATCACTGAAAATGGCTAACCAGGCTCAGGGCTGAGTCCAGAAGATTCCGACCAGTACAGGCAGATTCCCTATTTCCTTATCTTCCTTTTAAGTGACCAGGAGCATTGCTTCCTTGAATTTAGAAACTATTACTCGTGACACCAATGCATAATTGCTGTTACTTTTCTTTTCAAATGAAACTTTGTTACATTCTCATTAAATGCCCTCCCCCAAAAAACTAAACTAAAAAAAAAACTAGCTTGACCAAGATGCTTCACAGTCAGAATAATTTAATTGAGGAGGGCACTTCTGAAACTAAGTGATTAGGTGATCTCCAGATGATATCCCTTTAATGCCTTGAGAGTGTTATCACATACTGATTATTGCCCAGTCTTGTGTAGTCAGGTTTAAGGTGTCCTATTTCATCCCCATATAACAAGTCACACAATCCTGAGGACTCTCCAATTCTGCCTGTTGCAATATTACATCAGACTGCCCTTGATGCTATGGTGGAACTCACCTGTTATCTTATAAGACATGTAAAACATGTGGATAGCAGTGCACTGGGGTGCAGTGTTCCTCATTACCAAAACCACAGCAACCCTCATGGTGAGGTTAACATTTTAAGTGATACAGGTAGTGCTCACAATCCCAATCTCTATTGACTGTGTATTCTTTCTGCAGTCAATGACCACACAGTTAGATGCATGCTTCTGGACCACCAGCAATACGTCTACCATTTAATTAAATACTTTCTTGATTTGGTTCCCATGGGACCAAATGGGACTTACTTTTCAATAAATATCTTAGAAAATTCTCTTTGGGAGCAGGCAAGACTAAAGTGGAAGACAGGGCACTGAATTATAATTGTGCTTCCAGCTAATTGTAGAGCAGTGATGTGTCAGCAGCAATAAAGAGTGCTAATATAGAAGGAACATCTGTGGTAAAAATGATGAAGTGGTGAGTGAAGCCACGGAGAGGTATTATTATTGCTGAGTAGTGGCTAAACTGGTACTTCTGGAATGAGCAGAAAAATCTGGGAAAGCAAATCTTAACTCACACTTAGAGATATATTCAGTTTCATCACATTCTACTGTATGTTGCATGAGAGGTTTGATTTTTTTTAAAGCATCCCATAGTGTTAAACACTGTTATGCTTGGAGCCAACCCTTTAACTTCTGATCAAGTTTCTCAAACCTTTATTTAGAGTATAAGAAACTTGATCATGACCTAAATTCATTTTTTTCCCCAGTTCCAGTTAGAGTAGACCTACCTATTGAATAAATCATAACCAAGCAAGTCAGTTCTTGTGTAAGTTCCATTGATTCAATAGGTATCTCTTTTTGGTGCTACCACGTTGATTTAGGTTCCAGTGATGCTCATAATTTTACAGGATTTGCTTTTGAAACATTTGTAGTCACATTTGTTTACTTTGTCTGATATCTTTTAGGTGTTTTTCTCTTCCCGATCTTTCTTTTCTTGTTCTTTTTTATTTGCTCAATTATATGCTTGTAGATATGGCCTGTCTGTAATTTTATTTATTTCACAGGCTTTACAATGTTTTTTATTGGTAGTTTGGTGTGGGCTGAAACTATGTTAAAGAGAAGCAAAGACAACAAACAGAGCATTTGTATCTCTCCAGAAAACTTAGGCAGCAGGTGGGTATTAGTGATTGATACATAGCAATGATTTGCAATGGATGCCTTAGGACATGGGCTTGGATTGTCTCTTTATTTTTGTACGGATAGTAAGGATTATGAAGGCAGTTCACCTAGCTAAATTCTGATGACTTATTGTACAGGACCAGTTGGCCTTCAGAAATATCTAAGGTTCACTTCATAGCTAATTGCACTTAATTTGGCTCTGTGTGTGCGTGCGTGTGCGCACTGGTATAAAATACTACATGTTGCTATTGATTTCATGGTTATATGATATGTACAAATTATAAGAATGCCTTAAATTGTCAGGATACAGAATGTAAAGGGTGACGGTCACTTAACCCAAAACAGAAGGGGTTAAATATTTGTTTATATTCTCAGACCTTCCTTGCGTTATACTATTATATAAGTGAAGATAAAGTTTGCTCTAAGAAGCTTCAGTCATCTGAAATATAATTAAGAGAAGTTGGAGCAGACTTAAGACAAATCTGATTTGTAAGAGATTCCTTTCATTCTTTTGATGTTAAAACGTTTGAAGATGCGCGCTTGTCTCCATTGCATTGACCACAGAAGGCATAAACATGACCAGTGATGTGTACATAATGCTCAGCAGAGTTAAAGGGACGCTAAATAAGTAACTCATTCTATGTGTTCTTACATAAGTGTAGGATTGCTATGTTTTATAGTAATTTACAGGGATATTTGAATTTTCTAGTAATAATACCTGAATTGAGGTTGTTGTGTTTTTTTTGCCATCAAATCAGTTTTTGTTTAGGTTGTAGCTATGAATGAGAAACCTCCAGGAGCCCAGTCATCAGTATCCTTGTTCAGGTTTTGCAAGTTTAAGGCCTTGACTTCATTCACTGAGTCAATCAATCTGCTCATGATACAAGTGTATAAAATTATTCATGACATGAAGAAAACTGGATAGTGCTGGGATTACAATCAGCCATCCACATTTGTGAGTTTGACTTTCACAAATTTGGTTATTTACAACTTTCTCGAACCCCACCCACCCCGCCTCAGGCATTCCTTTTCTGGGAGACCCTTCACTCTCAGCAGCTCCAATCAGACTGTGCAACCCTTTAAAAAAAGGCTTTGGTCCTCCTTCTCTTCTTCCACCGGCCACTGCCTGACCAGCTAAGGACAGCTCATAGCCCAGTTTCTCAGCACCACAAATCCTCTCCCAATGCTACCCTACACACTCAAGGTGAAAGAAAAGTAGTATAGGGCTACAATGCCTACCCATCCTTTTCCCTCTCCTTTCTCTGACCTGGTTTGGACTCTGGGTGCCTGTTCTCCCCACCATGCCTTGGACCCCTTCCCACAGATACACACACACACACACACACATTTTGATATTTGCGATTTTTCCACTTTTGCAAGAGTCCTGTGCCCCTAACTCTAGCGATTGTGGAGGGCCAACTGAAGTCATGCTTTGAAGTTGTCAAAGCAGTCAAGATAAAGCACATTTCTACACAACATATAGTTAAAACAATGAAATCTGGTTACTGTGGATGTGACAATGATCAACATACCACAAAGAGGGCCAGTATGGTATAGTGGTTTGAGTGTTTGACTAGGACACTGGGAGACCAGGGTTCAAATCCCCACTCAGCCATGGAAACCCACTGAGTGATCCTGAGCAGGTCATGCTCTCACAGCCTTGGAGGAAGGCAAGGCAAACTGGACAAATTCTGTCAGAAAACTCTGTGGTAGATCTCACCTTAGGGTCATCATAAATCAGAAATAGCTTAAAGGTGCACAACAACAACAACAACAACAACAACAACAACAACAAGAAATTCACAGAGAATAAAGCATTGCCTGTGCTGTTTTTAAAATTTATCCTTAGATTACCATCATAATTAATTCAGCTTTTGCCTTTTGGTCCATTTCTGCTGCACATGTATACCCATATCTGTGATAAAATAGTGTTTGTATCATTCTTCTGAAGGTATAAAATAGTACATAAATATAGTCTTAGTACTGCAAGTGTGGACTTACCACAAAATAAGAGTTACTGCTTACAGAGCAAAAATCTAACTTTTAAGCAAACAGCAAAAATGCCTATAAATAATACAATAGTTATTTTCCTTTTCTGTTTCTCTGTCCTAACCTGTAACCTCTTTTTAGCTGTGTAGCTTCCTATTGTCTGAATTAGTTCAGCTAATCCTTAGTCATCAAACTGAACCCATAAACAGCATTACCTGTGGCAATAGACATAGCTGAGTTTATTCTATATTAAATCTCCTTTGATGGGTCCCTGTTTTTATATTTCCTGTCATTTTTTTTCTTGTCAGTGTGCCTCATAGATGCTTACTGATTTCTTTGTGTCCTGTTCTTTAAAGAAAATTGTCTGAGTGCAGTTATTAACAAGCACAGCCAAGTAATTTGAAAAACAAATGCACGATGATAGTATTTTATGTCAGAAAAGAGGTAAATACATCAAAACATTATATCTAGCAAGCTGCTAACGGCTCAAGATAAAATGTCATGACAAAGACCAGCAGAGTGCTGTATAGGCATAAATGTATATTTGTTTGTTTGACATATGTGACAGAGGGAAACCAATCACTAATAAAGTTACCTTAATAAAGTTCACTTTTGGAATATGTAATCTGTCATGTCAATTTCTCCATAAGTGCAAGTGACCAAATATTTCCATTCTAGTTGTGTAAGGATAAGTTCATTTTCCACTTTGCTAGCAGTCAGCTAAATTTAGAAATGATGGTGTTTTCTATGGGCAAAATCTTTGTTTTCATTTGCAGAAATAGAGAGCAGAGTGTTACCCTGATTTCTGGGTTCCTTTGGGGAACACCTCAATGTGCTCCACGTGATGGGGAATGGAAACTAGCCAGAGCACGAGCAATAGTAATGCAAGAGGCAGGGTAACCTAGCGGGGTCTTTTTACCCAGTTTTTACGGGGTCTGGCCAAGCCAAAAACCAAATGAAAATGTCTAATAAATGATTTTATTGAAGGAAAGTCTCACGCAGGAATGCACTCACTTACACACTCACTCAAGACCTATTAAGAAGCAAAAGAGAGGAAACTGGATAGGGGAATATCGAAGGGGTATAGCTGGGGTGATACTACACCTTTTCCTGAAGTCCTTGGTCCGGGAAAAACAGCAGAGAAGTAGGGCTCAGCACGGAGAGGGCTGAAGGGATTACTCAACAGATGGAGCAATGGTCTGCTGAGATGACCAGGAGTGATCTGAAGGAATGCTCAAAAACTGGGACTATTTGTAGGGGGAAAAGTACCTGGAGGGCTAATCCTTTCCCAGGGAGAACAATAGGTGTTGCAACGGGAAAGAAGCTCCACAAAGGTAACTTCCTTTGCGTGATGGGATTACAAGGTGTTGCCAAAGTCTCAGGATCTTCGGCTGCATTTGGTTGTGGTGTAACTTCATGTAAATGGTCCTCGCCTGAAAGGATATTTGCTCAACTTGGGGCAAACACACTAATTCCCTCAAGTCAGCTTCTTAGGGGCTGAGGATCCTTTGTTTATTGTGGGTTTTCCCAGCTTGAGGTCTCTTGGGTCTACATGATGGGGGATTTTACTGGCCTGACCTGGTTCTCAATCGTTCGACTGTGGCTGCCTACGTGCTCATCCGGGCGACCTCTCAGGCACACGGAATCATATTTAATATCAAAATTGTAGATCCCAGGATAAGGTTTTTCCTGTGGAGTAACAAGAGCCATTAAAGTTGTGTTGAAGTCCCCTAATTGGTTATTATCTCCAGTTCAATAAAAAGATTCTGTCAGGAACTGAATGGCTTCAGGTTTATTCCATAGACTACTTCAAAAGGAGTTTTACCAGTGGAAGAGTGTAGAGCAGAGCTGTTTGGTGAGAGGTAGAAGGGGAACCCAATTGTTTTGGTTGGAGTTAACAAAGCAACAAAGGTATTATTCTAGGGTTTGATTGATGCGTTCAGTTTATCCATCAGTCTGTGGATGATGGCTGCTGCTAAGTTTTTGGGTAATGCTGATAGATTTGAAGAGAGCAGTCCAGAATTTGGATGTGAAGATTGGTTCTCTATCAGAGATGATTGTTGAGGGGAGATCATGTAGTTTCCAAATGTTGTGTATGAAAAGGTCGGCTAACTTTTCAGCTGTAGGTACTTTCTTGAGAGGAATGAAGTGTGATTGCTTGGAGAAGTGGTCAGTCACAACCCAAATGGTGTGGAAACCATGGGAGTTGGGGAGACCAACGATAAAGTCCCAAGAAATAACATCCCAAGGGGAAGAGGGTGCAGGAAGTGAATGGAGAAGTACATGTGGTTTAGATGAAGATGATTTGCAGGTGTTGCAGACTGGCCAGTTTTTTATGTATTCCTGGACATATTTTGTGAGTCCCGGCCAGTGGAAAAGTTTTCTGATGGCGTGGAGTGTTTTAAGGAAACCAAAATGTCCAGCAGGCTTAGAGTCGTGGTGTTTTTTCAAAATTTCAGATGTACAAGATTGAGGGATGTAAATTTTGGTTCCAGTGAAAGCTAAGCCATTAGCCCAGGCAATTGAGTTCTTGTGGTTTTGTAGCCAGGTGTCTGTCGCATAAGCAGATTTTAGAGTTTGTTGAAAGGTAGAGTCCAGCAGAGAGGAAGCCAAGTGGCAGGCACGTTCTTGTGTGTGTGTTGTGACTTAAAGCCCAAGGGTGTCGGGGGTGAAAAGAGTTTTCTCTTTGAGTGGAGCAGAGAAGGTTGGTGACTTGTGGCAAGAGAGTCTGGATAGTGGATCAGCTAAAGTATTTGTTTTTCTCAGTTTGAAAATAATTTTGAATTTAAAGTGTTAGAAAAATTCTGCCTAACGTGCCTGGCTGGGAGTTAGTTTTCTGGCAGTTTTCAGTGTTTCAAGGTTGCAATGATCAGTCCATACTTGAAAGGGAAGTTTAGCACCTTCAAGGAAATGTTGCCAAGTGGAAAGGGCAAAGCGGATGGCCATGGCTTCTTTTTCCCAAATTGGCCAGTTAGATTGGGATGCAGAGAATTTTTTGGAGATGAAGGCACATGGTTTAAGGTGGCCATCTTTGTCGTGTTGGAGGAGTACTGTTCCCATGGCAAAATCAGAGGCATCGGTTTGAATTATAAATTCCTTTTCAGTATCTGGGAATAGGAGTAGAGGTTCTGAGGTGAATTTTTGTTTCAGAGTGTCAAAGGCAGTTTGGCATTTGTTAGACCAGATAATTCCCTTGGAATACCTACCGTTGTTATCGGGGCTCTTTTTCAGAAGGTCAGTGAGTGGGAGCACAATTGTGGTAAACCCTTCTATGAAGTTGCAGTAAAAATTTGCAAAACCAAGGAATTGTTGTAGCTGTTTTTGGTTTTAGGAGCAGGCCAGTTCAAAATTGTATCAGTTTTGGAGGGGTCCATGTTTAAGGTGTTGTTGCATACTCGATACCCCAAATAGAAAAAGTGTGTGCATGAAATTTGCATTTTGAAAGTTTCTCACCAAGTTCATTGTCTATAAGTCTCTGTAAAACAGTGAGCACAAGTTTGGTGTGATCTGCAAGGTTTTCTGAATAGATTAAAATGTCGTCTAGACAAACAACACCACCATTGTAGAGGAGATCTTGCAAAACAGAGTTGAGGAACATCTGGAAGGCTGCGGGGCCAGCTTGTAATCCAAAAGGTAGAAGAGTCCATTGGTAGTTACCCAGAGGGGTCGAGAAGATAGTTAGCCATTCACTTTCAGAGTCTGTTCTTATCCTGTGGAAAGCCTCTTTGAGGTCCAATTTGGTGAAGAATTTGCCCTTGACCAATTGGTTCATGATATCCACGGTCAAAGGAATCGGGTACGCATTAGGCTATACTGCCTGATTGATTAAATTATAGTTCACAATGAGCCTTTGGTCTCTTCCATCTTTTTTCTTATGGAAAAATATCGGGCTAGCCGTTGGGGTGGATGAGGGCTTAATGAATCCGTGTTGCAAGTTTTTATTTAGAAACTTTTTTAGAGCTTCTAGCTCTTGCTTGTTCATAGGGTATATCTTGAGTTTGGGAATTTTCACACCATCTATCAATCGTAGTTTGCAATCAAAGTCTCAGTGTGGGGGTAGTTTGTCTGCTTCATGGTCCTGAATGCTTTCTGCAGGTCCCAGTATTCTTGCAGGATTTACTGCAGTTCCTCGGGACTCAATTTAAGTGCTGTGTTGGTTGCTAGCAGTTTGGGCACTTGTTTGGCATCATTAGCATGCATGAGCAATCCTTGGGTCCAGTCAATTTAGGGGTTGTGTTTCTTTAGCCAATCATATCTAAGAACTACTTGGAACTCAATTTTGTTTGGTACTAGGAACCATAATCGCCCCTGTGTGTTCCTCACTTGAACAAGTATGGGTCTGGTCCTTTCCCTCACAGGGCCCCCGACCATGGATGAGCTGTCCATTTGAGATAATTTGATGGCTTTCTTAAGAGGTTCAAAATTTACTGCAAGTTCTTTGGCCACTATGGAGTTCAGTAAGCTAGTGGTGCAAACTGAATCAACCAGGGCCCAGTACATTCGCAATTTCCCATCAGTTCCTTGTAAAGTCACTGTAACATATACATGACGAGTTTTAGCTGTCCTTACATTAGCAGATTGGTCTGGGTCCCACTCATCACTGTCTGATTTGAAAGTAGTCAGGGGGCTGTCCTCGCCATTGCAAGCTCTAGTGGAGATCTCACTGGTAGGACGCTTGGTTGGCAGCTTCGGAGTGTCAGCTTTGCAGGAAGCAGGCTTGGTGAAAGGGGTTACGGGCTTTTCTTTGGTGGATTCCTTTTGTGCTTGGCATTCACTGGTGATGTGGCCCTTCTTCCCACACAAAAAGCAGGTTCCCTCTCTGAGCCGTTTTTTTCCTTTCCTCGTTACTCAGGAAGGTGGTCTTGTGGGGTGCTGGGGTTCAGCGACTGCTTTCTTGGGCTTGTCTATGCTGGGAGAGCTGGACACTTTCCATGATGCTCTCCACTTCTCCAGCCAGTTTCATCCATCCCAAGAGGCTGGCAGGATCTCCTTGCGATAGACAGTGATCCAGTATGGTGAGGTTTAATCCATCTCAGAAAAATTGCTTGAGTATGTCATCTTTCCTTTCGGGTACTTTAGTGGCCAGTTTTCTGAATTCATGGGCGTATTCCCCAACGGTTCCTTTCCCTTGTCATAGTTTTCTGAGTTGGTATCTGGCTTGTTCTTGGAAAAAAAGGTCTTCAAATCTTTCTCTGAGGCGGTGCATGAACAGCTGTACATCAGCTGTCTCTTCAGCTCGTGAGTTGAATAAACTGGTGACCCACTCCGCTGCTTCTCCTTTGAGGTGCTGGCTCAAGTATCTAACTCTGGCGGCATCGTCTGGGCAGCTGTTCCCATAGTCAACCATGTAATTTGAAGCTATGTTAAGAAAGTATGTCAGAGTGGCACCATCTCCATCATAGGTGGTATTCAACTCTCAAAATTGTCTGGGATCCACTTGTGGAGCTGTATTCCAGGAGGGACCGGGGCTGCGGCTGCTGGGGTGGCTGCTGCTGCTTCTGGCATCTGTGGAAGTGCACCTCCAATCTGAGGTACGAGGATTCTCCAGTCATGTAGCTTTGCTCTCAGTTTTGATATCTCTTCTCGTTGTTTTTGCACTTCTTCTTCTCTGGCTAAGAGTTGTTTCATCAAGTTGGTTTCGACAATTGAAGTGTCCCATCTTGTCACGTGTTTCAAGTCTCTCTCCCCAGGCCCAGGTTTGGCTTGTAATCGGGGTGGTCAGAGGGACCGATGGTTGCTCCTTGGCTCGCACATTTGAGGGCCAGCTGGGGTTTGTTTAATCTCTTTCAGTGTTTCTATCACCTGGAACTTCGACAACTCCGCCGGCTGTGAATTTTCTTCAGGTTTTTGAAACTTGTTGTAGTATTTGCACAGAGAGTTCCTTCACTCTGTCAGGAACTGAATCCACACACACAAATAGTACAGTGCATAAACACTATTTATTTGGAGTGAGATACATCGTGCAGGACTTCAGTGAAGAAACTAAAGGCAATTAGCAAATTCAAAAGCATAAAATACCAAGACATTTCCCTCCTGCTTGCAAGAGACCTTGAAGCCGTGAAAGCCTGGCAGTGTTTATCAGTACATTCCTAGCTTTTTGTTTGTTACAAGGAAGCAGCTAATTCAAAACCTACTACCTATCTCATTACTATAATGTGGAGGGCAACCCGACAGATTCAGTCAAAACTCTTTAACCACTTCTGTCTTTCCATATTTTTAATGGTTTGCTCTATCCACCTGATAGACAAATAGAACTCTTTTGTGTTTGCTGACCAGTATCTGGATATTTTTGTTAATGAATGCATTGATTTTCTTAATCTGAACAGAAAATGAAAGATTTACTCAACAGTAAATAATCTCATAAATAAAATATTGAGAAAGGCGAATATCCTAGAAAATAGGATAGTCTTGAGTAGTTTAGATTAGAGATTTCATAAACATTATAATCTCATTCTGGTCAGGAATATACTTACTAATAACCACACATTGGTATGTTGTACTCCCAACAAGGTAATGCGGTAAAAACTAATAAATTAAGACTAGGAGGAATATAAACTTGCATTATTTGTGTGATTAATTTGCAGTATGTATTCACCTAGAAAGTGTGTTTCTGGACTTACTGGGAGCACCAATTTGAAGACCACAGCTGCAGACAAAGTCAAGACAGATGCTACATTCTAGGCACTAGGGCTGTTTCTCCTTCCCAGAAGTCCAAATGTTTTTCATAGGCTCTGGTATGGAGTGGGAAGGCCAGCCAGCCAGAGGAGGTTGCTTGACTGGGGGTAGGGTGGGGCTTAGGAGCAAGTGGAGGCTTCTCTTAGGTCCACTTCTGGCCCATATAAACAGCTTTCCTCACTACACCAACAGCCAGTGAGCTTTGATCCTTGTTGAATCCCGTGTCATTCCCATGCAGCAGCTCCTGCCCAAGTGCGTTCTTGCACCTGTCATTCCAGTACTACCCAGCAAATTGGCTGGGTGAATGGGTTGGCATCTGGCATCAGCCATCAGCCAGGTTGACTGATGCCTGGATCCAAATCTGTGCTGTGGGACAAGCCTGTTCAGCTGTGACCAATAAAGTTGTGGTCTTCTCCATTCTGACAACACGTGGTCTGTGACTTTATTGCTAAACACAAAGACCCACAAATACTGCCCATGGCAGAGTCTTGAAACATGACCAAAACTCTCTGTGAAGCCCATAAGGAATTACATATACATTATAATTATATAAACAAATTGCAGAAATGCTTTGTTCGTTTCGTCAAAATGAATGGAATGGAACTTTCCCGGAGTATTTGGTTTGAACATGTCTGTGTTTTAAATTACAGTTTAAAGATGACTGACTTTGCAAAAAGATTATTAATTGCTTTTGCAGAAGAGCTATGTAACATGATCTCATCTTTGTTAACCTTGTTGATTATACATGTGGCTGCAATGACATTATCTAACACCCTGATTAACTGGCAATGACAGCTCTGGTTTTCCTATTATTTTTGTTGTTGTGATGAAACAGGTCATAGATGTCTTGCCTTGTATAATATGTGGTGTTTAAAAATTAGTAGAAACTTAGATTTAAGTGGAACAGCTGGTCTTTACAACCTTTCTGTAGTATTTCAGGGTTCCCCCCACTGTATTTGAAGACTATTTGACACACAAGATCAAAGATACCCAGTATTCTGTTCACACAATATATTGTGTGATGTACCTGTCTGTTCCCCTCTTTTTTCCCCTTTCTCTCTCTTCTCTTTTTTTTGCCCCTTTTCTTTTTTTTAACTTTATAATTTAAATTAATTTTAAAAAGTATTCTGTTCACACAATGACTATGTAATATATTTATTACTTAGTTATTAGGTTTATACTCTGCTACTCTTCTGAGATACTTCATTTTACCTGTGTTAAATCTCTACCATTCAGCATCTTGAGTTCTTGTGCTATAAGAGAAGGAAAAACTTGTCCTTTACCACTTTCAGTGCACTTTGTACAAATTTATGCAACTCTGTCATCCTCATGATACCTTTTTTCTGAACTAAAGAGACACAAATGTCATAATCTTTTCTCATAGGAAAGGAAACTTCCTCATAGTGAGTTGTACCAGCCTCTTGATCATTTTGATTCCCCTTGTTTGCTGCTTTTCCATCTCTTCAAAAGCCTTTTTGAGGTGCAGTAACCAGAACTACACACAGGATTCTAAGTTACATTGCATCTGATTTGGCTCTTCTGACATTCCCCCTTTAGATTCTTTGAACTGATTCCTCTTTTGAATTCAACTATAAATGTGTTGGACTTCTTGCCATTTTTTCATCTACATATAATTTAATTTTGAAAGCGTTGTATTTTCTGTTTCCATTCAGATCAACAACATGTACCTCTCCTATCTAGGCTCTTTTACTCCAGAATCACTTCTTCTCTAATGGATTTCATAGAATTTCTGGAGTCTTTGCGTCAACTGGAACACTTATCTATCAGATCTTTGTGAGGTCAATTTGTGCCCATTACAGCTATATCATTCGGATGCCTCTCTGATTCATTCTTCCTGTGAAGATTAGATGATAGCACTTGATGACTGTGTTTTTCAGTATGAAATTACTTTCACCACTTGATATCATTATCCGCAATTGTTCTTTGAAGTTTGCTTCTTTCCAGTTTCCTAGTTTGTTTGACAAACTAGGAAACTCTTTGACACACAGAGTGGCACCCCTCCATTCCTTGCCCTGTTCTTCCTAGAGTTTATATCCAGAGATGCTCATATTGCACTAATTCTCTCTTTCCACCAAATTTCCAGCATGTCCACAGTACCTGTATTCTTCTTTGAACACAGGTACTCCATCTAGGCTCAGAGAATTTTAATGTTTGCACAGTAACTCCCAGATACATACTCAGTGATTCCGATCTTAGTACAGAAACACTTGTCCAATTGTCTCTGGCCCTTTCTTTTGTGGCCATTTGCCTATATGACTGACTGTTATATTCTGTTGCCTGTTCACAACCTATTTCTATCCTGGTCTCATATAGGCAGTCAAAAGTGTTTTAACATTCATCCTCTAGGGATGATTCATCCCAGGCTAGAACCTCTCTATATCGTGTTGTCTTCTCTCTTCAGGAATCAGTACATCAGTACATGTATATCACTGCATGTAGTGATTTGCTTTTATTAAATCCTTGCGGATCCTTGGTGCTGCGGGTCAGAGAGCAGCTCAGGAAAGGAACTAGTAGTAGCAAATTATAATTTACTTGCTTCCCATGCTTCTAAATTTCTGTGTCTACAATGGAAAAGGCCCTTATAAGAAATTAGTTGCATTGTGTTTAAAGATTTTATAATAATGTTTGAGTTTATATACCTGAATGCAAAACATATAAGAATATGTTTAGATATTAGACACTTAAGTATCTGTGCAATGTTAGATGTTCTTTCTGTTTCTTTAAAAACAGCACAGTTTAATGGTTGGATGTATACAAAATATTTCTTTCTTTAATTTCCTCTTTACCTAAGGTTAGAAAAATTACACTTGACAAATAAGTGGTTGTTCTGTTCGTGTGTGGTCAGCCCTCCTCCTTCTGGAAATTGTTCTGTAGTATAGAACATGAACTTTGTTGGTGTACGTGTAGAACAGTTTGTGCAGACAGGCTGTACTGTATATAGTTTATGACCCAGGTAACTGATTTCATATATGGCTCCTTCTTGCTTGCAAAAATCTGAGGCGTAAGAATGAGCAACCTAGTCATATTGCTGTTGCCTTTTCTCATGAGAAGTTACTATGTAGTGCTGTGCTATATTCATTCCCGCCTCCCATTTGCACCAGTATGTGTCTGTGTGTCTATAACTGAAGGTTTGCTTAGAAACAGTACTGGAATTATTCATTTGAGGTCTGTTGCCACCCTGTGTTCTTCCTCCTGCTTCCCCACCCACTCAAGTAGAATTAATCTGGTTGCAGTGCAATTTGAAGAAACTGGGGTAAGAGATGAATATTAAAACTGCTGAAGTCCATTTATGGAGAAATGCCAAGAACGATCCAAACTTTGTCGTGTACCATGGGCTGAGTCAACGTGATGGCTGTTTTGTGTAACTCAAAGAGAACTCTGCTTTCCTATAAATGTGTTGCATTCTAGCTTTTCGAGTCTATTCCTGCAAGAAAGATAAGCAGTTTTCTGAAGCTGCTGAGCAGCACAATTGTTTAATTAATCGGTTTTTGGGAAGATTATTGCTGTTTTGTGTATATAATCAGTTGAGATACCTCAAAGTGGATGTGCTGTTAGGAAGACTGCTATTCTGAATTCAAGCAGTTTTTCATGTTATATGAATGTGTTCAGATTCATAGCAACTCTTGTTAACAAATTCAGCTCAGTTCAAGTGAAAAAGATATTTTGGTGCACTATTGCTATTGGAGCGTAATTTATTGCATATAACATGACAAACTATGCTTCCAAGTGTGTATTTCAGGTGGAGAATCCTGGAGCTCTCCAGATGTTGCTGGACTGTAACTCTCAGCATCCCTAATCACTATCTGAGCAGGCTAGGACTGCTGGGAGTTGCAGACCAACATACTCTGGAAGGACACATGATTTCTACTTGATCTATATGGTTAGTTCATTCCCATGATACCCTTCTAAAGTTAAAGAGCTTCCATATTTTATAGTGGTAAAAATCTTTAGTATGTTACTGCTGTGGTTTTTGAAATTAATTCCCACAGAATTTGGGGATGTCTCATAGTGTGGGTTCTGTATATTAATAAATAAGGAAAATTAATGAGCTTGTGTCACAAACCCTCTTATTTGGAAATTTTCTACATGTTGCACTATGAATATAATTACCAGGGAGCTGAATAATACCTAGGCAGTTAGACCTTTCCTATGTTGAAATTGTTGAAGTTATTGAAGGATACTGCCTTAGATGGATTGAAAAGCACAAGTATTCACATGTTTTATTCAAATATTTCTAGTACTATTTCTTTTTTTAAAAAAACAGTGGTAGGTAGCTTATTATTGGACACTTTGCTTCAGACACTGCTATGACCGTGCTTGCCTGCCCCATCTGAAATAATCATTTTCCAGGGACTGAGTGCAAGACATTCCCCTGCCCCATAATTAGCCCCATTGACTGTCTTGAATCATATTGTGTTAGCTCTGGTTCTCACATGACTTGGACTAGACATGTGCACGTGATTTAACTCACATAATTATATTATATGACTCAAGGGCAACACAGGTTATAGCTTAATCAGGAAAAGAATCAGGATTTCCTCTTTTTGAAATCCTGTTTCTAAGTCAACAAAACCAATATCTTCTGTATGGTTATGATTGTTGTTTTTATTAAAGATCTTCAGCAACATTTGTGTTGAAGTTGTAGCAAGCTGAATTAAAAAGCTTATTCCTTAAAAACAACACTCACTAGACATTCAGTGATTATAATAATGGGAACTTCCTTTTCCTGTCCTTTTAATTGATCTGATTTATTTGTTATGATTATACTACTGAGCTGTGCGCTGTTTCTACCCTGCACGTTTTCTGCAGCTGTGCACTGTTTGTGCTACTGTTGTAGATAGTATGATTTGCCACTTGGTAATTTACTGGCTTAATGTGTGTGATTTTTAGCAGTATTTTCATTCTGATCTGTGAGATGTTTTATATTCCAGATTGTTGAAATTATTATTTCAAGTCCTCAGCTTTTGTATTAGGTTCCCTCTGGAACTTTAAATTACATTTTTAATCATTTATTTTCCTATTTATATATACAATTTATATATCTTCCATGAATTACAAGGAATACTGTCAGTCCCAACTAAAATAAGTTCTCTAAAAGTACAGGCAAACAATACCTGGTACTGAAATTCCATCAACAGAGCCCCTCTGGAAAGGATAGTCAAAAGGCAAAGGACATCCTCAAAAACACTCTGGCCTAAATCATGTTTAGTCCTGACTAGACCCGTTGAATCAATTGGATTGATTCATCATTCAACAATTGAGTAAATGGATCCACTCTGCAGTATTCCAGTCTCTGTCTGCAGTTACCACCTGTTGCACATCAGAAGATGGGACTATCCAAAGGAGAACTGCATGATGAAAAGCTATTCAGTCAATAATTCAGTCTAAAATGGATATAAAGAGCAGCAAATGTTGTTAGATAAATACCAATGAGTGATATTTCTTTTTTTAGTCAAAAACTCAAAATCAACTTGGTAATTTTGCTTTTGAAATCCAAATGCCCAGAATATACTAAAATTATATTTCTGAGGCTTACCAGAAAATGCCAGATCTATCTATCTATCTATCTAGATATCAATCAAAGAGCGCTAGAGTAGCCCCTCCATATTTGCAAGGGTTAGGGGCACAGAACCCTCATGAAAGTGGAAAAACCATGAATAACTCCCCCCCCGTGATTCCCCTCCCATTCTCTTCCAGAGCTTTGCCCCTTCTTGTTCCTTTGCCTCTGGCCTCGGTGTTGGGGGAGAGAATAAAAACGACAGCCTAAAAGGCTTACCGGTACTTTCTTCTCAGTCAGAGAAACAGGGGTTCTGGAGTTCTAATTATTTCCAGCAGCCATCTTGAGAAAGGAGAACCTGACCAAACAGCAATACACAGCAGAATGTGCAAACAAGTGGCAGAGAGTCCACTCCTTCAGCTGTGGGAGGGGGGTTGCTCACCCAAAAGGAAGAAAATGTCCATTTTAAACACAAGCCTCACAAGCCTGGGGTGAGGAATGCAAGGGATGGGAGGAGGAAAAGTGGAGAGGGGGAGGCAAGCACGAGCCTCACAAATAATCAGATTCACAAAGGTCAAACCCGCAAATGTGGAGTGTTTGCTTTGTATATGTTATATTTTCTTCCTCCTTCAATACTTCCTTAGCAATGTCAAATTCTAGACCACTTCATCAGAGACAGTTTCTTTAAGCCAAAAACTAGTATGCACTGATGCGTGTTTCTTCCTGTAATTTCTATTTGGTTAAAAAAATGTAAAAGGAGCATCATCTAGTGATGTTGATTTCAAAGCAGCCTCTCTGGAACTTCAGGCTCCGAAGTACAGATTTTTTTTTTTTAATGGTAGTTCATCATCCATTCCTGTCTTGGTCCCCTATATTACAGAGGAAGGAACTGACAAAACCACTTCTGAGTATTCCTGCTTAAGAAAACCCTATGAAATTCATGAGGTCACCATAAGTCAAGAGGCAACCTGAAGTTGCATGTGTGCACAGGCACACACGCAAACGCTCACCCCCCCTGCAATTCTTCCGTCTTGCATAACTTTTACCGCAGGCTGAATTACTTGGCAATAGACCTAGCATTTCAACCTGGCTTATGCAGAAGCTGTGTTGATGATCACTTTTCATGCCCACTGTGGTATATGGGACCTAAGGAGGACTCAGTTTACATCAGGGTGGGGAAAGTGGCATCTGTGGACACAGGCAGTCCTCAAGACCATTTTTGAGGCCCCCAGCAGTCCCAGCCTTTCAGTTTTTTTTGTCTTTCTTTATTTTGCTATAAATACCCTGCATACCTCTATGGCAGGATAAAGGGGATTTTCCATGCATTTTAGTCCCAGCAGAGCATGTTTTTCTGATCAGTGAACTTCTGCTTTATTTACAGATTAGAAAAACACCCCCTAAAGGCCTAAAACAGCTGAGAAGGGAGAACAAAATATGGTGAAAGTTCCTTTATCTACCCTAGCAGGCATGGGGGAAAAACCAGTGCAGCCCCTCAGTCTCTAGTGCTTGCCTATTGCTACTTTGCATAATAAACAAAATTCAACAACAATATGACAATATGGCCATGCATTTGAAGGTTGGATAACTATTCATGTTATTGTTGATGGAGTTAGGCTCCTTCCATTGTTCTTTCCAGAACTTTCTTCTTCCTGCAGTGTATAGCAAAACCCTTCTTGTGCTGTGCAGCATCAGTTCTCCCTATATAGGTTAATTGCAGCTATATAGCTTCATGAGTGTAATCTAATGCTTTGTTAACATCAGTGCAGCAATGTGCACTGAAGTGTAAAAGTGAAATGGAACAATGGATATTATTTTTGTACGATCTAAACAATTTATAACCACCATAATTGACTAATGCATAGAAGCTAAACCAATCAAATCTGCATCTTGAACACCCACATTCCTCACTTTTACCTTATCACAGGAATTTGTAAATAAAACTGGATTTCTTTGTCAGTCAACACTCCAGATCACTCATCACTGAGACTTAGTGTGTTCTATTAATTGATGGCATTGCCAAAGTGTTCTTTAATCTTCAAATGTGGAGATTTCTGGTGAACTAACGTACACAAAATCTGGTTGTAAAAAGCCTCTTTGAAAGCCAAGCCAGGTTTAAGGAACTTGATCAGAATGAAAGAAAACAGATATTCCTGAACTTTTTGGTGGCGGTTCATCATCAAGTTCAGGATAAGAGTCAAAAAAGCCACCAAACATGTGCAAGTTTAACTCAACCTGTTAAGTGGACACTTTGAAAATGTACTAAGTTTGAGCTGTTAAAACTGAAGTGAAATAAATCTTATTGACAAGAGTTCAGTATAAAGGAATGACCAGGTTTTGCATAGTAGAAGTGAAAAGTTATTTCTCTCTTTCTTTTTGCATTCTTATTTTGCACACAGGCCAATTAGCCAAGCATTCAATGTCTTGATCTTTTTTATAGAAGAATGTTTTGGTCAGTAGTGTGTTATATTTTTGATGATGTGTTACCTTAACATTTGGGGGTTTACTTCAAGAATAACGGGCCAGTGTCACCATGGAATCACAGCCTGCTCTGTTTCTTGATGTCCTCACTGCCCTCTGCTTCTTTTCTTCAGGAGTCCCAGGGCTTGACCCTCAGTAGCTTCTAGAGGAGGTGGTGGGCTGAAATGTAGCTCTATAGAGAAAGCAGGATCAGAGTTAAAACAATCACAATGTGGTGGGGATTTCCCCTTTCTGCTCTGAGATGTCTGGCTTGTTAGCATAGGCCTATTGTCTCAAGAGTGGTCATGGTATTAGCCTGACAGTGACTTTGGCTTCCGCCTTGGAGGTGGGTGTGGCTGACCTGGCTTGCTATCTCACTTTTACAGTCAGTAATTTGCCTCTTCCAGCTTGACCTTCCAGTCACCTCAGGTATTATTTATATCAATACCAATTAGTATAGTGCCAATCGAAAAACATTGCCAATAAAGCTGTGCCAGTCGTGGGGGCTGCGGGGGCCATAACAGTTTCAGTCAGGATTTTCTTCCATTAAGCTTGTAGTATTGGGTCCTAACCAAGCAGGTCTTCTCCAAAGGCATCATTAGGTCACAGCCTTTTGCAGATGTCTGCCCTTCTCCCATTTAAGGCAAAGAACCTTAGTCCTTCCCTTGAAGTTCCAGAAGTCCAGTTCACATCAGTCACTGATCAAACCTGTTACCTCTGGACTTGCTGAGCTGCTCTCTTGGCTAGGCCATCCATCAGGTTGTCTGCAGCTGCTCCTGGCCAGGTGGTCACAGGAAGAATTGCTGGGCATGCGCGCACGCAGCCCGCCCGGTTTGCTTGTAAAGACAATCTGACTCCTTTTGTCTTCTAGTTGTGATTTTTTTGTGCTGGAAGTGTTTTGTAAATTCATTGGTTGTTATTTCTCTGTTTCATCTTGGAAAGGTTTGGAGCTTTTGTGTAATTGATCAATAATATCAGTTTAATAATAGTTATTGCCTACTTAATTAGTAGCAGATTTAAAATGTTATAATGTTAGCATCAATGAAGTGAATCATTTCAGTTGTGAATTGTTGCAATGATATTTTAATGTAATACTTCATTGATATATTTTCTTGGTATGGTATTGCTGTTATTTGTTTGGTGATCTATTTTATGTGGAAAAGTGGCATGGCATACAAATTAAAAGTGATCATGATGTATCCTTCTGCTTTTAAATTTCCAAATGTGCTGTGTGTGTATGCACGCAACCAAATTGAATTCTTAAGAGTATGATTAAGAATCAAGACATTTTTCTAGAGACCTTTGCATGCAAAGATAAAATTAAATCTCAGAAACTCCTGAACACAAATGGCTAACTGGCTGGCTTGCTTCCTCTAAGACACTTGAAGTTGCTTTTTTCAACAAAACATTTGTTCAACTGACAAAGCTGCGATATGGTGCATATGAGGGAGATGTTTGGTTTAAGGGAAGCAATGATTCTTCAAAATATGACAGGTACATACCGGCTCTTGTATAACAGAAGGCAACTGGTGCAGATTGCTTGAAGCAGATCAAGGGGCAAAGAAGCAGAAATTGAGGCTTCTGTGATGAGTCACTGAGTATATAAGCTTGAGTGGATTCATGACCCTGACATTCCTGTTGAATTAGTAGCTGAAATGTTGTCTCTGTGTAGTGAGTGATTCCAGCTGAGACTACTTGGAATGGACACATGAATCAGTTGGCTTTAAAAAGGCTATTAAACATAAATGTAAGAGTAAAGAAGCCTGGACCTGCCAAAGGGCTAGACCTTATCAGACTGGATGACTGATACTACAGCCCATGGATGCAGGAAAACTGTTTGAAGCTAAACCAGACAAGACAGCTTCAGTGACTTGGCAGGACCTCTGGGCATGGAGTTAGTGTTGGGATGCCTTGATCACTCAAGCTCACATCCTTCGTGAACCTCTGTGTTCCTTTAGGAGCACAGAATTCCCGTTGCTGCAGTAGCTGGGAGTACTGCTGTTCATCAGCGTAGGGTGGGGGAAACTGCAGCCCTATTGTCAGATAAAGACTTAAGGTCCAATCACATATTGCATGGAGTTCTGTGTTAACTCCTTCCCATTTTTTTTTTAAATTGCTTGGACTCTGTTAAAAATTGAGGTAAGGCCAGTGGGGAGAGAATGCAAGTCCGCCATCTTCATCTCAGTATCACTGTCTCCGAAAGCTGTTGTTTCACTATGGTTGAGGAGGGGTACAAAGGACAGCAATACCATCTGTACATCAAGATCGGAAAGAAAATGTATTTAGAGATGCATCCCAAGTGTCTGGTTGATAATGAATTCCTCTGCCCTAAAGATTTCCCAGAGTATTTGGAAATGTTGTATGTGTTGGGCTGGCTTAGAGAAATCAGAGTTTTGGTGTAGTGTCTCACTATTTTGGTTGCTTATAATACACTGTTTTCAGTTTGGTACTGATCCTTTTCCTTTTGACTGAGGGAGCCTGTGACAAAATACTGTATCCTTTTTGAGACTTATCTCACCTGTTTTTTCCCCCTCATTGAGATTCCTGAATGTAGCTATTGTTTAAAACAAACCCAAGGCTAATTTGGGCAAAAACTCCAAATACTGAATCAGAAGTGGGTTAAATGTACATCTGAATTTACTGATAGTTCTTTCTGTGATTTACAATAGATCCTAAAGAGTTTCTGACTTCCAGTGGTTTGAAAATAGCAGCAAGAAAAAGCCTCCTCTTGTTTTAATTCTGTTTCTTTAATGATGGAAACTTGGAGGTAACCAGTAGCAGAGTTGTGAGTGTGTGGAAGAATTGTGGGTGCTGTTCATTCTGGGTAATCAAAACAAATTCCTCAGCTCAGAATTTTGTAATTCTAAGTATGTGTCCTTTCTAGTAAGTCTGTACAAATCAGAGTTCTGGGTTTCTTTAGAGAAAATAACTTCATAGTCTGTTATTTTTCACTTGAAGTCAATAAAACATTTATATTTATTCTGATAAGACTTGTAAACCTGCATTAACAATATGGATAGCCAATGTGATGTAGTGATTTGTGTTGGACTAGGACTCCGGGAGATGAGGGTTTCAAATTTCCACTTAGCAAAGGAAACTGGCAAGTCACATTCTCTCAGCCTCAGAGGAAGTCAAAGGCAGACTCTCTCAGAACAAATCGTACCAAGAAAACCTCACAATAGATTCCCCTTAGGGTCCCCATTAGTCAGAAATGAACTGAAGGCACATAACCACAAAGATGGCTGTAAGAAGTTCAGGTAGTGGGACAATTATGAATGTGAAGGGAAACAATTTCTTTGGCTTTGACTAGCCTACTGGAAATGCTAGATTTGTACTAAATTTCAAATACTAGTGATGGAGTTGTTCTTGGGCTAAATCCCATGTTAGCCTTAGTAGAGCCATTGATGTCAGTGGAATTCAAGAGAGTTGTGACTGGTAAGTTTTGTTCATCCCATTGAATCTATTCTAGGTAGGAATAGTGTTGGATTTTGCCCTGGATTCCTGCTAAATGTAACTCAAAAAAACAAAAACAAAAACCCCTTAATAAAATGGATAGAAGTGCTTATTCTAATCCCAACTCTGAAAATAGGCAGACCAAATTAAAAAGAATGGAACAAATGGTATTTGTTCTGCAGTTTACTGTAAGGTCCTCAACAAAGCTGCTGCACTAGAGAGGGAAGGACCAATACACAGTTTAGTTTAATCCAGCATTGTAAATCAGTGGAAATGATATGTAGTGGTTGAAACTGGATTGTCTTGCCACAACAACTGTGAAAGAGTCTAAAGATTTTATGCCCCCCTAAGGAAATTTTTCTTTAAAAGGATTTGGTCAAATGTGGCTATACATACACATAATTGGGAGAATTCTCTTCCTGGGCTACCATAACTTTCTTAAGGAAGTAGGCTGCTCTGATTTCTCTTGTATAGGGTGATTTGCTTGTTCTTAGTTTTGTGTGGCTGGACTACACTTGAGTATCTGTATGCTATGTTAGCCACTGGATCTTGCTTGCAAACTGTATAAGCACATTTTGTTCAACATGAATTTTAACAATTTATTATGCTATTATTTTTATATATTTTTGATGTTCATATATTTTTCTGAGCATAGCATTCAGTTCTTTGTTTATTGCCATTAGTTCTTTTACTCCTGAATCACCCATTGTGGGGTGTACCTGTTGTTACAATCTCTGTCACAGAACTAAAATATACATGACTGTATTCCAAAGGAAGAAGCAACACCTTTAAATTAAATTAAAACTCACATTTTCCTTTTTCCTTATCCTTCAGGAACTTATAGTTATTTCCTATTTTGTATTTGAGGCCAACTTTATCAGCTTAAGGAAGGAACTGTTTTGTGTTCTTGTGTGGGTCTGTGTTAAATTGATGTATTCTTCCTGAGAGATTTTTTTTAGAAAAGTAGCCAGAGTACAAAGATGTATCCCTGGCCTTTTAAGGAGCTGAATGTTTAACTAAAGCAACAGCAGTGTTAGATGTGCTGTGTAATCCTGAGATAGTTGCAAATATTTCATGAAGCTAAAATCCAGTGTATGTAAATATACTGATATATGGTGAAATATGAGAGTGTCACAATCAACTCTGCATATAATCCCAAAGTTGACATTCATGGAGTAATTGTCTTTCTTGATGTTATATCTGTCTGCTAATTCAGTACTTACATGCGTTGTTAGCCATAGGATAATTCTGCAAGGCATCAAGGCCATACGGAGTCCTGCTTATTACTCTAAATCTATAGCTTTGAATGGATTATTAAAACTATTTTTATAGTTTTTGCAAATTCTTTCCATTTTTCTTTTATTCGATATTGAGGGTTTTTCTCCTGGAATAATTTTTCAAAATATTCTTTAAATTTCTGTTTTATTTTCTCTTGCTGTGTAATTATCTTCTTCCCATTCTTTAGTTCAACTATTATATTTCTTTCTTCTTCTTTAACCTATATGCAAGCCATTTCCCAATCTTGTTTGCCTGCTCAAACTGGGCTACTTTTTAGTTGTTTCATCGTCTTCTCTATTTCTTCTTGTAAATTCACCCTTATCTTTTGTTGTATTATCTTTATTTCCATTTGTATTGATTTTTTCTCTGGATTTTCCCTACATTCTTTTTCTTTTTCTTGAAGTTTTGTTATCAATTCTTGATATTCTTGTCGTTTTTTCTTAATTTGAATTTGTCTTTTTTGAATGAAAAAACCTCTCACCACTGCTTTGGAAGCATCCCAAATCGTCTTCATTTTCACGTCCTTCACATTTTCCATGAAGTAGTTCTTCAATGTTTCTTTCGCCTGTTTTACCACCTCTTCATCATTCAATAGATTATCATTCAATTTCCATTGAAATTGTTTTGTAGTTTCTTGTATTTGCATCATCATTGGATGGTGATCAGAAATTATCTTTGGCAGTATTTCTGTCTTCTTTATCTCTGTTAAAAATTATTCTGATACCATTATCATATTTATTCTTGACCAGGATTGGTGCACTTCAGAGAAATATGTATAATCCTTTTCATTTGGATAAAAGATTCTCCATGTGTCCATTATTGCTGTTTCCTCACACATCTCAAAAAAGTGTTTGGAAATTTCCCTCTTTGTCCTTATCTTGTTTTTTCGTAGTTGATTTCCTGTCCCATTCCACATCCATAACTCCATTCCAGTCTCCTGCTAATATCTAATCCTCATATTCTGATATTTTCTCTTTCATTTCTTTATAAAATCTTCCTTTATTCTCATTTGGAGCATACACTCCAATCAGTAATATTTTTCTTCCATTTTTTTCAAGTTCTACTCCTAATAATCTTACTTCCTCATCTTCTATTATTTTCTTTGCAGGAATATTTTTATCAATATATATTGCCACTCCTCATTTTTTCTTTTTATATAGCATTCCAATCATCATCTTATTTTGTTCTTCATTTGCAAAAGAAATAAAATATACTTCTGCATTCTGTTAAAATCAACAAAAATATGATGGAAAGAGTTTGTGGCTACAATTAGTAATTAAACTAATGTCAAGTGCTTATTTTTAGTTAAATCAGCAAATTTTTGTCAGAAAAATTAACCTTTCCAAATACTTCCTTCTTCTCCCCTCATAGAAAAAGGAAAGGCCTTCTGGTACCCCCCACCCTGAATTTTATTTCTCTTGCTTTTATTTTCTTTTGTCAGAAATGCATATTCTCTTCTGTTTCTTATTACACTTGGGGGCAAACCCCTTTTAAAAAATCTTTATTTCTTTCTTATCCACTATTAGTTTTTCTTTAAAGTTTTTTTCCCAAAAACAAATTTTGTGTTTTTTCTTTGGTAAAAAGTAAGCCACTATATCATGTGGAAGACCTCGTTTTTTAGCCACAGCCAATTTAATTCAAAATGCCTTATAATATCAAGTTCAAGCTTCACTTTTTGGGGCCCTTATATATGGTGCCAAAATGTCAGTTACTTTTTGGGGAAAGGTTTTCTTCCTTCCCTGGAGCCCTCAAGTTTTAAGTTTTTTACTCCGTTGTCTCATCTCCAGCCGTATTATTGTTTCTTCTTCTGGTCTCCGTGCCTCATACATTAGGGGGTTTTTCGCGCCTGCGCGGTACGTTGGGGAAATTTTTTAGAGCTCGTTAGCTTTGGCGGGAACCCCTCCCCCACGTCGGTACTGCGCATGCTCCCCCCGCCGACTAACGGTCTCTCCTAGTTTTTTCTTGTCCGCCTCAGCGTTCAGAAGGTTCTGCTTGTTGGCTTGTTTTTTGGATTGTTATTTCGGTGTTTTCGACTTCGGATTTGGCTTTTGACTACCGCTCACGGATTTCGGACTTGGCTTGGTAATTTCTTGATCGATTTTTGACCTTTTTTTCTGGCTCACGACGATTTCGGATCTCGGACTGTGTTTGGCGTTCTTTCTTGCCTTGCCCTCCGTTTATGTCGGCTCTTTTCAAACGCTGCACCTCCTGTGGAAGGAAGGTCGCTTTTCCTCCCCCAAACACTAAACCCCCCTGATTTGTTTGGGCGAGGGGCACAACGTTCAGGCCTGCTCCATTTGCAGAGAGTTTACCCACCAGACTCTCCGCAAAAATTTCCAAGGCTCAAGTCCCATTTTTGGGGAGGAGTCTCTTCGTGCAAAGGGCCCCCAAAAAGATGGCCAAGAAACGCTTGTCGTCGTCTTCTTTTTCTTTTTCGGCAGCGGCGGGGGGCTGCCGCCCCCTTTCCGCCCTTTGTCGACATCGGTACCGGGCTGGGGTCCCCGTAATGAAGTTGCCGAGGATACCAAAGGTCTAAAGAAACTCGGGCACGTGGGTTCCTGCAGGCTCGCAGGCCTCAACCTCCTCCTCCAGGCCATTGACCGCGGCTCAAAAAAACCCCCAGCCACGGAGGGCCTGGGGGAAAAAGGAAAGAAGAAGAAGAAGAAGGAGAAACAACGCTCTCCATCGAAGGTGGTGCGACCCCCGACTCCACCACCCACCCAGCCCGCCGAGGAACCCCTGCTGATGGAGCTCCCCATGGAGGAGGAGCCTCCGGATGGGACGTTATCCTCGAGGTGGGACGAGGAGCAGGCCGTGCGGGGCTCCCCCCCTCAACCGCCCGAGCTGATCGCGGAGATCACTCCGCCGAGTCGCCGTCCGCCCTCGGCAGAACGCCGAGAGGAGGCCGTGGTCAGACAGCCCCCCGACCTCTCGACGCGACGAGTCCCGCTCGCCGGAGCAGCGGGCCAGGCCTCCATCCCCGCGATTGGGAGATGCGCCTGGAGAGGCATCGCTCGGGGGAGAGAGGGGAACCCCCCGGCCCAAAACCTTTGGACGGGACGCCCAGGAGCAGGTGTGGCACAAACCGGGGGCCCTCGCCACTCGTACTCGCCGTCCTACAGGGACCGGTACCCCCCAGACCCTCGGTACTGGTCGCCTCGTCGCCGGTCCCGCTCGCCACCACGGGAGGCTCCTCCCCCGGGGCTTGGAGGTCACCTCTGCTTTGCTCGCCGGGGCCCCGGCCGGTCCCCAGAGCCCTCACCTCGCTACAGAGCTTTTTCTCCACCACCGCGGACGACCGCTACAGCTACCCGACCGACGCCACAGTCCACCGTGGCCCAGCCGGCGGTAGTGGCGACTTCCACCACGCAGACGGCACACCGCCCAGGCCCGCGGCCCCGGTGCCCCTGCAGGTGATTTTCGATACCGGTCACGCCCGGGATCGGTATCGCAGGCTGCAGCTCCGGCGGCTATCCTGGCACCTCCGGCCCCTGAGGCACCCGAGGAGAAGGAGGCAGAGAGGTTGCCATCTCCATCGGGCGCCTCCTACGATTCGGACTCTCCTCTGTGGAGTCCACTCCTTCCTCTCATGAATCCCCACCGCGGGGGTTTCGGAGAGCCAGCTCCGGACGGGCGCCGGAGGACGTCCTTTCAGTTCTCGGCAATCCTCCTCCGGATGGCCACAGCCCTTCCCTCGAGGTGACCGACCCTGCTCCTCAAGCCCGGGACCCCGTCTTCCAGTACTTGGAAGCCCGCCCACCGTCAACCGCACCGCTCCCGTTTCTGCCTACCTTGGTGGATGCGATAAAGCAGCCGTGGGCAAAGCCGGCTTTTAGAACCCTTTCCCCCCACAGGCTGGAGCATTTGTACAGGACTCAAAAAAGAAAACACGGATTTTCTTTTTCACCGCCCTGTACCAAACTCCATCGTGGTCGAGTCGGCGCAGACAAAGGGAGGCAATCAGGCGCATACCACCCCTCCGGACCGTGAAGGAGGGGAACTCGATACCTTCGGCTGAAGGTTCTACTCGGCATCGTCCCTGGTGGTAGGACGGTGAACACGATGGCATGCCTCGCGGCATACCATCGGAACCTCTTCGACCTACTCGGCCCGCTCTTTGCTGACTTGCCGGAGGAGTCATGCGCCTCAGCCAATCAGATCTTCGGGGGAGGCCGTTGCGGGGGCTCGCAGCAGCTCGCCACCTCGAGGCACGCCGCGGGGGCCCCCCAAAGGGTGATGGTCGGTGCCGTACCCTCCGACGTCACGCGTGGCTCCGGTCCTGTGGGCTCCAGGAGGACAGCCGTCGAAGGATTGAAGCCCTTTCCCCTTTTGACGGCAAAGGGCTGTTTCATTCCTCCACTGACGAGGCCATGGATCACCTCGTCAAGGCCCGGCTGACTGCGAAGAAGATGAGAAAAAACCCCAAGGCCGAGACTCGCCGCTCCTTCCGGGCCGAGGCCTATGTGGAGAATGTCCTCCTCTTCATCGGCGTCCCACCCCGCGGCTCCGCGGTCGACCGCGTCGAGGCCGTCAACCTCTTCGGCTTCCAGGAGGTTTCCCCAGACGACGCCCATCTTCGTTGTCCAAGAAGGGGGCCGGGAGCGATTTCCCGGCTTTTTCGGCCTTCGCAGGATCCACCCGTGCCATCCTTCGCCCTCCCATAGAGCTGTTCCACCACCCGAAACCTGGCCAGACACCTCGACTGCTGGCGGGGGATCACTGCGGACTCCTGGGTACTTACCATCTCCGCCTGGGGTACGCCATCGAGTTCCAGGCTATTCCGCCATGGGGTGTCTACTATTCCACCCCGGCCAGCCCCGGCTCTACTGGAAGAGGTCCAGTCCCTTCTCGAGAAGGGAGCGATCGAGAGGCTCCCGCCTTTAGCCAAGACCACCGGCTTCTACTCGAGGTACTTCACCCGGGGCCGAAAAGGGGGACGGATCCCTGCGGCTACCAGAAAATCCGAGGGGTGAACGGGAACCCTCCGCCCCAAGAGGTTCAAGATGGGGCACGCTGCCGTCGATCCTCCCCTTCCTCTGCCGTGGGGGGGTTTGCGTCCATAGACCCCAAAGACGCCTATTTCCACATCCGATCCGCCCGCAGCATCGGCGATACCTTCGGTTCGCGATCGACGGCACCAGCTACCAGTACCGGGTGCTGCCGTTCGGACTTTCCACCGCACCGAGGGTGTTCACCAAGTGCATGGCTCCGGTCGTGTCCTTCCTGCGGACGAGAGGCGTCTCCGTCTACCCTTACCTGGACGATTGGCTTTTGGTGGCCCTTGCAAACAAAACCTTTTCAGGGACATTCATTGGACTTTGTCCCCCGCTCACTCGGCTCGGACTTAGGGGTAAAACCCCCAAAAAGTCCCATCTAGCCCCCCCGGGTTTTGAAAATTTATGGGGGCGACCCTGGGCTCGGGACCCGGGGGAGGGGGCCTTTCCTGGACGAGAGGGCGCGGACGCTTCGTCGGGTGGCGTCCGCTGCCTTCGAGGCCTCGACGCTGTCAGCGGGGGAAATTCCCGGGAGCTCCTCGGCTACATGGCCTTGACCACCGCCGTAACCTACCTCTCCCCCGGGTTTCGCGCACGGCCCTCCAGCACTGGTTCGTCAGGGCCTTCGATCCACTCTGGGATGACCAGCGCCGCCGGACCGTCTGCCCCGAGAGGGGACGTTATCGCTCCTCTGGTGGCTGTCGTACCGGAACTTGTTGTCGGGCATGCCGTTCCGCGAGCCCCGGCCGTCGGCCCATAACGACGGATGCCTCGTTTTGGCTGGGGGGGCACACCGGGGATTTTCCCCGGGGCCGAGGCCGGTGGATGGACAAAAATTGTTTCCTTTCCCCATCAACTCTCTCGAACTGTTGGCTATCCACAAGGCCCTGAGAGCGTTCCGACACCTGGTCACGGGCCGCACAGTGCTGATCCTCACCGACAACACGACGGCGGTCTGCTATGTGGGCCCGGCAAGGGGGACGCACTCCCCCGCGCTGCTGGGCATCGCGCTCGAACTTTGGAAACCCGGGGCGTCCCGCTCCGGATACACCCCGTGGCGGTTCACCTGGCGGGGCAGGAGAACACCACGGCGGGACGCTCTCAGCAGGGACACCACCTCCCATCACGAGTGGTCCCTGTCCGACGAGGCCTTTCCCGGGTGTTCGGGACCGATGAGGTGAGCCGACCATCGACCTCTTCCCCCGACCAGCCAGAACGCGAAGTGCCGCCTGTTTGTTCGAGGGCCGGTCACAATCGGCGCTCCATCGGCGACGCCTTCCAGTTCCCGTGGGACGAAGGGCTGATCTACGCCTTCCCTCCGTTCCTGCCCCCTGGGGGCGTGATCGCGAAGATCATCGCGGACCAGGCGGACGTGTTCCTGGTGGGGCCCATTGGCCGAGGCAGCACTGGTTCGGACCCCTGATCGAGGCCGCCCGGGGCAGGACTCTCAGGTTTCCTACGGTACCGGACCCCGCTTCTCACTCCGACGGACTGGTCTTGCACCCAGACCTGCCACTGTTGGCCCTCCATGCTTGAAGGATATCGCCCTAGACGATCCAGTCATCGGGGAAGCTTAACCGCGGCCAGGAAGGAGTCCACGCGAAGGAACTACCACTATAAGTGGCAGCGCTTCGTGGCCTTCGCCGAGGAACGTCGAGAGCCGGTATTGCCTGTCACCCTGCGTACCATGCTCCACTTCCTCCTCCATCTCCGGCAACAGGGCCTGGCCTTCCCGTCCCCCCAAAGTTTACCTCACCGCGATCATGGCTTACCAGCCGCCACGATCCCCGTTGGCCGCTCTTTTCAGGGACGGTACCGTCAAGCAGTTCCTAAAGGGCCTGCCCCGCACCTCTACCCGCCGGATCGCCACCGCTCCGCCGTGGTCGCTGTCATTGGTGCTGTCCCAGCTGACGAAGCCGCCCTTCGAGCCCATGGCCACGACGGACGACAGGCTGCTTGCGATGAAGACCGCGTTTCCTAGTGGCCGTCACCTCTGCCAGGCGGGGGGGGAGGTTGCGGTGCTCGTGCGATGAACCAACCCCAGTCTTTCCCTCGCGACAAGGTGGTCCTCCGGCCTACATCTCCTTCCTGCCGAAGGTGGTGTCCAACTTCCACCTCAGCCAGGACATCATCCTGCCGGCCTTCTACCCGGGCCCGACGACACCTCTGGAGCGTTCCCTCCACTCCCTGAGGGGCGTCGGGCGCTGGCCTTCTATAAAGACAGGACTGCAGCCCACAGAAAACACCCCACCTGTTTGTCTGTTATGGCAACGCCGGAGAGGCCACAAAGGTCCACCCAACGCTTTCTTTTAAGTGGGTGGTCAGACTGTTCAACTGGCGTATGAGCTTGCCAGGAAGCCTCCGCCAGACCTGCTTGGGCCCACTCCACCAGGGCCGTGGCGACACCTGCTGCCCCCCTGCGGGGGCGTCCCACCTGTTGGAACTCTGCCGTGTGGCGACCTGGTCCCAGCTGTCGACCTTCGTGCACCACTACAGGCTCGACTGCCGTTCCAGGAGGGATGCCCGGTTCGGACGTGCTGTGCTGTCTTCTGTGCTGTAGGGTCTGGGACCTGACCCACCATCCTCTGGTAGGCTACACAGTCTCCTAATGTATGAGGCACAGAGACCACGAAGAGAAGAACAGGTTGCTTACCTGTAACTGTGGTTGTTCGAGTGGTCATCTGTGCCCTCATACATCCCTGCCCTGCCTTCCCCTCTTTTTCAGGTCCCATCTGCTTCGGCGGACCAGAACTGAGGAGAGACCATTAGTTGGCGGGAGGAGCATGCGCAGTACCGACGTGGGGGAGGGGTTCCCGCCAAAGCTAACGAGCTCTAGAATCTTCCGAACGCTACCGCGCAGGCGCGAAAGCTCCTAATGTATGAGGGCACAGATGACCACTCAAAGAACCACAGTTACAGGTAAGCAACCTGTTCTTCTTTATCTTTTTGCTGCTCCTTCTTCATCTGTTCCAGCTGATCTTCCAAATTTTTGCTTTTCCCTTGTAGGTCTTCTACCTTGTGATCAATTGTTTGCAGATCTGTTGTCAACTTTTGTAGACTCTGATTTAGTATTTCAACTTCTTTTTTTAAATCTTGTTTTAGTTCTACTCTGCTTGATTTTATTTCTGTTCTGTTTACTTTTATTTCCTCCATCAATTTATTTCGCATTTTTTGGAATTCCTCCAACATTCTATTCATCTCCATTGTCTTTGATCCGGTAGAACCTCTTCTCTCCAAAACTTGTGGTTGATTACAAGCAATTTCAATGAGAAAGAAAAGCAGTTGATATCCAGAGATATATTGCCTCTGCTACTGGAGGTAATACATTGAGATCCTACCAATAGCTGTTAATGATTTCACCCTCCATGAATATATGCAATCCCCTTGTAAAGTTGACAGCCGTACATATCTTGGATTACTGCCATTTGGATTACTGTAATGCACTGTACATGGAGCTGTCTTTGAAAACTGCTCAGAAACTTCAGTTGGTCCAAAGAGCTTCAGCCAGAGTGGCTACAGGGAACATACAATTTTCTTGATGCAACTGCTCCACTGGTTTGCTCCAACTTTACAAAATCCAGTTCCCTCTCTTTCATCACAAACCATGCCCAGGACAGATAGCCAGTTGAGACCAGAAGAAGATCATGATCCCTTTTGAGAACAAGAAATCAACCACTAGAGAGACCAGAGAACATAAACACTAGAAATGCACTCCTCTGGCTGAGGTACTGAGACAAAGGGAGTATGAAGTCTCCATCCACACATTACTTGTTGGAACTCTTGAGTGGCTGATATCCAGAAAATGAGCCTGTGCTGAGAATCTGAGGGGGTGATATAGCACTATGCAAAACGGATGTGCAGGCTAGTGGTATTGTTACCCCCAAAATGTGGGTGATTCAGAGGTCCAGCCTCGATGCCCTCTATGTGACAATGGGGAATTAATTAACTCAATTAGGAGGCCTGCAAGAGTGGGGGTAACAAAATGAGATCTTCCACCAATGTTTATGGGGTCTCTGCAGGAAAGAACCAGCCAGAGATTTCAAAATAAGCAAAGATGTGTTTTATTAAAGAGAGCTCAATCACAGATACACAAGATCCAAGCACTCACACTCTCATACAGGGCTAGCCGAAGGAAAAGGGAGGAAAATTGTTGATAGCAAAGTTGTTGATAGTGATTCAGAGAGCAGCAAAGAAAGGAGCAATGTGACTTAGACTTGCGCCTAAGGACAGTACTTGTTCAGGAATCAGAGAGACAGCGTGGCATTGAGCAAGCAAGATACTGCATCTGACTGCTCCAACCTGAGAGTTTTTATACACCAGATCTGGCTGGGTGGCAAGGGTATAAATGGATCTCTGGTTGAGCAAACAGTGGAGGTTGCAGTGTGGGCAGTGGGGTCCAGACTGTGTTAACGATGTTAATGTTGGGTGACAAAGAGTTAATGGCAGTTGTAATAGCTCTATAACAGTAGACAGGTGTGGCACAATGAAGAAGATGTTCAGGTGGTAGGAAGGAGGACTGAAACAATCAGTGGTATGGTGGGAGCTTCCCATCGCAATTGTCTGACAGCAGAGACATTACAGCCTAGTTTAAGCCTATTATCTCCAGAGTTATCTGCTGATCAAGTCTAGTGGTTTGAAGTTATGGGAGGGTAGATTTTGATTGAACATCAGAAGGAACTTCTTGACAGTAAGAGTGGTTCAGTATTGGAACCAATTGCCTAGAGAGGCGGTAAGGTCTCCTCCTTTGGATGTTTTCAAAAAGAGGCTGGACAGCTACCTGCTGAGGATGCTTTAACTGGAGATCCTTTATTGACCCAGGGGGTTGGACTTGATGGCCCATGAGACCCCTTCCAGGCTCATTTGGTGAGAACAAGGGAAAGGGCCTTCTCAGTGGCTGCTCCCAGTCTTTGAAACTCCCTCCCTAGAGAGACCAGCTTGGGTCCCTCCTTGCTCACCTTTCAGTGGTACTTGAAGACATTGTTTTTCCATTAGACTTTTAGAAACTGAATGAGATAAGCTTTCAATGATGTGTTGTGCTGTTTTATGATTTATTTTATTTTATCATAACGTTTTACTGTTTAGCATTTTAACTTTTTAAATTGTTTAATTGCTTTTTAGATATCTTTTGTACTTATACTTTTATTGATGTTTTTGTATAGTTTTTAATCTGTATTGTTTTTAAATGATGTTAGCTGCCTCGAGTCCCAATCATTGGGAGAAGCGGGATATACAAATTGATGATGACGATATCATATTTAGCAGCGAGTATGCGGTGTGAAGAGGTAGACCCTTTTGTCTGTCCTCAATCTTCTGTTGTTTCTATTATGACAGCAGAGAGGGGAGAAAACCTTTATTTTCTCCACAATATGCATAATTTTGTAAACCTCTATTTTGCCTTCTCTTACTAGCTTTTTTCTAAGCTAAAGAATCCTGACTATTGTAATCTTTTCTCCTAGGGTAGTTGCCCCAGCTCCTTGATAATTTTCATTTTCCTTTCTTGCGTCTTTTCCAGTTCACTATGAGCCCTTTTTGGTGCAGTGAATGGAACTGTCCGTGATATCTGAAAAGATACGGTCTCACCATGGAATTGCAGAAAAGCAGCATAATGATAGTTTTCAATTTCTTTTCTAAGTAGCTCATCATTATATTTGGCTTTTCAGAGCTGCCGCTTACTAGATCAATATTTTTTCTAAGATGTCTATCAAATTCACAAGATCGCTTTCTTGATCAGTTGGTGCCAGCTCAGATTGAATCAGTGGATAGGTGAAGGGCTTTTTTTGTCGTTGCTGTTGTCCCCATATGCATTGCTTTACACTTGCTCATATTGAATCTTATTTGCTCTTCTACTGTTCACTCTCCTAGTTCAGAGAAATCATTTTTTTTATAATCATTTTATTAAAAAATTCAGAAATAAAACAATTAATTTTCCTTGTTATTTCTACTGACATATTATTGATACTTCCAATCTGATCTGGATTTCATTTTCAATATCCCATATCTAAGCTTTATCATTGTACTGCATTTTACAACTAGATCACATGTTAGAACTTGTATTACATTCACCATTTACCAGCTTCATGATAACAACCGCAATCATCGCAATCTTTTAAACACATACTACCATGAATTACAAACTTCTATCACAAGTCACCCAGCAACTACCCAGTTCAGAGAAATCATTTTGAAGCTCTTTGCATTTTTGTTTTCTTACCCTAAATAATTTAATGTTAATATCAAACTTGGCCACTTCACTCTGAAGTCTGTATTATTTATGAAAAAGCATAAAAATTCTGGTCCCAATAAAGATCCGTGAGATTAAAAACCAGCTGTCATAATGCCATCACCTTCTTTTGCATAATGTGATACCTGCACTAAAATATTTACCCCCTGCACTATATCATCAGGCATGTTGCTCATATCGATTGATTCTTTAGCTGGGGATTTAAAAGGGATAAAAGCAATTTTATACAGTGTAGTTACTGACTTTTCAGTGGAAGCAGAGTGTTTAATTCTTTCATGGTTTTTAAAAGTATCAGTCTAGTTTTACTGTGTCTAATCTTAATTTTTAAGCAGACTGATTATGCATGTTGCTGGGAAACAAAAATAACTAGTTTACTGCAGCATTTGCAATCACTTTGTGGTGAGTTCTGTAGAGATCTTCACTGCATTGATAGGTCATTTGTAAAGGCAAGGGGATTGACAGCTTTGACCCTTCAGAAGTTTTGGCCTACAACTTCCATCAGTCCCCAGCTGATTGTGGGAACTATAGTTCAAAACAGGTGACCAAAGTTTCCCTATTCCTATATCAAGGTAATGCAAGATGCGAATGGGAGAGCCTTTGTAGTCAGTGAATTTAAATCTGACTAGACCTGAATGGGTTATTTCCAAACTTCATCTGTGGAGGCAGGCTATATATGTTAGGCCTGTAGCGCTTGAAGGGGAGACCATCAAGGAACACTAGGTGGTGTAGACTATATTTCAGATGAAGGAATTAGCAAACCACCTCTCAGCATTCCTTGCCGAAGAAAACCCCGTGAAATTCACAGTGTCACCATAAGTCAGCAGGTAACCTGAAGACACATATACACACAAATGGCTTCATTCTGCACCCGTCCTTTACTGAATGCAAGTTGTAAGTTCCTTCTGTTGGCTTCCAACTGTGGACAGAAAAACAGGGTATAAATGCTAGATAGAAACGGAATGCTTAAGTAAATGGGCCAAAAGAATTAATATTACTAAAATTTGATCCAGTGGGTTGATGTGGTTGCAAAAAGAAGAGAAAAAAACAACTAGTGAGTAACTGCCATATAGTGGCAATACCACAAATACAAAAACTATGATACAGTAGGCAGCAAATATAAGTACAAATATTTCACCCCATCTTATTTACTTCTATTTGAATTACTTTGTTTTCATTTGCAGAATATTGAATGGATGACCAGTGCAGTGAACAAGGGTATAGCTTGTTCTACTTAGAAAACATTTTTAGCTAATAAATAAGCTTTTAAAATTCTTTCTAATCCTTTGTTTCTCATTCCTCATCTCTCTCTCTCTCCCTCTCCTGGATTTTCTTTGTTGGGGGACTTTCCCTTTTTGTTTGTAACAGATTGGAGTTGATGCTGCCTCGGGCAATACTTTTTAAATTGGGTGTTCTCCATCTAGTTTTGGAGTAATTGTAAAGATTTCCATTCCTTTTAATAAAAAGATGGATTATATGTGACAGATTGATTTTTTTATTCCATATTTGTGATGTCCAAAAATAAGAATAAAAGATACATAAAACTATGTTGATTGGTATAGTGGAAAGAAATAACCATGGAGTTCTTTAGAAATGGATCTGGAAGATCTTTATAGGGATGGAGGAATGTACATTTACTAGAAAAATGTGGATAAGATCTATGTAAGAGGCACTTTAAAAGTGAAAAAGCTCAAGAAATTATGCAGGATGAATTGTATGAGTTGGTGGATTGGATGATTAGAAATAAAATTCAGTCGTCATCATCATCTAAATTTATTCATTTAATAAATTCATCCTTGCTTAAACTAGTCCTACTTGATTTTCTAAACATGTTACAATTCACTAATAAAAATCTTTTCAAATAATTTGAAAGCTTATTTGCACATGTTTCCTAAGGAGAGGAACATCAGAGCTACCTTCCCGTGTACACAGAGAGAATAACTCGGCAAGAGTTTCTACAGGATTAATCTTCATGCCCCCCCAGGTAATTAAGTATACCCTTTAGCAAGGGACTTTTAAACAATCCAGCTCAAACTAGCTTTTCTCAAGTATCATGGGGTATTTGTCCCAATTTGGGGAGCATTTCCTCTGCATGTGAGTTTGAGGACTGTCTTTCTGGTTTTTGTTTTTGGTTCTCAGGGCAGGTCTTGTTGTCAGGGCAGGTCTTGTTTTTGTTTTTGGT
Organism: Iguana delicatissima; assembly: GCA_948472985.1. Taxonomy (NCBI): domain Eukaryota; kingdom Metazoa; phylum Chordata; class Lepidosauria; order Squamata; family Iguanidae; genus Iguana; species Iguana delicatissima. The sequence continues at coordinate 192,484 of CAOKZL010001417.1, forward strand.
AGTCAGGACAGGTCAGGGTCTACCTGCCCCAGTGTGGCATCTGTGCCATGGAGAAGAAGAATAGGACTCAATTGTTCCATGTTTGCTCTAAAATTTAGATCCCTTTCTCACTAGTTTGAAAGTGAAAAGTGACAAAGACAGGTAACACAACAAGGAAGGCCCTTGATCTTCTCGCCTCTGTCTGAGCATAAAGGCATCCAGGGAAGGTCCTTTATACTCTTGATTAATGTGATTCAGTCCACATGATGATGCAACTGCAAAAGTGCAATTTCATTCTTGCTTGGATATGCCTTTTGGTAGGTGAGATTTTTCTAGTATACACAGGGAGGTATTGGTAGGTGTGCACAAGGCATTAGTGCATCTGGAACTTTATTCCTAGATTTTATAATCATTTACATTTTTTTAAAAGTTAAGTTACAAATGAAACAAGCACAAAAATGATCACAATAAAATTATCACAAGAATTGCTACTGTGAGTAGAAGGAGAAATGGCTACAAATGAGACTGTAATAAACTGTTTAAAACTGTTGTGGGAGAACCGAGTCTTACAGAATCATATGAATTATACTTGTGCGATTTTCTAATGAGATGCTTTAGCTATGGTTCAGTAAAGTTTGGAAGATTTTTCAGCTATGCATCCCCACTATTGATAACAGTTCCATGCATAGAATCTATGTTACCTTTCAGTATCTGAAATAGTCACAGCCAGAGACTAGATGTTGAGTGGCATGGGGATGAACTCAGAACATTTTCAGTGATGACTCAGTTCATGATGAGTGGTTTGTTGTTTTGATATACCTTCCCTAAGGCTCCCAAAAGAATATGTGTTCTAATACAGCAGGATCAATCTGTAAACAGAGCAGAAACAGTCTGCTTTTAGATTTCCTCTTTCTTATGTACTAAATCTTATGCCATATCCAATATTCCTATGCAGTGCTGCTTAAAGATGATCAGCACTATCAGCTTACGTCAGCACTGAGCACCTGAGTAGAAAGTAGACACAACCATTTATTAGGCATAGTTCAGGAATCTATGCCTCCTTCAGGACTATCTCATAGTTGATAAAACATTGTCAGAACTGACTACACTATTATGATTAGATGAGAATTTTGGGTAGGCAAGCATGCTATACCTGTCCTACAATTGATGTGTCATCTTTTGACTTGCCTTTCCATGGACTGTTGTCAAGATCATCAAGTGTTCAATTTAGCATGTTCCATTTGCAACATTGTCACTTTTGGGGAACTCTCCTATAAACCGTTAGGCATTTTTGAATGTCTGGCTTAAAATTATAAGAACAACATCAACAACAAATCACTACAGTAAGACCTGAAAGCACTTGGGGAAAATGCAGATTGTGAAACATAGGAAAGTCTAGAATCATTAACAATATAAATTTGATGAAGTATTAACCACATGAATCTCATGTAACAAAAGAAAAACAGATTAATGAACTTCAGATTTGGATATCATGATGTCCACAGCACCTGCACAATTAAAAGCCAGTAAATTTCCACAGCGTATGCAGGTTGGCTCTTATTGTAATAATTTCCTAGAACCAAATAAGCACTGTGGTAAAATCTACTGCAGTTGCAATTTATTATTTTGACATGTTGTGCTTTGATCAGTTACTGGGGTGAGGGCTGAAGGGAACAGGGTAAAATTTTGGGTCCAAATAGCAACATCACCTTAGGACATTGTAGGTCAGCATCATCATCTTTGTATGTCAACACCACCACTTTGAATTGAGCTCAGAATCAAATTGGAAGATAATGTATTTTCTTGTAAGACTGGCGTTATATGGTCTCTAAAATGCACAGCTGATAAGAATCTGGTTGCCACATTTTGCCCTATCCGTACCTTCTGAACAGTTTTCAAGGGCAACCCCATATAGATCACGTTACAGCTGTCTAATTAGGAAGTAATTAAGGCATGAACCAGTGTGACCCAATCTGTTCTCCCTAGGAAAGTATGCAGCTGATGGTGTATCAGCTAAACTTGGGCAAAGGCACTATTGACCACCACAGCCACCCAGCCTTCCAGGAACAGACCTGGGTGCAAGATCATCTCCAGGCTATGAACTTGATCTTTCAGAGGGAGTGCAAGCTTGTCTAGAATAGGCTATGATCTCAAACCCAAATTTGGTTTCCTACCAACAAGCAGCACTTCTAGCTTATCTGGATTGAGCCTCAATTTACTCACATCTAATCCTTCACTGCAGCCAGAAAATGATTTGGGACTTCCACAGCCTCTTTGATGTCATTTGTAAAAGAGAGAGAGAGAGAGAGATGAGTACTATTGGTGTACTTAAGATGTCCAGCCACCAACTATGGATGACCTCCCCAACAGCTTAATGTAGGGGGCATGAGGTGGCATTTCCACCACATTTTACAAACCCTCTGGGCCAATTTAGGCCAATTTAGGCCCAGAAGAGTCCTTTTTTGAAACCCAGAAACATGATGAAGGTGTTCAAGAGCATTTATTTATTTAGGAGTAAGTGCAGCCTCTGAGGTTTCCTAGGGGGCTAATGTGGCCTCCTAGCCTTCCACAGTCAGCCACTCTTAAAAACTCAGAGGGCAGCAGAGCCCTTTGGGACCCTATAGGCTAATGTCCCAAGAGGCTGAACAACAGTCTGCCAGTACCACCTTCTGGGAATGTTTGGCCAAAAATATACTGGAACCTGTATAGGTCAGCAGTTCCCCCACATCCCATGAGAGACAAATTACCCAGAAGAATACCATAACTTTATAAATTAATTCATCAGATATAATTTCATCAGTCTTAATAAAAGAAACTCCACAAAAGCACTGTTCTTACAAAATTAAGATTAAGAGGCTACTGTTCAAATTCATAATTAAAAACAGAGGAAAGCATGAGGGGGGCATAGGCCAAGAGAGTAGACTTGTAGATGGGTGGACTAGTCACAAGAAAAAGACTAAAATTGAGATTGACAGTGTGACTTGTCATCATCTACTTGAATCTCCCACACTGACACTATAGTTACAGTCTATTAATAGTTTTTTATCATTCTAAATCATTCATGATAAAGTGTGGAATTCATCAATATGGGCTTGATTTAATTGAGAGTGAGCAACTTTATATATGAAATATGGATCATTTTTTAAAAATTTATGACATAAAACACATTGTAGGAAAAACTTGGTTGGCATAAACCTTATGTTATCATTTATGAAATCTTTAAAAACCACAAAAGAAGGGAGACTTGACTATTAATAGCTCAATCGTTGTCAATTACTTGCCTGAATTTTGCAAATGTTATATTTTTTAAAAATTTAATGTCAAATAATTTGTTTTTAGGTCCCCTTCAAGTAGTCTGAGTTTTTTATCCTGTTGCTTTGGAATTCAGTTCAAAAGACACTAATGGACAGAAAAGTATGGATTCTTCATTATGTAATCCTCCTTCCACTTGCCACTGCCTGCCTTTGCATGCTTTTGTACAGAAGATCTTTTGCATGTAGAATTTTTTTTCCCAGTCTTAGGCATTTCCAGGTAGACTTAGGAAAAGCTCTGTCTCAGACTCAGAGAGTTGCTTTGTAGACCAGAGTGAACAGAAGGTAGATAAAAATATGGAATGGTAGATCTCTGAGGGATTCCTATTTGTCTTCTATCTACCTTTAGTTTTCACTGCTTGCAGAATCGTTTGTGAAATTGAAAACACTTTTCTGGATTGAGTATATGCTGAGGGATAACCTGTTCCTAACTTTATGCAGGTTTGCACCATTACTGTTTTGCACTTGGCTGTGGTGGGAATTTTGGGTTATAGCAAAATAGATGGTAGATAACAGAAGCCTGGAATCTGCTCTTTCCTGGTGTGGGCAATGCTTAGCTAGAACAGTAGTTCTTAACCTTTGATCCTCCAGAGCTTTTGGACATAAACTCCAAAAAACTCAAGCCAACATAACTAATGGGCAGGAATTCTGGGAGGCCAAGTTCAAAACATTTGGAAGTTCAGTTATACTACTTGGTGTAAGGCAGCTTCCTATACTGCTATCGTAGAATTTGTTGAGAGTGTTCATTCATTTGGGAAGTTTCTTTGGTGTTCCATGGTGCAATCACAGTTCTCCATGTTATTGTTTAATCCTGTTAGAGACATCTCCTTGAGTTCCTGTGTACATCTCAGTCCTTGCTTCTGCAGAGAGTAGCCTTTTTTTCTGGCACAAGTTGCATTGTGCACAAAATTGCTGAAGGACTCTGCGTGTGGAAGGTGGTGATTGAAAAGGAGAGGATTGTACAAAGATCAGGCAAAACCGCCTTTCTACCCTGTGTGTGTGATCAACTTTGGTAAATGTTAAACCAAAAACAACAACCACCAAAAAAAAACCCACAAAAAAATCCAAAACCTGACAATCCATAAAGAGAATTTGTGCCACAAAACCATGGTTTAGGAATGTTCATGGCTGCCACAATAAGATTATTCTATATGGAGCTTAGTTTTCTCTTTTTTTGTTTGTTCGCAGTTTAGATATTTAAATACCAACATATATGACAGAGTCAAAATCTTGCTGATGGTGTGATTTAAATAGATTGCATTGTGAGCATCTTTTCTTTATAGATTAAATACTGTTATGGTCAAGCAAAATAAGGAGATGGCCATCTCTCTAGGTCTAGTCGTCCTAACTCTTTGCCTTCCAGTTGTGTCTGACATAGTTAGCAGAGGGTTTATAAGAGTTGTACTCCAGCATATTGGGAGCAAACCAGGATGGGAAAGACTGCTCTAGGTTTTTTACACTGCTTGATTGCTCGCATGAGAACCTTTTACAACTGACATCCCCTGGCTACCAGACATTGTACCTGCTTAGTGAGGGTTGTGGCATAGTCAGAATGATGCTAATGAGACAGAAAGGAGTCTTTGAGTTTTTGCAGCCAGGTGGCAAGAAGCAGAATGGAGGCTGCACACAGTTCTATGTGAGAACTAATGTCAGCTGACACTACTTCTATGGTTACTTGCGTGCCCACACATACTCAACTTGTATATTTATAAATAATTTTTAGTATCAACACAGAAAATAGTTGTGGGAGTTATGCAGCATTGAGCTGTAATGTAGTTTTGTTTTTGAAACATTAGATAACAGGGTTGAGAAAGTTTTCTGCTTGAAAGGCTATGAAGAACGAATTTCGTGATTCTCTTGCTAGACAACTTTCACTGGAGAAACAAAAGATGAGTCAGTTTCATTAAGCGGTAGAGTCTTACTTACTCCAGTTAAAATTCCCAAAGGGCACTAGATCCTGTCTGATCCCAGAAATTAAGCAGGGCCAGGCCTGGATGGGGGAAGAATCAAGGAATACCAGGTGTTGTAGGCTATATTTAGAGGAAGGAAATGGCAATCCACCTCTGGATATTCATTGTCAGAAAAAAAACCTTTTAAAATCATGTGATTGCCACAAGTTGACAGGTAACTTGAAGGCATGTACTTTCCTTTCACTGCTTTCATAGTATACTAAAATTACTCCTTCACACAAAATCTGGAAGAAAACATGATAAACTGCAGAGATGGTTAGAATATAGATAATTTCTAAATAATAAAGCTTATTTGCAGATACTGCTTTAGTAGAGATCTGACTTCTTCAGGGAACATTGTTGCCCTATCTTACCCACACTGTCATGAATTCTCTAGTGAAGGACTACCGTGGCTATTGCCAGTAATTTTGTTGTCTTAAGGGAAGCATCAAGCTGTCAGGAGTATTCTCAGTGGGCTAGCATGGTATCACTAAGATGCAGGCTAAAGCTGAAATAACTACGATAATATGAAGTAAGGATAGCTTTACGTTAACTTTTGTTTTGTGGAAATAGTGTTTTGAGACTGTTTTGTCCAAGAGTTCTGTAATGTCTTTATACTAAATGTAGATGTTGAGTGTTAGAAAAGTTTGCTCCCTGCCTGGAGAAAGTTGTTTCACAATGCATATTCATATGAAAAAAAAAACTGAAATGAACATACTTTTAATTCTAAAGGATAGCAAAATGTAAATGTTTATATGTACTATGTGCAGATAGTAGTAATTACCTATTCTCCTTCTGCTGCCAATGCCAAATTCTTCTGAACAAAAGAAGAAAAAATATGAAATGCTAAACCTAAACAAACTGTATTAAAAGAAAAGAAAACTGAAGCCAATTCCAGTTTACTGATTTTAATCTAGGGCTGAAGCCACATCTTATTGCATATTTGCTGCATAACTGTTGTGTATATGACTGTAAATACCAGTTAGTAGTGAACAGGGCTGGAAGGGTGTTGTGTTTGTGTCCTGTTATGGCCATAAGCAGTTGTTTAGCCACTGTGGGAATGGCGTGCTGGACTAGATGGCCTTATCCAGATAGCTATTCTTATGTTTTTATGAGTGGCATGTCTATGCAATGTGCCTTTTGACTTTGGAAGGGTGAAGTTTAACAGGACTGAGAAAAAGCAAGGAAGAGATTGAAATTTTTGCCTTTCTAACTCAGTGTATTTACAGACTTTTTCTGATAAGAGCATCCACATGTTAGCTGTATAGTTCATCCAGCTCTAGAAAAGAAGGGGGTACTATTGACCCTCCATATCAGTGGATTTTATATCCACCGATTCAACCAACCATGGCTTGAAAATCCCAAAAGTAAACTTTGATATTGCCATTTTATATAAGCGATGCCATTTTTCCACACCACTGTACATAATGGGACTTGAGTATCCACAAATTTTGGCATGCCTGGAACCAAACTCTAGAAGATACTGAGGGTCCACTATAATAGATGTGCCAAATGGAAATGAGAGTACACAAGCACACTGCACATGTACAATCTCCCAGTGAATTGGTTTAAAGGAACGAGACTGCAAAACATTACTGAATCAGTGCACAAGGTACATATCTTTCCTTGTTGTACTGATGGAATGGGAGATGTTGGAAGGAGCCAAAAAGAAGTTCTTGCCTGTTCTGAGAAGCCCTGTCTGTCTCTCTCTTTTTTTTTTTTGAAATACTTTATGTGAAGCACAAGATTTAAACACTTCAGGTTTGGGAAGATAGGTGACTAAGGAATGTGACAGGATTCAGTGAGTTAAGAAACAGTACAAAGCCTCACTGCAGTACTGGATACTTTTGGAAAGAGATTGTTTAGCTAAATGTGGTATTAACTTGAATTACTACAGCAGCTCTTCAGGTCAGTATCCAAATTAGGTCTGATTTGAAATAACTCAGTTTTAAAGGAATTATGTATTTTATTCTTCACCTTGCACACATCTTTTCTGCAGTTCAGTATTCTATTAAATAGCTTTCTTTTTTTAAAAAATGAAAAAGTAACATATTTGTTTGTAGATCTTTTTTTTTCTCTTTCCCCAGTTACATAACTTTTTACTATGAATGGTAGTGGATCAGGTTATTCAGAATAATGATTTTTTTTCCTGATAAATTACCTGCGACTTCAGCCATTTCCAGTTTCTTAAGTCCATGCACTAGTCCCTTAGTAGTCTCTTCCTTGTTTTTTTTTTTCACTTCTGTTGCTCTTCTTCGTTCCAAAGTCAAAAGACACATTGTCTAGACATGCAACTGATAAAAATGTCAGAGTAACTATGCTCGATAAGCTCATCTAGTCCAGCATTCTGTTCCCATGGGGCCAAACAACTGCTTATGGCCACAATCAGGACACAAGCACAATATCACCTAGGGATTTCTGTTGAGAGGTAGAATACAGCATCCTTCTACTCTAGGTATTTGTGCTTTTAGCTGATATGGATGGAAATTATGTAGGCAGTATTTGTTAAAACTGCAACATGGAATCATAGAATTGGAAGCAACCACAAAGGGCCATCTAGTCTAACCCCCCTGCTGTGTAGAAGAGAACAATAGAAGAGTGAACAATACAAGACTTTCAATTAGACAGAAGGCATATCCTTTACTTTCCACACCCTGTAGTCCATCTGCAACTTTCATATATTTTCTTTTGTCAGTTCTTGTCATCAATCCCCAAATCCTTTAAAAATTTGACTTTCAAGATTCGATTTGTTTTTAAACTATTAAATATGGGAAGGCCATGGAAATTCAAATACATGAAGAAAATAAGATCTCATTTGACATATCTAGAAATAACAGACGCCACGTCCTGATAATTTACAAAAGGTAGGTGTGGGATCTGCTTTTACCCCAGTTTGAAACTGCAGACTTCCTAATGCTGAGTTCATCATTGTGAAAAAAGCAAGTGAAGTCTGGCCTCTTCATCTATGTTGGAAGCTGGCTTGCCTCTTAATCTGGGAAAAATATGGGATGTGGATTAAACAAACAGGGGACAGATAAATCCAGATGGATTTAGTTGAATATATCTATGTTCAGGATGGATGCTAACTGGAAATGATAAGGCTTAAAGAGGAGAAATTGTAAAAAAGATATACTGATTGTTGTCTTTTAAAACAATATTTGTAAGAAAACAGACAGTGATTATCCTCTGCCTCGCTTTCATTTTACTTCTAACCTTAGGATAGGAAACAGTATTTTAAGCATTGTGAGAAGTAGAGGGGTAGGCATTTTGGGAATATTTTTTTTACCTATAAAACAGTTCAGTAGTGGGATACACTGCCCAAGGAAGGTATAGAATTCCCTTCCTTATAGGTTTGCAAAAACTAGGCACGGAGTAATGGACAGATGTTTGAGCTGCTGTATGGAGAAAGAGAATGAAACACAAAGAGAAGATAATCTTGTGTTTCAATTAGAGTGGGACTTCACTTCATGATTCCTTGAAAATTCTAACCTAAGTCAAATGGTAACCTTGTTGTCAAATCCATGGGATCAACAAAATAGTTTCTTCATCCTCTGCCTTGTGAGATCTTACCACATAGACACAATTAATTCCTTTAAAATGAATTGCAGTTATGGAACATATATTCAGAGCAAAAGGTTCTTGTTCATATTTCATCAGATGCATGGCTCTTTGTGTGTTGTTTAACAGGATTGAGATGTACTGTAAGGGGCTAAGCAAGTTTCTGCTTGCAAGGGGAAAGGAACAGATTGATTTTGACGTCTGTTTGCAATCCAGCTTCATAAAGCAGTCTCTCTTTGGCCAGTGGTAAGATTCAACCCTAGTCCTCTACTTTGCTTTTTAGAGCCCAGTATGCAAGAGGGATGTAAAGAGACAAGTAATGGAGATATAAAGTAATGACCTTGCACACTGCATTCAGAAAAATGATGACTGGGTAATTTCCAGGTTATGACTATGATTTCCAGGTGTGAATAGAATATGAGTGACTTCTGGATGGTCAGGCAGTGTAGATCATGACCTTTTTCTTCAATGCTTCCATTTTTCTTGCATCCAGGAATTCCAAGTAAGCTTTGTCCCTGAAAGATACCTGTATATATTTCCAGGTACAATAGGTGATGGCAAGGCAAATCACTTTGAAACATGAGTTAATTCCTTCTCTAAAGCCTAGTTTCACAGCTAAATGCCCCCATTTGTTTGGTTCACATGTTTAGTTGACAACAAGCTCAATGCAGTCAGCTTGACTGAGACAAGCTAAACTTTACTTTTCACACGACTGTTTTGAAAAAGGAGAGCATTTATGTGTTATCAAAACAGTTATCTTCTGACTTTCTGTTTAAAAAATCAATAAGGATGTTGCTTAGTTTACAATATTTAGTTAAAATGCCAGTGCAGTTCTTAGGTAATGAGCATGGCAACATCTCCACCGCCAACTACAACAGCAAAAGAAAGAAAAAACGACCCAGAAGTATCCTAGCAGAGTGTCAAGCTATCAACAGACATAATACAACAGAACAGTTGGAAGACTCCAAAGGGAAGGAAGAAAGTGAATCTTTCTAGCAGGGAGGTCCATGATGTTGGTAACACTTCTGACACAGAAAGCAGCCAAAGACGAGAGGGTGGATAGATATGTAACATTTAGTGCTGTGATAGTTGGTGCTGGCACTTTAAATTGGACCTAGAAATTACTTGGGAACCAATGCAATTTTCCTAATATTGGTATTATAGACCTCACACAGCTTATGGTGCTGGTGTTTTGCACTAGCTGCAATTTCTAGACATTCTGTAGAGGCAGCTTCCTACAGAATGCATTACCATATGCATTCTTTGGAAAATGGATCCATTGCATTTCAGATCGATTTAATGCTGTATGTTTATATTTGGTTCTCTGTGTATGCTTTTGTTGCTAGACATACTGAGTCTCCCTCTGTGATCTTAACTATCCTTTTGAAGTTTCGTTTTTGCATAGAATACTTGAAATAGACGCAGAGCATAGGATGTCATCATAAATTTCTGAGTTTCCATAAATGGATTTCTCAGAAGTCAGCAGCTATCTTGTCCTCTCTTGATGCAAAACATGATTATGGTTGGAACTGCAAAACCTGTTAACTCTATGACCTTCCTCTGTGGTAGAGATGCTTCCATTTTGTGAATGCTGTTGAGTTCAAATGTATTATTTTACTCACCTAAAACATTTTTTTCCTAATGGTTGTTTCCATGTGATGCTGTTGTCTGGGCATGGGGAGGGGAAAGGAATGGGACCGCAAGGATGTTTCTGCATGATGTCATTGTGGTCCCATCTTTCTCCCGTCACTAAGCAGTGCAATATCAAGTTAAACCATTGATGGGCTTTCCTCATCAATGACCCACAATTGCGCCACCATCCCACTCTTACCTGGCCTGCAGAAGCCCTGGGAGCACAGTGGAGGTGCTTCCTGCCCCAGCAGCCTGGGAAAGTGCCCAGTTGCACCTCAGAAGGAAGAGCCATGTCCATTGCACTTCCTTCAGCAGGGAGCTGGTCTGGAGCAGAGGGGAGCATTCCTGTCGCATTCCCTTCCTGGCAGAGCTGCTGCCAGAATCGCCATCAGAGCACAACACGACAAGGTGGGGTATGGAAAGGGCCAATGTCTTTGAAGAAAGTATTATGAGTTCGCCTGTGTTCTGCTTGATCCTAAACATGTTTATTCAAAATGTAGTCTCAATTAGTTTGTTATTGTTGTGGGCCTTCAAGTTGTTTCTGTCTTATGGTGACCTTAAGGCAAACTTATCATGGGATTTTCTGGGGCTGAGTGTGATGGGCCCAAGGTCACCCAGTGGGTTTCCATCACTGAGGGGGAATCGAACCCTGGTCTCCAGGGTCATAGTCTGGTGCTCAAACCACTACACCATGCTGGCTCTTAGTATAGTTAGGCCTAATTGCCATAGTAGTAAGTGTCCTTGTGCTGTAGCCTGTGGTTCCATTCTTCAGCATCCTTGCTAGTATAATTGGCATCAGCCAGGGATGACATGATAAGCTGATAACTTCATTTCTGACATAAATAGGTTGGTTCTGCTCATACAGACAGTCAATGTCAATGTGATTCACTTTCTTTTGGGGTAAAGAAAATAAAGCACAAAGCAGTGGACAAGCTAGGCTTTGAGGGAATAAACGAGTGCTTAGTTTGCATCAGAATACATATCAGCATGCACTTCCAAGTACAGTTACTTTTTTATAGAGTGTTACCATCAGTGCGATGCACATTTTGAGATACATTCTGTGCAGTGCAACTCAGGCTGAGGTGGGGCAGCTGCAATTAGTTTGGTCCCCCCCCCCAGTGTGACAGGGATTGGCACCATGTTTATGCCCATTGGCTACACTTGGTTCTTTCTTTCCTGGGAAATCACCAGGGGCTAGTAGTCGATGACTCAGAGAACATTATTTTGAGTAGCCCTGTTCTAGAGTACATAGTAGAACTCTTGTTTTCCTTTTAGAAAAAGAGATTTATAAACTGAGGTGTTGCACTGGTGGCCTAATGTGCATGTTTTGACTGTGTTAGCTGCATATGGAAATACGTTTGACAACTACTATAACACATCAGTTAATAAATCACCGTTTTTCTAGAAGGAAAACAAGAGCCTTAGTATGTACAAAAGTCAATCTAAAAGTTGATTAAAAAAGTAGAAACAATAATTAAGATTTCAGATCCAAATCTCTACATACAAACAATAAAAACTACATTTCCATATTTTCCTACATTTCTTTGTCATTATGAGGGTGTAAGAAAACTCTTTGTAAACAACAAAAGGAATCCTTTGCCTTTAGGAATTGAAACACACACCATACATATTTTTCCATTTGCTATATTTTGCATCCTTTAGAGAAGACAAAGAAGAGGAAGCTGTCTGTCTAGTGACTGAACCATGGCCTAACTATAAAAACAAACCTTTCCTCTGACAAATGGAGAAAAGCAACAGTATGAACTAATAATAACTGTTTGAATTTTCTTTTTCTGGACACATTAATTCAATAGCTGCTGTTCAGAAAATGATGCTGAGGGGGCATCACTGTAATGAAGTTTAATCCTTCTATATGCTATCTAAATATTCCCTGAAATTTGCATTTTATATAGAAGTAATAAGATCCGTGAGCCAAAAAAGGAACATAGGAAGGCCTTATTGCAACTATTTCTTTTCAGAACAGATGCAAGAGAAACACATGTTTGAATACTTTCTATGTTAAAAGAAAATGAATAAACACAAAATGCCAGGAAGACATAGGCAGTGTGGGCCATCTGGATAACTTACAAAAAAATTAAAAATCAGATTTTTTAAAATTTAAATTGGATTTTAAAATGATTTTAATAAAAGAAATTAAAATACTAAAAGTCTATCTTGACTATCATTTAATAATAGTACTTCAAACAAAATCTCATCACAAATGTACTAATGTAAACCTATAATTAACACTTAAGCAAATGAATCAGTAAGTCTGTTGAAGTCAGTCACAGAATTAGTTACCTACAAGCAAGGAAGGCCATTTATTTAAGTTTTTCATCTCCTCCAAGTGGCTCTAGTCTGTCCAGCACTGCACAGTAATTACCAGCTCTTGCTTCTCAGCAGGAGAAAGTTGTATGACGTACAAAGATGTGGGCAAATGGGACTATGCTCCTGAGGGTGGAGCTAGACCAAGTAAGGCAGAGGAATTAGCTAAAGGAGAGAAGCAGGATAGCTTGGATCCATGAAATGAGTACATTTTTTTCTGCTACTTGCCACACAGCAGAAGTGTTTTTGTGCCAACAGATCTCAAGGGATCTGCCAGCAGAGAGGTCTGCCAGCAGCAGAGCCAAAAGAGGAGTGAAGAAGGACTGAGGGAGCGAAGACTCAATTTATACCAGATTTAAACTTCCCCAGGTCCAGGGACATGGGCACAATGCTGGCACAAAGTTTGGCAAGGACGACAATGGTCTAGACATTTTCAAAATTTCTAGGCTGGGAGGCAATTGGATTAATAGAACTTCACCTAACTTGGTGATGACTTAGTGGGACCTCAACCAGTCAGGGTTGCACTCTTTACTGTTATGTTGGTTTGTGTGATATTACTTTTTATCATTCCTAGCGTGCAGCATCCATAGCTTGCCACAGGTGATAAATATTTTTTATACTGCTATTTCCTAAACAAATAAAAAAGAAAGTTATCTTTAAAAGCTACCACAAGCTACACTGTCCTAGATGTTGTAAATTAACATACTGTAGTGATCAGGTTTACACCATTGCTCAGAATGTATGTGAAAAGTATCAGCGTTAACTATATAAATCTGTGATCTAAATTGGAGTTTTTCTGTGGTGATGAAACAGTTTGAATGATTGACAGTTTAAATCAATAATTTAAATTATCTTGATTTAAATTTGTCCATCTTGGACACAACTATGGAGAATCTGTGAGAGATTCACATGTCTGAACAAATCAAATGCCAGAGATTATTTTCTTTTAAGTGTTACTGTCAGATGTATGCTCTAATTTAAATGCAACCAGCAGATACCATTTTTAAAAAATGTAAAGACTATATATAGTTCTTTCTTTCTCTCCCTCTGTCTCTCTCTCTTGTAAAACAGCACTCTGCTCATAGCTGAGCATTTTCCATTAGTTTATGAGTGAGTTTTCAGTGATGTGCAGTGTTGTGCTGATTTGTACCGAAGTCTCTCGCTCACTCTCCTCCCAGCCTGTGTCAGTGGGTGGGCCTTAGTAATGAACAGTATTCAGTTACACTTGCTTGACACACTCAAGAGCTTTTCTGCTTCCTGTTTCAGTGCAGCACAAGTGTTGCCTTGGGCTTAGGTAATGTTATCAGAAGCCTAGCGCAGCTGGAGAAGAACACTTCCATTCTCCAGCTTTTGATGCCAGAGAGTCTGCAGGCTTTGCTTTCACACTGTGTTGACACACAGAATCAGCGGTGACATCCGAAACTGCTACTCCTTCAGCCACAATGGTGGCAAAGGATTATCCGTTTTATCTCACAGTCAAGAGAGCGAACTGTGACTTGGAAGTACAGGCAGCGAGCATCTCAGGAAGAGAGACAGAGGTATGGTCTATAGCTATTTGAGAGTTTGCACTGCAGCTTTTCCTAGTCTAAAGAATCTGTGCTAGCTGGGTCAGGGTAAAATGTCAGAACCTCAGCTATAAATACTGAGAAGTTCTGCACAGCTTTCTCTAGCTGTTCCTAACTTACAGTGAGGTAAGTCTGATGTCAGACTTAGTAAAATAGGATTTATTTCTGTAGTAAGCAATGCAGAAATAAATGCATAATATGAGTAATGTTTGTTTCATAACATTAGTGTGTTTCATGAAAACAAAAACAGATGTAACAATAAAATGGTTAACATCTTTTAGGATCAGAATAATGATCTGTTGATTAGGGCTATTTTAAATTCCTGTCACTTTCACAGGTTAACAACTGAAGTTAAAGAATAAATTATTATTTTAACAAGAATATATTACTTCTAACATGGATATGAATTTATGCGTGTTTCAATGACTGTTCAAATCAACATAATTATGGTATTCTGAGACTTTTCAACACCAGCTCCTTCTGTCAGGTTTATAAAATTACACATCAGTCCAAACTGTATTTGCAGGGAAATGTGTGCCACTGATCTAGTTGAGGTTGCATTTCCAAGGATGCATGTTGAAGGTTTAGTGGTCTGTCGAGAAGATACAAATATAGCTAGTCACTTAAAATGTGAAATGCTTAATTATTTGTAAAACAAGTAGAAATCTGGGTAGCCCTGTCTCAGTCGCCTGTATGTGAATCTAATGTTAATGACAATAATTGGGCATCACTGGACTGTTTTACATATGTGATAATGGAAGTATAGTGAAAGATTATAGAAGTTTTCAGAACTGTCCTCTTTGAATGTACATATAATAGTTGTAACAAATGATGTTACAAATGTTTTGCAGATGGTAAATTCTGAACCAGTAATCATGCTCTTATTCCTTTGGATACAGTTACTAATCAACACAATTCAGTTTATGAAAATCTAATTTTTAAAATCATGTTAGATCTGCAGTTCTTATTCCTATATATTAATATCAGAGAAACATAAACATGTATGATGGGAAATGTACTCTGGTGTTCTTGTTAAAAGAGCAGTTGCAGAGGTCTCCTATTGAGGAGTATGAACTTTTCCGTAATTAATAAACATGCAGAGTAGAAACTGAGAGTAAAATGCCATTTTAAAAGCAACTGTGATAGGAATATTTACAGGTATGGTATGTGCGTACTGGCACACTTCCAATGATCAAATCTCAGTTTAATAGATGCCCACAAATCTTCTGTACCAAAATGTAGCTGCTTCACTTCTCTCTTTGACCAAACAGGGAAGAGCAAAACAAAACACAAAAACTGAGAAGCTGGGATGTCACATAATGTCTATGTAGGGAAGCTTGGTTAATGGCTTCCAGCCCTTTCCAGACAAGTTGGGATATGAAGGCTTAATTTAAAGTTGGCTTCTGTCTCTTGACTTGTTTGGATATCATCAGCCTTGGTTACTGGTTTGGGTGTAACAATGCTTAACTGTACCCTCCTAGCTTCTTTAAAACTCACTTGAGTTCAATGAGAACAATGTGACACTCTGCAGGTGTATGGACATTCTGCATAATTCAGTGTCCAAATGTGGCCAGAATGTTCCAAAATAACTGATTAATATCAGATGATTTCACACCCTATGAGTGAATCCTACTGTGCTTGTCCAATATTAGTATGAACGTATGTTTGACTGTCACCATTCCTTGGACTTGAAAGGGGTCTGTTGACTCAGGCTGCTGAAACTGGTTGAGATCTTTGTCAGATAACGCATTGTTAGTTTGGCAGCTGAATAAATATTGGTGAAGTAAAATAATTGATGCATATTATCAAATAATGGTAAAAGTTGACGCTAGTGTGCTCATTCCTCTTGTGTTTATTTCTGCATACAGAGTAGTGCTCCAGAGTGTATATAGGTATAATTAGTAATATTTAAACATCTGTTTTATTATAGAAAGTTGGTGTATGTTGAGTGGCAGAAATCCTTCCTGTCATTTGGTACTCATTGGTGATTGTGGGACCAAGCCAAACTTGCGTAGTCTGATCTTCAACTGAGACCTTATCTGTGCAATCTAACATGGCATCATATTTTTATGTAGGGTTTCCTGGCAAAAAAATGGAGTTAATACTTGACAATAGTCTTACCCATAAAATTTTGGAGTGTATATATAGTGTGAGAGTGTTCTGAATTCAAATGCATCTGAAATTGTGGAAGGAAGGAGAAACAAAATCTGTATGTGCCTAAAATAAGACTAAGCAAACATTATAACACTCTAAATAATATTTAATTGTGTTTTCTAGAAAGGAAATAAAGTGCTCTTCTTTTGGGTGGGTCTGTGAAGAAGCAAAGGTTGGTCTCAGCACTGGTAGGAAGGTAGCCGTGCTAGGGGTTCAGCGGAGGTGTGAGCAGGCAGACATTTAGTGTGTGAACAGTTCAGTCTTTTTGGGGTGGCAAGTTATTCTGAGCGGGCAGGCTGAAGCTGATAGTTGTGTAAAGGCTGGATGGGGTCTGTTAGCTGCTCTGGTCATTGATCCTTGTTGGCAGAGAGTTTCAGTGCACCTTCCAACCCACTGCAGTGCTGCCCAACTACTACCAGGTCACTTTGACTACCATTTGCCCTAATTATGTGGATAACAGGACACTGGACCCAACTGCCAAAAGCACAGCTCATGCTCCACAGTAGGAGAGATAGTTCCTTGGGAATCTGTTAATTCAATATTCACATTACTTGGCAGTCCTTTAGGGAACCTGTATACTTTCTACTTACGTGGAGCAATTGTTGTTGTTTTAGCTGCCTTTCATTTGCCAATGGTTCTTTTCTTCTCTCTACCTAGAAATTAACTTTGTTTTCTTGTGTTTAAAAAATTGTTGCTTCAATGATACACACACACACACACACACACACATACATATACATATATATATCTCAGCTGTAAATTGCTTTTTGTTAAAACTCTTGAACTATGATGAAGTCAGGAGACTTGCAGCTTTGAGCCAAATGCTTATTCCCATCTTGTTGTTGCTATGTGCTTTCAAGTTATTTCTAACTTACGGTGACCCTAAAATGAACCTATCATGGGATTTTCTGGGGCTGAGAGTATGTCATGCCAGAGGTCACCCATCCATAAGTAACGTTATTAATCTAATTAACAGCTTCATTCAGAGTTCTGGGGAAAGTGGCATCTCTGTGTTTATAGATTCCAAGGCAATGGATGTTAAAAAATATTGCTGTTTTTACTGTCCTACGCCAGGCAATGTACAGTAAAAGACTACTAGCTAATCATATAACAAAGCAGTGTCTAGCCTTGGCTAATCCATCTGAAACCAAGAACTTTGAACTGTGTGATGTAATGGGATAAAGACTAAAGAACTGAGAGCTTAACACTGTGTTGTGCGCAGAGGAAGTGGCTGTTGTGGGAGTCAAGTGAAGCTGAGTACTGTAATGTGAAGTAATGAATTTTCATGTTTTTAATTTCATCAGCACTCAGTTTTCAAGAAGAAATAATATGCAGACTAGGTAAACAATGTAATTGCAAAGGATCTGCATATTTTAACCTCTGGAATTAATATTGGATATTGCATTATTGCTGAGCTAGCTGGATTACTGCTAAGGAGGGTTGCTACTCTAGAGTTAAAAGGTTTTGAAACTGAGGGAGTGATGTGAAAATGTCTGTGTTTATTTGATTAATTATATATGTATTAACATATTTCTATCCTGCCCTATATTATATGATCTCAGAGAAGCACAGAATAAAATCATATTTAAACAGTTAAAAAGTTTAGAACAATAAAAAGTGTTTAAATAATCTAAAAGCATTTAAAACAATTTAACAATATAAAAAAAGTTAAAATAGTTTTAAAACCATGTATGTGTAACAGATTTGGAAGATACAAGACTAAATGTTACGGCATCAAGACGGAGGTCCCCTCTTACCTAACCTGTCCCATGAAGGCAAAGGTGAAATAGCCCCATTGAGAAAGCTGGCTTTCCGATTTGGGGTAGAGTATTTGTGCTGTCTGTATATTGTTAAGACCATTGCTCTTCAGGCCAGTGATCATGAGAGTTTGTAGTCCAGCAATAGGTTTCCCACTCTTGTGTAAACCCTTGAAACAAGTTTCCGTGGGCTGCAAGGTCTTTAGACAGAGGTTTTGCACCTTCCCAGAAAAGCCTTTACTGGCACACTCCACCACTACTGTTGTGACGTGTCAGGAGATGGCTACAGTTATTTTCCCTTTCTCTGTAGGTTTGCCCTAACGCAGTGGTTCTCAACCTGTGGGTCCCCAGATGTTTGTGGACTTCAGCTCCCAGAAGCCATGAGCATTGACCATAGTGGCTGGGGCTTCTGGGAGCTGAAGTCCACGAACATCTAGGGACCCACAGGTTGAGAACCACTGCCCTAATGTATTATGGCTCTGGCAGAGATAGCCTGCTGCTCTCTGCATCCAAGAAGCTATTGATGCAAAGGTTTTCAGAAGCCTGCTGCAAATCACTTTCTAGTTATGGAAATTCGTCTTCTTCCAAAGTCTGAACCTTTGCAATTCTGCAGAAGTACTTTTAATATGAGTGGCAATGGGACCATGGGTTAATTTAAATTAAAAATCCGTGAGGGTGGTTTCTTTTGCTTTTAAATAAAACAAAAGTAAGTATGAATTTCATGGGGTCACCATAAGTCAATAGTTGACTTGAAGGCTAACACACATAAGCATGCACACTAGTATTCACACATACACACCCATACATAGACAGGACATATCAATACATTTTCCCTCCCCTCCCTTTTATAGCAGGAGTGAGCAATTACACAGGACTGGGTGCCATTTGCCACATGCCACAGGCTGCACCCACCCAATGGGGCTCTCAAATACCTCCTTGTTTGGCCAGAGTGGCAAACAGGATTGATGCAATATGCCTTACCTTCCCAGTTTGGCTAGCATATGGTTGAAAACAGAAGTGTGGAGGGGAATTTGAGGGGGGGGATTGGAAGAGTGTGGAAAGATGTTGTTATATACTTTTCCACCTTAATGGCCTTAATGTAGGCTGTAGGTAAAAACTGCCCAAAACTGCACCCCCAAAATACACTATTTTGGAGGATTCATGGGGCTTGCAGGGACTGGTGTGGACTCTGGGGGAACAGAAGTGGGGTTTGAGGGTTCCATTTTCCCATCCTTGCTTAATAGTTAAACCACCCCTTTGTCCCCTCTTGTGGTTCCTCACTTCCTGTTACCATGGGCGCATTTCACAATGTACATGTCCACTGGCTGGATTATTTCAGTTGTCTATTCTGTAGCAGGGACATCTGCCCTGTCCTCCCACACTGATTCTGACTGCCAGTGATCAGCTCAGCTCTTCATCTCGTCTCTTGACTCAGATGATCAGTAAGACCGTCTTATCTCCAAACCACCTGTTTTCAACCCTTCTTTCTCTCTTCTCTCCTTTTTTCAGCCACCTTTTAAAATTTTCCTTCTTCTCAACCATTCCTTCTCTCAGTTGCCATTCCCTAGGACCTACTTTTGTGATTCTCTCTCTTCAAAACCTCCAGTCTTCGTGATCATGCTTGCCTGTGGCCTTGTTCATTCTATGCCACACATACTATTTCATGTGGAGACTTTAAATAAGAGGCTATGGCATACTCTTTGAAAAGCAGGCCCTGTTTAATTTGTAATTTCTGATTTGTTTATGAAGCACTTAAAGAGAAAATGATGCAGGTTACAGCAAACAGGGGTAAATCTAGCTGCTCTTTTGAGCCGGTAAACAGGATACACAAGAAAGCATTTCCGTTCCAGATATTCATGTTGTGCGTGAAACGACAATGGCATGGTTATTTTCAAGTTAAGCGACAGGCACATTAGGCAGCAGACCACTTTGTTGTGAACAGGTTTGTTCATCTGCATTGTTCATTTAGCATTAAAATTTCAAACATCCAGTTCTTGTAAGGAAAGGAAGGAAAATAAACAGGAAAAAAAGTAACATCCTGTGTTATAAATATTTATAGCTTCTCCTTTAGTAAGGGTCTTTGTTAATTTCTCTACTGTTTGCCTCTTTGTATACGGACTCAATAGCTAATATTATGAGGAGATCTGAGACACAGAAAGGGTTTTTGGAAAAGTGGGTTGTGGTTGAGGCAGTGGTTTCCAGTGCACCTACCACCTGCTCTTGAACAAGGACAGCTGGTGGCTTTTAAGAGACATTGAATCAATATCATAGAACTCATTAGCTTCAGTACAATGGTGGGTCATTGGTAAAATAAATTTTGCTGAAGTTTTGGGTGTTTTCATGTGACTTTCATGGCCACTAGTTGGATAGTGTCCATTCCTCCATCCAGAACAGTTTTGAAACAGGGGACTTTTTTTTCTAAATACGTCCTGTTTTTTAAAGAAGAGTATGATCCCTTTTGACAGACTTGTATCTGAAGAAGTGGGCTACAGTCCATGAAAGGTCATATTATGTAATAAATCTGTTTGCTCTGAACAAACCACAAGCAGTACTTTTTGTTGCTTTTTGGAAAAGGAAGGGAAAAAGACAATTCATAGTTTCCTTACACATGAAATGTATTTACTTGTTTGTTTGCTTCAATGCAATATGATGATGATATTATTAACAGTAGTATTCAGAGAGGCTTACAAGTAATAAAAAACATAGCATATCAATATCAAAAAAACAGTAAACAGGACTGAAGGATGGCAGATCATTTTAAAACCATAAATGTGGGAGAAGGGACTATATATCTATATCAATATCTATATCTATATATCTAGGTGCGCGCGCGCGTGTGTGTGTGAATAATATAAAAATCAAAGTTTTTGAGTTTGTGTGGGTCAGACAAGCGAAGACCTCATATAATTGGCTGTGTCAGGCGAGAAGACCTCATATGATCGGCTGCCTGAGAAGATTCTGTGGAATCCTGGGGTTTGCCGTTTAGGGAGGGGCCTTTACAATTCTCAGCCAGAGAGCTCTTGGGCCTCGGGCTGGTTGCTGTGGAGACGAGGCCTAGTAGCAAGGAGAAGGCCAGTGTATTTCCTCAGGAAACCAACCTCTGTATGTTAACAACTCTGAATACAGATTGGATTGGAGAATATGGAGAAAAGTTACAGGTACTGGACAAGGCAGTTTGGGAAATTAGAGACACAGGATGTCAAATCTGAGTATTTGAACCACATCTAATTCCTAAGGCAAGATAAGGTAATTCCTAAGGTATTTCTAACAAGTATTACCTATGAGAAAATAAAATCTTGGGCAACACTAGTTATATACACACACACACACACAATTTAGTATGTTAGGGAAAGCATTCTGGAAGCAGGAGTTGGATGGATCTTATGGGTACCTGCTGTCCTGTTGTGGCAGTTTAGGCACAGGCTGGATCCATGCAGGGTGAGAGACAGGGGCTGCATGTTGGCCTCCCTTCCTTTGAAAATCCCTTTAAGGGATCTTGGGGGTCTAAGGGGAAGCTGAGCTCAGGAACTACCTGTTGCCTCACTCCCCAGTGGCATAGAGAGATGCACCATGCCTGGCACCCATGTGTTATCCCCTTTACTGCCATCCTGCTGTTTTCGAGCAGGCAGGCTGGGTGTTGCAGGCATCATTCAGCAGTCAGACTGGCCAATAGATGGATCCTTGCTCTATGTGGTGCCAGGATTCTAACAGCTTTAGCCAACGAAATTGTTGCCATTTCGACTCCAGTAATGTTCTCTGTATAATTTATGTGCTTGTTTTACCAGATTGAGGCTCATGTTCATCTCCCATCACCCCATTCACCTGCTACTTTAAAAAAATAAATAAATAGGGAGGAAGGTTAAAACAATATGTATAATATTGCATCTCAGGGAATGGCATTCTACAACCAGGAATTAAGTGATCCTGTGCCTCTTTGACAGTCACCTAAGGTTACCTGGCAGTGGGTACCCAAAAGTGTGTCTCTGAAGCCGATGTTAAATTTTGAGCAGATGATTATGAAAAAAGATAGTCCTTTAAGTGCATTGGTTTCAAACTGTGTAGGACTGTAAAGGTTAAAATTAACTCCTTGAATTTAACTTTTAAAAATGTACTGTAATCCAATGCAGTTCTCTTAAAATTGCTGTTATATAATCAGAATTACAGATTGCAGTTAGTTCCCAAGTAACTAAGCATAATGCAGAATGAATACAGCTAAACATCTGGCAATTGTCTCCCGAACCAGTTTATGTTTCTAGGTTGTCTTCAAGGGCAGTAAAATGCTTTATTAATCTGGTAAAATAAGTTATCAAACTGTAATAAATAGAGTTTTTCCTCAGAGTGAGTATCTCTGTCTAACAGTATCTCTATACTTTACACGTATAGAAACTCTAGAAAAAGTCAGTACTTAAAATGCACTTCTGTTTGTGTTCAGAAGCAAGTCTTTAAAGATTTAATGGTGCTTAGTCTACTATATAAAAGTCAATGTTTGTGAGTTTGTCTGTTTGCGTCAGTCAGGTGAAGACCTCATATGATTGGCTGAATGAGGTGAGAAGACCTCCTATGATGGGCTGGCTATGAATGGAGATTCTATGGAATCCTGGGTTGGCAGTTCAGGGAGGGGCCTTTAGAATTCTCAGCTGAGAGCTTTTGGGCCTCAGGCTGGTTGCTATGGAGATGAGGCCTACCATCAATAAGGGTGCCAGAAAATGTTTCGGAGGCACATGTGAGAAAAATTGAAGTGACATACGCAACATAGCCCATTTCCACCCGACACTGTCATAGTGCTATTATTTCACTTTCAACATCCCATGGAATCCTGGGATTTGTAGTTTTAGGCACAGGCATTTAAGAATTATCAGCCAGAGAGGTCTTTGGCCTCAGTAAATTACAAACCCCAGAATTCCACAGGATGTTGAAAGTGGAATAATAGCACTATAACAGTGTAGTGCAGAAATGGCCGTAGTTACAAGGTCTTCTTGGCTCATACAGTAGATTGTATGGGTTCCATATGTGAGGAATCTTAAGGCTGAAATTCAAAACAAAAAAATGGTTCCAGAAAAACGTAAAGCCATTGCACAAATTCAACAGAAAGGGGGAAAAAAGCCAGTACATCAACGTCACCAGACAACACAGATTGGATTGGGGACTATGGGGAAAAGTTACAGGTACTGGAATAAGCTGGTTGCCATGGAGATGATGTCTAGCAGCAAGGAGGAAAACAGTGTATTCCTACAGGAACCCAACCTCTGAATGTTAACAACTGAAAAAAGATTGGATTGGGGAATATGGGGAAAAATTAGAGGTACAGAAATAGGCTGGTTGCTATGGACACAAGGCCTAGCAGCAAGGAGGAAGACAGTGTACTCCCTCAGGAACCCAAACTGTGTATGTAAATAACTCTGAATACAGATTGCATTGGGAAATATGGAGCAAAGTTACAGGAAATGGAGAAGACAGTTTGGTGAGTTCTTAAGAGGAAAATAAAAACCCTGGGCAACACGCTAGTATCATATGAGCCTCCAACCCACTGAACACAGTGCAAATTTACTTCTGTTGGAAACTGAACTACCTGTTTTTAAAAATAATACCTAAGCAGTTAGACCGAGACTGAACACATTTACAGCTGGCTCTTCATGTTTGTTGCTATGTGCCTTCAAGTCATCTGAGTTATGGTAACCCTCTCCTAGGGTTTTCTTGGAAAGATTTATTCAGAAAAGGTTAGCTATTGCCCTCCTCTTAAGATTGAGGTCACCCAGTTAGTTTCCATGGCCGAACAGGAATTTGAACTGTGGTCTCCTGGAGTCCTAGCCCAAGACTCAAAGCACTACATAGTGCTGATTCTCTTCTTTATTCTTCCTTTTCAGAAATTAGTTGAAGTGTAGAACTGATACCACCTCAGTAGAACAAAATCCTCTGTTTCCAACTAACCAGGTATAATCCATTCTATGGAAAGCCTTATAATACTGCAGCTTCTTTTGCTTTCCTGAGATTTTACAATAGGGGCATTAAGATCCACATGTAGTGATCTAAAGCTGGACGTGCAAGGTGGATTTCCAAAATGGATTATGATCCTCTGTCTCCCAAGACCAAATACAACTTTTCATTGCTGTGGAGACCATTAGCTAACATGTTAGCTAACAAGAGCATTTTTAATTACTTCTCAGTAATGAGAACAGCATTTTAATACAGATGGATAGCTACAAAACGAACTGAAAGAGTATGGAAAATACTCTTTCCATACTCCCAGCCCCATTGGAGCCATTCCGATTTTTAACATGTCTGCAGCAGTTGTGAACAAGAAAGAGAAAGCTGGACCTGATCATAGTATACAAGTGATGAACAACAGGAGATTAGAACAAGCAGTCTGATGCCAGGAAGTAAATAACAGGAAACGTGCAGAGAGGTCACAGAAGTAAAGAGTAGGAGCTCTTTGTCTTAAGAAACGATCTATCTCTTATTCATGATGCCCTTGCAGAATAGGCTATTCCTGGTTTTCTTAGCCGTATTTCCCAATGGTTGAACTAACTGCTGGAGGGGGGCAGGATTGGGGGGGGGATAGATGTGTTCTAAATGAAGAAAAGAAAATATGGTTTTCCACACTGCATGAAAGTTGAATGAATGCTACTAAGAGGAACTATTGTAATTGTAAAAGTTACTATTTTAGTATATAGCACAAGTCTGCAGTGTGCGCTCACAGAATGTATTAGGCTGAAGTCGGTTCCTTGTTTTCGTTCAGCACAAGAGATGCATGAACTCCCTGGATGAGGAATGCAAGTTGACGTGCCTTGGTGTACCTAATTAAGCTTTTGGGCCACACCAAATAATGTCTGAGAGACTGGCCCTTTCAAGATCTGTGATGTAAGCCTTAGCTTAATGGTTTGCTGCTGTTGAGAGGAAATAGCAAGAGTTAATACAAGGCACTGGGGGGGGGGAGAAAGAGCTGGAACCTTTTGCTCCACCCAGAATATAACATGGTCCCCCTCACCCTTTCAGACCACATCTTCTCTCTCCCTTGTGAAATTTCACAAGCATTTGGTAATTTGATCATTCAGGTAACCCTTCCTTTCCAAAATCCTGGTTTGAGAACTATACTGAGGAGAGACCCTGTACAGTGTAGCCAAGTCTGCCTGCACTTCAGTATGTGCCCCTCTCTAATCAAGGTTCTTCCACATGTTGAAGCTTATCTGTTACGCTGCTGGTGACAGAATATGTCTCTTTCTTTTGAAAGCCAGGATTTCCAGATGCATTGTTTCACTTGCTTTGGCAGCAAGAAAAATCAAAACCAATTTATTTGTTGTATACTATTTATGTTTTTGTCCTTTCATTTATGTTGCACATGCATTTTATAAAGTACATACTGTATATTCTTTTATTTTTGAGATATTATGGCCCTTGCCCCCTCTTAAAAAGTCTGAATGATTAGTGTGCTTGCAGAATGCTCAGCGTATATTACATATGCTGTTTTATACTATTTTTGTTTTGGTTAACTCTAGCCGGTTTGACAAGACAGGAAGGAGCGGCAGGAATAACTAAGACAGGAATATGTGGTTGCCCTGGTTGTAATATTTCCATCTACGGGCACTCATATAAGATACTTAGAAGCTAATCGGAGAACACATCTTGTTGGAGACAAATTATCTTGTGCCCAGTGGTGGCAACACATTACTGTTAAATAGTTGTAAGTCAATTTGAAACTAGGTCACTAGTGTGATATAGACAATATATAAGTTATACTACTGATACTGTAACAGAATCCTAGTTTCTGTAAAATGTCCATTGTTAATATTGTTCCCATGTTGATTCAAGCAGTTGCAATTTTATTACAAAGTACTATGGCAGTATTAGTATTTAATTCAGTAGTCTGACTCTGTATGACCCAACAGTGATGACATACATATATAATCCAAAGTACAAAATTTAGTTACCAAATGCCTTCCCATTTTACTGGACATCAGACATCCCTCTGATGTTTTTGCAGTACTGTGATCAGTATAGCGTAAATCATTTTTTTTTAAAAAAAAAAAAGATTAACCCAATGTCCTGATTAAGAGTTCAAGGAGTACTGGCAGGAGTCTGAAGGTGTTCATAGCCACATCCTCTTGTTCATTATCTGGGGTCATACTCAGTTCACTGTGAGCTTATCAGGAATTGGAACGCCATCCAACTCTGTTAAAGGCATTCACCATGCCTATTTACACAACTTAGCACTAAAATGAAAAGGAGACAGCAAAAACTACAGGCCCAGGATTTGTTTGTTTGTTTCAATTTTATTACATAGCCCTCTGCAGATGAAAGGTAAACAGTATCTTGGGGGAAAAAAAGTGGTAAAACAACCGTATAGTCCTGACCCTCACATCTAGATTTCTCAGGCTTTGGCAAACTGAAACTCCATGATTCAAAACCATCTGAAGAAGAATTTACATGACAACATTTATGTTAATTCCCCTTGGCTATGGTGAAAGCAGATTAAAAGATAACAGAGGCAATATGTAATACACATCCTCAGCATTACCTTTAAAAACTGGTTCCTCTGTCAATCCTTCCAAAAGAAAAACTCTTTCCCAAAGAAAGAGAAAGATCTGTGTTTGTCTTTGAAACACAACATTCAGAATGCGGTCTTGCTACAAAGACTTTCCTTGGTAACTAAACTAATGGATATATTTTCTGTAACTATATCTAATGTTTAAGATAAATGTTTATTAAGCTTCAGTAATTGCTCAGTTCATTTTCCTATCATAAGGGAAGATTTTTTTCTCTGAGGCTGAAAAATATGATTTGTTACCCATATAGATATCTGCTCAGACTGTCTCTAGTCTGTTGTGGGTTTACCGGGTTTTGAGGCCGTGTTCTATTAGTATTTTCTCCTGACGTTTCGCCTGCATCTGTGGCTGGCATCTTCTGAGGATATGGTGGCATGGAAGTGAAACAGAGTATATATACTTGTGTAGTCCCTTGGGTGGGAAGGAGCAATTTGCATGTGTTACAGTTGACCTATTGTTAAATGGGATATCTCCCAGGGTGTACTGTTAGTCAGGGTATCAGAACATGTTATAACCAACCTGGAACACAGAATGCTTTTCGAAAGCACAGAAATTCTGGATCATTCTGACACCTACTATGTCAGACTGCACAGAGAGGCCATCAAAATCCATAAACACATGGACAATTTCAACAGGAAAGAAGAAACTCTGAAAGTAAATAAAATTTGGCTACCAGTACTGAAGGACACTAAAATCAAGACTCAAAAACATGCCAATGAGCACCACCCAGACCCTGGAGGTCCCTCTATAGGGAACAACACAATGGGCTGCTAATGTACTTAATGCACTGTTAGCATATCCCCTTACTAACAATACACCCTGGGGAATATCCCATTTAACAATAGGCCATTACACAGGCCAACTGTAACACATGCAAATTGCTCCATCCCACCCAGGGGACTACACAAGTGTATATATTCTGTTTCACTTCCATGCCACCATATCCTCTGAAAATGGCAGCCACAGATGCAGACGAAACGTCAGGAGAAAATACTAATAGAACACAGCCTCAAAACCCGGAAAACCCACAACAACCTATGGATTACGGCTGTGAAAGCCTTCGACTTTATATTTCTAGTCTGTTTGGTGGAATTTACTTGCAATGAACTGCACATAGGATTGCAGTCGAGGAACTTTAAAAATATCCCCAACTCACATAGAAAACACTTTCCCATTCAAAATATTGGGTAATATCTTGTGGAACAGAACTCAAACATGGTTTTCCCTAATGTGGTTTTCCACTAAAGTTCAGTACTTGGAGTTGTTTTATTAGACATATTTTAACCAATGCCAGTTCAGTCAGTAGCAAATTAATGCAAATAATATTTTTTTAGGCTTTCTGCCATCACAAATGTTGACATACTCTCACACTGTTGACCAAACTTGTAACTTGGAAAGAAAATGTATATAGAAGCTGTGCCAGGAATAAAGTGTCTGAAACAAAGTGGTCTGGTTTTATTTTAGTTGTTATAGGACTGTGGCTTATATATGAAACAAAGACTATTTCCTGTGTCAGGTTTGAGAGTCTTCTGTTGCACTATTAAGTGCAGCATAAGTTTTTTCCAGATCATACCCTTCTAGCCCTACTCATAGCTCTGCTCCTATGGAAACAATCTTGCACCAACCTCCCCCACCCCCTAGTAACAGCCAAACTTCTTTGTGTCTGTGAAATATTTTTAGCTTTTGGTGAAGTACCTCGGGTGCTGTGGCTGCTTCTGTCACTTCTCTCTTTTTATTCAGAATATGTATTTCTAATTACAGGAAACCCCCACTTTTCAACACTCCATGATCTGATGATTCACTTTTTTGACTCTTCCAAATTAAGGACAAGTTCCATAAATTCAGTAGGGTTTCCACTCTTTCATCAATTCTTCTTGCCTATGGAGGCTTGCTTTGGACCACTCATGTGCATATCTGCTGCTCACAAAGCAAGCAAAGAGGGGTGCCAAGCCAGCTGAGAGATTTTGCAAGCAGGGCACACGTGATTGGTCTCAAGTAGGCTCTGTAAGTCCTTCCTGCTCCCTTTAGAACAGTATATGGGTTCTGCTTTTTTCACCTAATTCTATTTTCTAATAGTGTTCCAGTCCCTAACCTGCCAGATAAATGGGGAAAACCTGCACAATTTCCAATGTGTTGGATTATAGGCTTCATTCCTCACCATTGGACAATATTGGTTGGAGCTTCTGGGAGTTAAAATTCATGAATGCCTGTAGGTTCCCTACTCCTGCTTTCTAGTACACATAACTGGATATTTGGCATAGCATCGCAAACTCTTTTGTATGAAAGACCCAACATCAACAGCACGGTGTGTCTTGACCAGGCAACCCTAGCTGGATATATCTTTTTCAAAAAAATTATCTTTTTTTAAAAATTATCTTTTTTATTTATCTTTTTTTGCGCAGATAGCTATTTTTAACCACATTCAAATAAATGCTGCTTTGAATAATAATATATTTATATTTTAATCAGTTTAGGTTTTCATCCTTCAATTATATTTGTGGGCTAAGTCCACACTAGTCTTATCTAGAATAAGCCGATTGAGATAAATGGGACTTTAATAACAACTTAAGTTACCTTGATTTCAATTGATCTTCTCTAAGTAGGAATTATTGTGAATTTAACCCTTTGTTTTTTTAAAAATCAGTGAAAAAGCTGCATGAAGTTAATAACAACAATGTCTATAGTCAAGTCAGTCATAATTTTATTATAGCTAGCAAACAGCCATTCTGCAAAGCTATTACAAATATCATCTTTGGTCTTTGCATACAAGCATAAGGCCAAAGCCAAGAATTTAGCAGTTCTAAAAGTTATGTATTTGTTACAATCTCCCAATAAAAAAGCACAGTTTCCCCAGGGTGACCACCCTGTCACCCTAGTCAACAATGGCAAGATGTATTTTCCCTTGATATCAGAATAATCACTACACTCTTTTGTGGACAATATTCTCCACATTTAAGGACTTATAAAAGGAGCCTCTACTTTCCTTAGAGGCAGCTTGAATGTTTCCCATCAGATCAGCAAAGAAAAGATATGTAGCCTTGTCCATGCAAAAGCCAGTTTTGTTTCAGTGGATGGTAAGATCAATCGTGTATGTGTGTGTGTGTGTGTGTGTATGTGTACACATGTATTTAGAAGATTAAAGGAGGAGGCAGCGGCAATATGTACATGCAGTTTATTTGATAAACAGCTTGCTATATCAGATATTCAGAACTGCATCGCAGTATCTTTAAGGCAGTGTAGCAAGGTTATCATTATCTTATAATAACCAAAAGTCAATAAGAGAGGGACTGCATACCCCCACGTTTGCAACAGTAGAGAGGATCTTTCTAGGAGGTAGGGCCCATTTTCTCTACAAATTCTGATGTCTCTGTAAATATCACCTTTAGCCAATAGAGCAGGCTTCCAGACTGGTGGGCACCTGTATTAGTATCCCTGCTTTGCCCCATTGATCAAATAGGCATCCTTCCAAATAGTTGGCTCTCAGCTGTAGTGGTCCCCATCTATAAAAAAGGCCCCGAGGATGATCCAACTAATTATAGACCCATCAGCTTTCTTGATGTTTCCCGGAAAGAAACTGGAGGACTAGATAGAGGAAAATCATTACTTGCACTAGAGTAAGTTGGTTTTCTTATAGTGTGACCAACACTTGACCATTGCTTCCTCCTAAAGCATGTAATAGGTAAATAATTTGTTGAGTCTCTCCAAAAAGATTTTTGTTGGTTTTCTTGACTTAAAAGTGATGTTTGGTTGCATCTTTAAGAAACATCTGTGGACCAGGCTACAAACTTTAATTTACATTTGATTTACAGTGATTTACAAGCTTTGATTTACACAGTAAATATTGCATTTCTTTTAGCCATTGTTGCATTAAATGAGCCCCAACTTTAATTTACATTTGATTTACAGTGATTTACAAGCTTTGATTTACACAGTAAATATTGCATTTCTTTTAGCATTGTTGCATAAAATGAGCCCCACTTGATTTATAGGAGTTTTGGTTTGTTGGTTTTGTTACATTGTATATTCACAACTCAAGCTGGCACCATGCTGTGAATACTGTACTGCCACAGATAATGTATGCCCACTGAATAAATTTATGTGCTACAGTGCTTTTCAGGAGTGGTTTGTTGATAGAATCTTGTTAAAATGTAAGATTTATGATTAATTTCAAATTCAGATTTTCTTTAGGACCTTGTAAGTAAGGAGGTTGTCAGTCTATTACCCTGTACATGTACTTAGTAAGTCCCCCAGATTTCAGTGGGGCTTCTTCCCAAGCAAAAGACTGTAGCCTTTAAATGTTGTCAATTTGCAGGTACTATAAGGTTTAGACATTTTATATGATGAATGACCAAAAGAATAACTTGACCACAGTGGATGCATGACTGCAGAGCACATTAGTGACTCTTGACATATAGGAGAGCCCCAGGGAATATTTTTCTGAAGGGTTTTTTTCAGTTTTTTTATACAGTTCCTTCAGAACCTGCATGTTCCTTTCAAACACAATCTCTTTCTCTTTCTTCCCCCCCCCCACATACACACACACATGCTTACATATTTGAAAGGAACTGACTTTCAAGAATAAAACCTATTTAGACCAAAACCCCAAACAAATACCTCAGTCTGTTGCACCTGCTTCAGTCAACATTATTGTTTTCTAGTACTTATTATTCAGGTCATTGCTTCTGTCAGTCTAAAGACAATAAGGGAAATCTGGCCCATTCCTTTTTGTTTGTTAAGAAGATCGAAACTGTTTCTTCTTTTATTCTTTGGAATAAGGTAAAAGCCACTGGGTGGTCTTGTTCGATGAACTGTAAAGGAAGCTAATCAATACTGTGATATAGAATTAATTTATTCTGACAAGTAAACCCTTTTCTGAGGCTAAAAGAATTCCCATTTATCTATTCAGTTTATTTTTTCTTGTGCATGGGCTATAGTGTGAGCGGTCAGTACCTGTACTGTACCCATTTATAAAAGGGTAAGGGCTCCATCCTGTGGACTGTAGAACATAAATGCATTCAGACGATTGTTGTTGTGTGCGAGTCGTTTCTGACTAAGGTGACCCTATCACAGGGTTTTCTGTGAAGACCACTGAGTGGCTTTCCATGGCCAAGCAGGGAATCGAACCCTAGTCTTGAGGGTCGTAGTTCAACGTTCAAACCACACCATTCTGGCTATCCAGACTATCATACTTGTGACTTAAAAAACTAAGATGTGAACAACTTAAGTAGTGCATACACCCTCTTTGTACCTTCTTTCACACCAGACTATGATTAAATCATTCACCAAGGCCCTTGGTTTATCCTTTCATAGCATGCTGCAGTTAACCCAGAAAATCTCTCATTAAATGTAATTTTCCATTTCATTGAAACCAAGAGACTAGTCTTAAGTTGGCTTTAGACCCATACTTGTTCCAGAACTGGTAACCAGACTTTTCTGGTTTTGGACAAAATGAAAAATATGCTTACTTCAAGGCATCTCGGTTTAATTGTGGCATGCCAACAAAAGGACAAAAGGCTCATTCACATCCTAATTTATGGAGCTGTATAGGATCGTCTGAACCAGGTCATAATGCTTTATAATTTTTTAGGAAAAAATACAGGATAATTTTAAATATACTTTTAAATGTCAACATTTTAATTTTTATTACCAAAAACTATATTTCTCTTTTTGAAAGAGAGAAATTTATTGTTCAGGAGAGAATAGGTATGCACAGGAAGGAGGTGCATTGTGCTATAGACTTCAAGGTGATGCAGGTACAGAAAATATCACTCTGAAGACTGAGATGGAGTGGTCTGGCAAGACTTTTCACTTGGCAAAAGAGGTTGGATACCAGCCAGAAGATACATTTCATTCAATAAATTTTGTGTAATCAGCATTTGAACTGTTCTGAAGAACTAGAATTTATGAGGTCACTCTAAGTACTGTGAAACCTTAATGCAAAGAAGTGGAAGAACATGAAAAATGTAGCTTTCTAGAAAATGCGCATATGTTTAGAAATAATTCAGAAAAATATATGAATAGGAATGAACATATATCAATATCAGAGTGCAGATTTTGCCACCTTCCACCATTATCAGGGCAAAATGTAGTCTTTTGGGCTGCAGGTAAGGCTTGGTTCTGTTCAGAGAACCAAAAGATGCATGACATCACTTTCATGCCTCTGCAGGGAATCTCTGTTTCTCAAGAAAGATGGCATATTTCCAGTCCAGTTGGAAGTAAAAATCTCATTTGGGCCAATGTGAAATTGCTTTATAACCACTGCAAAACTGTAATGTAATATTTTTCAATGAAAATTGAGTCCAACCCTATCTTTTAAATTTCATATATTTAATAAATTTGTTTTTTGAGTCTTGTCCTAGTCTTACACTTTAATCACCACACCGAGTAGCTGACTAATACCAGCAGGCAATTGGCAGGAGTGTTCTCAAATTACTTAATCTGGACTAAATTGTAATCCAATCAATCTCTTGTACATGGCAATATTATCCAACCAAAAACTTTTGTTACCTTTTTTGTGCCTCTTGAAGAAATGAGGAATAAAAATGACAGAACTTTGTGGAGTACCTGACACCCACATTGGAGAAAGTAGGCACATGCTGGCTAGCGGCAGTTTCTGGCACCATAAATTGTCCTGAAGGAGCCTTTTTTGTTCTCATTGCTTCTCTCAAGATTAGATGACATGGTATTTTCCTAATAGTTTGAGAATTCACATCATTCTTTAATTTGGGTCCTTTAAAACATATTCTTCTAGCTATGTGAGATCCAATGGGACTATCTTTTTGCAATAGTGAGGTTGCATGCTTGTGGGAGGCAGAAGGCTGTGCTGATGGTAGCAGGGCTGCCAGTAAGGTCTCCCGTGTCAGACAGAGTTTTGCTGTGGAGCCAGACTAAATGTGCCAGACACCTTACTGGGCAGCATCCGTAGCATGTGTGTGTGTCTCTGTCTGTGTGTATGTGAGACACTGGCAGAGGGTTTCTCAGAGACAAGGACAGTGGCTTCATAGCTAACATTTGTTAGTACTGCACAGAAGGGGGCATGGTAAGATCCTTTTGAATGCCTTTTACAATGAAAACTCTATGATGAGATAATCCAAAATCAAATAAGAGATAGTGCCTGCAGATGACACTCCCAGGATGGAAGGCACTCAGTGAGCTACTAGGGAAAAGCAGAAGACACATACGAGTAGCACTGTGGCTACTGAGCAACTGACTCAAGCGGAAAGGACATTCAGCTGTTGATGTGTGTGGAAGTGAACAGAAAGTCCAAAGCTGCACAACACGTAAGGATATGGAATGGAAAAGCGTGAATCAGGGGAAACTAGACATAGTAAAACAATAAATGGAATGTATGCACATTGTACTACTTGGGGTCACTGAGCTAAAGTGGAAGGAATGGGACATTTTGAGTCAGATAATTACACAGTGTTTTATTCAGGAAATGAAAATCTAAGCATAAATGGAGTAGCATTAATAGCGAAGAGAACTGTAGCACAAGCAGTCCAGGGATATAACTTAAATTCTGACTGAATAATATCAATAAAATTTGAGGGAAAACCCATCAATATTACCATAATCCAGATTTAAGTCCTAACTACAGAGGCAGAAGAAGAAAAAACTGAAAGATTCTATTCTGGAGTCCAGGAGGAAATTGATCACATACCAAAACAGGTATGTGTTGTTAATCATAGGTGATTAGGATGTACAAGTAGGAGACAAAGCAGAATCAAAGATTGCAGGAAAATTTGGCCTAGGATGAAGAAATGAAGCAGGAGAACAACTGCCTGAATTTTGCAAGGATAACAGTTTGTTCATTGCAAACACATTCAACCAAAGAGGAAACTCTATACATGGACATCACTTGATGGCCAATATAAAAGTCAAATAGACTACATAATTGGAAACACGGGTGAAGAAGTTCTATTTTTCAGCAAAACCAAGACCAGGAGAAGATTGTGGCAGAGTCTGGATGAAATCCCAGAGTGGATTCTTTGGCGTGAAACCACAAGCCACCACTGGCAGCTAGGTGATAGTAGACCTAGGTAATGGGACTTAACGATATTATGCACACACGCACATGCACATGCACATGCACACACACATATCCTTTAGATGGCCATGTGTATTATTACTGAAGTTGTAAGGCATGCAGATGCTTCTTCATTCATGATATGTTTGAGCAACAAGTTGCCAACTTCCATTAAAAATAAGAAATAATCTGAGCATCCTTATTTTTTTGTATTCGTACCATAGTATTATCATGATTATGGGAATAAAATAGTATTTACTTTCCTGCCTTGAAGCCAAATACATTTCCTTTGACATAAGCACAGTTTTGTTATAGAAGAGGAAAATGTATTGCTAAAGCAAAATGCAGGCAGCCTTCCATATTCGCGAGTTTCACTTTTGTGGATTTGATTATTCACGGATTATTTGCTGTCACCTCGGCTGCCTCCCTATGTCATTTTTAATAGGCACTGCAAACCTTGTGAGACTGAGAAACTATGCGCAAGGCTTGTAAGTCCCTATTAAAAATGGTGTGGGGCAGCAGTGGAGGTTGCAGTAAGCCCACCAGCCACCCACTTCTGCCTTGTGAAGGAACCCTGTTGCCTCAAAGGAATCCATGGTGGGTTGAATATGGCGATCATACTTTTTTGTCTGTTAAATATGGTTTGGGAGGACCTAGAGTTATTCATGGTTTTTCCACTTTCATGGGAGTCCTGTACCCCTAATCCTGGCGAATGTGGAGGGATGACTGTAGTAATAAAGAAATAAACATCTAGAACCATGTATTTTATTTTATAAGTCCTCTATTATATTTTTAAAATGAGATTGAGATTAAAAACTCAATGCTTTAATGAGTAGTACCATCTCAAGTGGGTCCCAACATCCACATGCATCATTTTCTCTTCCTTCTCATGCCACCACCCACATGCAGGATCTTGGACTTCTGTGCTGAGCTTGAAATGTGGTTACACTACTGACTGGCAGAAATTGTTTGTCCCTGTCCTGATAGCTAACTGATTTAAGAAAAAGGAAAGATAACATGGGAGACAAATAGCAAACAAACAAACAAACAAACAAACAAACATTTATTTATTTATTTATTTATTTAAAAAAAATTAAAAAATGGTCCAGCTGTGTCACTGATAGATTACCACCAAAGGACTGTAATACTTCATTAGAAAAAAGGTCTCCCAACCTTGCTCTGCTTTATAATGTGGAAGCTGTTCATTTGCAAGAATCTTGCAAGGTTTGGGGTGAACATCTGAAATGCACCATGTGTATGCGGCAGATCAGAAGTTGGGATGACTAAAACTTGAGCCTTCCAAACCATGGGGCCCTTTCACAATACAGCTGTAGCAGTATATTCCACTTTGTCTCTCCTGCTTCCATTCTATGACTTGCAATTTAGGGAGGGATATTTAGAATTCTCAGCTCTAGTGCCTCATCAGGCTACAAACTCTAGGATTCCACAGGTTGTTGCCATGGTAGTTAAACTGGAATCATAGGGCTATATAACTATGTAGTGTGAAAAGGCCCATGGTTTTTCATTTTTTCATCCAGGTTGTTTGATGAGAGAGAAGGGTACTCTTTGTGGAAGGAAACTAGATAGTCAGCAGCAAGATGTGACTATAAACATCCTGGAACACCTTGTTGATGTCAACAGGGATTATGTAGTATCAGGATAACAATCCTCAAACAGGCTTTGAATCTTAATTTTAGAAGCATACTATCAATATAGTTATTAAATAGCTTATTATATTCCGGAGGTATGAAAGTGGAGAAAACATAAAACCAGGCGAGCTTTATAGCTCAGTGTATTGTAGCACAGCTCTCACT
The DNA here is from genome assembly GCA_948472985.1 of Iguana delicatissima. Taxonomy (NCBI): domain Eukaryota; kingdom Metazoa; phylum Chordata; class Lepidosauria; order Squamata; family Iguanidae; genus Iguana; species Iguana delicatissima. The sequence goes on from CAOKZL010001417.1 coordinate 229,094, forward strand.
CACACATTTGAGACTTAAGGGTCTTCTGACTGCAGTGCAGTATGACTGATGAGAAGCTTCTCTCTGCATGCTAAGGAAGAAACAGCTGGTGGCTTAGGCGCCATTGAGAGGGGAATTACAGTGAAAGCTCAGAGACTTTTTTTAAAAAAAACTGTGTTCAGTATTCCAGTGATGCTGCAGTGACATAAAAAATAAAGGTACCTTTAAAAAAGCTGAGCCAAGTGACTGCTGCTGAAGACAAAAGGAGCTGAATATGCCTTTGCTCAAGATGAGGATGCAGCCTGCTTTTTTGTTTTGTTATGTTACCTGGATCCACAAGTGAACAAATTCATTTCAAGCCTTTGCACCATTTTTATGCCATAATTTAGGATACTAATCGATTTCAGCCTTATTTGCAGAGAAAATGAATATCTATCTGACTTTCAGTTCTCCTGTCTCTAGCTGTGTTGATGGAAATAATACTGCTGACCAATAATAATTAAGCTACTGCTGCTACTCTGACTTTTTTTTTTATTTGAAGAATTGTTAACATGGATATGATAACACGTGGAAGATTGTAGTTGGATCAGATTTGTTTTCACAGGGTTTTTTCTAGTAAAGCTATAGTTACAAGGTGCTTAAACAAACTTCAAAATCATGGCTGAAAAAGAGAGGTGAATGGGATTTGGATGTACTTGAAATATGATTGTTGATGGGTTTATTCACATCTCCTGGAAGATTTGCTGTTTTTGGTCAATTTCATTCAGAAGAATTGGGATTTTCTGTTCAGTCGTGCATTTTACATGTGCCGCCCAATATCCCTTCAGTGTCGGATGGAGATTAGGAATGCAAGGGTAATAGTAAACTCTAAATATTATTTCCTGCTATTGCTTTTCTGCCTCTTCTGTCATAGTTTTATGTTTTCTTCTTGTCTGCAGCAAAAGAATATTAAGTTTTTATGAGAAACTTGACACACAAGGGCTTAAATAGCATGAGATGTTAATTTTATATTTTAGTTATTCAATTGCTCTGTTATGCTTGGTGTTTATTAAGTTTTTAATGTTTCATTTCAGTTAAATACATATTGGATTTTATGTCATATATAGGATAATACCTTTGAGAGATGCATACACAATCAGATGTGCAAATGACCTTTCCAGATACTGTAATTTTTAACTAATTTTTTGCCTCTTAGGATAGGTGATCTATTGAATGCAGAAATGTATAATGATTTGGCTACCAGAAGGAAGAAAAACTTGAGGCCAAGCATATATGTTTTTAAGCTGTATCTGTGCCCTTCAGTGGCAAGGTCATCATGACAAGCATTAGCTGCTGGATCTTTTACATTATTACAGCCTGTACGAAAATTTTCAGAGAAATGATTAGATGCAGCTGTAAGGATGTCTTGACTACAAGTACAGTCCTGTGCATATATGTGGAACCCACTGAACCCAAGCATTAACAAAGAGTTGCACTGTCTGTGTGTATGTGCCTACCTGTGTGTGTGAGAGGGAGAGAGAACCTTCATAAATGTGCCATGCCTCTTGGTTCTCCCCTAACATAACATCTTCTCCTTGGACTTCAGATGTCTGATAAAGCTGTGTGTTCTCCGCAAAAACAAGCATGAGAATTGGTTGTGTTCATTTATTGCTATGTCTAAATCACTCTGTTGCCAAAATACAGTAGTGGATTTTGCTTAGTTGGAGGACTTACCCAGATATGCAGAAGAATATTTGTTTGCAAATTAACAGAGAAGAGAATGTTTTTAGGATTCTCTGCTCTCTGCCTTTTGAGTGCTGTTCAGCTATGGAATGCTGATAATGAAGGGGTTTTTTTTGTGCGGGGGGAGCAGTAGTAAAGTTATAGGGTCTGTTTGATATTGTAACAGCTTATAGATTCCTGGAGGTGGCTGTTAAGGTTGCGGAGAGTTATTTGCACCATGAAGTTAATCTCCCTCCCTGTACTGTACAGGAGAGCCTTGAGAAATGGGAAGGAAAAGGACCCCCCCCGGCTATATATATGTATATAGAAATCACCTAGTCTGACATGGATCTGCCTAGCTATGCGGATGGGCATCTGAGACTGTGTGAAAGAGACAGTTCTGGTTTGGTGAGCATCTCCAACATGTGGAATACCTCAATAGAGATCCCCTCTTTCCCTTTTGATAGATTGGTTTTAAATCTATGTTTACCTTGCTGTTCTTCTGGTCCTTTAATGGTACCTTTTTTAGTAGCTATAGTATAGGTACTACATCCTGACTGATCTTGAAGCTAAGCAGGGTCACCAAGATTGGTACTTGGATGAGAGACTGCAAATGAATACCAGGTGCTTTAGGCTATATTTCAGAAGAAGGAACTGGCAAAACCACCTCTGAGTATTACTTTTCTAAGAAAACCCAGTGAAATTCATAGAGGTTGACATAAGTTGACAAGTGATTTGAAGGTACCCATATGCACGCATGTTTTTATTTTCATTTCTGTTAATTTTGTATGGATTGTGTTTTTATTTAAATGCTTTGTTTTAAACAAAAAAGCAGGAAAAATATTATTAAACAATTAAGAACACATTAGCATTTGGGCTTGACAACTAGACTTGGATCTGAGCGCTTTAACACTATATACACTGGAGAAATTTTGGATGCTGGAGAAAGAAAAAGTTGCCCTTTTCTTTCACCAACTTGAAAACTTCTTTTTCTGTAAGTCCCAATCTGTGTAACTAGGTTCTTGTTTTGACTGGTTGAAGTTCTGAGAAATGCTCTTGTAACAGGCTCTTGACACAATGCAACATTTTACTGGGAAACTTTCTAGTGTTAACTGTGTTAATTTATGATTCTAACATATAATTGTCTTGCCTGCAACTTTACAGGAGCCCAGTAATAAACGGGTTAGACCTCTGTCTAGAGTGACATCACTAGCAAATTTGATTCCTCCTGTCCGAGCAACTCCTTTGAAGAGATTTGGTCAGACTCTTCAGGTAAAACCTGTTTACTTGTATAGTTGTTGGTTACCATTCAGCATGCACTATAAGATATACAACAGCTCTCATGTCTCTTTGCATGGAAATAACTGGAATATGCCTCACCATTATTCTGATGGAAATGCCAGTATAAAAATTTTTGAACATCCTTACATGCATAAATAGTTGTTTTAATTGGTTATCAACAAAAATTCAAGACAGTAAATACTGGAATAGGACCTCCTGGCAGTTTGAAATTTTAATTGGAATCAAGCAACTGGAACATTCCTATTCCATCTCCAATCTCTACTCCATTTTAAAACACTTGTTGAAAAATACTTCACTCATCTACTTATATTATGATTTAAATAAGCTCCAGCATGCTATATATTGCCTAAAAAATATGCATAGCTCAGTGAACTACCCTGATGTTTATGAACTGAGATTGAAATTGGACAGAACAAAGAACCAGTGTTGATCAGTGGTGTAATTACTAAATAATCAAAATAAATCTAATTTTTCTGCATCACTTTTTTGGAGAGAGAGGTTGCAAATGGAACTGATATGACCAAATGGCAGGAAAACATGGGTATGAAGCAAACATCTCCCATTCTTCTATAAATTATTCAGTTTGTGAAACTTGCGTGTTTGAGGAGGTAGTTTAGGTTGTAATGTCTTACCTACATAATTACTATAGAATGAGCTAACAGGTGTTAACACTGCACAGGCGAGAGATATGTTTGCTGTTAGTCTGTGTAGTTGGTGAACATGGGTGCAACAAGATGAAGTCCATAGCATAAACATGGTGCCAAAGTACTATGCGAGTATCCAGCCTATGGAGAAGAGTCAAAATGTATGTGGATTTCAGTGTGTGAATAGATACAAAATGTAGAAGACACAAGCAGGGCCAGGTCAACTGCCAGTTAAAGACAAGGGCCATTTCCGCACTACACTGTTATAGTGCTATTATTCCACTTTCAACATCCTGTGGAATCCTGGGGTTTGCAGTTTAGGGAGGGGCATTTAGAATTCTCAGCCAGAGAGATCTTTGGCCTCAAGAAACTATAAGCCCCAGAATTCCAGTTTATTGAAAGTGGAATAGAATCATAGAATCATAGAAATGTAGAGTTGGAAGAGACCACATGGGCCATCCAGTCCAACCCCCTGCAGGAACACCCTCAAAGCACTCCCAACAGATGGCCATCCAGCCTCTGCTTAAAAACCTCCAAGGAAGGAGACTCCACTACACTCTGAGGCAGCGTATTCCACTGCCAGACAGCCCTGACTGTCAGGAAGTTCTTCCTGAGATTCAAGTGGAATCTCCTTTCCTGCAGCTTGAATCCATTGCTCCTTGTCCTGGTCTCTGGAGCAGCAGAAAACAAGCCCTCTCCTTCTTCTACATGGCATCCCTTCAAATATTTAAACATGGCTATCATGTCCCCTCTTTCCTTCTCTTCTGCAGACAAACATACCCAACTCTCTAAGTCTATCCTCATAGGGCATGAGAATAATAGCACGATAACAGTGCAGGGCGAAATGGCTTAGGTTTCAGTTGTTTGTGACTGTTGATGCTTGCTGGACTTTTTTTTTAGCGTGCTCAAGGTGTGGAAATCTAGCTGGCAACCTTCTACCCTCAAATGTGGGATTTATGGAGTTCTTGATTTAGAAATGACTTCTGTGTGCAAAATGTCATTCTTTTGAAACAGTCTGTAAGAAAATGTCAAATAAGTAAATATCTTTTAATATATATATGTATATTAAAATCAGTAGTGTGTATAACTGCATTCATACACTTCACATGCAATATCCTCAACAGTTAGATTCTGACAGTAATATGTCTAAAGAGCAAAGCAAAAGCTGGTAAAACAAAAGCAACAGTTTCTCTTTTCCTGAATGATAAACATGTGTCTTTATCAGGTACAACTGTCTGCATACTAATGAAACATTTAGAGTGGGGGAAATTTGACTGCTGAGTCTAGTCACTGAACTGCTGCATTATTACTGCAACAGTGTCTGGTTTTTGGGGAGCACATAAACGTCAGCCCACTTCTTCTTCCCTGGCAAGGTGACTGCTCCTGGATCAGCTCTTTGTATACATATTTTATGAAGCTTCCAGAGGTGTTTTCTGTTGCAGCAAGAAGACAGATTTCTTCAGATGCTGCCAAGGAAAGCTTATGCCAGATAAGACCTGTCATTCTCTAAGGTGCCATGTGAACTCTTTGTTGTTTCTATGAAGCATCTACAGGCAAGTGGCATCCAGCTGTAGCCCTCCTGTGCTTTCTCCATTATTTTCCTTTTTTTAAATTTATGAATAGTTTTATACTGCTTTTTATTTTTACAATAAAATTCCAGAGGGTTTTCCAATAATATATGCTAACAAAATGCAATCAGATCAGTTAATTAATATATTTAAATCACTGGGGATAATAGGCTGGCTTAGTGATCAGGGAAACACTTGGGCAAACAAATGTGTTTTTAGTTGGCTGTAGAAATTGTCAGAAAAAGTTGGACTAAACCTCAGGAAAAATACTTTGTGATACAAGTTTAAATGTCATGTTCCTTTAATTGCTTTAATTGTTAAGTGCACCTGTGGAAAGGAATGTGACTGGAACTAGTTTGTGCTGAGTCATGCTGATGAGCGTCAGGTGCAGACAATGCAAGGGTTGGCCAGGATTGGCTAGGTGTCTGTGTAAAGGTAGCACAATCCCAGCCAACAACTGTACATGTTGTTGGATGCATGTTGCCAGAGGCTCTGCTGGAAAGAGCAAGCTAGATATGCCAGATTTTCTTGGCTGGCTTTTCTTTATTTTTCCCCTTGTTCTCGGGGCAATCGGTTATGGGCCCAGCCTTGCCAAGTTCTGGTCAGCTCTAGCAGTTCGGACCAGTTAAACCTATTGTGTTTGTGGCAGACAGCCTGTGAGACGGTCAGAGTCTCGGCTAGTAAACTGTGGTGGGAGACTTTTTCCTGCAGCAGAGAATAAGCAGCTGTTTTGTTTTTGCCTAGCCAGTGTTTGTTTTTGTAACTTCACCCACAAGGTCTTCCGAGCCGTAAATTCAGGAAGAGCTGCAAGTTTTATGTTTTTGCTTTCGGTTCTGAGGAAGCAGAATGGCTCAAAGCACGATGTTGTCGGCACTTGGATTTGATAAGCTCAATGAGGGAAACTATCAGACCTGGAGTCTGATGATCCAGAGCTTGCTAGTGAGGGAATATTTACGGGCTGTGGTGGAACACTCACCTAAAGATGCAGCTGAGAGAGCAGTGGATCAGCGTGCCAAAGCGACCATGATCCTGAGCTTCGAGCCAAGCCAGCTCATCCATGTGAGAAACAAGCCAACTGCAGATGACGTGTGGGATGCGCTGAGAAATGCTTATCAGCGTGATTCCTGCCTTTGCAGGATGTTGTGGTCTAGGAAGCTCTACAACACGAAACTGGAAGAAGGGGGAGATCTGAAAGCCCATCTAGACACCATGAAGTCTTTATTCCTCGAGTTGGCTGATAGAGGTATGGACTTTGGTGAGGCTCAAAAATGTTACATCCTCCTAACCAGTCTAAGTAAGGAGTGGGACTTCATCCTTTATAGCCTGCAAAGTCTGAGTGAAAGAGGCTTGACCCTTGACTTAGTTATGTCATGGGTTCTGGAGGAATGTGACTGGAGGGAATTTGAATCCCAGGATCAGATAAAGTGTGCTACCGAGGGAAGAGCAGAGAACAGCCGGCACAAGCCTTCACGTGAGGGGGAGGAACTGTAGAATGCAGCGTAGCCTGGCGGTGCTCCAAGTGCGGCAAGTGAGGACACTTCCAGAGGGACTGTAAAGCCACGTTGTCTGGGGACAAGGACAACAAGAGGCCAGGAGTCTGGATGAAGAAAGCCAGCACTGTACTGTTGTTGCTGCAGCAAAAGGGACAGTCTGCCATGACTGGCTGCTTGACAGTGGTGCTACCCATCATATGGTGAACAGCAGGAGCATGCTGAGGAATGCTAGAAAGGCTCCTGTGCACTCTGTTTGCATGGCTGACGGAGCACACTCGCAAGTATCCTATTTGGGGTCTGCGTTTGTTCCCTGTCTGGGAAAGAATTTTGCAAATGTGTTATATGCAGAGGATTCAGAACACTGCATTTTAAGTGTGTCATGCCTGACGGATGAGGGGTATGAACTAGTGTTCAAAGGGGATAACTGCACGATTAGCCATGATGGGAGAGTCTGTGCTAAGAGTGTAAAACAGAACAGACTGTATTTGATGTTACCAACTGCTATAGGTTCCCAAATGGTAATGTCGTTGCCAATGTCCCCCTACATGACAACTGTAGCCATTATCTTCACCGGGTACTGGGTCATGCTAATTACAGTGGGCTGGAGCAATTGGCAAGAGTGTGTCCAGACTTGAGAGTCAAGAAATGTGGCAAATTCCTTGACTGTTTGGTCTGCAAAAAGGCCAAGGTAAAATCCTTTCCAGTACCCAAGGAAAGCAAAATCGCCACCCAGAGGCCCTTTCTGGTGGTACATGGTGACCTAGCAGGACCATTTCCTGAGAGCGAGGGATGGTTCAAGTATATCTTTGTGTTGGTGTATAGACACACCAGGTATGGTACGTGTTCCCATTGAGAACAAAGGATGAGGCTTTTGAGTATTTCAGAGATTGGATTAATATGGTGGAAAGACAATTTCCCCATAAAGTCTCACGCCTCATCACAGACCGTGATGGCCAGTTCTGCAGTGCCAAATTTCAGAGTTGGCTTACAAGGAGAGGTATAAGACGTGATACCACCAATCCGTATATACCAGCAGAGAATGGGCTGGTGGAGCGCAGAATTGGAGTGCTACAACAAATGAAAAATTGCATGATGCTTGACTCCAAATTGCCTCCTGGACTGTGGGCGGAGGCTGTTCTTGCAGCCAACCACATCATCAACAGGATGTGGTGTGCCAGTATTAAGCAAATGCCTTATTTCATGTTATACAGAAGAGCCCCACTCTGAAATATCTAAGAGTGTTTGGTTAATATGCTAATGTCCTTGTTCCCAGTAACCAGAGACGCAAAGGACAGCCCAAGTGGAGGAGGCTGAGGTTTGCGGGCTACCTTGGGAACAAGTATAAGTTTCACTTAGGACATGGTAAACTCCTGTTCTCAAGGAGTGCAAAATTGTGAGACCAACAGTGGCTGGGAGGAGTTGCACTGCAACAAAGAAGTGCTCCTACAGCCACTGGGGCTAGAGCAGAGTGAAAGCCCTGTGAATGGAGGGGCGGGCCCATCTGCCACCATTCCACATACACTTAAGGAGCCACTGGAGTGCTTGCCTGACACCTCCACAACTGAGGTGGAAACTGAGGACATTTGTCCACCAAGTGCTCAGACAGAAAGTGAGCCTGATGTAGAGGGGGCAGCAGGAGAGTCTAGTGATGAGAGCCTGTCCAGTTTTTCTCCACCAAGGGCTCAGATAGAGAGCGAGCCAAAAGTGGAAGGGACGTCTGAAGCTCCCAGCGATTATGGCCTATGCAGATTTGAGACCGTCATCCCTAGGAGGAGTGAAGGCAGAGGAACAGCTCCTGAGGGATTCATAATCCAGGAAGTCTCCAGGTTTCCCCCACCAAGGGCTCAGGCAGAAAGGGGGCCAGGAGTGGAGGGGGTGACTAGAGCATCTGGTGATGATGACCTGACCAGGATTGAGATCACCATCCCCAGAAGGAGTAAAAGAAGGAAAAAGGCTCGAGAGATTTGTCATTCAGGAGGTCAGAGCGTGCATGCTAGTTAGCAAGAAGCCAGGAAGCTTTAAGACCATGTGAGGTTGCTCGTGAGCTGAGCAACAGCTCTGGAGCAAGACCCGGTTTAGGTCAATGGATGCCGAGTTCGGGTCCATGATGGAACACCAAAAGGTTTTTGAGTTAGTAGAAAGAACCCAGGGACCACAAGGTAGTGGTGGATTGTTAATGGGTATGCCAAAGTAAGACTTTACTTTTTCAAAGTAAGACTTTGACACACTAGGCTAGTGTAATGGCAAAAGGATTTGCGCAGTGGAAGTATGCTGAGCAAGAGAGCACAGCAGAGGTCCAGAAAGCAAAAATGTGTGGTACTGAACACAACAGGGTTTTACTGCACTGTTGGCGGTAATGGTAGAGCTACAACGGCACTGACAGTTGCTAAAGAATGTTGGGAGAAAGTTATAGAACCCCAGATGTATCAAACCCCTGGGTATGTTAATGCAAGAGGGGGTTAAGTAGTTACTTTGGTAATTTGGTTTGAATTAAAGCACTGGGTGACAACATCAAAAGCATTTTGGAGGGGAATTGTCAGAAAAGGTTGGACTAAACCTCAAGAAAAATACTTTGTGATGTAAGTATAAATGTCATGTTGCTTTAATTGTTAAGTGCACCTGTGGAAAGGAATGTGACTTGAGCTAGTTTGTGCTGAGTCATGCTGATGAGTGCCAGGTGCAGACAATGTAGGGGAAGATTACATTGGAAGATTACAAGCTGAGTGGGTGAGTGTTACTGGTGTAGTGCATTTGCTGCTAAAGGTGTTCTCTGCAGCTTGGCATGCTTTGACAGCTGCGTGGAGCTACCTCTGCTTATCTATATAGAGTTTTTCTTGGTTTTTCCCCCTCGTTCTTGAGACAGAAACATCCCATACTGGAAGCCTGGTAGATCTTAAGTGATGAGATCATTTAACATAGTAGGTGACATAACGAAGAAAATCCTTTTCTGTACCACAAATAAATCTCACTAGGCTGCAGTATGTAAAGGAAGACCCTTCTTTTATTCTAAAGACTGGGATTGGTCTAAATGGGGATGTGGCCTCTCAGATAAAATGGTCTGGAGTTGTTTAGGACCATATAAGCAAAATGTAATACTCTGGACATAGCTTGCTACCATGACATCCAGGGTGAATTTTTTTAGCAGAGATGTTCTGTGTATCCAATAAGAAGTGCCACTAGTAATTGGCCTCCAGCTGTAGCTTTTCAACTAAGGCCAATGGTGGTCTCACATAAAGCACATTACAGTAGTCTTGAAGTTACCAATTTATGAACCACTGTGGTCAACAATGAAAATCCAGCTTAGCACTCTCTGTGAAGGTGTGAAAACTTTCTTCTTTATCATCATCATCTTTTTTAAGCAACATGGTTTTGTAGTGACATTATAGGAAGTTGTATCATATGTGTCTTTACTTCATACTTGAATGCCGTTACTTTCCCTAAGTTCTATTTTGTTCATATGAATGCCTTCTGAAGGGTACATTGCCTTAACTGTCTGGTCTCACCTTGGAAACCTGAGAAGAAAACTAACTGACTGACTAGAAGTAGCCTTAGTTTTCTAGTGTTTGACTTTGAAAAAGCAGACTCATTTGTTTTAGACTTTGAACAAACTTAGTTCTTGTTTTGTCATAGACTTGCCTTGTGCAGTGTCACTTTATTTAAGTTACTGAGGTCTATATTAGAATATGATCCAGAAATTACTGTGTATATTGACACACAAAATAATATTTTTTTTCTAGGAACATTGGCTTTGCTTTGCTTTCAGTTTCAACATGAGTGTCATATCTGTAGATATAATATTAATGAAGGGATAATTTCCCCCCAAACTGTACCAATAAAAACAACTGATTTTCCCTTCAAAGTACATCAGGCATTTTAATTTTTTTTAAAAACTGTCCTGTTCACTGATGAATAACACAACATTTTCACCTGCTTACAGAGTCATATTTTTTCTCACTTTTGGATCCCTTTTCTCCAAGAAAAGGGATCCAAAAGCCATCACATCCTCCATGATCCTCAACCAGCTAGCTGCCATAAATTGGGCTTCCCAAATAGTTGTCACAAGCAGAAACAACAAGAATGCTGTGTTGAGGTGCAAAGAGTGCAAATAATTCAACCTACAGAAGCAAGTAGATCAAGTTATCTGACAGAATATCACTAAACAAGCAAAATCCTTTCAGAATTAATATTACCTGGAACAATTGCAGCCTAGGCCCAGATACGGCCATCATTCAGATGCTCAATTTCTCAAAAAAAAAAAATTGTCTTGAGAAACAGATCCCTGCTTCCCAGCATTTGTTCACTTGATGAGGCAATCCCTGATGTCCTTGAGAAATAAAGTATCTTGAGGGAATAGGGATATTTTTTGGGTACCCATCTCTGCAAGATTAAAATATATTATACTGTTAGCTGAAAATCTCAATTGCACTGAGTTTTAAGGTTTGTTGTTATCTAATTTTGCTTCCTGATGAGTTGCACTAGTTTATTTTGCAAAATCTTGATTTTGGTTGAATTTCCTATAGCAGTCTCTGGATTATTGAGTTTGCTGACCAACCCATGAAATAAGGAGACCACACATAGGGCTTGGGTTGAACTAGGGCAATTTACTAATGTATGCCTAATTAACATAGAACTAGAACTTGAATTTGGGCTTGGGCTTGAACTCAAACTTTTGACCTGAAAAAGGTGGAATCGACAGAATGGGTTTTGCTAAGGTGAAGGGTCATCTCCTACCTCTTCCCAGTCTCCCTTGGGTGAAGTACTGGGCCTCGAAGCAGAGCAGTGAAGTTGGGTTCTAACTTCAGCTGACCCTTTTCTGGAAGGTGAGCCCCCCGCCAAGCCCCCCATCTCTCAACCACCAAAGTGAAAACCAGCCGTGGGCCTGCCCCAAAGGGCAGCTCTGTCACAGTCCTTCCCCCATATCAGACAACAAGAGGACTCCAGAGGCTTATCCTACACCAAAGGATGCCATAGGTACTCACCAACGCCTTCAGACCCCACCTACCAGTGTGACCTAATTAAATGGCCTATTTAAGACACCACCCCAAATCACCCTGGTGCAGTGTAGTGTAGGCAATTGGTATGCAGTTTCTTCTGCAGACTTTCTGACAGGCTTGCTCCCTGAGCAGCTGAAATGTTTGTGAGTTGGAATGATTCTGCCAATTCTGCAAATAACTATTAGAGGCTTCACTACCATGGCTATGGTTGTGAACAAAACTCTTCACATCATTATTCAACAATCTTCTTTGAAAACAACCAGGATTCAAAATGAATATCATTTGCCAAGTTCCACATGTCAGATTTCAGGTTTACATTAAAGTAAGTTTTGACTGGGAACAGACTCCTGTAAAGATTTGCCATGAAGTTAATTTCTAGCTGTTTAAGATAGAAGCTTTCAAGTGTTCTAGTTTTCTCATTGAAAACCCAGATGACCTCTTTGCCAGCTTCACTTTGTATGCTAGTTGCCACCTTTCTTGAACAGGTAATCTAGCCAAAGTTATATCAAGCCTGGTAACATTCTCTATGCATTATTGGCAAGCATAATCCGAAAGGCTGCTTCAGAATACTGCAGCCAGATTTTCTTACAGTCATTGTTGGCTCTGACTCCATCTTGCCAGTTTTCCAAGAACTTCACTGGCTGACTGTTCACTTCTGGGCCTAATTCAAAGTGCTGGTGCTTAACTTAAAGACCTTTAAAGACTTGGGACCAAAGTACTTGAAGGAGTACCTCCATATATGCCGGCCTGTCTGAGCACAAAAATGATGGGATGATATTGTTCTTCAAACATAACATGCACTGGAGATTATCCTTATGAATTGTTTCTGCTTTTGGCCATGAGAATAAGGGAAAGAAGCAGCCCTTCCATTCTGCTTATATCTAGTTTTGTGACCCGTCGAACCTTTTATCTGCTAAACTGAACATAAACTGAACCTGCTAAAATGAGTACTCAAGAATCTGGTATCTTGTTTTGCTTTATTCCTCTCCTCTCTTAATTCCTTTTCCTTTTGTGTTGTATATTTTAGATTGTAAGTCAGTGAACACAGACTCTTACTTTTTTATACATGGAAGCTGCTCTGCGAGCTTTTTGAATGAAGACAGGGGCAAAATAACTTCAATAAGAAAGAGAGAAACAGACAGAGAGAGGGCTGCAGAATGTAGATCCCACTCCCAGCAGTGCTAGCCAAGAGGTGGAATGTGTATGTAAGCAATTACTAGCTTATATACACACAAGACTGCATTTTAGGCATCATACAAAAGAATATCTATATTTTTATTTGTTGACTGTTTTTGTTACTTTTTTATTTTTGTAAACATGAAAAATTATTTTATTTTTTAAAGCTTAAAATCATTGAGAAAAGTAGTATGTAAATATTTTGAACAGACATATAAGAATTGCCATAGTAATAACTAAATAATTGACACATCTGATTATCGCGGCACAAGGATAATAAGATAATAGGAGGTATGGAGAACAAACTGTATGAGGTTGAAAGTGTTGGGTGTGTTCAGCCTGCTGAAGAGCAGACTGAGGAGTGACATGACTGGACAGTACTCTTTAACAATATAAAGGGCTGTTAGAGAAAGGAAGGTGCAGGTTTGTTCTCTCCTGCTCCAGAGGCAGGAGCAGGCCTAATGTTTTTAAGTTACGGGACAGTAGATTTCAGGTGAACATTAGAAGGAGCTTCTTGACAATAAGAGCAGTTTGACAATGGAACCCATTGCCTAGAGAAATGGTGAGGTCTCTCTCTCTGGACATCTTCAAATATAAGCTGGAAATTCTTCAGCTGGAGATCCTGCATTGAACAGGACTCAGTGGCTATGGGGCTCCTTCCAATTCTATGATTCTGTAAGTGGTGTGATGCAATATTAGTTCTTTTATGGGCCCAACTACTTCCTTACAGAGAATACTGCCTTGATCTAGAAATTGCCCCTAGCAGCCCATACACCTACCTGTGTAGGTGTGTCATCACATTGAGCATTATCCTCTTTTGCAGTCCTATGTAATTGCTGTGTCATGTGTAACTGCTAGGATTGAGCTACTGAAAGTGGTGATCTGTGGGCTAGTGCCTGCATGTGAGTTATTGGCTGCCAGTTCTTGGTAAGTTTCGAGGAAACTTACCATGTATTTTTATATTGATAAACTTCTCTTAAATTCTCAAAATGTTTGCTTGATTTGCAGAATGGCACTGTTTTACAGTAAATAAGGAATTTCCCCCCTCCCACTAACATGTTAGGGGTTTTGTTTCTCTATCTGTCACTTCCCTTCTGAGCTGGAATAATACTACTCACCAGTACACCCACCTGCAAGATACAGACTTAAAAGAAATGGTACAGAGCAGCACTTTAAAGGGTTCCCATTAAACTTTTCTATAAGTATATCCCCTGACTGATTATTGAGCCTGGTGTAGCTCAATATTTCTTGGAGGTTTTATGAAGACAGCTGTTGAAAGATTAAACTCTATGAAGATTAAACTCTATGAAATATGTTCATTTTTATATGTTAATTTGTAACGTGTATATCCCACCTTTCCTCCAAAGAGGTAGCGTCCCACCTATTTTATCCTTTCAACAATTGTGAAGTGGGTTAGAGTCAAAGAAAGTGGCTGTCCCAGGGACACCCAGTGAGCTTTATGCCACTTGCGTCAAACCCAGTAATCTAAATCAAATGGGAGCCGAGGTATAACTACTTAAAACTTCTTAACTTTTTTTTAACAGCGCTCCATCAGTTTCCGCAGTGACAGTCGGTCTGATCTGCTTGCTTCACGTCCCTGGACTAGAAATGTACCCTCTGCCAGCACCAAGAGAAGAGACAGTAAACTCTGGAGTGAGACTTTTGATGTCTGTGTCAATCAGATGCTCACATCCAAAGAAATCAAGCGCCAAGAGGTCTGCCTGTTTCTGTTTTCTCTGAACAGTTTTTTTTCCTGAAATGGGATTAAGGAATAGAGGGGAACATATAAATGCATGCATGCACAAATATCCAGACACTGGGGTTATTTCTGCACTACCCTCTTGTAGAGTTATTTTTCCACTTTCAACATCCTATGGAATCCTGGGGTTTGCAACCCCTCCCTTAATTGCAAACCCCAGGATTCCATAGGATGTTGATAGTGGAATAATAGAACTGTAACAGTATAGTGTGGAAATGGCCTGGATATAACATTCTTCACATTGGTGGACAGTAACAAACCAGTATCCCCTTGGTCTCTACAGAGTTAAATAAGAGCAAGGACATGCACAGCTTTTCCAGGCTTTTCACTTATCCCTCATGAACACAATGAGTTCTTGACCCAGGAGATACTATGGCAGAAGCTAATTACTCTTTCTCCTAAAATGAGAGAGGTAGGGGTAAATGGTTTTTACATCTTTCTTGGATAAAAAAATGTATAGCAATTAAGGTATGAAATTGAAGAAAATGTTTTAGAAATGAAGGAAATGCCATGCATTGCAAAACATAGTATTCAGCATGCTACAAGGAATTCTGATGAAAACGCCCTGAGGGTACAGTCTGAAGGTACATGATTCAGCAGTCTGTTGAAGCTACACAAGTCTGGATCTGCTGTGTGCATGATGGGAGTCTGACAGGGATCTCTGTGTTTGTCATCTTCCATTTTTATA
Organism: Iguana delicatissima; assembly: GCA_948472985.1. Taxonomy (NCBI): domain Eukaryota; kingdom Metazoa; phylum Chordata; class Lepidosauria; order Squamata; family Iguanidae; genus Iguana; species Iguana delicatissima. Next base: position 244,398 of record CAOKZL010001417.1, read on the forward strand.
GAATGCTTGTTAAGTAAAGAGTTTCATTTTTTTAAAAGACTTAAGAGCTAGACCTGTTGTTTTTCTTTCCTTGCTCTGCTTTGACTGCAGTCTGGTCTTGTTTCATCCTTACTCCTAGCATTTGGCATTGCTTTGCCAATCAAAATATCTTTTGGGGTTAAAAGGGAGGGGGAAGCAGAGTTACTGGTTTCTTTTCACAACATTGTCTTATGGGTTTGCTAGCAAGGCTTAGGCTTTTCGCACACCAGTGCTGATGCTAAATGGCCTCGGGAGCGTTGTGCAATTGTGAGGACCATTCCACATGATGTCCTCGCAATCGTGCAATGCTCCCAAGGCCATTAGGGGGCAATCGTGCATTATATCATTTTCTAGTCGTTGCCGAAAATGAGGCGTGATTGCGCATCTCTCCCGTGCCCCACACGCACGTACCTTGCATGCAGAGGCTCCGGACAAGCGGCCATCGTGCTTCCTCCCCCAGTGCAGCCTGGGAAAGTACCCGGCTGCGCTGCAGAAGGAAGGGGCGGAGCACTTACGCTTCCTTCCAGCCAGCACGGAGCTGGTGCGGAGGGGAAGCAGAGGGGACGCAAGTGCCTCTCGGGTGAGGCTTTTCGCACGATACCTACACGATGCCAGCGGCGCCAGGTAAGGTGCAAAAAGGGCCTTCTACCCAGGCTAATCTCACTAGTGTACTGGATGACATCACGTACCTGAGCTGCCTACATCAAGTCAAGCTAGCATTTCTTCTTCCTATAGCCTAGTATCTCTGTCCTGTTAAAAAGACCAGGTAGAATGTAATGAGCAAGACATTTGCTTGAAACCACAAAGGGTAGGTTGCACTGGTCTAGATGGATTGCTTTTGCTGATTGATTGTTTCTAAAGTTATGTTCCCTCCCCCAGCATCTGCCGTGTCGTAAGTCAAATCATCGTTAATAACATATGCACCCCATGAGATGCATTTACACAAACCTAAGGGTTGAGATGCTTCCAATAACAATCAGGACTCCAAGGCTCAATCAGGGTTCACGTAACAGGAACAGAACTGGTTTGGAAAGCAAAGTCTGTCCCTCAATGTGAGATAAGGAATCTCTACAGCCTACGTGGACTACACAGGAAATTAGCTAAATTATAGTATTAACAACCAATCAGTCTGCATGGGGTCCACATTTGGATGAAGCAGTCATACAATCAGGATCAGAAGATCCACCTGAGGATGTTGATGAGGATGTGTTCAGACATCATTAGAACTTAATACTGGAAGGATATTATGAAAAAGCTTTGAGGCTCAGACCTAGACCAGTTGGTCAGTAAACCAATGTTAAATCCATGCCCCTTAATGAATACTGCCTCAATAATACACACTCTTACATAAAATGATTCAGGTGTATTTCAAGTACTGATTTAACTTCATTTTTTTTTTGAGTAATGAAAACATATTTATGTGTAGTATTATTCTTGCCAGAATCAGTTCTATAATTTCCTTTGTTGGGTGGCTGCTTTTAACTTGCCCCTGTTTTAATTCTTTGTTGAGGATTCAGTCTGCTGTCTAATTTTGTAATAAATCTGATTGTATGCCACTCTGAAATAGATTTTTAAATAAATACAGTAATATAATTATTTCCTCTGGATTCAAACTGGGATTAATAAAGCAGTAAACTCAGAAGTGTTAAACCAAATAAATTGGAATATTATCTATCAGTATAACAGTGTCATATTCTTAAACTCACCTGAAATAAGAAAATGATGCAGCAGTAACCTGCAGTAAATTTCCAGATGTGTTCAATCACTCCTTCTCTTCAATAGCAGAAGCAAAGTATGTTTCTTACAATTGATTTCCATAATGTGCATGTATTCCTCTATGGTGATAAAAGCATAGTTCTCTTGCGTTCCTCAAAGCAGTGGAACAAAGAAGAGTAAGATGTGAAAGATGAACAAGAGATTCTGAAACAATTTTACAAACATAAAAATTTTGAAGAAATGTGCCCATGAAACAAACCAAGAAATTATTATGCTCTTTTAAACAAGAATCTTTCACTCCTAAGCCAAGCTGTCCAGGCTTTATGGATCATTTCTTCCCAGTTTAAAACAATCTCCTCTGCATAATTGTGAGGTGAAGGAGATTCCCAGAAACCCTCTAAAACACTGCATCTCAGGCTATTTGATGTGCGAGACTAGACTAGCAATAATTTTTTGCAATGTGCCAGAGACTGTCACTGAACTTGTGCCCACTGTGTACAATTATTTCTTTCTTGGAAACTCAATAGGGACTGGTAGCCACTAGCTCAGGGATCAGCACTGTTACAGAGACCGATACTTTGAGGACCACTGTTCTAAAGAAAAACCTCATTCAATCTATGTAGCTCAAAGTGCTAATCCTTTGGGTAATTAAAGAGCAACATTAGAACAATAAGCACTGTGGGAAGCAAGGTAGTACAGTGATCCCTCCATATATGTGGATATGCCATTAAGGAACTTCTGCAAATAGGTGATTTCACAAATGCTCGAAGCCCATTGTATTCAGTGGTGGCGATATGTGTGAAAATGTTTCAGTGTGTCTGCATGCATGCCATTACCTTTTTAGATATAGGAATGTGACACTTCATGCAAGCTGGACATTGCATGTACAGAAGTTGCCAGTGAGGAGGGCCTATTGTACCTGGAACATGAGGAAGAGATGACTTCTGTGTTAAATAGCAATTATGAGGTTATAGAGGCAAACCAAGAAAAATCAATTGCATGGATCTTCTTAGAGATCAAGTGAACAGACTCATTCTGTGCTTTCAAAATTAACTTTTGCAAATTGGATTGTTTAGGAGTTTGTAGTTCCTCACCCCTCCTCTCCCTTTCACAGAGTGTGAAGTAAGAGAAGGTAGGGGCTGATGCTATTGGAGGATGAAACAAGGCAAAAGAAAGGAAGTGGTACTTAGTGGTGGATCATGGGGTGTGAAGTAAGAGAAGCTAGAGGAGTGCTGTTGGGAGGAAGAGAAAAAAGAAAAGATGGGAAGTGGGGCTTTTGAGATGTATCACCAAGTGTGATGTAAGAAAAGGTAGAGGAGGTGCTGTTGGAGGAGGAGAAAGAGAAATAGATGGGAAATGAGGCTTAGAAGTAGTTCATGGAGTATGAAGTAAGAGAAGGTAGAGGAGGTGCTGTTGGAGGCGGAGATAGGAGAAAAGATGGGAAGTGGGGCTTAGAAGTAAATTGTGGGGTGTGAAGTAAGAGAAGGAAAAGGAGATGCTGTTGGAGGACAGGAAGTGAGGAGGAGGAAAAAGGAGAGGTGAGGAGCTGGATCTCCCACTGCCATGGCTGGCAGCCGCTTAGTCCTAGGAGGCAAATGGGTTTTTAAAATATTATTTACAGTTTTCCCCCGTCAGTGTGGGTCCTGTGACCCTCACTCTCATGAAAGTGGAAGACCAACTTTATAAGGCTCAGAAATATGAGAATCTTCCTAGATGATTTCATTTTGTTTAGCTATATAAGTCAGTCATAACTTTATTGTAACTAGCAAACATCCATTTAAAATGACTGGAAAATCTGCATGAGGTTAAAAACATCGATGTTTATAGTCAAGTCAGTCACAATTCTATTGTATAACTAGCAAATATCCATTACACAAATATATTACAAGCATCATCTTTGGTCTTTGAATGCATGCGTAAGGCCAAAGACAAGAATTTAACCATTCTAAAAGTTACGTATTTGTTACAGTCACCTAATAAAAGTACTGTTTCTGCAGAGGTGACTAGCCTGTCACCCTAGTCAACACTGGGGAGATATGTCTTTCCCTAATATCAGAATAATCACTACACTCTAAAGCAAAATAGGCAATATCCTCCACAGTTAACGACTTACAAAAGCAGACTCTAATTTCATTAGAGGTCCCCTGGATGTGCCCCATCAAATCTGCCAGGGGAAGGACATTTATTTAGCCTCGCCCATGCAAAAACCTATTCATTTTAGTGGAGGGTAGATCAATCAGGTTTTTTTTTAAGATTAAAAGACAAGGGGGCAATATATATATGTAATTTGTTTCATGAACAGTTTGCTGCATCAGACATTCAGGACTGCAGTTCAGTATTTTTAAGGTGTTGCAGGAAGGTTCTGTGTTCTGTCATAACCCAAGGTCTATGAGAAAGAGACTACAAACTCCATGTTTGTGACAATAGAGAAGATCCCCACCACAGAAAGTAAAGCCCATTTCCTCCACGGCAGGCAATATAAATTCTGATGTCTGCTTAAATATCACCTTTAGCCAATAAACAGAGCAAGCTTAAGATTTTCAGTTTTTACCAACAATAGTCCCAATTCAGTGGAAAATGTTGAAATTTTAGTGGAAACTGAGACAAAAAAAGTATTCACAAAATTTTTATTTTGGGCTTTTCCTATTGGCCACAGCCCTTATTGGAGTTCCATATAACAATTGTGGTGACATCCTAATGCAGTATTATTCTAAAGCAGGTTGTGCTCCTTTTAGTATAATGAAAACATAGTAAACCATTGAGAATCTCATCAGCCAGCAAAGCATTACTGCATACTTGAAGAGACCAAGTCTCTGTTTGTTGGAATATAAACCCAAGATACTTAAAAGAAGATACTTCTTCTAAGTTGTTTCTATCCACATTTCAGTTGTAAACTTGCTTAGCTTTACTAAATACCAGTACCATAGTTTGACTATTATTTAAAGAGAGCAGTTAATTTGGCAGTACTGACTAGGTTTCCTTAACAACCTATGTAATTCTAGCTCAGTATGAGATATTAGAATAGCATTGTTAATGTAAAGAAATCTTATTATGCTGTACTTTGACTGTGAAATAACAACTAGTCTTTAGGAACTCTGCAATATTATTTTTAAAAAGATTTTTAAAAAGTAGAGCAAGTAAACAGCTTTGCTTGACACTTTGTATTACAGGGACCACTAGACCTATAAATAGGTGTGCATGCTAGTTTTTTCTGGGCTCCCAGATGAGAGTCTATTGTTACATTCTTTCAGCTCTGTCCTTTCAACAGACACCTGAACAAAAACTCTTCCCTGTCCACATCCTGAATCTGAGTCTTATATCAAGTCTTTGAATGGCTCCAGGACTCATCTGTAGGACTATCCAACCAAATCTTTTCTCACTTTTCACTTCATGGAATCTTATTCCCAAGTATGCATGATTAAAATTGAAGCCTGCCTTTTCTGGTTCAACAGATCAGCACAGCTATTCTCCTGGAAATAAAAGGAGTTATTTTCAACTTCATTGTGCTATGCTTACCCACCTACATCAGGAACCCATCAATATGCGTTAAGACTGCCAGGAAAAAAGGAATCATTTTTCATCAAGCCAGAGGAATGGGGGAGACCATGTGAATTCATCTGAATAAACAGAATCCTACCACCCACTCCCACATCATCTTGAAAAAGAAAGTTTAAAACAAAGCCAGGAAAAATACAGCACAAACCAGTTTATTTTGAGCAGACAGAAAGAAAACACTAAATTATTTTGAAGCCAGTGATTAAACCAACGCATGAAACACACCCATGACTTGTTCAACACAACACTTCTACAGCTGCAGTTTGAGGACACTTACTTGGGAGTAAATTCCAGTGTGTTTAAAGAGCAACTGAGCCATGTTCTGCTGATATTTGTAATCTCTGTAAGCCTGTCCGTATCTTACCTATGTACACGGAAAATAAAGATGGCAACGAGAACCATGTTTCAGAGTCTCCAGTCAGTGGTGGCCTCTCTATCGAGTTGTGGTCCCTAGCACAGTCTAGCACAGTCTCCGCTATGCTGAGCTCTGAGGCATCTCTGACTAGAGAGCTCTACACCAAAGCTTAGCTGGTTAGTTAGTGTATAGTTAAGTTCCCTTATGTCACCTAACTTCTGGAAGTCTCTAGCCTTTAAAATGTTCTTGCTGCTCTGGTCAATTGCAGATTCAAGTTTGCTATTATGCTCAGAGAGAATTTTCCACAGTCTCTCTTTCTAATTTTGGATGTTTTGGCTGTCACTATTTGCTCAGGCACATCTTTTTCATCTTACATGTCCTACATTTTATCTACTTATTGTCAGCTTTCCATTCATAAAATCATAAAATGATAGCACTGGAAGAGACCACAAAAGTCGTCTAGTCCAGTCCCTTGCCATACCGGAATACACCATCAAAGCATTCCTGACAGAAGGCCATCCAGCCTCTGTTTAAAAACCTCCAAAAAAAAAAAAAAAAAGGAGACTCTACCACACTCCAAGGCAGTGGATTCCCTCATTGGACTGGTCTTACTGTCAAGAAATTCTTCTTAATGTTTTGATGGAATCTCTCTTCCTGAAGTTTAAAGTCTCTGAAGCAGCAGTAAACAAGCTTGCTCCGTCCTCGATATGACATCCCTTCAAACTTCATCCATTCAACTTCAAGCCTTCAGTTCCCATGCCAGGCCAGCTTTCTTTCCTGGCACAGTTCTTAAGAACAATCTTTCCTCTAGGCCAAGGATGAGTAGTTGTGGCAGAACTGGTTGAATTACTGCCTGTGCAATATATTGCTAAAAATGGCCTCAGTGAACAAAAAAAAGCTAAAGAAAGTCAGAAGTGGCCAGAAAGCCATATCTAGTTTAAAAAACAGAAACAAAACAAAATGATAATATTTTTTTGAGGTTAAACAGTAGAGAAGCCCCTTGACCTGTTTAAGAAATAAATCACCATTCCTTGAATTTTCAGGAAAGGCAGTCCATACTTTTTCTGGACAGAAAATGACCATTAGAGGAAGTACCAAAAAGCGTGGCGCCATAAGAACAGCCTTGGGGCTGCATGAGGGCCCAAGGTTGCACTTTGTTCACCTCCATCCTGGGCCTTGCACATTTCTTAGGCTTTTTTCTCCTTCAGGCTTCTCCTCACAAGCTTCTTTTTCCAAGCTCACCATCTTCCTCACATACCCTTCTTTCTCTTGACTGAACTATGGGAATATTTTCAAGCAGCTGTTTAATTCCTTGAAGGTAAATCCCTGAGGATAAATCCTTAGGATTTACCCTGTGAAATTGCTACTGCCTGATATAGTGTTCTATCACAGAAGCCCAGCTAAGGGTACACAGATTAGCAACATTTTTAGAAGACTTGAAACATTTGAAATAACATGTAGAAAAAGAGACCTGATGGAGGATGGTGAATGGTAGCCTGACATCTTGTTGTAGATGCAAACGAGTTTTGTTTTCTTTTACAAAGAAATTAAACTTATCATGAAATATTGGTATAAAATATTAAATTCTAGTACCTACATATCATGTCATAAATGAAGTCAAAACCCCACAGAAAAATCATAATCCAATCAGAAGTACCAGAGAATACATCCTGCCTTCTGGTTTCCATTCATTAGATTATAACTTGTTCTGAACTAGAGAAACAAATAATTATGTAGGTTTAAACTAAAAGTACCTACCCATTACAAAAAGCTAAAACAGGATTAATGTTAGGAAAATAGCTTAAGTCCACTGGTTTTCTAGTTCCTGTTTTTATTTCAATATAAAGTATAAGGTACACTCAAATTCCTAGTTTTAAAAAGTCATTTGAGAAGTCTTAGCAAATTTTTCAAGATTGTTTTCTGTTACAGGCTATTTTTGAACTTTCACAAGGAGAAGAAGATTTGATAGAAGACTTGAAGTTAGCAAAGAAGGTATTCTGCTTTTAAATATTTTATCTTTCCTTTTAAATTTATTCATGGACATTTTAAGCACCTGCATATATTGATAAAAATTATGACAAATTAAAACTTCAATGTATAAGAGCCAAGGTTTTAAAGGTCATCACTAACTTCAATTTCAGGCATGTGTTTATGGTTTCTCTATTTGTACAGGCTTACCATGACCCAATGCTGAAACTGTCCATAATGTCAGAACAAGAACTGAACCAAATTTTTGGAACACTGGACTCTTTAATTCCTCTACATGAAGGTATAATTCTTTCTTTTCAAAATGTTTGTGGAACAACTTATATAGAATGTTATACTGAGATGCAAGTTCCACAAGGAGGTTTGGAAGAGAAATCATGCATAAGCTGAAATGAATTGGACTCTTCCTTATTAAACTATGTAGATTTTTTTTGTCTATGGAGGAAGAATACATTTTGTTTATTTGCAATATGGACTAGTTAGCTGACATTGTTTTGTTGATTTAAACAGCTGCCAGCTTTCAGTGTTAGTACAGGCATTTATCTGGAAATGGGTTTAAATGTCACCAAAAGCTGAATTTAGATCCAGTGTTCTGTAGTTGTTTGGGATGTTCGATAAGGAAGCTGGGAAACAAGGGTTTGAATTCCTGCTTGGCCATTGACATCCACTGGGTGATCTTGGGCAAGTTGTACACTCATCCTCAGAGGAAGGCGAGGGCAAATCCCCTTTGAACAAATTTTGCCAAGAGGAGACTGTGATAGGGTTGCCTTAAGGTCGCCATAATCATAAGTTACTTGAAGGCATACAATAACAACAACAAAGTTGAATTTATCAGAAGTTTCACACTTGGTTTAAGTGTTCCCAATAAATTTGAAATTGCAAAAATGTGTGGAACTGGATATCTGGGTATAAGATAAACTTTTTCTTTATATATCAGAGGCTTTTGAGAGGTGTGTTTTAAATAAGTATTCATGTCATCTTCTTAAGATTTAATTCTGGTGAGTAAAACAGAGAAAAACTACACATTGGATCACTTTAAAATTTCTGGATGGGTGCAGGCAGCTCCAATTTGACTGAAGCAGCAGTGATGGGGAGAAGAGGTTAACTTTTTCTTTTCTTTCTCCCTTTCTTTCTTTCTTTTTAAATATTTTTATTAAAATTTCTAAAAAGGTATAACTTATGCTCAACATTGGAAACAAGATATTAAAATAAATTTAAATGAATGGAAATTAAAGGTTATGGATATGATGGAGATGGAAAAATTGACAAATGCATTAAAGAACAAATCTATTCAACAATTTGATAGAGAATGGAGTAAAATAAAAGAGTGGCTTCAGTTTGTAAAGCTAATGACTATAATGATATAATTTGATAAAAAAGAGGTTAACGTTTTCACTTGTCTTGATCTAAAGTGTCCCCATTCCATGAGGGTAATAAATTCAGGCATAACAATGGTGGCTCTGGTTTGTTTTTTTCTTTTGTGAGCTTAGCAGTGGCTTGGAAGAGGGTTGTTTGGCAACAAAGTGTCTGTGAGGAACATTTGACCCATCTTTCTATTATAGCTCTACTGCTCTGCTCAAAACCAGATCCCAACACGATAACTTTTAATCAAAATAGAGATATGATATTTCTTCTGTAGTTTAGCACTGAAAGGAGACTAGCAGGGTGTACCAAAACATTTATGGGACATACTTTTTGGTATGCTATGGCTCATTGCTTTGTTGGCACGGGAAGGGTGTTGGATCATTTGGCAGCATTGTCATGATTAGACAGTGGTAAGCCTGTGGATAAAGATGGTGGCGACAACTTAGCATCGTGTTAGCAAAAGATCCGCATGTGGATTCTATGCTACAGTGACTCATAAACCACCCCCTAATTTACTTTAAAGTCTCAAAGCTGCCTCACACAGATAGTCCTTACTTCAACGTGAGTAAGTGAGATTGGAGAAGTTCTAGCTACCTCTCCATAGCTGGACACACATTGATGACATCAGTGCTGAAATCCCCAGTGATCCTCCGGAGGTCCCAGTGCTTCTGTAATCATTGTATATCTGGATTGGAGGGGAGGGTGTGGAATTGCCAGATGCTGCTCCAAACCTACCTGTTCATGTTGAAGCACGGAATGCCTGTATGAGATGGTGTTGAAAGTAACTTCAGAGGGGGGCTTGGGTGCTGTGTTTAGAGGACAGGAGCACCAACCCTCACAGTGCCCAGAAGGTCAGATTAGGGACACCTATATGTGCAAGTGTCTCAATCTGAATTCCAGTCACAGAGTCTCACAAATAACCACCTGACTCAGTTGTATGCCTTTACAATCCAGGATTTTTGCATAACATTTTTTCTTTCTTTTTCTGCATTTTTGTTAGACCTTCTTACAAGACTGAAAGAAGCTAGGAAGCCTGATGGATCTACAGATTCAGTTGGTCATTTCCTTGTGAGCTGGGTATGGAAAAAATTCATAAGCTGTGTTAATGTTTTCTTGTTACTGTTTCCCATGGTTAGAAAGTTTGTAGCAGGATACTCGAAAAGCACCAGATCCTGTCTGATCTCAGAAGCTAAGCAGGGTCAGCCCTGGTTAGTACTTGGATAGGGGACTGCCAATGAGTGCCAGGTGCTGTAGGCTATATTTCAGAGGAAGGAGTTGGCAAAACCACCTCTGAGTATTGCTTGTCTAGGAAAATGCTTTGAGATTCATGGGGTTGTCATAAGTTGACAGGCAACTTGAAGATGCACCTACATACACAAACACAATATGTATACACGGGTATCATGGCTATCAAACAGTATATCTGATTCTTGTAAAAATTTGAAACAATAGGGAGTGATGTTAGAATTTACAAATATACTACAGGTTGAGAATCCCTTATCTGAAATGCTTGGGACCAGAAGTGTTCCATATTTCATATTTTTTCAGATTTTGGAATAGGGTACAGGTACCTTGTAAATAAAATGGGGTAGAGTAGCAGTGGAGGCAGTACTGCCAGGTGCCCATTCTTCAGGTGCTTCTACCTCTATGGAAAGGAGAGGAACAGGAAGGAAGAAAATAGTACAGCCAAGTTTGCAGCCAAACTTTGCACAAGCACCAGCTATGATGGTGGCTGCTGCTGGTCCTTCTCCTCCTCCACTGTCCCCCTAGATGAAGAGACATCTAGAGCAGGATGCAGCAGTGATGGCTGCTGGCAACAGTCTCTAGATTTGGCCTAGAGGAGAGCCCAGTGCCAAAAAAATTCAGCCCCCCTTTCCCCTCCTCGTTTCCACTGCTTGGTCCTGCCAGATCTTTTCCACACTGCCAAACATGTCAGAACCATACAGGCTCTTAGTTTTGTGCCTTAAAGTAGTTGTATATATTTTTTGCAATTGTGCATCTGGCAATGATGGGTGTTCCTAACATACTGATGCTCACTGCATAAATGCTGTGTCCTTGGTTATCAGGTAATTCAAGCATGCCACAAAAATTTTTATATTTTTGCCAGCTTTTGAGATACTGTACTCATTCTAATTCTTGTTTTTTGTGTCAGGGACATTACACTGCCAGGTGGTTGTAAGTAGCAAAACCAAGCTTCTAGGTATCATAATGTACTTGTATAGCCTTGGATAGCAACTGTTATCCTCAAATAGGACTACTGTGCATCTACTTTATTTGTTGAAAATAACTGCTGCAAGGGGTGTATTGTTAAAATAAGTGTGTGTGTGTGTGTGAGAGAGAGAGAGATTAAGTGAGAGAGAGCATGCAAGAGAGTACATACACATTAATTAGAGGTGAATATATTAAAAATCCTTGCCAAATAAATGTATTCTTCATAAATTATTTTCATGTTTTTCCTTTAGCTGCCCTGCCTGAATTCCTATGACAGCTATTGCAGCAACCAAGTAGCTGCCAAAGCATTGCTGGACCATAAGAAGCAGGATCACCGAGTACAAGATTTCCTACAGCGTTGTCTAGAGTCGCCTTTCAGTCGCAAACTGGACCTCTGGAACTTCCTTGACATCCCAAGAAGCCGTCTGGTGAAATACCCATTGTTGCTCAGGGAGATTCTGAGACACACACCAAATGATCATCCAGACCAACAGCACCTCGAAGAAGCTGTATGTATCATCTAAATAATATTTAACAAAGCAGTCCATAAATGGTTGCCCATTTAGTTTAAGGTTCTTGCTTATAATAGAGTCAAATTCATTAGGTTTCTTCTTAGAAGAAATTTGCTTGTATAATTAACACAACTCTATTCAGGAAAGACTCCACCATGTCATTGCATTATATAAGTAGAACAGTCAAGTCAGCGGATAAACCATTGATTATCATCAAGATTGGTATCTTCCAAATAATTTTTAAAGAAAAAAGATTGGTTGTGATATAAAGAATGAAGAGGAAAAAATAACAATGTGCTCCTTATGTAATAATCTTTAAAACTGACTTTGCCTATTATATTTACTAAATATTGCTTAGGAAAGAAATTCAGTGATTTAATATAAAAGTATTTCTAATGTAGGAATAGGCAACTTCTTCAAGGTCTGTGGGACAACCCCTTACTCAGCTTGGGGAAAGATACATGTGGCCACTACAGAAGTCACAACAGTGTTGGCAAAAGCTAAAGCTTTCTCCTAATACTTACTGTTAAAAGAACCCCTGTCAATTGTGTATTCCTTCTTTCAAGAGCCCTCTTCACTGGCATCAAAGTGCACAACCATGTTTACAAGCTAACAGTGTTAGGTGGGGATTCTTTTACAGCATATATATATAGGAAATTTTATTTTTTTTCCACCACTGTGTCAGATTAAGCATCAGACTTGTTTGAGGGACTCTTGAGAACAGCCAGTAGTGTCCAGATCTCCTCTGTCAGGTAGCAAAGGGTCCTGGGGATTTATGTTATTGAATTAGATAAGCTGAATGAAAAATTTCAGTGATAAAGGTACTCTGTTCACCCAGTGGATTTCTTATTGCATATATGTGGTGTACATGGAACCATAGAGATGGTCCTGCGTGTAGATTTTCTGTACATGCACTGGACAGATGGATCAGATGCTGAAAAATGACATGGGGAGTAGCTTGAAAATTTAAACTGAAAAAGAAGATTCAAGTACTCAACTCTATAGTGTGCAGGTGTGCACATGTCTTCAAGTCAGCTGTCAATTTATGGCAACCCCATGAATTTCACAGAGGTTTTTTAGGGAAGGAATACTTATGTGGTTTTGCCAGTTCCTTCCTCTGAAATACAGCCTATGGCACCTGGTATTCATCGGCAGTCTCCCATCCAGTTACTTACCAGAGCTGATCCTGCATAGCATCTAAGATCAGATGGGATCTGGTGCCTTTAGAGCATTTAGGCCCTATGCCTTCTGCTAATGTCCAGAAGAAAATATTACAAATACACATTCTGTTCACCTTTGGGGTTGGGTTATTTTTCCAGTCAAAAAAAGCTAGGAGAACCATCAGTGAAATTGTTTTGGACACTTATGACTTATTTTTAATGGTCTTTTTCAGATTAATATTGTCCAAGGCATAGTGGCAGAAATCAACAAGAAGACAGGTGAATCTGAATGTCAGTATTATAAAGAGAGGCTAATTTATCTTGATGAAGGCCAAAAGGACTCCCTGATAGATGAGTCACGTGTTGTGTGTTGTCATGGTGAACTAAAGAACAACAGGGGAGCGGTAAGGAATTCATTTTTCAAAATAAGAAATCCTAGTTTGCTGCTTTTTTCCAACTACATTTAGCTTTATACTAAGAAAATTAATGTGAACGGCTTATTTGGAAATGTAAGACTGCCATTTGTATAAGGCTGAACCGAATTTAGAATAGATGGATGGTGGGGGTAGCCAACAGAATATCTGGAAGGAACCTCTGTATAGTGTCTGAGAGAGAGATGATGCTTTTTAATAAAATGGCAATTTAAAAACTTACAGCTGATCATATGGCCCCTGACCCTCTCTTAACATTTCTCATATTTGTTTTCCTATTCATATGTCCCATTCAGAATATTTAATTCTATATTTGCATGAAATTAGAATTGCAAATTCTTATGAAACAATTTATTATTCATGGTTGTGTTTCAGCTATGGAACTTTGGCCTAGAAAGTGTCATCAAATTCCATCTTTCCATACATTATTTATTATTGCTTATTTATGCACATCATGGGATTCCAGGTGGCATATATAGAAATCCAAGTTGGTGTCCAATCCGGGTTCTAATTAGACCCCAAATAAAGGTTGCTTTTTACGATTTGATGTACTATTACTGTGCTAATAGTAAAGACAAAGCTTTGTTCATGTAAAAATTAGCATAGTAAAAATATTGTATGGGAACAATCTAAAATTGGTCAAAATAATTTGTTGCCTTGGATGGCATCTTCCTTAAGAGTTCTCTTAGCTGTGTCTTCTGCTTTCCTAAGAGTTATATTTTGGCCCAGCTCTCAGCAGATAAATCAGTGAAACTGTGCACTGGGGAGGCACTATCTTCATATCTCCCTTGATGTAAGGAAGAAGCTGCTGAGAAAGAACTATGACATTGCAGTATTTTCTTGGTTGATTACTTCTTTTGAAAGTTGTGAACATTTGCCAGTTTGTTCCTGAAGAACACCTTGATGATACAATTCTGCAATTTCTCTTTTCACACATTTGCAGTTATATTTGGAATTCACACATATGCAGCTTGAATGTGTGGGAAAGATGTCCCTGTGTATTCATTAACCTAAGACTGAGTGTCTTCTGTTTGCAATTAAGGGACTAGCTGCTGAATTACTTATTCTTTTTCTTCGACATGTATTAAGAAATGTAGGCACACACACTTTGATCATTTTTTTTTCTTTCTTACCAGAAATTGCACGTCTTTCTCTTCCAAGAAGTGCTAGTGATTACCCGAGCAGTTACACATAATGAACAACTCTGCTACCAGTTATATCGTCAGCCCATCCCTGTGAAGGATCTTGTGCTGGAGGACTTGCAAGATGGAGAGGTGCGACTAGGTGGATCCATACGTGGTGCATTTAGCAACAATGAGAGAAGTAAGGACCCATTCAATTATTAATTACTGAATGCTGAAATCTAAGAATTGTGTTTGTTTAACAGACCTTTTAGAATGAAAATGTGACACTTCTTTACAAATAGCTGTTGTACAAATGAACTGAGGTATTAAATGGTGGGACTCACTGAGGCATGGGGGGCAAAATTTTTGCAATTATGCAGTAACTAGTTAGATATATCTTTAGCATAGAAGGAACACTTGGAATAAAGTTATTGGAATTGTGCAGAATATAATTTAAGAAAACTTTGTAGAACATGTAGCTCTTGAGGCCCTTAGTAACTGATGTGAAGATATAAACCAAAGACTTGCATTTCAGCAAGTTATTTTAAAAAACAAAAATTCTTAACATTCTTTTCCCAACATGATCCTGTTTGCTAACAAGCCTGGTTTCTTTCAGTTAAAAACTTTTTCAGAGTCAGCTTCAAAAGTGGATCTCAGAGCCAGTCCCATTCATTACAAGCAAACGACACCTTCAACAAACAGCAGTGGCTCAACTGTATCCGTCAAGCCAAAGAATCTGTCTTGTGTGCATCAGGCGAGGGCGGAGTACTTGATTCTGAGAGACCTTTACTAACATCCTCAAACAGAAACAGAGTATCATGTCAAGAATCAAAACTTGAGCAAATGGACCAGTCAGACAGTGGGTCTGACTGTAGTATGGACACCAGTGAAATCAGCATTGACTGTGACCACATGGAGCAGACAGACTCTTGGGAGAATGACCAAGAATTAGAAAGCAATGTCTGACAATAACTTCATAGAGGTCTTCTGTGTTTTACCTGTACAGTATCTGCATTCCATATATGGAGCAAGAAGCACTTTTTAATATTTTTTGTGACAATATCAACTCAGCCACTATTATATTTGTACCTTTTGACCACAGTACTGTAACTGCCAGTGTGCATAATTTGGAATGTATGGCAACTATAATCCTGTGATATACTATAAATGTCTCAGTGGCTGAGAGAGGTACTTGACCAATTATTTCAAATGTCCTGCTGGTAGATATAATCTCTATACTACTGTTTTTAATGCATATTACATAAATGGATGTCTCTGTTCATAAAGTGCCCAGTTTTGACCTCTCACAAAACAGCTGAACACAAGAGATTTATAAAGTGTTTGATAACCTTCTTAAGGTCTGAAATGTGGTTCAGAAAGCTCAAAAAGCTAAAATGAAGTATCACATTATATTGGTATGCACCATGGGGTGACTACTTGCAAGTGTGGGAGCTATTACAAGTGGGACTTCCATATCACAGTAAAAATACTACTTTTCAATAGTCTGTTTGATTTATCAATACTGAACAATGCACAAGTGTGTGGGAACCAGATCTACAGGGTACAGGTAGGATTCCTATCAGGTCAGCAACAATCTTAAAATATGGATTGATTCCTCAGTATTTGCGAAGAACTGCATCTTAACAGTTAAATTGTGGCTATTTGCAGTATGTACACACTTCAGTACACAGATGTAAACTAAACAATTATTTGAAAAGAGATAGTGCTGGCAGTGTTGAATCTTCTTGCAAACAAATAGGTCACAGTGTATTTTCTAACCCATTTGTAATAAAACCTTGAAAGACTGAAAAAGTTCCAGGAAAAGAAAAAGGAAAGCTGATACATCCCTAACCAATCACTTTGTTAAAAGTGTTTGTTTGTGTGCAGCCATGCCTTGAGTGCACAACCAGGAGTTGTATGTGAAGTGGTTGCTCTTTAATATCTCATATAGTGTTTTTGCATTCTATTGTTTTAGATGCATCTATTGTTACCCTGAGCTTGGGACAGCTATTCATGGGGAAAAAATAAAGTAAAACTCCTCTCTCTCCCCAGTTGTTCAGATCACAACATCCACTGCTATCAGATTATGTCATCACAGATGTGGGCACTATTATTGACCCTCTTGCATACAGAATCTTTTTGGTGTCCTCTTCAGAAGCCAGGATTCAGAACAAAATCCAGGAAGATTCTGCAGATGTATTTGAGACTTGAAAAACTTGGGGTTGAGACTTTACACCAACATGCTCACAAAATTATCACTTGTTCACTGTATTCAGAAAAGTCACCTTCATGATGTGGCTTGTTAATTAAGATTTTAAGAGGGTTAACTTGCTATGATTGAAATAAGAAAATGTCATTTGTAAACTGAATTTGAAATGGTTCACAATCATTTTTCCTAAGAAGATCCCCAAAGGAATTTTGTCTGTTGAGAAACCACTTATGTGCCCCCCTTCTTGCTTCCTGAGATAACTGTAGCCACTGGTCCTGCAAACTCAGGCAACTCAGGCCCTTTCTGCACGACATCACTGTCTCGTTTCTGCCACTGGATGGCAGCGGTCAGCAAGCCACACATCTGCATGATGTTGTCGCCATCCTGTCGCTGAGCATCGTGCTTGCGTAGTTTTCGCAGAATGGAAAAAATCCGTTTCACATCTGAGATCGCACAGCGCTCCCATCACTTCTGGCCATGTGGAAGCTACGGAAGTGCATTGGTAACACTTTCTTACACCCAACTGTGCTGCAAAGGAAGACGTGGCGCTATTGCATTCTCGTCTGCACGGACTGAGCGGGTGCAGAGGGGAGTGTTGCTGACGCGCTCCCTTCTGGATCTGGGACTGCAGTGAGACGATGCAGAAGAGTGTCGTCGTGCAGGAATGGCTTCAGTTACATCTCACAAAGTGTTCCGCTCATTCTTTTATCTATTAGTGTGAAAGATGTTTCTGATTGGCTCTACACCCTTGAAGTTGAGGAAATGCCATTAAATTTGTTAGTTTTGGGTCAAACTTTAATTTGAAATGAAAGTTTGAAAGACACTGAAATGCTTTAATACTATCTTACCACTTACTTTTCATGCAGTATAGATTCCCACCTCTGTGCAAGTGGCAGTGTCTATAAAATATTGCCAAAATGCGTATTTCAAATATTTTATATGCTTACTGAAAAACTAGGGAAATAAAGTATCAGCATTAATTTGTACACGCTTAGCTGGGTATTAGAGAAATCACTGTGTTTCAGTCATTATGCTGAGATAATAAATAGAAAATAGGATATTAGGCTAATTTTACTAATTGGAATATATTGCTATATGTACAGGATCTAAACAGGATAATTGTTTCATATTTCAATCTTGTAATTTATTTAAATTTCTTCAATTTAGAAGTTGAATATTAAAAAAACCAAGAGAAATATGGCTTAGTGTGTGTAACATCGACACTGGATCAGTGGAACTATTTACAAAAGAAAAGAAGAGGTATGTGAGGCTACATTCCTCTACACACTTACCTGTGAGTAATTCCCGCTGAACACAGTGGGGCTACTTTTCAGTAAACATTCACAGGACGGCACAATTAGCATGTGAACTATTTAAATGACAAAAACTTGACAAAATGTTGGGGGATTAAAAAGTAATACGTGCTGATTACATCTTTTTGCATAGTACCTTACACTTTTCTCAAAGTGTTTCACTGTTTTCCCCCCATATCTTCTTGCCTAATAGGTAAAGCTAGATCTCTTGCCAGTAAGTGTACATTTGATATAAACTAAATGGCATTATTTTGGATTTCATGTAAACGATGGCATTAATTCTCTAAACTTAACCACAGTAGTTAGATGTTAATTATAGTTTCAAAATAAAAGTCTGGGGATTATTTTAAGTGCTAATAAGGGACTAGATCTGTTAATTAAAAAGCACAGATTAGTAGAATCTACACGAAGAATTTCATGAGACTAGAATAAGTAACAGTAATCACAGGTCAAATACATTATTGCTGTTGTTGCTGCTGCTGCTATGTGCCTTCAAGTTGTTTACCAACTTTACAGCAACCCTAAGGCAATACAATTTACAACCAGGAGTTTCATCACAGTTCATTTTGTTGAGGACCAGTTTGTCCTTTTGTTGACATTTTCATGATAAGACATCTTTGTTGAAAAATGATTGCCACTTCAGGCTACAGGTAAGTGGTTGTTCGTGGTTTCTGTCACTTGCTTCTCACATTTCATGCTTATTGTTTTGTACAGCTTAAGACTTTCTTTTCACATCTGAGCGTGTCGCCTCCTGAAACACCTTTCAGCTTGAGTCCAGTTGTGTGATTAGGCAGAGTGTTATTTGTACTTGTCCCTTCCTTCTTCCCAGTGGCTGGTTAAGACTCTCAGACCTAGGAGTCTTATCTTACAGCAATATCTCTTCCTTAATTTTGGACAGACTTGGCCGAGGCCTGCCTAAAGTCCCAGACAACCTAGGAGAGGGATATACTATAAGCATTCTTCCTCCCCTTCAGTCATCCATGAGTTTTCAAGATCTGCCTCAGAGGCCTTTCTCAGTCTTGTGCTCCTACCTGGATAGATATTCTCAGATGGAACCTCTACGTGGTATAAAATGCCCACCCTAGACTGAGTCCCTGGCTCTGCTTTTAGAGCAAGGCTCATGGTCAAAAACTAAAAATGTATTGTTCAATAAGACCTTAACTTCCACTTTTAATGTGCAGTTTTGACTTTTATTTGTACCTGCTATGTTATCTTGCTGTGATGTTTTAAATTATTAACTATTTGTATGCATTAATTTTTGTTTTAAATATAAACTCTTTTGGTTGTAGAAAAATCGGGAAACAATTATAGTAAGCAAATACTATGGACTTCGGAGTTTTAAGAATATTTTTCCAGTACATAATTTAACCACAGGGTTTTGACACTAAGAGCCTGGGTAGAGTTCATTAATATGGGCTCTGTAATGATAAAATGATAAAATGATACAGGCCAAGATCTAAACAATTCTGAGACTACTTTCATGAATCCAGTAAGAAACAATTTATATTTTTCCTTGAACAGTAATCTGCCATGCCCTAGGGAAAACATTTTGAAACTGAGATTATAAAAATGTGTTATATACCAAGGAGGACAGTTATTAAAAGTACAAAGATTCCACTAGGCTAAAGAAAGTCCTTTTCCGTAAGTCTCAGTAGCTCTTTACATCCCAGTCAAAAATAGTATTTTAGATATATTGCTGTCCAAAATGATAATACAAAAAAAGCGATTATTGGGCTAATGCTGCCATCTGCTGGACCTATTTAAGTAAAATGACTGGTGGTTGGGAGAATAATCCATGGCTCAATAACTACTGTACTTCTCATTTTTTTAAATAACATTTTTAACATATGTTTTAAATAGTTAATATTTGCCTATTTGAATACACAAGTATGTAGTTTAAAATAAAATATGAAACTAGGAAAAATGTAGCCATGAATAATATGTTAAGATATTTCAGTGTGGAGAAAGGAATATGTACGCGCAGACTGCTCGCGTCAAAACTGTCCTCACTATTGCCTCCTAAGTCCAAAGAAAACATTCATTCTGTGTTGCCTCTTGTTCTCTTTTTTGCTAGGTTTTCAAGTGTTTTCCATATTTTACTATTTCTTTTGTTTTATATTTTAGATTGCCAATTTTAGTTCTGGAGAGGAGCCCTAAATTCGCTTACTTTTCTGTTATTCTTGTGTTTTCTTGATTTATGTATTTCCTATTTTTATTTATTACTTTTTTCATACCATCTTTCTCCCAGCACAAAATTCAAGGTGGTCTTGTTGTTTAGACTACTTTTATATGTTAAATAACTGGCAAAAATTGGATTTAAAATAGAGTAATGTTTTAACTACTGGCTTCATTTTACTGTATAAATTAAATTAAGGAACATTATTATATTGGCTTCAGTGAAGATCTAAGGAAGATTAATCTTTTTTCTTTTGGATGAAAGTTTTTGGTAGTCTTAATGTAGAAGTATGCAGCAATTATCTATCAGTAAAGTGGTGTTAACATTGCATATATGCATATTTAGATTTAATTAACAAACATAACCAACAAACAATACATCTCAGATCCAGTACAATGAGCTATATTGAAATGATGTATCCTGACTGTCCAACTAAGAAACCTCTAGCTGACATGACTGCATTTCCAAAAATCAACATGTGAGGAAGGAGGAGAGAAGACTGGCATTTTTGTTTGCATAACCGATAAATTTGTACCAAGTTTCATAGAATTTAGAGCAATCTTACTCATCTCTAGTAGCCCTTACTTTTTCAGTTCATTTCTCCATCAGCATGATGCTCTAGACTCTTATCTAACCATCACCACCAATAAATAATAACAATAATAATATAAAAATGGCATGGCATTTAAGCCTTTCCAGTTATATGCTATCTCTAAATGTGATTCTAAACATAAACATGTGATTAATTCTTCATGAGAAAGAAACTTACTTGTATTCGAGTAGTCTCAACTGTGCTGATGAAGAAATTGTTTAGATTTCTGAAAGTACCAAATTCCAGAAATGAAGGACTTGTGGGCATGACCAACACATATGGTAAGACCACTGCTCACCAACAATACCAATTTGACCCCTCAGAAATCACTTTCAAGTTCATGATCAGTTAAATACCATGGATTTATTAATTTTATACAGAGCTCTTCCATATTTGAGGACAGAAGTTTCATTGGCCCTTTTAAACACTAATTCTTTTGGTCAGAATCTGGAATAGTTGCACCCAAATCATTTTGCCAGATTAATTTTATTCCTAGATTATTAGAAAAAATAACCAAGAGTAGAAGTTTTATACACCTTTAATTTATATTTAGTAGTACAAACTGCTAAAATGGAAGCAATTCCTTGCTGCCTGTTTTTAATTTCTCACAAAGAAGTAAAATGGAGTATTTGAACAATTTGGTTCCAATTACTCTTGCAACTGATTATCAGTTTTCAGAAGAGACTTAATAAATAAGTTCTCAAGTCTGTATAATCCTGCCAATTTCCAAAACTTAAATTGTTTCTGTTTCCCCATGTGAAAACAAACCAATGACACAAATGATATCAAAGGTGATGAGCAAGAATTAATTTCTCTGCCAAGTTCTCCAAATTATAAGAACATTTTTAAGGAAATGATTGAAAATATTTTCGATTAGTTTTTCGGAAATTTGGAAGAAAACCCCCAACCAATGACAACAAAGCATCAGAAAGGTGGAACACTCACAAAAAACATCCAAGACTTTTGTGAGGCTCGCAAAACCTACGTCATTTGAAAAAGCTTCAAAATAAACCTTAAAGATGGCAATACCCAGGGCTCCCTGTGTCTTTGTTATGAAATGGAATGAATTTTGCAAAACAAGTTTTTTTCCTTTATGCAAAAGAAGAATAAAAAAGCTTTTGCCAGATATTGAATACTGACTCTGAAACTCGTGCTGGAAGCACCTGAAACAGGTAGGTAGCTATTAAAAAGGCTAACATTTTTATTGCAGCTATGCAATGCAGCCAAGATAGGTCCAAAGATTTCAAAGTATTAATGTTTTGTTTTAGCATTTTAACAAGTGGATTAAAATTTAACAGGTTTAGTTTCTTGGTAATATCATCTTAAAACATTCTATGGGGTTCAAAGAAACAGGACTGTTTGTTAACAATTGTAAATTACCTTGATTCTCTTTAAAAAGAATTAAGACCTAGTATTTTTTTTTGTTTTTCTAAATTAACTGACAAATGTGAAGCATCACGAAATTCTTTTAAAGTTTTAAGAGCATTAGGAATTTCAGCCTCTGGATTTGACATTGAAATGGCAACATCATCTGCCAATAAATTAAGCAGATGATGAATATTATTAATTTTAATCCCATGTATTTCTAGATCTGATCATAGTAACTGTGCCAGGGGTTCCATAAAAAATGCAAAGAGGATAGGAGAAAGTAGACAACCTTGTTTGGTCCCCCTTGGTGATGTCAACAGAATTAGAGTCCATCTCATTTGTTCAGATTGTAGCTTTATGATAAGTATAATGTTTTCAAAGTGAAGTATCACTAAATTTAATGAATTCACAGTTGAAACAAAAATTTCCATTCTACCATATAAAAAGCTTTAATGCAATAGCCAGTTTGAGATTTTTTAATGATTACCATAAGCTATAACATTTGTTAAATGTGAATTCAGTCAGAAATTTGCCTATGTTTAACAAATCCATACTGATCTTTTTGAATATAAAAGCTTCCAGTTTCATTCAATCTTGTTCTTATTGTTGTGTGTATGTCTTCAAATAGTTTCTGAGTTATGGCAATCCTAAGGTCAAACTATTATAGGGTTTCCTTGGCAAGATTTCTTCAGAGGGGATTTGCCTTATAGAACCCTGGTGGTGCAGTGGTTAAATGCCAGTACTGCAGCCACAGTGTTGCAAGTTTGATCCTGCAGGGCTCCAGGTTGACTCAGCCTTCCATCCTTCTGCAGGTCGGTAAAAATGAGTACTCAGCTTGTTGGGGGCAATCAGCTAAACACATCGTAAACCACTTAGGGAGTGTTTCGCACTGATAAGCAGTATAGAAATGTAACTACTATTGCTATTGTCTTTGCCTTCCTCTGAGGCTGAGAGAGTGTACTTGGCCAGGTCACCCATTGGGTTTCCATGGCTGAGGGGGCATTCAAACCCTGGTCTCCCAGTATCTTAGTTCAGCACTCAAATGATTACATCACATTGGCTCTCCTCATTCGATCTATCGGCTAAAACACAAGTGAAAAGTTTTGCATCCAAGTTCAGTAATGTTATGATTTGATAATCCAGCTCCTCTAAGTTTTTAGCAGGTTTAGGCAGTAAAATGATTTTTTTCTGGTTTCCAAGAGTCAGAGGTAAGGTTATCATCAAGGATTAAATAAAGATAACAAAAAGGGGATAATAAAACTTCAAATGATTTGAAAAACAACCTATGAAACCCATCCAACCCTGGTAATCTGACTAAATTTTCTCAACAGCCAGATGTAACTCATCTGGGTGTATCAATTTCTTAAGATGATCTTTATGTTTGAGATACTTTAGGAAGTTTAGCTCTTGTTGAAATTTGATTAACTGATAATTCATCTGGATTTGAAAAACAGTAAGTGGATTTCAAGAATTGTTTAAACATATCATTAATTTCATCAGTACAATAAGTTATTTTGCCATTAGCTGGTATAATTCAGGATATGCTACATTTGACCTTTTCCCCCTAAAGATAACTAGCAAGTAATTTAGAATCCTTGTTTCAAAATTCACAAAACTTTTGTTTTGTAAATTATGTTAAACCACACATCTCCTTAAGGCTTACAATTCTTTCATGCATTTACCTCTTAACTACCACATTTACTGCATTCTATACTGAATACCAATACCAGAATTAAAATTTGTAGTTAAAAAAATCTGGGATTATCGAATGGATTTTGTCTTCAGAAACTGTGTTATGTAAAAGGAAACTGGGTAAGTCCATGAAAATAATTGTGGACAGTTATTCCCTAGTTACAAATGCAGTCCAGTTGGCAAATGACTGGAAACTGAGATTGATCCTATATGGGTATCTAGGACCTTTTTAATCAAATTATTTGAAACAAGCATGTAGCATAGCCTGGAATATGTCTCATGTCTGTGAAAGAAGTTCGAATGGTCCTGTTCAGTAGTGTGCCTCCAACCCCATGAATCAGCAAGATCAAATTCTTAAAAAATATTTGTAATATTAAGTTTCTTGTGTTGGTGAAGAGCCACTATGATTTATAGGCTGTAATATGGCATATAGGTCCCCTCTAAGAATTAAGTGTCCCTCCTGTAAGTCTGTCAGTAATTGACAAATATTCCAGAGAGAGGCATCATGGGTGATCTTAGGGCAGGATGTTGAGCCAAATGTGACAATACCACCTTCCATTTGACCCCTAATAAAGACATAATGGCCCTTTGCCCTTTGAGTGTGCTAAAGTGCTAGTAAGATGAAACAAACATTTTTCTGACACTCCTATGAGCACCTCCTGCGCCTTCATAGAACCTTGTGCTGCATGCTATTGTCCAAAATGTAGGGCAGGCAGAAATCTGGATGGCTCCCCCTTCTAGTGAGTTTCTCAAAGCGTAAATATATCTGAGGCCTCACTATGATTTTCTTAATTCCACTCCTTTAGACTGGATTGCTTAGTCCAGATGTTCCTAAGCTGTGGTCCATAGACCCCTGGGGACCGAAATGTCCTCAAGGGGCCCATGAAACGTTACAAGCTTTTATAGTTGAAATAGAAAAAGAGAAGAAAGAAGAACTGATGGACAGATTTCAAACAGCAGAAGTCTTTTGCTGATGATAGACATAATTTGAACAGTTTCATTAGAATATCTCAAACTGTTCAAAAGTTATGAAAAGAAATGTATGACACCAAAAAATACCTCAGCACTTGCTACTTCTGCATGTGATGAGAATGTAGGTGAATAATGCTAAGCAACTGAAAGCATGTGACATTTCTTCTACCGCACATTAGCTGCATAAAACTCTATAGCGTTGTCCATGCTGTGCCACCACATTACTGGAATGATGTAGATGTGTCGAGTAACTTCTGGAATTATCAAAGAGGGCTATGATGGTACTAATGCCTTTGTAATAACATACTTATGTGAAAAATCATTCTTTTCTCTCATTTTTCTTAAAAATAAGTACACAGTTGAACCTCCACATTCCCTAGGGTTAGGGGTGCAGGCCCTCGAAGAGTGGAAAAATCAAGTATCAAAATGTAGCTATGGAAAGGGGGGGCCAAGACACAGTACAGAGAACAGACAACTAGGGTTCAAATCAAGTCAGAGATCAAACTGCAACATACATTAGATAATGGAGAACACTGACGAATTTCAGAAGAAAATCAGCCTGTGCTTTATAGATTGAGGCAAAGCCTTTGACTGTGTAAATTATGAAAAACTATAGATCGCTCTCAAAGAAATGGGGTGTGCTACATTTTATTGTCCTGATGTATAACTAGTATTCAAGACAAGAGTCTACCATCAGGACAGAATACAGACAAATGGAATGATTTCCAATTAGCAAGGGGGTATTTTATCACTCTAACTTGTACGCTGAATATATCATATGCAAAGCTGGATTAGACTGTGGGGGAGGAGGTAGGAAAATTATAGGAAGGAACATCAACAATTGAAGATATGCAGGTGATACCATATGACTAATAGAAAATAGCAAAGACTTTCAATGACTACTGAAGAAAGTCAAAAAATAAAGTGCAAAGGCAGATTTACAGTTGCACATTAAGAAAACAGACAAAAAAACCCATAGATGGTTTACAGAACTTTGAAGGAGATGACGAGGACACTGAGATAGTAAAAGATTTCCTATACCTTGGCTCAGTCAGTAATCAAAATGATGGCTGAAGTCAACAAATCAGAAGAAGTCTAGGACTTGGAATGGCAGCTATGAAGGAACTAGACCAATCCTCAAATGCAAAGTTATATAATTGAATTTCAAAGTCAGAGTTGTCCTTGCTCTTGTATTGCCAATTTCTTTGTAAGGTTGTGAAAGCTGGACGGTGAAGAGAGCTGATAGGTAGAGAATCAACTAATTTGAAATGTGGTGCTGCAGGAGAGTTCTGTGTATACCATGGACTCCTAAAAAGACAAATAAATGGGTCTCACAAAAGAGAGAGCCAGCATGTTGTAGTGGTTCGAGTGTTGCACCAGGACAATGGAAGATCAGGGTTTGAAACGCTGTTCCGTCATGGCCCACTGGATGACCTTGGGCAAGTCATACTCTTTCAGCTTCAGAAGAAGGCAAGGGCCCTAAACCCACTAAACAAATTCTGCCAAGAAAACCTGGTGACAGATTTACCTTAAGCTCACCATAAGTCAGCAACACACACACAAACCAAACCTTTATTTTCTGGCAGAAGCCAAGATAACTGAACTGGGACTGTCATACTTTGGATGTATCATGAAAAGGCATGACTCACTAGAAAAAAAACGTGCTTGGCAAGGTAGAAGGAAGTAGGAAAAGAGCAAGACTCCATTACAGTCAATCAAGGAAGCCATGGCCCTGAGTTTGCAGGGCTGTTAATGACAAGAGTGACTTGGACATCTCTCATTCATATGGTTGCCATAAGCTGAAATCAACTTGACAGCACTTAATAAGAAAATCCTGCACTTCATAACATAAATGTGCTCTTGTAAAACCTTCAACATGGGACAACATAAGCTGTAAAAGATAACCATCAAATTTGAGTTCTCCATTACAGCCATTGCTGCTTCTGTTGAGACCTGTTCTCTCTGCATTTCAGAAAGAGAAGAGCTATTTTGGCAGGGATCAGTGATCTTTAGAGGTTCACATCTAATGCACGAGACACAAATGGAAAAACCTGGGCACTTAATTTCCAGACAGTAGCTCTTACAATGACTACCTGGAATGCAGACATTTGAGGGACAGAAACCAGCTGATCTCCCAACAGAGCTGTTAAAAATAACTCTACTTCCCATCTCCTCATGAAACTGCTTTTCCAGGAGACAAAGAAACCAGCCTTGTTGTGAGGTGTCTGGAGCTAGAAATTCAACTGGGATGGGCAGTGCTCCTTTGAGTGCCACTCAAAGTGGTTGCTCATGGACTGGTGCTGGTTCTCAAGTCTCCGGCTTCCAGTCGTTTTGAAGTTTCCAAGAAAGAAAGAAGTAATTGTAGCCAACAGCTACAAACATAGTACCAATTCTGGCACATAGGGGGAAAAAAACTGCTAGTCCCCCATATCCAGTAGCTGGAAATGTGCTGCTTTACAGGATATCAGATTGCTAGATGTCCCTTATAAGGGACATCTGACTTATTTGTGCTGCTCTTGGCACAGAGCAGGAGTTGACTGAGAAGAGAAGGGAGAGGCAGTTGAGAACATCTTAAAAAAAGAAAAGTGTGCATGTTGGTGTAAGACAGTCTGCTTTATAGGATAATTTTCCATTTAAATTCCAACAGTTATTTTTCTCCCCACCCCATAGCCACAAGATGTATTTGAACTAAAATCATTCCAATTATCCTCCTCAGCTGAAGATACTGTACATTATTTCCCCCAAACTCACTTTTATCCTAACAACAATCCTATAAAATAGACTGAGAGGCTACAACTGGTTTGTCATATAGAGATACTGCAATTTGAACTTGGTAATGCTGTCATGTGAATCTATCAAAATCTAGAACTGTAGAGTTGGAAGGAACCATCTAATTCAGTAGTCTGCCAATGCAAGAGTCTCCAGCTGTGACTCATTTTGTGCTCTATTCATTCAGTCTAGCTCAAACAGGATATTGTAGTTAGAAAATCTGCAGAAAATGTAAAGAAAATTTATCAGAGGGCTGAAATACCTGAATTACTATGAAAGGCTAACTAAAGTGGTTGCAGCGTCTGTAAGCATCATAACAAGGCTCTCTGAAGTCAAGTTGATTGCTGTTGCTCAGTGTGGATCTGAGTGTAATCCTTGTTGGCATTTAGTCTCTGTTGTTTTGGTGCATTCCAGAGTCAGACCTCACTGTAGACAAGTTTTTCTTTCAACTGTAAAAATACAGAGTAATAAGAAGAACAGCTGTTCTGTAAATCTTACTGAATCTGAGATATAGGCTACTTGGAATTTTCACCATAGCTTTCACGCATTCAAGGTCACTGCTGCACACCAAAACGAAACCAAACATGGATTTTCCTAAAAACAAAAGTTTGTGCATCATGTAATTTATGTTTGGAAAATGAAGACAACACCAATTTTTTCAAAGAAATACCTAAGGTAATTGAACTCAATACATTTATTTGGTAGTTAGGTGGAACACAACCTTGTTAATAGCCGCTTTCTGATCTTCAACCTTGTATGTCATTAATTTGGACTGTCCTTTTATTACTAGTTAGAAGATTGGCCAACTAACAGTAGGCCACGCAGTCGCTAAAATTCCTTCATGGAAACATGTTGGCTCAGAAAATTTGCAAAAACAACATTCAATTAATTTTGGTCACCATCCATCTTCAAGAGGAGATTTTAAACCGTATGTAATTTTCTTTTCATGAGATAATGGAGTTTGGTTTGCAACAAGGTAAAAAAAAACACCAAAAAGTGTTACTACGTTAAAAAAAAAAAAAGGGGAGGACCATTCCAGACCATGACGGCATAAGCTATTGCTTCTGTTGTAAGTTGTTTGAGAGGAACCAGGCCGATGAAGGGGAGCCGCCAGAGAACCCCAAGCAAGAGGGCAAAAGGCCCTTCGTGCGCGAGGAGCCCTATGCCAATTTCTCGTTGGCCGTTAAAAAGAAATGGAAGGAAACGCGAATAAAACGTTACTCTTACTGCCTCCTCGAGATTTTAAAATGCAACGGAAGTTAAGTTAGGAAAATGGTTAGCGGAGGGAGAACTGAAAGCGCAAAGTTAATACCCCACACAAAAAAAGATGGACCACCATCGAGCTTCGAGGATCCCGGGAACGCACCGTTTCTCTTCCCAACCACTTGAAGCACAGCCATCGGCCGAGCCACCACGTTATGTTGCCGGGAACTGAAAGAAGGGAAAAGTTCTTTCCACGTACCTACCGGCACGCAAGACGAGAAACGGAAAAACCACGCGCTCCCCGCCCTCGCCTCGAGGATCTCAAACCGCTTCAAAGGCGAGCGACTAACGTGACTTCTTGCATTTATAGGAAGCGGGGCGCGCTGATTGGCCGCTGCCGGAGGGGAACAAGCTCCTCCTCTTTTCTGACGCCCCGGCGCCATGTTAGAATGAAAGTGGGGAAGAAGGCGGAGAGGAGTGGCCGTCTGTTGGGTGGCAGGACGGTGCAGGCGGGTTGCGGGGGTGGGTGGGCGGCGGGTTTAGTGCGCCGTGCATGGCTTTGAGGAAGAGGCGGCTGGCCGGGGGAGAAAAGGTCACGAGCGGGGGAGAGAGGTTTCCTTGAGTGCGTGGTACGGCTTAATGGCGGATGCCGCGGCTATGAGCGGCGGTGAGAAAACGCCAGAGCAGCCTCAGCGGGCGGAGAGCAGCAGCGGCCTCTCCGGTGGGGAGAACAGAGCTGCAGGAGACGCTGCCGCCGAAGCGGACGATTTCCCACAAAATGGCGCCCGTTCTGAGAAGAGCCGATGCGACGAGGAGTCGCTGGTGGGGGCGGCGGCCGTAGAGACCCGGGGATCCCCGCGCAGTGGCCACCGCAAGAGTAGCGCCGCCGCGGCCGGAGAGCAGGCGCAGCTTCTCAGCGACGGGTTGGGGGGCTCGCTCTCCAAAGCCGCTGAAGACCTGCCTCTTAAGAAAAACTTTCAGATCCCCAGGAAGAGCCGAGAAAAGAAAGGTGGTTCCTTCGCATCCTTCACCCTTCCCCCTCCCCCTCCCCCCTCCTCCTCCTCTCCTTGTTTTCGCTCCACGTACATAGCGCCATCTCGCACCGCTGCATGCAATGACCGGCGGGTGTGGAGAAGCCCGCGCTCTGGCTGGCTCGGCTAGAAATGTGTTGCTCCGGCAAGCGATTTTAATTTTTAGAGAGAAAGAGAGACGGGGCGTGTGAAAACCGAAACCCGCTTGGGTCTGAAATGACTGGATGGAAGAGGCTTGCGGGGCCTGGGAAACGGCGGAATGGCCCCCCACAACCTGACGCCCGCGCCAGCTCGCAGAGAAGACGTTTTTCTCTGGAGAGCGTGGAAAAGATGTCTCCTCTTCCTGCCCTGCAGTCGAGGGAGGGGGGAAGGCATCCTTTGGTAGGGCAGACTGGTGTCCGTGTTCAGCACGTTTCCTTCAGCGAGGTTCTTTGGAATCGGCTTTTTCGTTGCTCTGGAGAGTCTCTTGCACCTCCCTCTTATTATAGGAGGGAAGTGGAATTCGCCCTCAGCGGAAGTTCAGCTGATGATGCTAGTTTCCTCCATGTTGTCTTGACAGGTCTTACTAACATTTGCTTTTCTCTGTATGTAGCCGTGTGCTAACCTTTTCTTTGTCTTTAGCAAGCTTTTCTGTTAGAGTTCTTTTTCTTCTCATTCTTTAACCTCAGTAAAAGGGATGTGATCAACTTTTCTAAAGTTTTGCATTTCTATGGTCGTGCAGTTTTTCTTCTTCAAGAAGACTCTTCAACTCGAGTAGTATTAAAATAGAACTGCCTTTTTCTGTAGAGAGACAGGCGAGGTAGGTTGGTTTGGTCCCTTCCTGAGGCTGACATCTCCTTGAAGCCAATTTAAAAAGATCAGTCAAGTGACCTCTTAGATTGAGCATCTTTTATCATTGGTTTCTGGTGGATAAACAGTGAAGCAGTTAGAGTTTGTCCAAAACCATTTATTCAGAAGACTATCAAGTGGACAGAGCGGTGGGGTTAGTCTATTTTGTATTCTTAAGTAATCTCTGGAATTTGGTGCTCTTATGAATTCTAATAAGGCCTGTTGTTAAAGTTTGGAACTCATCTACATGCAAAAAGTCATTTATTGCGTGTTTGTTCTCTGTAGCGTGTACAGTAATATATTAATCCTAGTAGTTTCCTGAGGATTCATGAATTCTGATAGACTAAATGGCCTTACCTTAGCACTTGTTCTCTTTCATAAGTTTTTTTCATAACACTAAGTTTAAAATAAATCACTTTGATCAGTTCAAGCCATATTAGAACATTATAGACCAGTCTCTCATGAGCACTTCTCTCTTCAGACCTTGACATCAGCCAATTACCATGTGCTATAAAGTGTAAACTATCTTAACCTATTATCGGAAGTGTCTGCATAAGTAATGTATTGCCTGTCCTTTTGAATACCACCCACTGTTTTTGGTCACAGTTATATCCCGGCCTTACTCTTAACGTCTCAGAGGTGGTTTTCTGATCTATTTAGCTATAGAATTAGAACCATCTAAGATGTGTTTAGAGAAATCTGAAGCTGGACATTTCTCTTGATACTAGTTTTTTCCTCATCTCTCTAAAAGGATGCTGTGAATGCTTGGTGGATAGATCTAAGGTTTTAAAGCAGAACCTTAATCAGAAAACTAGAAGGAAAGCTTTAGGGTGGGCATCTTCCCATACCTTAATGCTACCATACACAACACTAGATTCTAATAATTAATACATGGAACATGATACTAGGGGAGTAATACTATTATGAGATCCAGAGAATAGTGGAGAATGTTTGACTCAAAATGAGCAAAACAAAGAAACTAATAGAAAAGTTGCATAATTAAGTCTTTTCCCAGTGATTTTTTGCAGCAAGTCATAACTCCTTGGCGATAATTGCTTCCAAAACACCACTAAGAAATAGGAACACTTGGCATTTTGTTTCACAGTGGTGAAGTACAGCGGCCATTCTCAACCTTTGGCCCTCCAGGTGCTTTGGAATTCAACTTTCAGGAGCCCCAGTCACTATGACAAAGTGTCATAGATTCTGGGAGATGAAATCCAAAACAGCTGTAATTCCTAAGGTTGAGAACCGCTGAAACAGGCAATAGATTGTAAAAAACTGAATTATGAGGTTGTCACTGGTAAAAAATTAAGACACTTGAGATCATTAACAATAATTTACGCTTCATCACACAACATAGCATATCTTAATTTTTCTTTCAGAAGTGTTACCTCAAGTGCTACTTCAAACTTCTAGATCAAACCACAGAATGAGGTATATTCTTTCCCTTTCATTCTCTTCATCCTGTGGCAGTTCTTTAAGAAAGTATGTGAGAGAGTAGTTCTGTAAGTTGTTGGAACAAGTGTCTGGAATTCTGTTTTGTTTTTTGGAATACAAACTTGAAAGTATTTTTTTCTACAGAGGGAGTATCATGGCTTAAACAGTAATGTCACACTGTCCAGTTCTTATGGGATGGATCATAATTTATAGCACATACTTCTATGTGCAGAAGTTTTCAGATTTAGTTCCCTTCACATCCATGTTTTTTAATAAAACAAACATTAACTGAAAGGCAGGGGAAGTCTTAATAGAACCTAGGAGGAGGTTTACACATTACCTGTTAAATTCTTTATCCTTGAAGGTACAGGCTGCAGTTCTTCAAAATCCATCTAGGTTAGGGGTCTGTATACTTTCTCTCTGGTTCGTACCATACATAATGTATGCTCTGCTCATCCTTTGATTTAGCGATCAAGATCTGTAATTCCTCATTCCTTTTCTCATTGGTCTTACTGATCTTTCCTGTGTTTTTCATAAATTACTTTATACCAGAGTTCTAAATTTTGAAGAACATGGGTGGCATAGGTCATGCTCGCTGGAAGTGAAATGAGCCATAGAATGTTTCTTCCTTGCGCTCTTTTTGTCCCTCCTGCCCTCTTTATATGAATTCAGAAGCATGCATAAAGAACAGGGGAGGTATCCTTCATCTATGGAGCTTCTGAAGGCCATAGTTCATAAGGTACCCCAGTGAGGGTGTCAAATGAGCAATATACAAGCGAAGTACAAAAGCACAAATGTTGCTAATTTCTCCCTGTCTAACTTTTCATTGGCACCAACCAGTGGATAAAACAGGAAAGAGAAACTTATCTGCTGCTTTCTTTTGTTGAAGTGAAAGTGCTCATCTTCCATAGTATGTGTAGTTTGGGTATTATTAGACTTCATCTGATGCTTTTTCAGGGGGGAATTTGGCCTTTGGGGTTTTGCAGATGATGCATATAAAATCAGTAAGATCCTGCCCTCCCCCTGTTTTCTGTTGTTGGCACTTCAAACTGCACATGGTCTGAAAATCACATTTGGAATCTCTTCTTTAGCAACAGTAAAAACACTTGAAAATAGAAAACTAGCATATGAAACTTTTTGCCTAACACTCTTTTTTGTGTAGCATTTATTTTAGTTCTAAGGCAGCATTTCCCAACTGCAAGGGCCTCCCAGTGTTTTGGACTACAATTCCTATCTGGGGCTGATTGTTTTCCAAGTCATCCGGAGAGTTCTGTATTGGGAAAGACTGGTAACATGAAAGAATTTGAATATGGGTCTTCCACCTGAAATTTATAGTGGTAAAATCTGTTCAGCTACATTATGTTGCATTTATAGTGCCAGTATGACATAAAAAACTGGAAAGTAGAGTTAGTAAATAACATAGAGCATTGCTGTGGATGTTAAATGGCTCAGATTTTAACAGAAGTACAGAAGGTAGGACAGATAGTCAGTGGCTTTGGAATATCTCAATTTTGATAGTAGACGTGTTATTTAGAAGTAAAATCAACTTTCTTTGCACTCTGAAGGGATATTATGACTAGCTAATGGCTCTAGAAAGAACCGGCGTGGTGTATTGGTTTGAACGTTGGACCACGACTCTGGAGACCAGGGTTCAGATCACCACTCAGCCATGGAATCTAACTGGGTGACCTTGGGCAAATTATACTGTCTCAGTCAAGGCCACCTGCCTCTCAACAAATCTTACCAAAAAACCCTCCAAAATAGGGTCATTTTAGAGTTGTTGTAAGTCAGAAATGACTTGAAGACACACAACTACAGCAAACGGCTCTAGAGCTTTACCACATTATTAGAACGCAGTCTTCAGTAGCATACTGAGAGAAGAATTGGGAGGAAGGGAGTCAGAAGGGATGTTGTGGGATGGATTTATTTTTGAGAATAGAAAATGTGTTAATGTGTGCTTAGTGCAAAACCTTGAAAACAAGTTTTACTAATTCTTTTGTGCTAAATATGCTGTTACATAATCAATTTGATTAGGCTGCAGTATAATGAGGAGGAAGCTGTGCTCGTGCTTACTGATTTCACTGTGCTAAGCATACTTAATTCTTATGACCAGGGCTGTAATGTTTACTATATTGAATTT
Organism: Iguana delicatissima; assembly: GCA_948472985.1. Lineage (NCBI taxonomy): Eukaryota > Metazoa > Chordata > Lepidosauria > Squamata > Iguanidae > Iguana > Iguana delicatissima. Next base: position 278,561 of record CAOKZL010001417.1, read on the forward strand.
CAGATCCAATGAAGAATATGTTTGTGTTAGAATGGGGTTGAACTCATAAAAGGACTAATTTAAATGTGTAATTTTCTTCTGTAGAACACTCGTTTGGAGCAGATAGTTCTTAAAAAAACCTGCACACCTCAAGCCCAGACTGATAGTAAACGTTGCGCTTCAAAATCTTTCTCTAGTACTAGCTTAGTCAATCCAAATCAGTTGTAAGAAACATATTTCCCAGAGTATTGAAAGGGTCACTGACAAATATTTGCAGAGGATTTTTTGGGTTTTTTTGTGGTAAGCGTTGCTCCTCATGATGGAAGGAGCTAATAACATTACCAGGTAGTGGACATTTCACAATTCAGATTTATTGTTGTCTTTATTTGAGCTAATATAGTTGGATTAAATTGCAAAACTATTAAATACAGTTTTCATATATCGTTACTCTCTCATTAATATTCCTTTAGATGCAGCATGAGAATCTTTGGGGATAGTAGCAAAAAGCACTGTGCCATGTTTTGAATAGATTATTTTAGGGTTGGGAAAATTGCAGAAAATGACAGCCAAAATAATCAGAGCTACAATGACTTCCCTATGAGAAAAAGTGACAATGTTCAGGGCCTTTTACCAAAAACGAGAAGGAGAAGGGTAATTTGGAAGTATATGTACTTACTCTCCTCATATCAGAATGCAGAATCATTCAGTGAGCCTGGATGGTGGAAGACAAAACGAAAGTGCTTCTTCACACAGTGCACAGTCTACTTCTAGACTCTTACTCCAAGAGGTGGTGCCCACCAACTAAGGGTATTAAAGGTTGTTAGTCTTAACAGCTTTATCTTGTGTCTGATCTTAGAGGTAACACGCCTCAATACTTTTAAAAACAGCTGGAGAGAATTTTGTACTGGGTATGTCCTGCCTACAACCTTCCCATAAATACGTGGTTTATCTCTGGAAAGCAGGATGTTGGACTAAGAGAAACTCTCAGTCTTAACTAGCAGAAAGTGGCAGTTCTTACATAGCTTAATACTTTTAAAAAAGTGAAATGAGAGGAGGTTAAATGACTGCTGTGGAGCAGCATAGGGAATGGACAGAAGGCTGGCTGAAGACTGAAAAGGTTAATTTGTCAGGAGATAATAAATGAGTATGATAACTATTAGAGTTCATGACATTCACCACTTGGGTGTTGATTTCCTTGTGTGCACCATAAGGGTGTCTGAAGAAAAAGCAGGATTTTCTTGTTTAAAATGATTTTCGCCGGAGACTAGGAAGATGTATTTTGATGGGGAAAAAAGACAATGTATGTATTTGATCTGATTTCTTTGTACCTTGTGTAGTCTTTTTACAAGAAATGATGATTAGCATAGCTTAAGAGGCAACATGGAAGGAAAGAAACATTAGTAAAGAAAGCAAATGTATCAATTCAAAATAGGAAAAAATATTTCCGTGGGTTTGAAGCCTGCCAATCTAAGCAGTATATAAACATTTTATAAGAATATTCTTAAATAAAATACTAAAAAAGATTCCCAGAATGTATGTTTTAACAAAAATCACAACTTGATGCTTCCCTACTGAAGCAGAGAGAGAAGAGGGCGTTGGTGTTTCTTTAGGCTCTCTCTGGACAGACTAAGCCCTTGGCCTTAGTCTGTTCTGAGAGAATGTGAAAAAAATCCCCTCTGTTCTCTGGAGAGCGTTGGGGCTGTTTTAAAATTCTCCACAGACAAAGGTCTTGCCTTTTGCAGTGCCTGAGTGGAAAAATGGTAGTGGCCAGGGGCAGCTGGCCCCCTGAGGCAGTACTGGCACTTTCACCTCTCCACGTGATGGATCTGAGGAGCACCATTCTGAGCCCCAGAGTTTTACCATTGCCTTATCCGTGGGTCATATCAAAATCCACTATTTTGACTCTTAAAACCTGTCCTTTAATTATACATGAGGTCAGCTTGTATGTAAAGTATGTATTTTTTGTTTTTATTTATTTATTATATATCACTATCTCAAGATCTAAAAATTAAAAATAGAGCGATCAATATACACAATTATTCTGGCATTCTAAAATTTGTATATTAAATTTTCAGTTCCAGCCCCACTCCCCCCATCTAAATAATGTTAGAGAAGACTGCACTATTGTACTGTTCACATCTTGAACCATTCACAAATATTCTAGTCTCCCTATAGCAGTCCATCTCCTTGGTGTGTGATCTTTGGAGGGCTGGGAAATCCTCCAGAGCAGTTTTAGGTGGAATGGAGAACTACAGTGGAGAAAATTTAATTAAGGTTGTTTTCATGATGTTAAATGTATGATAAAGCTTTACTTGAATATAAGATTTAAGTTGCATTAGGGCATTAATCCTATGTACTGGGAGATAAAATAGCCATGGGCTGGGGCTGCATTATTCCACAAGGAGAGTTGAGGGGATCATATTTCTGTTTCTTTCTTCCTGGGAGTGTGGAAAATTATTTTTGCCACATTTTTGTCTTCTCTAATACGTATTAAGCCCAGGAAAAGCTTTTTAAAATTAGGAAATGAAATGGATGTCGCTTCCTGTTTAAAAAAAATCTCTGTTGGGCCTAAGAACAATCCCCTTCAAAAATATGGCAAAATTACCCCTTATATCTCCTAGGAGGCACTTTGGGGCGGGGGAGTTCTGTTGGGCCCTGGAACCCCTCAACAGAACCTTTGGGCGGTTACCTAAGTCTGCACTTCTCTTGCTAGCCACAGTTTCCCTAACTGCTGCTATACACACGTGAAAGTAAGTACTATTGAATACAGTAGGCCTTAGCCATACATGCAGGATTTCACTAATCTGGACTTGATCTCCCTCTCCTCAAGTGAAATATGTAATTCCATCCATTTTAGCAGGGTTTTAAAAAAATCTTTCTGCTGCATGTAAAATTTAATGTAACAGTCTAGTTTGTTTACTAAATGTAAACTTGGTAAAGCAGATTTCTGCTCATTTGAAGAGCAGCAGAACATCTGGAAGATCTTCTTGACATCAGTTGTCTGGAAGAAGCATACCTGTGGCACTATTTGGACTTTGCTGGTTTATCGTGGGTTACTGTGAATTAGCAGCATGCTTATGTATGCAGCTTGTTCAAACCCACTTTGAATGATTGGGTGGACAAACCAGAAATGAGAATATCTCTGCATGACATATGAACCTGTTTCGTAGTGTGTTGGTCACAAATGAGTTAAGATTCATAAACAAAGAGCGAACCCTGCATTCATAGAGGCATGGAAAGCTTAGTTGGTTAGGAACAGCAGACCATGAACCCCAGTTTGGATATCCTGCCGAGTTTTTGATTTATCTGTTTGCACAAAAGGGAAGCAAAGCAGGAATGAATGATCTATGTGTACTGATACACTTCTTGTTCGTGATAAACTACAATAATCCAGCAGTTTATTATGTGTAACATACACCTGGATGTTGGTGATGATCATTTTCTTTCTTTACAGCTCTTTTTCAGCCTCTACCAAAAGAATCTCGTGAATTTGAAGATGTTGTGAGCATTTTGCATTCATCATATTTGGAAGTCCATTCCAAGGACAATTTTGTCTACAAACAAGCTAGTTTGATTCATAACGAACTTTTTGAAAAGGAAGTGAGTACCCATTGTTTATGAACAATAAAATATTTAAATGCTTCTATAAAACTGGTTTTTGCTTGCCCTAGATATGGTCTTGATGCCTGTAAGATTATATTAACTGAAAATGAGCTGTTTGCTTAATTTACCAGTACCATTTATTCCACCAAATTGGCCATTTTTTAAAAAGAATATGGAAAAATACCTTCTGTGGTTAATTTAGTTGTTTCAGAATCATGCACGCTTTAGTTCCTTTATGTATTAAAGTTGTACTTGATACTGAAGGAATGGACATCTTCATAGAAGAATAGTATCTCTTTTGTTGATTTTTTGTGTTTGTATATGTAGGTAAACATTTGTATTGGTCAAAAGCTGTAACGAGGGAAACTTTGTATATGTTACTTCATGTACTGTTTTCATTGTAGGAACTAAAAAGACACAAACCCAAGTTTTGAACATATAATACAAGCTTTGTCTTGCTGTTCTGTAGATAATGCTTAAGATTAAGGTTATAAGGAAAACCAAAGAGGAACATCTAATGTGTGCCTTGTTGACATTCATTCAGTTATTCATATGTACAATTGCAAAATAGTAATTTTTAGATTGCCATTACAGTGGGCACAAAGTTTAAGTTGCTTGCTTAAAACAGAGGTCCCTTTGCCTCTCATCTTCCAGCAAAGACCAATGTTTTAAGGGGCTGAAACAAAATAAACCTCTCCCTGACCCACTGCTCCCCAAAAAGCCTCCACTGGGATCTTCTTCAATAGTATAGACTGTGCCATGTACACCTGGAAAGGGCATAGGAAGATTTCCCCAGATTGGACTGGAACATTGTGAGTGCAGCTTGGCTTGCATATGTTGTATATTCATTTAGATCCCCAGTCTCTAGTAGTGGTTCTCAACCTGTGGGTCCCCAGATGATTGTGGACTTCAGCTCCCAGAAGCCCCAGCCACTATGGTCAATAGTCAGGGCTTCTGGGGGCTGAAGTCCAAAAACATCTGGGGACCCACAGGTTGAGAACCACTGCTAGAGGGTTTTTCTTTCTGACCTTTTGAACTTTAAAGGGGTCTTCAAAGTAGTTTGCATCCGTCACTATACAAATTGGTTTTAAAATGTAAGAAATATATCTCTTAACAGGATCCTTCTTGTACAAAAACTCAGGGTTCAGCTTGTTCTTTGGAAAGTGTGAAGAAGTAATACAAGCAGCTTGGGTGCTTGTTTGAGATGTGGTTTTGGTTAGCTCCTTGTCTCTTTGACATAGCTAAAAAAAGAATGCAATAAATAATGCAAGGCTAAAACATTTTATATATCAATTAGCATGTTAATGATTTGTTCTGTTAGAAACGCTTTCTTTACTTTTGCTGAATTTGCATTTATAAAAGCATAGAGTATACCTAGTCTTTACATTTTAAAGCGTGCTGTATTTTTTTGAGTATATTACAGCTTTATTTTTTAAAAGTTCATAGAGAAACGAAGAGAGTTGAAGCAAGATGGACGATCAGAAAAAGAGCTAGCTGAAACATATGCATTTCTGAAGGTCGACCGTGAATTGGTGAGACTGTTATTTTTATGGAGTAAATATTAATGTTATACTGGCAGTTGCATCTTTTCTGGGGGTCATGTGATATCAAAGGAAGGCAAAGTTGATGTAGAGGAAGGCTGCTGGCTCTGAGTGCTCTTCCAGTGTTTGGCTTCACAGTGGACCCACAGAGTCAAGGTCCTCTGAGAAGCCTGGGTTGGGAAATTGCCCTCACTTGTGAGTTATCAAAATAGACATATCAAAACATCCCAGCTTTGAGGATGCACTCAGAGGCAAGGCCATGGAGAAATTTGGCTGCCTGGTAGAAGTAGCTTTCTTCTCCAGCAGTATTGAGAACTTTGTTTTAGTTTTTTTGCAGTTATTGTTCCTGTGATGTTCTGTCAGTACACATTCTGGTGTACCTACACTGACATAGTACATCAACTGAATTCCAGCCCTAACTTTTTTTAAGGACTTAAAGTTTGTGTGACAGTGGGAAGAAGGAGACATTTTGGCTAATAATCTTGTGACTGAATTGAACTCAAAAGTGCCACCCTGGATTTGGTTCATCTGATTCATCAGTGTAGTGAATTCGTACTGTTACTTACTCTCCATTCATAGCACCAGTTAGCAGTTCAGCACTTAAGTATGCAGGGATGCTATTTGGAGGGTTTGCTTTTCTACAGAAAAAGTGCTGCTGTGTATTGGTGAGCTATAGAGAGAATATGCAAAACTTCAGTATGTAACATCTCTTTATGGAAATGAAGTACACAATCAGGTTATTAGACGGTATGCATTTTGCTTTTGGAAAGGGTGGAAATAGTTTTGAGTGCTACTTTAGAGCCAAACCCCTGCTTTTGAAGAAGGCATCAATGGTAGCGTACAGTTGGTCCTTCCCATTTGTGGGTTACTTTCACTGATTTGACTATTTGTGAGTTTCCCAGCCCCTTCCTCCACCTCATGCACCTCTTTTCCAGAGGAACCTTCCCTCTTGGCTGGTCTGATGAGGCTTCATAGCTCTTTAAAAAACCCACCTCTACTCCTCCTCCTCCTCCACCAGACTCCTCTGGCAAGCTAGGCATGGCCTGGAGCACAATTTCTCAATACTTACAAACCCTCTCCTAATGCCTCCCATACCCAAAGAAGGAAATGCGTGAGAGAGAGGAAGTTTAGGGTTACCGTGCTTTCCCTCTCTTTTCTCTGACCAGGGTTGGACCCTGTGTGCCCCTTCCCCCCACCCGTGCCTCAGCCCTCTTCCTACAGATACACACACACACACACTTGCAGTTTTTCCACTTTTATGGGCGTCTTGCATCCATAACCCTAGCAAATGTGGAGGACTTGACTATATCTTTCTTTAATTTACTTTCAACATAATTGTTCAAAGCAGCTTTCTGTTGTTTCTTCTGGGAAGTAGGCTATAGGGAAGTTGTTCATTCCTGTCTTACACTGCTTTTTCTACTGCACATAAGGTGCCAGTTGCTAAGCATTTTTTTTTAACATTGATGAGCTGATTTGAATACTTTCTGCTCTTTTAGCAGGCTGAATATTCACCTGCCGCCTAAAAAGTCAAATGCAGGGATTCAGACATCTTGACAAGTGTTGGTGGCCAACCAAATGCTGTGGTTACATTTAACATGCAAGTCTCCCAGCAGCTGGAGTCCCTAAGTTTGTGTTGCACTCATTAACTTTGTGAGTGAAATACAGTGTGAGGTCAGGCAAATTCCTTGGCTGCTCTCTCCAGCTCTGTGCTTGGACACAGGGTGAGGATTTTGTATAAGATGAAGAAGAGCCCTTGTCCCTCTCCTGCTCGGAGCAGGAGATTTATATTGAACAAATGAGTGCTGAGTGCTTTGTATGACTGGGAAACAAAAATGTCTTCAGTTCCTCTGTACAACTTAGCATTGGAGAAAAGAAGTAGAGGTATTGGTGTATTCCTTTCCTTTGCTTGAGTACACAGCTGGTGGAGAGACAAAAAAGACCCATCTCTGCCTTTCTTGCTTCCATGAGCAAAGAAGATGGGAGTATATCAGCTTCCTCTGCCTTTGAGTCTGCTAATTGAAACTACTCTAAAAGCATCTGGCTGTTACAAACAAAAGTTTGCCTTCTTCCAACTGAGAGTCTAGAGGGAGGCTGTGAAGTGTTGGTCCATCCTTATGCTTGATCCTAGCAAAAGAGATGTTGTAGGCAAACTTTCTTATTGCAGGGATAAACATCTGACACCTGTGCTCCCTGAGAATTTGAGTGATTGGGAATATTCTCTGCCTTTACTTAAGTGCTGTGAATCAGTTCCCACCATTTCACTGCCACAAATGCAGTACAGTGTAAGATTAGCATTATAATTGAAATTTAAATGCTGTTTGGTATTTAATGCCATCTGTCTCTATTATGAGTAGTTACTAAACTAAATTTTTACTTCTAGGTGCAAAACATTTGTGAAAATGGCTTGCAAGCAGGCCATTCCAAGCTAGCAATTCTTGGCAGCCCTTCTCGAGGTAACTACCCTGTTCGTCGTTGTTAAATTTGCTGCTTGCAGAATACTAATGGCTCTGTTGGAAGAGCTTTGATTTATTGTTTCTAATCAGTTGGTGTTCTGCTCCTTCTGTTCCTAAGCATAGTGAAATACATTATTCTCTTGGTATAGTTAATCATCTGTTGTTTTTCCTGCAGTTACCTTGGCCAACAGCTTTGTCTGGCTTTGTTAAATCTCTGAATTTAAATTGATTTATACTCTTAATGTTAGTAGGGTTTCTGAAATTTATTATGAAGAAAATTTTTGTAAAATCTAATTTTTCAGTGACCTGAGATTTGATTTTTGATTGTTAAATACTTTTGTTCCTATTTTGTGTACACCACTATTACTCTTTCAGATAGAAATTTTTAGTAATTTAATAGGAAATTATGAAGCCTCTTGAAAATACATTGTATAATACTGGTGCTTGTTGCATCTCTTGTACATCATTAGAAAACAGTGCTAATATTTGTATAGTTTTATACACATCCATTCTTCTCTTGATATTTGTTCTCTGTACACTTTCAGGTGTGTATCTTTCTAAATATGCTGATTTATTGCAAGTTAATCCTCTGGATGGTAAAGCAACTGGTGATATTATTATATTTAAAGTAATAAAGGTAAGTTTATAAACTAGGTTAACTCATAGTTCATGAAGGATAATTTAGTTTTTCTTTTTAGAAACCACAACGAGAATGTAATATTTTCTTCTTAATGTTGTTGTATGCTTTCAACTCATTTTGGTTCTTCTTCATGCTTTCTGTGCCTCATACATTAGGAGCTTTCGCGCCTGCACGGTAGCGTTCGGAAGATTCTAGAGCTCGTTAGCTTTGGCGGGAACCCCTCCCCCACGCCGGTGCTGCGCATGCTCCTCCCGCCGACTAACGGTCTCTCCTCAGTTCTTTCTTGTCCGCCTCAGCGTACAGAAGGTTCTGCTTGTTGGCTGGCTTTTCGATTCGGTTTTTTGGTGTTTTCGACTTCGGATGTGGCTTTTGACTACCCCTCACGGATTTCGGACTTGGCTTGGTACTTTCTCGATCTGTTTTGACCTTTTTCTGGCTTTGACTACATTTTCGGATCTCGGAATGTGTTTGGCGTTCTCGGACTCTTGTTTCTTGCCTTGCGCCCGGTTTATGTCGGCTCTCTTCAAACGCTGCGCCTCCTGTGGAAGGAAGGTCGCTCTCTCTGGCCAACACTCTAAGTGCCTGATTTGTTTGGGTGAGGGGCACAACGTTCAGACCTGCCCCATTTGCAGAGAGTTTACGCATCAGACTCTCCGCAACAGGGCAGCAAGGCTTAAATCCCACTGTTGGGAGGAGTCTCTTCGTGTCCAGAGACCTGAGACGATGGCCGAGAAATGCCTGTCCTCTTCTTCTTCTTCGGCGGCGGCTGCCGTGCCGTCGACCTCGTCGGTATCGGTACCGGGCTCGGTACCGATAATGAAGTTGCTGAGGATACCAGAGATCTCGGCAACTCGGGCACGTGAGGACCCTGCAGGCTCGCAGGCCTCAACCTCGTCCTCCAGGCCGTTGACCGCGGCCCAGAAGAAGCGCCCCGCCACCGAGGGCCTGGGGGAGAAGAAGAAAGAAGAGAAAGGACAAGCGGTGCTCTTCACCGACGGTGGTGCGTCCCCCGACTCCACCACCCACCCAGCCCGCCGAGGAACCTCAACTGATGGAGCTCCCTGAGGAAGAGGAGCCTCCGGAGGAAGAGGAAGTCCTCGAGGTGTCAGACGAGGAACAGGCCGTGCAGGCCTCGCCTCCTCAACCGCCCGAACTGATTGCGGAGATCACTCCGCCGAGTTGCCGTCCACCCTCGGCAGAACGCCGAGAGGAGGCTGTGGTCAGGCAGCGCCCAGCCTCTCGACGTGACCAGTCCCGCTCGCCGGAGCAGCGGGCCAGGCCTCCATCCCCGCGATATCGGGAGATGCGCCTGGAGAGGCGTCGCTCAGGTGAGAGCGCCTACTCTCCTGCCTACCTTGGGAGGTACGCCCAGGAGCAGGTGTGGCACGAGCCGGCCGGCTCATACTATTCGTATTTGCCATCTTACAGGGACCGGTATCACCCAGATCCAAGGTACTGGTCACCTCGTCGCCGGTCTCGCTCGCCACCGCGGGAGGCTCACTACCCCCGCTATGAGAGGTCACCGCTGCGCCGTTCGCCGAGTCGCCGTTGGTCCCCAGAGCCCTCACCCCGCTACAGGGCTGTTTCTCCACCACCGCGGACGACGGCCACAGCTACCCGCCCGACGCCAGAGCCCACCGTGGCCCAGCCGGCGGTAGCTGCGAGTACTACCACGCAGGCGGCACACCGACCTAGGCCCGCGGTCGTGCCCTTGCAGGTGACTCCGATACCGGTCATGACATCGACCGCATTGGTACCGACGCAGCCTGCAGCTCCAGCTGTCACCCTGGCACCTCCGACCTGTAGGCCGGCTGAGGAGAAGGAGGAGGAGAGGTCGCCATCACCATCCGGCGACTCTTACGACTCGGACTCTGACTCTGACTCTGCTGAATCCACCCCTTCTTCTCATGAATCCCCCCCCGCTGGGGTTCGGAGAGCCAGGCCCGGAGTCTGCACCGGAGGATGTCCGTCAGTTTTCGGCGATTCTCCTCCGGATGGCCACAGCCCTTGGCCTGAAGGTGACCAAACCTGCTCCTCAAGGCCAGGAGCCGGTCTTCCAGTACTTGGAAGCCCGCCCACCATCGACCGCATCGCTTCCGTTCCTACCAACCCTGGTGGAAGCGATGAAGCAGCCGTGGGCGAAGCCGGCGTCAGCACAGCCTATCCCACATAGGCTAGCGCATCTCTACAGGACCCAGAAGGAGAACGTGGAGTTCCTCTTCAATCATCCTGTACCGAACTCTATTGTGGTTGAGTCGGCTCAAACGAAAGGGGGCAACCAAGCGCATACCACCCCTCCGGACCGTGAAGGACGGAAACTCGATGCCTTCGGCCGAAGGTTCTATTCGGCATTGTCCCTGGTGGCCAGGACGGTGAACATGATGGCATGCCTCGCGGCCTACCATCGTAACCTCTTTGACCGACTCGCTCCACTCCTTGCTGACTTGCCGGAGGAGTCACGCGCCTCAGCCACACAGATCTTTGGCAAGGCCGTCACGGTGGCTACACAGCAGATCGCCACCTCGAGGCACACCGTGGAGGCTACCTCGAGGGTGATGGTCGGTGCCGTAGCTCTCCGACGCCACGCATGGCTCCAGTCCTTTGGGCTTCAGGAGGACAGCCGTCGGCGGATTGAAGATCTACCGTTCGACGGCGAAGGGCTCTTCCACACCTCCACCGACGAGGCTATGGATCACCTCGTCAAGGCCCGGCTGACAGCGAAGAAGATGGGCATCAACCAGCCTGCCCAGTCTCGCCGCTCTTTCCAGCCGAGGCCTACGTGGAGAAGGTCCTCCTCTTCATCGGAGTACCAGCCGCGGTCCCCGCGGTCGACCACGTTGAGGCCGTTGACGTCTTCGGCTTCGAGGAGGCTTCCCAGACGACGCCTATCTTCGTCATACAAGAAGTCACCCTCCGGAGCAAAGTCCTGGTTTTGATGGCCTTTGCAAGACTCCACCCGTGCCATCCTTCGCCCTTCCGGTAGAACTGTTCCACCACCCAAGCCTGGCCAGGCACCTCGACTGCTGGCGGGAGATCACTGCGGACTCCTGGGTACTTACCATCGTCCGCCTGGGGTACACCATCGAGTTCCAGGATATTCCGCCACGGGATGTCTACTATTCCACCCCGGCCAGCTCGGCTCTACTGGAAGAGGTCCAGTCCCTCCTCGAGAAGGGAGCGATAGAGAGGCTCCCGCATTCAGCCAAGACCACCGGCTTCTACTCGAGGTACTTCACGGTGCCGAAGGCGGACGGATCCCTGCGGCCCATCCTAGACTTCCGAGGGGTGAACGAATACATCCGCCCCAAGAGGTTCAAGATGGTCACGCTGCCCTCGATCCTCCCCTTCTTCTGCCGAGGGGACTGGTTTGCGTCCATAGACCTCAAAGACGCCTATTTCCACATCTCGATCCGCCCGCAGCACAGGAGATACCTTCGGTTTGTGATCGACAGCACCAGCCACCAGTACCAGGTGCTGCCGTTCGGACTTTCCACCGCACCGTGGGTGTTCACCAAGTGGGTGTTCACCGGTCGTATCCTTCCTGCGGACGAAGGGCGTCTCTGTCTACCCTTACCTGGACGATTGCCTATTGGTGGCGTCCTGCAGACAGAAACTGTACAGGGACTTTCATCGGACTTTGTCCCTTCTCACTCGGCTCAGACTCAGGATCAACTCCAAGAAGTCCCATCTCGAGCCCACTCGGGTTCTCGACTTCATCGGGGCGACCCTCGACTCGGTATCGGCGAGGGCCTTCCTCCCAGACGAGAGGGTGCGGACGCTTCGTCGGGCGGCGTCCGCTGCCTTCGAGGCCTCGACGGTGTCAGCGAGGAGGATCTAGCAACTCCTCGGCTACATGGCCTCGACCACCGCCGTAACCTACCTCTCCAGGTTACGCGCTCGGCTGCTCCAGCACTGGTTCGTCAGGGCCTTCGATCCACTCTGGGACGACCAGCACCGTGGATACCGCCTGCCCCAACAGGTATGCCGATCGCTCCTGTGGTGGCAGTCGTACAGTAACCTCCTGTCAGGCATGCCGTTCCGCGAACCCAGGCCATCGGTCACGATAACGATGGATGCCTCGCTCTTCGACTGGGGAGCTCACACCGGGGATCTCCGGGTCCAAGGCCGGTGGATGGATGACGAGCTGTTCCTCCACATCAACTCTCTCGAACTGTTGGCGATCCACAAGTCCGTGAGAGCGTTCCGACACCTGGTCACGGGCCGCACGGTGTTGATCCTCAGCGACAACACGACGGCGGTCTGCTACGTGAACAGGCAAGGAGGGACGCACTCCACCATGCTGCTGGGCATCGCCCTCGAACTTTGGAACTGGTGCGTCCCGCTCCGGATACACCCTGTGGCGGTTCACCTGGCGGGGCAGGAGAACTCCACAGCCGACGCGCTCAGCAGGGACACCACTTCCCACCACGAGTTGTCCCTGTCCGACGAGGCCTTCCGGATGCTTCGGGACCGATGGGGCGAGCCGACCATCAACCTCTTCGCGACCAGCCAGAACGCGAAGTGCCGCCTGTTCTGCTCGAGGGCTGACCATGATCGCCGCTCCATCAGCGACGCGTTCCAGTTTCCGTGGGACGAAGGGCTGATCTACGCCTTCCCTCCGTTCCCGCTCCTGGGCCGCGTGATCGCGAACCGGGCGGACGTGATCCTCGCGGCACCTTACTGGCCGAGGCAGCACTGGTTCGGACCCCTGATCGAGGCCGCCCCGGGCAGGACTCTTAGGTTTCCCACGGTACCGGACCTGCTGTCCCACTCCGATGGACTGGTGTTGCACCCAGACCTGCCGGTGTTGGCCCTCCATGCCTGGAGGATATCGCCCTAGACAACCCAGCCATCGGGAACGTCTTGACCGCGGCCAGGAAGGAGACCACGCGAAGGAACTACCACTACAAGTGGCAGCGCTTCGTGGCCTTTGCCAAGGAACGTCGAGAGCCGGTATCGCCTGTCACCCTGCGTACGGTGCTCCACTTCCTCCTCCATCTCCGGCAACAGGGCCTGGCCTTCCCGTCGCTCAAGGACTACCTCGCCGCGATCGTGGCATACCAACCGCCACGGTCCCCCTCGGCCGCGCTCTTCAGAGACGGTACTGTCAAGCAGTTCCTGAAGGGCCTGCAGCACCTCTACCCGCCGGTATCGCCGCCGCTACCGCCGTGGTCGCTGTCATTGGTGCTGTCCCAGCTGACGAGGCCGCCCTTCAAGCCCATGCCACGACGGACGACAGGCTGCTCGCGATGAAGACCGTGTTCCTAGTGGCCGTCACCTCTGCCAGGTATGCGGGAGAGTTGACGGCGCTACGGTGCGATGAACCATACTTGGTCTTTCATCGGGACAAGGTGGTCCTCCAGCCTGACATCTCCTTCCTGCTGTAGGTGGTGTCCAGCTTCCATTTGAACCAGGACATCATTCTGCCGGCCTTCTACCCGGACCTGACGACACCTCTGGAGTGGTCCCTCCACTCCCTGGTAGTGCGTCGGGCGCTGGCCTTTTACAAAGACAAGACTGCAGCCTACAGACAGACACCCCACCTGTTTGTCTGTTATGGCAGGTGCCGGAGAGGCCACAAGGTATCCACCCAGCACTTCTCTAAGTGGGTGGTACAGACTATTCAACTGGCGTACGAGCTCGCCAGGAAGCCTCCGCCAGACCTGCTTCGGGCCCACTCCACCAGGGCCGTGGCGACATCTGCTGCCCTCCTGCGAGGCGTCGACCTGTCGGAACTCTGCCGTGTGGTGACCTGGTCCCAGCCGTTGACCTTCGTGCACCACTACAGGCTCGACTGCCGGTCCAGGAGAGATGCCCGTTTTGGACGTGCTGTGCTGTCTTCTGTGCTCTAGGATCTGGGACCTGACCCACCATCCTACTGGTAAGCTACATAGTCTCCTAATGTGTGAGGCACAGAGACCATGAAGAAGAAGAACAGGTTGCTTACCTGTAACTGTGGTTGTTCGAGTGGTCATCTGTGCCCTCATACATCCCCGCCCTGCCTTCCCCTCTTTTTCAGGTCCCATCTGCTTCGGCGGACCAGAACTGAGGAGAGACCGTTAGTCGGCGGGAGGAGCATGCGCAGCACCGGTGTGGGGGAGGGGTTCCCGCCAAAGCTATCGAGCTCTAGAATCTTCCGAACGCTACCGCGCAGGCACGAAAGCTCCTAATGTACGAGGGCACAGATGACCACTCGAAGAACCACAGTTACAGGTAAGCAACCTGTTCATTTGTGGCCATCCCAAGATGAACCTATCACTTGGTTTTCTGGGGCTGAGAGTATATGATGCACCCAGAGTCACCCAGTAGGTGTCCATCACCAAGCAGAATTTGAACCCAGGGCCGTTTCCGCATTAGACTGTTGTAGCACTGTCATTCCACTTTCAACATCCTATGGAATCCTGGGGTTTGCAGGTGGCCCTCCCGAAACTACAAACCTCAGGATTCCATAGGATGTTGAAAGTGGAATAATAGTGCTGTAACAGTCTAGTGCGGAAATGGCCGTGGTCTCCAGCGTTGTAGTCCAACACACAAACCACTACACCACTCTGGCTCTCTTTTTTAATATAGTAATCCATTAATATGGAGCACTTTTCTGTACAGATTGTTTTTTTTCCCTGTATAAATCAGATTGCAATATTTTAAAGTTTGCTAAGCAGTGGATATACATAATGTCTGTAGGATAGGTGAGTTACGCAGGCAGAGGTCTTGGAACTGAAAAGAGCAGCTGTTGTGTCAGTTAAAAAATAGAATCAGGAGGTGTTTCTGTAACAGAACAACAAAGATATTATAAATAAAGCAAGCTTTTAAGCTGGCTAAATCTTTCAGAGAGCTAGTGTAGTGTAGTGATTTGGGCATTGGACTATGACTCAGGAGGCCAGGGTTCAAATTCCTGCTCAGCCATGGAAACCCACTGGGTGACCTTGGACAATTTACACTCTGTTGACCCCCGAGGAAGACACAGGCAGTCTCCCCAAAAAATGTTGCCAAGAAACCCTGTGATAAGTTTGCCTTAGGGTCGCCATAGGCTGGAAACAATTTGAAGGCATAAAACAACAACAAAACCTTCTGTCAAGCTTGTTGTTAGAAAACTTCTGATGAAGTGGAGGGAAAACAGACAAATTTAAAATCAGGCTGACAAATCTAAAATCAGGCTTTGAAAATATCTATCTATCTCTCTGTCTATCTATCTCATTGAATATATATTTAAGTCCCAAGATGGAGGTTGTGGGCTGGAAAAATCAGTTTCATGTGTCATTATATCAGATAATTCCTTAAGGGACATAGGATCAATGGCCTTCTTCAAACTCTGTAACAAAAAACACACAGTGATCTGTCTGTTGTCTTTTTGGAGGATGGGAGCTTCAAAAGGACTGTTGCTTAGGATCGCTACCAATTATCTCTAGAGCAAAAAGCAATATACCTCTATGTAAGTTCCTAGTGCCGGGCTTACCATAGGCAGCTGAGTGGCTGCCTTATGAAAATTATGAAATCATGAAAATTATGTTGGGCTAGATAGGCCTTCAGTCTGGGCCAGCCTGGCTTTTGTGTTCTCAAGTCCAAAACTTTGACCAGATTGTTATAGCTCCAACAATTAACATTGGATGTAATCTTCTGCATTACAGGTGCATTGTTTTGTACTTGTTACCTTTTTGATTATCGTTTGCTGACATTTTAGGGGAGAACAAAGACTATATATGATAACTTCGGAGGAAATCTAATGGATTCAGCTATTAAAAGTGCATTGGACCCTACACCAAAGTACGAGTGCCATGTTTCAAAGAATGCAAACAGAATTACTTCAGTCTTAAATTATAGAGCATTTGAACGCACACAGGTATGAGAGTGACTGTTCATATTAGTATAGCTGCATACAACTGTTAGTGTACTTCAGTCAATTTTGTATATTTTATATGAAAATCAAAAGGTAGCCCTTTTCAATATCATATGGTTTGTTGTTGGAAACTACTTGATGTGAAGAATATTGTGAAAATGTATACTCAGAGCACTTCTTTATTTGGTTTGTAGAGATCTGTCTTGCTAGCTGATTTTTACAACTCATGATACAAAGAGTGTTCAGTATAGCTACCCTTACAGTTTAATTTCAGCAGTCAAACAAGGTGTTATAAGACTACAATAAAATGTATTCAGTGAACACCTGACAATATTGTAGCTATCTGCAAAGTCAAGTTTATTTATCTTGAATTTGTTTCCAGTATTATTTTTATGAATACGGCTTTGATGAGATCAGACAAAGACCAAGACATGTATGTCCGTATGCTGTTGTATCGTTTTCTTGCAAAGGTGAAAAGGTACAGAACTATTTGTCCCAAGCAAGGTAAGTTACAGACTGATTTTTTTTAAAAAAAGTACCATGTAGTGTGCTTGAATGGTTAACATACTCAGTTTACTGTTGTTTTCTGGTCATGATTCTTCATGCATATATTGTCAACACAGTTGGTTCTTTCTTTTGATTTCTGTGACTCATAGAAATGGGTCAACTGTGCCTGTGCAGTTCATGTTTTGGAACTTTGTAGAGCTATTTGCTAAGTGTTTTGGCAGTAGCCCCATCTCTGCTGGTACATGTGACTAGTGCAGCTCCTACTCAGTCCCTCAGTTCCTTTTTGTCTACCTTGGCAACATTGAAGGAACAGTTTATCTTAACAGCTACTCTAAATTTAGCTCAGATTTTTTTTCTTGATTTTTCCTCTGATTGCATTTTGGCTTGGTTATAGACTCCATCTTTTGGTCTGACTTTTGAGCTTGGTTGACTTCGGTTCACAGACTTTATTTGGCTTTTTGTGTTCTGGTTTGCTGAGTTGCCTCAGACATGGCTTCTTCAGCTTCTTTTGAGAAGTGTACTTCTTATGGGACCAAGATCCCCAAAAAGGATAGCTACTCTACATGACTGTTATGCCTGGGTGAAGGTCATAAGGTACTCACTGTCAGTCATTCACTGCATAATCATGCCAGAACCACTCCTCAAGACTCAAAGCTCTTTGGGAGAATGCTTTGAAGGCCACTGATAAAGCAGCGGAGTTGGGGTTGGGGTTGCCTCAGGCCAGTCCTCAATGACACTACAAGCCTCCTCAGTCCCAGCTGCCTCTAGTTCCTCTGTCCATGTGAGAAAGAAGAGGTCTGTTCAGGAGAGTGCATTTGTATCAAGTAGTCCAGGGATACTAGTGAATGTCCCAGCTTGGAGCCTGCTGCTTGAACTAAGGTACCCTCAACATTGAGTAAATTGATGTGGATTTTCCTCCAGTACCTAAGCACATCTGGTGAGAAGAAATGGCATAAGGAGAAGAAGAGGGCAAATGATGCTGAGGGAACCCATCCTCAGTTGAGAGAAGAATCTCCACAAGCCACCCATGTTACTACCGTGTCAGAAAGCAAGATTGTTGCGTAGTCCCTAGGGGTGTTGCAACTGTCCTCGCCTTTGGATCATATACAGCATTCTCTTCCCTCTCCACTACCAGTGAAGCATTCTCCTCCTCAGTCACTTTGCCCATCTGTTCCACATTGTTGCTTGATGTCCAGGTTGGAATCCAACAGCTCCCGATGGTTGGGATCATCTCCCTTTCAGTCTTTCAGTCTTTGATCAAGGTTTCCACCACATGAATCGAAGCGCTATCTGTATGGATGTGGTTTTGGGTGATAAGGCCATAGGGGTCTGAAGAGATATAGAGCCTACTCATGTAGGGATTGTTCTCCTTCCTACATATACAAGTGCTCTGTGTCTCAGGACTATACCTGTAAGAAGTACAAGGAAAGACTGGTAACATCCAGGAGAATTCGATCCTCACAGCCTTCATCATGGTTGATACCGTAGATCAGAACCTGCCTTGATACCCTTTGCTTTGATACCAAGCAGCGTATGGTCTCCATTTCCAGAGCAGTGAGGTCCTCAGTGCATCCGTAGGAGCCAGCATTGGGTTCAGCACAGCCTGAGACTTCCAGTGGTTGTGCACCTCCTGCTTTGCCACCTCAGTCCTGTTGGTCAGTACCATTGTTGTAGCCAAATCGAATGTTGTTTGCTCCTACTTCACCAGTTCTTCTCAGGTGAGCGATTCACGCATGAGTTGGAGTCTGATTCCTCATCTGCCTCTTCTGAATTTTTGCTGATGCACTTGCCTTCGTTGGTTCTAGGTGAGCACAATCCAGTTTTGTTGACTGTGTGAGGGCCTTTGTGGATTACATGTTGAGAATGGTGAAGTTCTTGGACTTGGAGGTGAAACAACCAGAACCCAAGGCCATATACCACAATACACAGAACAAAGTTCCAACACCAGTATCCATTCCTCTGCTGCATTTGCTGCTGTGACTTGTGAGGAAGGTCAGGTTTTCACTGTCATCAATGCCGCCTATGTATAAGGAGACAGAGGGATGGTATTGTGTTACTAAGTCAGGATTGGATTGGCTTATACACCACCCAAAGCCAAATTCAATTGTCAGAGAGGCCGTCTCTTCAGGAAAAAAAATGACATCTGCAGATAGACAGAGCAGTAAATACAAGCACACAATACATGGCACACAATACATGGCACACAAGTTTTATTCTACAGTTGCCTTCTATATTAAGATATCCAATTATGAAGCATTTATTGGAGCATAGCAGCAGGGCATCTTGTCTCGCTACTTCATTTTGTTCAAGAAAGATGAAGGACTGCCCTGCCCCATTTTGGATCTTTGGGATTTCAGTTTCTCCATAAAGGCCATATGTTAGTTTCTCTCAGATCCATATTTCCTCTGTTGCAGAAGGGTGTTTGGTATGGAGAGCTGCAGCCAAAGGTGTGTACTTTCACGTTGTAATTTGACTGTTGCGTTGGTATTTCTGTTGCTTTGTTGTGGGAAGAGAAGCCTGTTGTTTTTTCAGTCTCTCATTTGACTCTGTACTGTTCCCAGGTCTTCACACATGGTAACAGTGGTGGTGTGGCTTAGGCTGCAAGGAGTCATTCTTTTTTCTGTACATCTACAGTTGGCTTCTTGTTGCCCATTCTCATGCTCTCTACATCAATGATACCCATCTCATGCCTCATCTTCTGAACTTCTTGGGCCTCATTGTGAATCTCAAGAAGCCTTAACCTGGGACCATCCCAGCAGGTGAGATTTACAAGTACACTTCTGGAGTATTTCTGCTGAATGACAGGTACCAGGGGCTCTGGAGAGCCATGTTGAGATGATGGCACAACTGCAAGATTTGTGCAAGAGACATTCAGGTGCTCATGCCATTAGTGGCTTCCAAAATGGTGATGGCCACTTTTGTGAGACTCAGAATGAGACTTCTGTAGTCTCAGTGACTGTCTTCTTTCAGTTCCCTCATCAGCTCTCCTTGTTAGCACCCTGTGATCCCAAGGAATGTCCATTGGTCTTTGGTGTGGTGCACTGACACCAGAAATGTATAAGCTGGCATGCCATTTCTTCCTTCACAGGCAAAGACAGTGGTCACCACGGATTCTTCTATGGAAGACTTGGTAGCCCATTACCAAAGACCAATCTGTGAGAAGGCATTGATCCCCCAACAAGAGCACTCTGTACATCAGTGCTTTTGAGATGTTAGTGGTAGAAAAGACTTTAAGCTTCTTTTGATGTCAAGGTTGTTCAGATGGTCTCTGGCAACACCACAATGGTATACTACCTGAATAAGCAGGGTAGAATGAAATTGAGCAGGCTGCTGCTTCTCACACTCCATTTATAGAACTGGTGGTTCTACAGGAGCATCTCCATCTTAGCAGTTCATCTTCCAGGAGAGGAGAATGGCTTAGCAGATATTCTCAGTAAGAAATCAGTCTCTTGCCATGAGTAGAGGGTGCATATGGGACACTCAGTAAGGATGGTGGGGTCTCCAGACCTCATCATCTTGTCCCAGAACAACCAGGACTTGTCAAGGGAAGGGCTTGTGCTACTATGCCTTCCTTTTTCATTGGGGAGGCTTTGTTGTGTATGCTTTTCCCCTTATCATCAGAGGATAGCCAAAATCAGATGAGACAAGGCAGGATGCATTCTGATTTCCCCGTGGTGGCCCAGACAGCTGTGATTTACTTCTCTTCTACATCCGTCTCAGGGCAACATCTCATCTTACCATATCATCCAAATCTCCTCATAATTCATGATGACCAGATGAGATATTTGGACTTACAGACACTCAGGGTGACCTGCCTGGAGGCTTTCTTCAGGTTCCCTACCTGATGCTATTCAGTGCATGCTTGCTCCTGTACATGGGCTTTCCACCTAGTGTGCAAATGGAATGAGTTCCGTTCTTTCTTGTCACCTTGAAGGATCTCTCTGGCTCAGGCACAAATTCATAATGTGCTAGAATTTCTCCTGTCCTGGTTGGATAGAGGTCTCTTTGTTTCTTCCATTTGGTGACAATTGGTGACAGTCTCTTTGAATTTTCAAACCGTTGGCAGTCTTGTCGTTTCTAGCACCTATTTGTCAAGAGGTTCCTGAAGGGCTAAAAAACCTCCACCCTCCAGTGTTGGGATCCACACCTCACTGGAGTCTTGAACTGGTCTTCTCTCAGCTCTCCAGGAATGGTGCCTCGTGCTGTCTGATTATTTACTTCAACGATGGCCTTCTTGGTGGCTATGACATCAGCCAGAAGAGTTGGTAATGCTCTTAGAATAGATCTACCTTGTCTATGTTTTCACAGGCACAGGGTGGTTCTCAGACTGGACATTTCATTTTTTCCAAAAGTGGTGTTGGCTTTTCATCTGAATTGGGACACTATATTACCTGCACTAATGCAGAATCCAGCATTGGACTTTGAACTTACCCTTCATTACCTTGATGTTTAATGGGTGTTGGCATTCTGTGTGGATTGGACTGTGATCTTCTGCTAGTCCCAAAGACTTTTCCTGTGCTATTCTTTTGAAAAGAAAGGACTGCCAGTTTCCTCTCAGTGCTTCTCAGAGTGGGTCACTTCTGCTATCTACCTGCCTTATGAACTTGTGCAGAGCCACTCTGCCAAGGTTATGGCTCTGTTATCTTCATGTTTGAGAGGCTGCTTGGTCACAGGCTTTGACTTTCATCTCCTACTAAAGACTGGATGCTAGATCCAGGGCTGAAGCTGCATTTAGGAGGGCCACGTTGTTTTCCTGCCTCGCATGACACTCGCTCTTCCTGTGGTGAGTTCTTTGCGAGTCTCCCGTTTGTGTGAGTCACAGAGACTACAAAGAAGAAGAAGAACAAATTGCTTACCTGTAAGTGTGGTTCTTTGGTTATCTATGTGTTCACACAACACCCACCCTTCCTCTCTTCTGTGTGTCCTGCTCTCCTTACTTCCTTGGCTGCTGCTATGGCATCCAGGGAGCTGAGGGATTGACCTGGACCCATCCTAGTCTTATGTACATGTGGAAGAGGGTTCTAGCCAAAATGCTTAACTAATAAATAGTGCTAGAAGGTTCTGAACAATGTACTGTGCAGTCACAGATAATCCATTTGTGTGAGTTCACTGGTGACCACTTGTAGAACCACAGTTACAAGTAAGCAACTTTCATCACAGCCTTGGAGTGGGTAGTGGAATAGTTTGCTGCATAGCTGTTGGAGTAGTTGGAGCTTCTGTAGTTCAGTTGAAAGGCAGGCTTTTCCCTTTACTTGTTTATTAGAGAGTATATTTGCATTGGTGAGCATCTGTGCGTAATTGTCAAAGCCTGTTAATATACTAAGTGTTTGTTCTCTTTGAGGCTAACTGCTTATGTTACCATCTGTTTTTAAGGTTTGAGATGATTGTGGAAGTTTATTCTTGATCACACTGTGGCCACAATGTTCAGAATCTTGTCAGTGAACTGGATTTTCACTTTTTCTTCATTTATGCAGTGGTGGGTGAGGGAAGGCAGACAGAATCTTCCAGCACCAAGCATTCTGTTGCTCCAGTGTCTTAGTTCTTTCATTTGTGCTGTATCATCAGCCTTTTCCTACTTCCTCCAGCTGTGCTGGGCTAACTACTGTGGCACAGCTCACCAAAAAGAAGTCTGGGCTGTTTGTCCTGAGACTTATTCTACTGCTTGATACAACTGGAATTTATTTTCTGAAGCTAAAGGTATCAGCAAAGTGTATCACAGGATGAGTTCAGCACATTTCTAAACCTCAATTCAGGTTTAAATTCTGGTGAATAGAATCACTTACTTAAGAAAATCCATATTTTGTATGAGTGATGTTAAGTAAATGTATAACTGTATGAATAGCACCCATGGTTTGTTAAAGTCCAAAGTCATGTGTTCAATGTATGACAGCTCATCAGTCGAGCTCATAATGGGGAATTACATTGCAGGGAGCCCTCTTTATAGGATTTTGATTTTAACTTTGTTTATTTTTCTTATAGATCAAAGAGTTCTAATGTGGATAAGAGCACTGGTAAGAATGCAATTGTTAAATAAAGGTGTGGGTTATTGCTTAGAATGTTAACATGTATCATACATTTATGGTGCTTCCAGAGCTGCCTGATGAGTTCTCCTTTCCCCATGTCTCCACTTTTTTTGACTTTACCTTAACAGTATCCTAGGAGAATAGATGTCAGATTCTTACTTAGTGTTTGAAGTTCCTGTTTCTTCTTTGTGGTCTCTGTGCCTCACACATATGGGTATTAGTGCATGCACAGAGACCCATCTCAGCAGAGTTCCAGAGCTGAGCAGCTTGGAGGCTCTGCGTGTCTAGCACACCATGCATGTCATAGCCTGCCATGCTGCTCCTCTGTTTCTTTTTGTTGCCAGCTAGAGCAACTCATCTTGAATTGTTCTCTGGAGCCCTCTTGCATTTTCTCTGTTTTTCTCTCCTTTTTCAGCCGTCCTCCTAGCTCTTTCCTTTTTCTTCACCACTTGCTGCCTTAAAAAATAAATGAATAAGCTCTTCTTTTTCCCTAACCTCCCTTTCCCTATCTGGTGCTGGCCTCTTTGGCCTCCATCTTGCTCTTTAAAATTTGTGCTACATATGCTAGGAAGATTGCCCTCTTCAGCGGCCACTCCCAGTGTTTATACTGCCTGGATGAGACCCATATCATCTCTTAAGTGCTCTATCTCCTGAGGCTTTGTTCTCTAGACTCTGAAGAACCGAGCCAACTGCCTCAAGAGCTACTGTTGGGAGCAGTCTCTCCAAGTGGCTATTCTGATGGCTTCTAACCTACTACTTTATTTGGGATCCATATGGCGCTCATGAAGACTGTGAAGACTAATGCTTTGTCAGCACTGAGCTCCTTGAATCTGACCTTGGAGCCGCAGCCGTCAGTGCCAGCTATCCCAGTATCAGTGCTGTCCATGGAACCAATTGAGCCAGTGGCCTCTACCTCCACTGTCCAGGGCCCCCAGCCCACAAGGGCCAAGAAGAAGGACAAGACAGCCCACTCCAAGCAGGCTTGGAAGCAACATGCATCAAGACCTCAAACCCCATCCGACCAGAGCGAGGCAAACCTAGCCCCAGAAAGAAGTCGTCTAAGCAAAAACATTGTGCTCTGACCTCTCCCAAACACTTGCCTCTGCTACTGGCCCAGGTTGCGCAGCCCTCCTAAGGAGTTGCCTGCCACCTCCAGTCTCACTGTGACTTCCAGAGACACAAAGAAGTTGCCAACCTTCCCCTTTCTCTTAGAAGGCACCAGTCCCCCGTTCTCTCAGAGACTTCCCAGGCCTCCTACCACAGCAGTCAACAGTACGAAGGCGATTCTCCTTTTACTCCAATCTCCTGTATAACCCATTACAGGCTCAAACACTTGTGGGGGAAGTGCCTCAGCTCATACCTGTCCTCTCCCTCCTACAGGGGTTGGTACCATCGCCATTACGCCATTACCATACCCACTACTACTACATTGCACAGCTACCAGTTGTCAACCCCATTACCATGCTATCTTCCATTGGTGTCTTCTCATGACTGACCATTCTGTGACCACTCTCACAGCCACATGCTTGCCTTACTGAGGACTCTACACCCTTTGACCTCAACCACAAGGTCTAGGCCCAGGCCTGCACCCACACCAGCTCCCCTGGCCACTGCCCCAGGCCCACTGCTGTTGCTGCCTCAACCAACTCTACAATAGCCCTGGCTGCCATGACCACAATCTTCGTGGTGCAGCCCCCTGCTACCCTGCCTGTCACTGCTACCACTGTCAACCAACTTCACCACTCTGGTGACAGCATCGCTGACACAAGGGCACAGACACTCTGCCTGCTCCTCCAGCGGAAGAGACATCTGAGGAGGAATGCAAATTAGATGCCTCCTCACCAGACTCCCCATCTGTCCACACTCCATCACCTCTAGTGGGCATGGAAGACACCACACTGGCATTGCCAAGTGCATAGGACTAGACATCATCCTCAGCACTGGTGGCCAACCCAGTCTTTACAGTGACTCACAGGCACCAGATTCTGGCACAGTTCCCCTCCTGCTGCTGCTCACCTGAGGTCCTGAAGTTATCCTGGACCAAGCTTGCCTCTGTCCCTCCAGCATCCTGGAGACTGGAGCACCTATAGTAAATGAAGCGGGACAGTGCCCCGTTTCTCTTCACCCATCCCCATCCGTCACCCCACTCCATAGTTGCAGAAGCATCACAATCTTGGGGCTGAGGAAGACAACACAGTACCCCTGTGGACAAGGAGGGCAGGTACCTGGACGTGTTTGGGAGGTGCTTCTACTCTTCCTTGGCCTTCTTGGTTAGGGTTGCCAATACTCAAGCTTTCATGTTGGCCTACCAGAGGTTTCTGTGGGAGAAGATGCTAGTCTTCATCCCTGACCTCCCAGAAGAGCACCGAAGCCAGCCCTGGCCATACAACAAGAGGCCCACTCCTTGATAACTCAGCAGGTATGGTCAGCCAGATACCATTAACTGCATGGCCAACATCATGGTGGGTGCTGTGGCCCTTAGACTCTGCACCTGGCTCTGCTCAGCAGGCCTCATGGATGATACCAGGTGTTGCATTGAAGATCTCCTGTTTGATAGTATGGAATTTTGCAGTGCTGGCACCAGTGAGGCCTTGGATCATATAGTGAAAGCCTACCTCATTGCCGAGAGAATGGGCTTTGAGGCCCTTCAATAGCCAAGAACACCAAAGTCATCCTGGAGGAGGTCATCCAGCTCCTTCACTTGTCCCAAGTCTCCATCTAGGTCTTACTGGACTCAGTCTCAGTTCTCCTCCTCGTACTCCCAAGCATTCCTTCAAACAACAGAGATCCTGATAACCTCTGCCCAAGAAGCAAGTGGGCATGACTAGGCTGCATCTTTGACTTCTTGACCCAGAGGACACTGCAGTCAGTCGCCCACCTCTGCCACCATCATGCCACCTGGTGGAACATCACCACAGACTCCTGAGTCCCAGCCATTGTCAACCTTGGCTGCACCATAGATTTCTCAAGTGTGTTCTGCATGACACCGCCATCAGAACCCCTTGTGGGAGAGATTTCGATCCTCCTTGGGAGGACCGTTGTCAAGCTCGCAAAAGACAGTGCCATCCTGATCATGTCTTACTGGCCCAGGCAACCCTTGTTCACACACCTCCACCTTTCCAGAATGAGATACTTTCGGTTTTCCTCACTCCTGACCTTTTCTTCCATTCTGACAGCAGGGTTCTCCATCCCAACATATAGATGTTCCACCTTGCAGCATGGAGCATGACCCCATGAACTCTTTGCATCTTGTCAGAATCCTAATAGCTCAAATGAAGGAGTCTACCCGACACGCCTGTGCTCATGTACGGACTAGGTTCATTGTCTTAACAACCTCCAGGAATGAACTCACAACCCTGGCCTACTGCTCTTCTGTACTCAGTTTCTTCCTACATTGTTAGGAAGCCAGACTTCTCTTCTCTTCTCTGAAGGTCTGCCTCAGTGTAATTGTGGCATACCAGCCTGGACCCCCATTTTTCTTGTCCTTCATGGACCTCCTGGTCAAGAGGTTCCTGAAGGGTCTTGCCTACCTCTACCCACCAGTATTTCCACCGTTGCCACCATTTTCAATCTCTCTTGCCGTTTCCCAGCTCAGCAAGAATCTGTTTGAACCCATGGTGACTACCAGTGGCCACCTCCTAACTTAGAAGATAGCCTTCGTCCTGGCCATCGCCTCAGCTAGGAGAACCAATGAGCTTGCAGTCCTCAGCTGTGACTCCCCTTATTTAGTCTTCCACGGGGACAAAGTGGTCTTCTATCCTGTTATATCCTTCCTACTGAAGGTGGTATCAGACTTCCACCTGAACAAGACAATCGTCTTGCCTATCTTCTACCCTCAGCCATCTTCTTCACTGGAGCAATCCCTACACTCCCTTGACTTCAGGCATGCATTGGCCTGTTACACCCAGTGCTGCTCTAGTATCTTCTTCATATACTACACCGAACCCAGGAAAGGGAAGCAGCTCTCTTCCCAGAGCCACTCCAAGTGGGTTTCACATGTGATTGCACTAATCTACTACTTGGTTACCCACCATCACCACTGCACCAGCTCTGATTGCACTCAGCCAGAGCCGTCACGACTTCAGCTGCCTTACTCCAGGATGTCCTTCTGCCTCAACATAGCAGAGCAGCTACCTGCTCAAAACCATCCATGATTATATGTCACTACAGGGTGGACTGTAGAGCCGGAGTGGATGCATCCTTTCGATGTGCTGTCCTTTCATGTGTTCTACGGTAACCTGCCCTTCGTCCTGTGGTAGTCTCTTCAGTTACCCATATATGTGAGGCGCAGAGACCACAAGGAGAATAGATTGCTCACCTGTAACTATGGTTCTTTAAGTGGTCATCTGTGTCCTCACACTATCCCACCCACCTCTCCCCTCTTTCAGATCCCTAGATCTCCACAGGCAGGCTTCAAATCTGAGGAGCAGAGTGATGGGCTAGGACATGCATGGTATGTGAGGGGGCAGAAACTCCAAGCTGCTCAGCTCTGGAACTTTCTGAGATGGATCTCTGTGCATGCGCTAATACCCATGTGTGTAAAGGCACAGATGACCACTCAAAGAACTACAGTTACAGGTGAGCAGTCTATTCTTCCGCAGTTTTCTAGACAGAACATTTTTTCATGGTGTCGTTGGAGTTGAAGTTGCATGGCTTGTAAGACTATGAATTTATTAATAATGTCATAAATTGGTTTTCAGCAAGTTGTTTAAATAATTTAAAAGTGCACATAAAAGCAAGGCTGTTAAATCAGTAGGTTTTAAATATCTTAGAAGTGGAAATACTGAGCTTAAAATGCTGACAGAATAATAGTGTCTATATCTCTACATGAAAGGGAAACAAGGAAGAACATGAAGTTCTTCTTCGTGGTCTCTGCCTCATACATTAGGAGCTTTCGCGCCTGTGCGATAGTGTTCGGAAGATTCTAAAGCTTGATAGCTTGGCAGGAACCCCTCTCCCATGCCGGTACTGCACATGCTCAGCCCGCCGAGCAATGGTCACTCCTCAGTTCTTTCTTGTTTGCTGTTGCGAACAGAAGGTTTTATCGGTAGCTTGCACTTCTTTGGCTTGATTCTTGGTTTTCCACTACGGTTTTTGGTGTTTGAATTTCGGATTTCAGATTATGATTTGGCTTTGGTGTTTCAGCTTCTGGTTCCGACCCGCTTTTTGGCTTGACTACAATTTTTGATTCTGGACTGGTTCTGTCGACTTCGAACCCCCCGCTCTCCCCCTCTCTTCTTCTTGCTCGATATTCTATGTCGGCGCTGTTTAACAGTTGCGTCTCCTGTGGAAGGAAGGTCACTCTCTCGGACAAGCATTGTGAGTGCCTCTTCTGTTTGGGCGAGGGCCGTAACGTTCAGGCCTGCCCGGTCTGCAAGCAATTCACCCACTAGACCCTCTGCAACCGCTCAGCGAGACTGAAGTCTCATTGTTGGGAGGAGTCCCTGCGTGCTCAACAGACCGAGGCCCACGGTGTCATGGCCGAGAAATCTTCTCGTCCGACAACCTCTATCGATGACAGCGGCGGCTGCCACACCTTCCATCTCGTCGGTACTGGGCTCGGTACCGATCATGAAGCTCCCGAGGATCCCGAAGATCTCGGCTCCTCCGGTGTGGGAGGACCCTGCGGGCTTGCAGGCCCCTACCTTCTCCAAGCCACTAATACCGGCTCAGAAGAAGCGTCCTCCAACCCAGGACGCCGGGAAGGAGAAGGAGAAAAAGAAGAGGGAGGAAAAGAGACGCTTCCCTCAAAAGGAGACTCGTCTCCCGACACCTCCGCCCACCCAGCTCACTGGGGAACCAGAAGAGTTCCCGAAGGAGCAAGAGGTCCTCAAGCAGGAGGTCCTCGAGGTGTCTGACAAGGAGCAGGCCGTGGAGGTCCTGCCCTTGGAACCGCCCGAGCTAATGGCTGCGGTTATCCTACCGGATCACCGTCTATCAGTCAACCACCAGGAGGAGGCTGTGGTCCAACTTCGGCCTTTGCCTACCCACAGGACAGCCTCTAGACACGGTGACTCCCGCTCTCCTGACCAGAGAGCCAGGTGTCCATCCCCACGACATTGGGAGATGTGCCTGGAGAGGGCCTACTCCGGGGACACCATGTACACCTCCGCCTCCTACCTCGGTAGGTACGGCCAGGAGCACCTTTGGCGCAAGCCCCCAGGGTTGTACTATTCATACTCCTTGTCGTATAGGGACCGGTACCACCCCGACACCGGTCTCGCTTGCCTTCCAGGGAAGCCCATTGCTCCCATTATGAGAGGATGCTGAGCCGATTGCCTTCTCGGTCTGACTCACTGCTCTGTCGGAGGTCCCGGGAGCCCTCACCCCGCTACAGGGCAGTGTCGCCTCCTCCGAGGACAAGGGCGACCGTGATGCGTCGTATGCCACAGACCACCGTGGTGCAAGCGACGTCGACGACACAGGCCGCCCACCGCCCTTGGCAGTGCCCCTCCAGGTCACGCCCATCTCGACCACGGCGTCAACCTCCATACCGGCGCAGCGTGCTCCTCCAACCGTGACCCTGGCTCTCCCTGCCTGCAAGCCATCCCAGAAGAGACCAACTGAAAGATCTCCGACTCCATCCTTGGAGTCGTATGAGTCGGATTCAGATTCCGCGGAGTCGACTCCGTCATCTCATGAGTCGCCTCCACTGGTGTTTGGAGAACCGGGTCCAGAGTCGGCAGCAGAGGATATGCGGCAGTTCTCGGCGATCCTCCTCTGTATGGCCACAGCCCTCGGCCTGAAGGTTGCGGAAATGGCTCCAGTGGCGCAGGATCTGGTGTTTCAATACCTAGAGACACACCCGCCATCTGCTGCACTGCTGCCCTTTCTATCAACGTTGCTCGAGGCTATGAAGCAACCGTGGGCAAAACCGGCTTCAGCACAGCCTATACCTCACAGGCTGGAGCATTTGTACAAGACACAGAGAATGTGGAGTTCCTCTTTAGCCATTCTATACCAAACTCTATTGTGGTCGAGTATGCCTAGACGAAGGGAGATAATCGAGCTCATACCACCCCGCCGGATTGTGAAGGCTGGAAGGTCGACACCTTCCGGAGACGCATTTCCTCAGTGTCTTCCCTGGTGGCCAGGACCCTGAACACGATGGCTTGTCTCACGGCTTACCATCGTAACATCCTGGACTGACTCGCCCCACTCCTCGCTGACCTGCCCAAGCAGTCCCGTGCCGCCGCCATGCAACTCTTCAGTGAGGCCGTTGTGGTCGCCAACCAACAGATTGCCTCCTCGAGGCACGCCGTGGAGGCTACCTGAAGGGTGATGGTGGGTTTGGTGGCCCTTTGACGGCATGCCTGGTTATGTTCATTCGGATTCCAGGAGGACAGCCGCCAAAGAATTGAGGACATCCTGTTCGACGGTCAGGGACTTTCCCACACGTCGACAGACGAGGCCAAGGACCATCTTGTCAAGGCCCGTTTAACGGCAAAGAAAATGGGCATCAACCAACCGGCCGAGTCCCACTCCAGCTTCGACTCTAAACCATCGTGGTGAAGGTTCTCCTCCTCCTCCGCATACCAACCACGGTCACCGCGATCGACTGCGTCCCGGCCGTCCCCTTCATCTGCCACACGTAGGCTTCCTCGAAGATGCCCGTATTCTTCTTCTCGTAAGTCTTCATCCGGGACGAAGTCACTGTTTTGATGCATTGCGCAGGACTCCACCAATTCCAATCTTCACCCTTCCAGAAAGCCTTCAACATCAACCGAGCCTGGCCAGACACCTTGCCTAGTGGCGGAAAATCACCACGGACTCCTGGGTACTTACCATCAGCCGCCTGGGATACGCCATATAGTTCCAGGATATTCCACCGTGAGGGGTCTACTACTCCACCCTGGTCAGCCTGGTACTGCTGGAAGAGATCCAGTCCGTTCTACAAAAGGGAGCGATGGAGGTACTTCCGTCCTCAGCCAAGACCACCGGCTTCTTCTCGAGGTACTTCACTGTACCGAAGGCGGATGGAACCCTGTGGACTATCCTAGACCTCAGAGGGGTGAACGAATACATCCGCCCCAAGAGGTTCAAGATGGTCACGCTACCCTTGATCCTGCCTTTCCTTCGGCGAGGGGACGCTTACTTCCACATCTCCATCCGCCTGCAGCAAAGACGGTACCTGCGGTTCATGGTTGATGGCACTTACTACCAATACTGGGTTCTGCCGTTCGACCTCTCGACCGCACCGCGGTATTCACCAAGTGCATGGCCCCCGTCGTGTCGTTCCTGCGGACGAAAGGCATCTCTGTCTAGCCCTACCTGGACGATTGGCTCTTGGTGGCGTTCTGCCAACAGAAACTGTAGGAGGACATTCACTGCACTCTGACTCTTCTCACTCGGCTTGGACTCCGGGTCAACCCGAAGAAGTCCCATCTCAAGCCCACAAGGGTTCTTGACTTTGTCGGGGTGACCCTGGATGCGGTATTGGCGAGGGCATACTTACCACTGGACAGGGCGCAGACATTTTGTTGGATAGCGTCCAGCGCCTTCATGCTCCGACACTGTCGGTCAGGAGGATCCAACAGCCCCTCGGTTACATGGCCTCGACCACCGCCGTTACCTACCTCTCCAGATTGTGCGCACGACCACTTCAGCACTGCTTCGTCCGGGCCTTCGATCCGCTCTGGGATGACCAGTCTTGCTGCTACCAGCTGCCTCAACAGGTGCGCCAATCCCTGCTGTGGTGGCAGTCCTACAGCCACCTCCTGTCAGGCATGCCGTTCCGGGAGCACAACCCCACAGTTACAGACAACGGATGCCTCCCTCTTCAGCTGGGGAGCACACTCCGGCGATCTCAGAGTCCGCGGTCGGTGGATTGGACATGAGACTGCCCTCCACATCAACGCTGTCGAGCTGCTAGCCATCTCCAAAGCTGTGTGGGTGTTTTGTCACCTCGTCGCAGGCCGCACGGTATTGATCCTCACCGATAACATGACGGCGGTCTGCTATGTGAACAGACAAGGAGGGGCTCACTCCACCACTCTCCTCAACATCACCCTCGACCTCTGGGACTGGTGCGTCTCACTCTGGATCCATCCGGTGGCAGTTCACCTCTCCGGGCAGGAGAACACCATAGTGGATGCTCTCAGCAGGGACACTTCATTCCATCACTAGTGGTCGTTCTCCAGCAAGGCCTTCCAGATGGTTCAGGACCAATGGGACGAGCCGACGATTGACCTCTTCACCACTAGCCAGAGCGCGAAGTGTCAATACTGCTTGAGGGCCGGCCACAATCGCCACTCCATCGGCAACGTGTTCCAGCTATGGTGGAACGAGGGATTTCTCTACGCATTCCCTCCGTTTCCCCTTCAGGGCCACGTGATATCGAATATCCTCGCAGACAGAGCAGACATCGTTCTCGTGGCACCGTACTGGCCGAGACAGCACTGGTATGGGCCCCTGTTCGAGGCCTCCTGGGGATGGATCCGACGGTACCGGACCTCCTCTCCCACTCCCACGGTCTTGTGCTGCACCCGGACATCCCGCTCTTGGCCCTCCATGCCTGAAGGATATTGTCATAGACGACCCTATCTTTTGCAATGTCTTGACCATGACCAGAAAGGAATCGATTCGCCGCAACTACCACTAGAAGTGGCGGTGCTTCGTTGCCTTTGCCGAGGAACGTCGGGAGCCCGTGTCGCCTGTCAACCTGCCGACCATGCTCCACTTCCTCCTGCACCTTCGACAGCAGGGCTTGGTCTTTCCGTTGCTGGAGGTGTACCTCGCTGCTGTCGTGGCATACCAATCGCCGTGATCCCCATCGGCTGCCCTCTTCCGAGATGGCACTGTCAAGCAGTTTTTGAAGGGCCTGTAGCACCTCTACCCGCTGCTATCGCCGCCGCTATCGTCGTGGTCGCTATCGCCGGTGCTATCGCAGCTGACAAGGTCGCCCTTTGAACCTATGGCGACTGCAGATGACAGGCTGCTTGCCATGAAAACTGCCTTCTTGGTGGCTGTCACCTCTACCAGCAGGCGGGAGAGCTGACAGCCCTATGTTGTGACGAACCCTACCCGATCTTTCACAGGGACAAGGTGGTCCTTCGGCCTGACATCTCTTTCCTGCCAAAGGTGGTGTCCAACTTCCATCTGAGCCAGGACATCATCCTGCCCACCTTCTACCTGGACCTGACTACACCTTTGGAGTGGTCTCTTCTCTCCTTGGATGTTTGTCGGGCCTTGGCTTTCTGCCAGGACAGGACTACCTCTTTTCGACAGACCCCGCACCTCTTTGTGTGCCATGGCAGGTGTCGAAGAGGCCACAAAGTGTCCACCGAGCGTTTCTCGAAGTGGGTGGCCCAGACTATCCACCTGGCATATGAGCTTGCCAAGAAACCTCTGCCAGACCTTCGGGCTCATTTCCCCAGAGCCGTGGCTACATCTGCAGCCCTCCTGAGAGGAGTTGACCTGCAGCAGCTGTGCCATGTGCCAACCTGGTCCCAGCCATCGACCTTCGTGCGCCACTACAGGCTGGACTGCCGGTCCCGTGGAGATGCTGGGTTTGGACATGCTGTGCTGGCTTCTGTTCTGTAGGACCTGACCCACCATCCTACCAGTAAGCTACACAGTCTCCTAATGTATGAGGCACAGAGACCACGAAGAAGAAGACCAGGTTGCTTACCTGTAACTGTAGTTCTTCGAGTGGTCATCTGTGCCCTCATGCATGCCCGCCCAACCTTCCCCTCTTTTTCAGGTCCCATTCTACTCAGCGAACCAAGCGCTGAGGAGTGACCATTGCTCAGCGTGCTGAGCATGCGCAGTACCGGCATGGGGGAGGGGTTCCCACCAAGCTATCGAGCTCTAGAATCTTGCGAACGCTACCACGCAGGCATGAAAGCTCCTAATGTATGAGGGCACAGATGACCACTCAAAGAACTACAGTTACAGGTAAGCAACCTGTTCATACATTTCATAATCCCTGATCATAAGCCATACGTATCTAAAGAAAAAAAAATTGAACAACTTTTCTTTGAAATTAATCTCAGCTGAAAGGTGGGGTATAAATAAATAGGGTAGATCTTAATTTTCAGAGATGAGATACTGAACTGAATGGAATAAGTTACTCTCTCAGGTCCTTGGGAAGCTGATTGTGTAGGTCTTGCAGTGCCTACA
Source organism: Iguana delicatissima (assembly GCA_948472985.1). NCBI lineage: Eukaryota > Metazoa > Chordata > Lepidosauria > Squamata > Iguanidae > Iguana > Iguana delicatissima. The sequence goes on from CAOKZL010001417.1 coordinate 312,262, forward strand.
GTTGGTCTTGGAAACCGTATGGAAAATGGTGTAGGTATAATGGTTAATGTGTGATTGCTTGTCCATATCTGTCCCTCTGGACAGCGGAGAAAGCTGAAAAGAAGAAAATGAGATCGTTGAAAGTGTGGTACTGGATATAGATACCACGGACAGCTGAAGAGAAAACTGAACAGGTCCTAGAACAAATCAGGACTGAACTTTCGTTAGAAGCCAAGATGGTGAAACTGAAGCTGTCATACTCTGGATGTATTATGAGACGTTGGAATAAATGATAATGCTCGAAATCATGGAAGAGAATGGGCGGAGGGGAAAGAACTCAATCCAGATGGATTGAATCAGTGAAGCAAACCAGAGTCCTGAATTTGGCTTAACATATATTATAGCTGACAGCAAATAACAACAGTAAAGAATACGTATCAGCAAATAGTTGATGACTGGAGCCGGCTATCGTGTCCAAGCCATCATTAGGACAGTTGAAGAATTTGTAGAAGCCTATAGTAGAGGTCACTAAGGTATGAACGGTTTACCATTAGTGCAGAAGCAGCACTGGTTGTAAGCCAGTTGAAGTTGATGGAATTCTTTCCTAACCATAGTTGCCTTCCAAAATTGAGAAGCAACTTTCCTGGCCATGGCTGCTTTCCAAAATCCAAATGCAGTGGAATAGGATTAGAGGTGCAGCCAAACTGCAGCTTTTATCTTATATGTGCCAAACAGCTAGTGTTTCTGTGGTTCGCAGAACCGGTGCATCTTTTGCCATCAACTCTTTCTTTATCCGAATTGGACCCAACTTTCCTCATTCTCATTTAGGCCATCTTTACAATACACTGTTATAGTGCTATTATTTCACTTTCAACATCCTATGGAATCCTGGGGTTTGCACTTTAGGGAGGGGCATTTTGAATTCTCAGTAAACTACAAACTTTAGAATTCAACAGCATGTTGAAAGTGGAATAATAATATTATAACAGTGTAATGGGGAAATAGCCTTCGTCTGCCGGAAGCCTCAGAGCTTTCTTTATGGAAGCAGCCTTAGTATGATCTAATGAAAAGGGAAAATACACATGGATGTTGATATCAATTTTGCTCTTGTTGTAAGGTTCACTTGCACTTTTTGCAGTAATTGTATGGAGCCAATTTTCTTCTTCATGGTCTCTGTGCCTCACACACGGGAGTCTTTGCGCATGCACAGTAGCGTTCAGAAGATTCTAGAGCTAAGCAGCTTGTCGGGAACCCCTCCCCCATGCGCATACTGAGCATGCTCAGCTCACCAAGCCAACGGTCTCTCCTCAGTTCTTTTTCGTCCGCCTTGGCGAACGGAAGGTTCTTGGCTTTGCAGCTACTTCTTGGCTTGTGGATTTTGAATTCGGATTGGTTTTTGGCTTGTGGACTTTGGATTTGGTTTTTGGATTTTTGCTTTTGGATTTGGACTTGATATTCTTGGATTATTCGAACCCCTCTTTTTCTTCAATCTTCGATCTTTTGTGAGCTTCTTCCCCCTCTTTTTTTGGCTTCTTTCTATGCCTGCTCTCTTTAAGAGTGGTGTTTCGTGTGGTCAAAAGGTCGCTCTTTCCGACGACAGACAGAGTGTCTTTTCTGTCTGGGGAGACCCATAATGTGAGGGCCTGCTCTGTCTGCTGAGAGTTTACGACTCAAATGTTATGGAATAGGTCATCGATAAAGTCCTGTTGCTGGGAAGAGTTTTTGAAGATGAAAGAACAAGCGGCTGAAGAAACGACCATGTCTTCACTCCCCTCCTCGGTTTTGCGTCCTACGACCACACCCTCGTCAGTGTCGGCGGCTGTCATGCCATGTCTAAACTGGGCCAGTGTGAGAAGATGTTTATTAGACAGGTGTGAAGTTGATTAGACAGGTGTAAAAATAAGCAATGCACATTTTCATAAAGCACCAGAAGGTAGATCCCATCTCACTAAAAGCTGCCTTCAAGTGAAAGATTGTGCACTAGTTTCTCCTCCAGAAAGAAATACATCAGGGAGGCTGCTATTCTTGAGCAGCTTGACTACGAGTACTTTCATTAATGACAAAGAATTATTAAGTAATGTTCTATTCTGTTAGCTGAAATGAGAGAGAATAAGCCTGTGCCCACTGTAGTACTGAATAGGATCAAATGATCAGTTGTGAGGGAAACGTCCTTGGTATCTGTCAGTTGTGAGGGAAACGTCCTTGGTATTTCCAGTTTCCTGTGTGGTTTTTGAGATTAGAGCCAGTGATACTTCATGAGAGGGTCAGTTTCCTGCCATTTAAGAGATTAGAAATAGTATTTCAGGGAAAGCTAATAAAGTTTTTTCTTCATGGTCTCTGTGCCTCACACACTAGGCGCTTTCACACTTACGTGGTAGCATTTGGAAGATTCTGGAGCTTAGTAGCTTGGCGGGAACCCCTCCCCATGCCCGTACTGACCATGCTCAGCCGGCTGAGCAACTGTCGCTCCTCAGTTCTTTCTTGTCTGCCTGTCATGTGGAGAAAAAAAACATCTCTGATTGAAGAAGGAATTACCAAATTTATTACCTTCTAATCAGCTACTACAATCTTGATGAAGTGCCCAAAATTTACTTAAAAGTTACTGCTAAAGAGCAAGTGTTACTGGTTTTGATGCAGGATTGAAGAGGGGAAACCTGCTGCTAAATGGGCCGATAGAAGAAAGACAGACCATTACCCCATGTGCCTTACTTAGCACAGAAATCAAAACACAGTAGACAAGAAGGAACGTCAAGATCTTGCTCTTCTCTGAAGCATATGGAGGAGCAATTTGTGAAGAACCATTTATTTGATCATATGGAGTTTCTGTTTCCCTATGGCTACCATAGAATTGAGGCTTTCTATTTCTTGGTATAACTAATGATATTTTTATTTTGGATATAATTACTTTCAAGAAGTTATGTTTAAAATTTGGGGCATACCCATACTATGTATGACAACTGTCTTGGTATCTTAAATACATTTTTAAAGTGAAATTTCAAGACACAATGTTACTGAGACCATTATTAAATTTTTTATGCAGATAAGACAAGTTACACCTTATGGAATGGGCAGCTTTTAAATAGAGGGACGCTTGTGTGCCATGCTGCTTTGAAATCAGAAACACGTCCTTTGCTTCCCTGCAAACTGTAAGTATCAACAGTTCAAAGCAGACCTTATATCTGTCTTGATTAGACCAGATTGTGTGACATGTAGAATGTGTAGAACACTGTATTTTCTGTTCCTTGCTAGAGTGCTTTTTAGTCTTTTACCTCTACAACTGTATACAATTTTGGCTCTATTTTAAAATTGATGTAAGAAATAAAAAATAAAAAATAGGAGAAATTTGCTTAATGTGCATTTAAGAAAATCTTTGTTTTCTTTATTCTAGTCCTGAAAAACTTGATGTTGACATGGTTATGAGTATTGATCAATTGAAACAGCATGTGTCAACACGCGTACTGCAAAAGGAAACATATTCAGGAGAAAGGGAAGGTAAGGCCTCTTTAGATAAAAATAAAACATTATATACCAATGCTGAATACCTATATTCATCCTCATTACTCAGGTGTGACAAAAGAGGGAGTTGGAGAATGGTGGTGGTATCTAGATCTGTAGTGCACAGAAGCTCTTGCCAACCTTAAAAAAAAAAAGAATAAGAGTTTTCAGAATGCAGTATTTACTTATCTACCAAGAAGCTCTTCTTTATATGAAGGAAGTCAGTAACAATTCAAAATAATTTTTTACCAAGAAAGAACTCTCTGTCTTATTACTTGCCCAACACAGCCGTAAATTGGCATCTGAATTACAAACAGCCTCTGCCAAAGATGAAACAGTGTCTAAAAGAGTTCATGCTGAGGAATGTCTGCATAATAAAATGAAATGTTATGTTTACTGCCATCAGGTTGACTTCAGCTTATGACAGTCCTGTGAATGAGAGGCCTCTAAGGGAGCTTATCATCAACAAGCGTGCTTGGGTCTTGTAGACTCAGGACTGTGGCTTCTTTGACTGAGTCTATCCATCCATAATTTGGTCTTCCTCTTTTCCTACTGCCTTTTTTGTCTTTTCTAGTGAGTCATGTCTTCTCATGATATGTCCAAAGTATGACAGCCACAGTTTAGTCATCTTGGCTTCTAGGGAGAGTTCAGAGTTGATTTGTTCTAGGGCCTGTTTATTTTATCTTTTTAGCAGACTCACAGTATTAGTAGAATTCTTCCCCAGCACTACATTTCAATTATTTAATTCCCTTCCCATCAGCTTTCTTCACTGCCCAGCTTTCAAAACCATACACAGAAATTGGAAATATGATTGCACAGATAATCCTGACTTTACTGTTCAGTGATACATCTTTATTCTTGAAGATCTTGCCTAGTTCCTTCATAGCTGCTTTTCCAAGTCCAAGTTTTCTTACAATTTCTTGATTTGTGTTTTTGATTAATGACTGAGCCAAGGTATAGAAAATCATGAGCTATTTCATTGTCTTCATTGTTTACTTTAAAATTATGTAAATCGTCTGACATTTTTCACTTGATATTTGTTAAAAGTCTTTTGTTGCAGAGCATCACTTTGCTTCTGGAAGATTAATGGTCTTCTGGTTACTGCAATCCCTGGTGTCCCTTTTCCTGGGATTTTCCTTTTGCTGGAAATATATTGTGTTTGCTTCCAATCTGTGGGCCATTCTTTTGTTTTTTGTATTTGTTGACAGAATTTAGTTAGAACTATAATAGACTCTTCCCTGTAATCTGAAACATCTCTATTCATGTGCCATCTGTTCCTGATGTTTTATTTCTCCCAAGTGTTCTGAGTGCAGTTGCCTCTTCACTTTCTGACATTGGAGTTTCATCTTCAAATTGTTCTTCCTTAAGTAAATTTGTCACCCTTTCATCTCCTTTATGTTGTTCTTCGTGGTCTCTGTGCCTCACACAGCGGGATCTTCGTGCATGCGCAGAAGCTTTTGGAAAGTTCTAGAGCTGAGCAGGTTGGCGGGAACCCCTCCCCCATTCAGTACTGAGCATGCTCAGTCCCGCCAATCCAACGGTCTCTCCTCAGTTTCTTCGTCCACCAGTGTGTTAGCAGCTAATGGAAAGACCTCTCTAGTTGAACAGTTGTTTTGCTTTGTTTCTTCACTCTGTTTTCTTCAAAACCTGTAAGAATTCTTCCCCTTTCTTGTTCTTCTTTGTGTCTTCTTTGTTTAAGTACTGTGTGTCCTGTTGCCATAAAGTTGCTTTATTGGACGGCCACTCCAAGTGCCTGTTCTGCCTCAGAGAGGCTTATAACCTCTGAACGTGCTCTGTTTGTAAGGAATTCACGGCCCAGACGTTGAGGAACAGGGCGTCCAGGCTAAAATCTTTCTGCTGGGAACAAGCCTTGAAAATCAAAGAACAGACGGCTTTTGATTTCTCTGATCTTGTGGAAAAGGTCTCTTGTCCTTTTTGATTGTCATCTTTTATTTATCTGTGTTGATTAATGTAGTTTTCTTTGTCCCTGTGCACAAGTCACTGAATACTTACATTCAGAGTTCTGACTGTTTCTGTCCCCTTTTACTTATTGTCTGTTCTTAACTGTTTGAAGAACTTCAACTGTCATCCATTGAGGCACCTCTTTCTTTTTGGCTCCAGATAATGCTTGGACATTTGGACAGACTAACGTCCTTTAACTGCCTTTGTTACATCTCTCCTCACTGTTGAAAAGTCACCCCATTTCTCCTTAGCTTTTTATTTCCTGATTAAACCAATATGTAATTATCTGACTCAAAACATCCCATTCCTATCTATTTTATTTTGCACATTTCAAGTATTTCAGTGTTTATATATTCTATGTCTTGTTTTACTGCGTTTGGCTTCCCCTGATTCATGCTTCTTCTTCGTGGTCTCTGTGCTTCATACATTAGGAGCTTTCACGCCTGCGCGGTAGCGTTTGGAAAATTCCAGAGCTTAGTAGCTTGGCGGAAACTCCTCCCCCATGCTGGTACTGCGCATGCTCAGCCCACCAAGCAGCGGTCACTCCTCAGTTCTTTCTTGTCTGCCGTAGCAAACAGAAGGTTCTCTTAGTGGCTTGTGGTTTCTTGGCGTTTCTTATCGTTTTTTGACTCGGACTTCAGATTTTGGCTAACGGTTTTGGATTACGGACTACTTTCTGGTATTAGAACCCCCCTTTTCCCCCTTTCTTCTCTCTCGGACTTTGTTTTAGTCTTATGTCGGCGCTTTTTAAAAGTTGCGTTTCTTGCAGGCGGAAGGTTGCTTTGTCAGATGGGCGTCGCAAGTGCTTTTCTGTTTGGGTGAGGCCTATAACGTCCAGGCCTGCCCTATCGGCAGTTCACTCATCAAACTCTCCGCAACTGCTCGGCAATACTCAAATCTCATTGCTGGGAAGAGTCCTTACGAGCGCAGGAACTGCCTGAGGCCCGTGTTGTGATGGTAGAGAAATCGAAGTGGCCAGCGACCATTTCATCATCAACGGTGTCGGCAGCTGCCGCACCATCCACTTCATCAGTACTGGGCTCAGTACTGACGTCAAAGCTACCGATGATCCTGAAACTATCGGCTCCTCCGACTCGCGAGGAACCTGCGGGCTCGCAGGCCTCGACCTTCTCCAAGTCCTTGACACCGGCCCAAAGGAAGCGTTCTCCTACCCGGGACATCGGAAAGGAGAAGAACAAGAAGAGAAGGAAGGAAAAGAAGCTCTCCCATTATAAGGAGCTTCGCCTCCTGATGCCTCCTCCTACCCAGCTCACTGGGGATCCAGAAGAGCACTCGGTCCACCAAGAGGTCCTCAAGGTATCGGATGAGGAGCAGGCCGTGGAGGTCCTGCCCTCGGAACTGCCCGAACTAACGGCTGCGATTACCCCACCGAGTCACCGTAGATCGGTGGACTGCCGGTAGGAGGCTGTGGCCCGACATCGGCCTTTGCCCAGTCACCAGCCAACCTCTAGACAGAGCGAGTCCCGCTCTCCCGAGCAGAGGGCCAGGCTTCCATCTCCGCACCAGAGGGAGATGTCCCTTGAGAGAGTCTGCTCTCAGGACTCGATGTATACCCCTGCCTCCTACCTCGGTAGGTAGGGCCAGGAGCATCTCTGGCGCAAGCACACGGGGTCTTACTACTCTTACTCCCTGTTGTACAGGGATAGGTACCACCCGGATTTACGGTACTGGTCACCGCGGCACCGATCTCGCTTGTCCTCCAGGGAAGCCTTCCGCTCCCACTACAAGAGATTGCCTAGCTTCTCGCCGATCGCCCTCTCCGCACCATCGGAGGTCTAGGGAACCCTCACCCCACTACAGGGCAGTGTCGCCTCCCCCGAGGACAACATCAACTGTGACGCGTCCTGTGCCTCAAGCCACCTTGGCACAAGCGATGCGGGTGACTACGTTGACGACGCAGGCTGTTCACTTCCCTCGGCGGTGACCGTCGAAGTCGCCACGACATCGTCTGTGGTACCAGTGCCGTCTGCTGCGCCGACAGTGACCTTGGCTCTCCCCTCCCGCAAGCCATCCGCAGAGAAGTTGGTGGAGAGGTCTCTGTCTCCTTCTTCACAATCCTTTCAGACAGATTCGGACTCAGCAGACTCGACTCCATCTTCCCATGAGTCGTCTCCGCTGGCTTTTGGAGAACCGAGACCAGAGTTGGCACCGGAGGATGTTCGGTAGTTCTCAGTGATCCTCCTCCGCATGGCCATGGCCCTCAGGCTTAAGGTTGCGGAACCTGCTCCAGCGGCGCACGATCCTGTCTTCCAGTACCTGGAGAAGTGCCCACCATCCACTGCGCCACTGCCCTTTCTGCCGACACTCTTGGATACCCTGAAACATCTGTGGGCAAAGCCAGCCTCAGCTCAGCCGATTCCGCACCGGCTTGAGCGCCTCTACAAAACCCAGAGGGAGGACGTGGAGTTCCTCTTCAGTCATCCGGTCCTGATTTCCATCGTGGTAGAATAGGCCCAGACCAAGGGTGGTAACAGAGCACACACGACTCCACTGGACCGTGAAGACCGCAAGCTTGACAACTTTGGCAGGAGGTTTTACTCTGCCACCATAATCTCCTGGACCGGTTCGCCTCACTCCTCTCAAACCTACTGGAGGACTTCTCCGCAAGCACCACACAGCTCTTCAATGAGGCTGTGGTGGTCTCGAACCAACAGATCGCTTTCTCGAGGCATGCCGTGGAGGCTACCTCGAGGGTTAGGGTGGGCGCAGTTGCCCTTCGGTGACACGCGTGGCTGCATTCATTGGGACTACAGGAGGACAGCCGCAAGAGGATCGAGGACCTCCCCATTGACGGCCAGGGACTGTTCCATACCTTGACTGATGAGGCTATAGACCATCTTGTCAAGGCCCGACTAACGGCCAAGAAGATGGGCATTAACCAACTGCCCCAGTCTCGCCGTAGCTTCGGCTCCTGGCCATCGTGGCGTAGGTTCTCCTCCTCCTCCACATACCAACCACGGTCCCCGCGATCGACTGTGTCCTGGCCGTTCACTTCATCTACTACATGGAGACCTCTTTGAAGACGCCCATCTTCCTCTTCTAAGAAGTCTTTGTCTGGGATGAAGTCTCGGTATTGACTGTCTGCGCAGGTCGCCACCGATACCAACCTTCAGCCTCCTAGCAGCCCCAGAAGATCAACCGAGCTTGGCTAGACACCTCGCCGAGTGGCGGAACGTCACTACGGACTCTTGGGTACTTACCATCGTCTGTCTTGGCTACGCCATAGAGTTTCACGATATTCCAATGCGAGGAGTCTACTATTCCACCCCAGCCAGCTCGGCACTGCTGGAAGAGATCCAGTCTCTTCTTCAAAAGGAGACGATCGAGGAAGTTCCATCCTTAGCCAAGACCACTGGCTTCTTCTCACGGTACCTTACTGTTCTGAAGACGGACGGAACCCTGCAGGCTGTCCTAGACCTCGGGGCGGTGAACAACTACATCCGCCCCAAGAGGTTCAAGATGGTTACGCTACCTCGATCCTGCCTTTCCTTTGACGAGGGGATTGGTTTGCTTCCATCGATCTTCGGGATGCTTACTTCCACATCCCCATTTGCCCGCAGCACAGACGATACCTACTGTTCGCGGTCAATGGCACCTGTTACCAATACAGGGTGCTACCGTTCGGACTCTCGACCGCACCCAGGGTCTTTACCAAGTGCACGGCCCCCGTGATGTCGTTCCTGTGGACGAAAGGCGTCTCAATCTACCCCTACCTGGATGATTGGCTCTTGGTGGCGTCCTGCAAACAGAAACTCTACAGGGACATACATCGGAGAATTACTCTTCTCACCCTCCTCAGATTCCGGGTCAACCCAAAGAAGTCCCATCTTGAGCCCACAAGGGTTCTCGACTTCATTGGGGCGACCCTGCACTCAGTATCGACAAGGGTGTACCTACCGATAGACCGAGCGCGGATGCTTCGTCAGGTTGCGCTGACCATTTTCTGTGCCTTGACGGTAACAGCGAGGAGAATGCAACAACTCCTCGGGTACATGGCCTCGACAACTGCAGTGATCTACCTCTCCAGGGTTCGCGCACGACCGCTCCAGCACTGGTTTGTCCAAGTCTTCGTTCCACTCTTGGACGACCAGGCATGCCGGTTTCAGCTACCTCAAGAGGTGCGTCAGTCCCTGCTGTGGTGGCAGTCTTAAAGCCACCTCTTGTTGGGCATACCATTCCGGGAGCAAACTCCAAAAGTCACGGTAATGACAGACACTTCCCTCTACGGGTGGAGAGCGCACTGCGGCGTCCTCAGAGTCTGCGGCCGGTGGATTGATCATGTGACCGCCTTCCATATCAACGACCTTGAGCTGCTTGCCATCTCAAAAGCTCTACGGGCATTTCGACACCTCATCAGAGGCTGCACGGTGTTGATCCTGACCGACAACACAATGGTGGTCTGTTATGTCAACCAGCAGGGAAGGACTCATTCGACCACCCTCCTCAACATCGTCCTCGACCTCTGGAACAGGTGCGTCTCACTCCGAATCCATCCGGTGGTGGTTCACCTGGCTGGGCAGGAGAACACCACAGCAGACACCCTCAGCAGGGACACCACCACCCGTCACGAGTGGGCCCTCTCGACTGAGGCATTCCAGATGATTCGGGATCGGTGGGGCGAGCTGATGATCAACCTTTTCTTGACTGCTTAGAAAGCGAAGTGCCGTCGGTACTGCTCGAGGGCCGGCTGGGATCGCCATTCCATCGGTGATGCGTTCCAGTGGAGCGAGGGATTCCTCTACGCATTCGCTCCATTCTCCATCCTGGGTTGTGTAATATTGAAGATCGTCGCGGACTTAGCCGACATCATCCTCGTGTCCTCGTACTGGCCGAGGCAGCACTGGTTTGTCCCCCTGTTCAAGGCTGCTCGCGGCTGGATCCTCCGATTTTCCACAAAACTGCACCTCTTGTCGCCCTCCAAGGGGCTCATCCTCCACCCGGACCTGCCACTCCTGGCCCTCAATGCCTGGAGGGTATCACCATAGACGACCCCGTCATCAGTAACATCTTGACCGCAGCCAGGAAGGAGTCAACACGCCGCAATTATCATTATAAGTGGCGGCGCTTCATTGCCTTCGCCAAAGCACGACGGGAGCCGGTATCGCCTGTCAACCTACCTACCGTGCTCCGCTTCCTTCTGCATTTCCGAGATCAGGGCTTAGCCTTCCCTTCCTTGAAGGTCTATGTTGCCGCTATCGTGGTACCAACCTCCACGATCTCCATCGGCAGCTCTCTTCCACAATGCTACCGTGAAGCAGTTTATGAAGGGCCTGCACCACCTCTGTCCACCGGTATCGCCACCGCTACCACCGTGGTCGTTATTGTTGATGCTATTGCAGTTGACGAGAGCGGCCTTTGAACCCACGGGCACCTCAGATGACAGGCTGCTCACCGTGAAAACTGCCTTCTTGGTGCCTGTCACCTCTGCCAGGCGGGCAGGAGAGCTGACAGCCCTATGCTCTGACAACTCCATACCTCGTTTTCCATAGGGACAAGGTGGTCCTTCGGGTTGACATCTCTTTCTTACCGAAGGTGGTGTCTAACTTCCACCTCAGCCAAGACATCATCTTGCCGACCTTCTACCCAGACCCGACTACACCTTTGGAGCAATCCCTTCGCTCCCTGGATGTTCGTCGGGCCTTGGCCTTCTACAAGGAAAGGACTGCCTCTTTTTGACAGACCCTGCACCTCTTTGTGTGCTATGGCAGACGTCGAAGAGGCCACAAAGTTTCCACCCAACACTTTTCTAAATGAGTGGTCCAGACTATTTAGCTGGCATATGAGCTTGCCAAGAAGCCTCCGCCAGTATTCCTCCGGGCTCATTCCACTCGAGCCTGGCTACCTCTGCAGCCCTGCTGCGAGGAATCGACCTGCAGGAACTCTGTAGTGTGGTGACCCGGTCCCAACCATTGACCTTCGTGTGCCACTACAGGCTAGACTGCTGGTCTCGTTGAGATGCTCGGTTTGGACGTGCTGTGCTGGCTTCTGTTCTGTAGGACCTGACCCACCATCCTACTGGTAAGCTACACAGTCTCCTAATGTATGAGGCACAGAGACCACGAAGAAGAAGACCAGGTTGTTTACCTGTAACTGTGGTTCTTTCAGTGGTCATCTGTGCCTTCATACATGCCCACCCAACCTTCCTCGCTTTTTGAAGTCCCTTTTTTCTCGGCGGACCAAAGAACTGAGGAGTGACCGTTGCTCAGCGTGCTGAGCGTGTGCAGTACCGGCTTGGGGGAGGGGTTCCCGCCAAGCTAACAAGCTCTAGAATCTTGCGAACGCTACCGCGCAGGCACAAAAGTTCCTAATGTATGAGAGCACAGATGACCACTCAAAGAACCACAGTTACAGGTAAGCAACCTGTTCTTCTCACGTTCTGTGTTCCTATAATACATGTTGTCCAGCTTCAAAGTTTCCTTTAATATCTGAGCCTCTAAACAGAAGAATGTCCTTTTGGCTCAAGTCCAGTTGCATCATTAACCACAGTTCTACTCATATATGTGGCCCTTGACTCTAATAAACCTTGAAAGCTTGCTATGTTTTTACATGTAGATTTAAATTTCAAATAATTAAGATTCAGGAGGATGTTCTGTCTTTTTATAGAAAGGCTCTTATTCTCTTAAGACAATAATTTCAGAAGGATTTTCACTACAGTCTGCACTAGACAAATGGAAATATTTCATAAGGTTTTAAAAAATTAAATGACTTTTCTTCTGGGAGCACTGGGTTCTGGAAGAGGATGTCAATTTTAACTTTCAAGAGATGGATTCAAGAGATGGATTCAAGGACTTTAAGTAGTACTGACATAAAAAAAGTATTATGTTTGCCTTAAAAAATGCACAATAAAAATCCTGTTTTTGGATTGAGAGATGCATGAGTAGTATTATTTCTGGGTGATTATTTAATTCTGTAGAACACAGATATAGGAATAATTGATCATGCCTCTGTCTCTGTGAGTTATCACTCTGACCAGAAGTTACAGTGGCACAAAAGTAATCCTTTACTTTTCTGCTCACGTGGTTGAGCTTACAAGTTAAGTTCAAGGTAGAACATTATTTTCAGGAGAATGTCTCTTATTCTGTCAGTGCAGCTCTCTTTTGGAAAGGTGTGAAGGTTGTTACGCATGGGTTGTGCATCAAATAATTGAGCCTTCTTAAGCATACAAATAGAATTCAGGTGGCAGCTCTCAAGCCAATAAATAAATAAAGTAAAATAAAAAATAAATCGTCCGGTAGACTCTATGAGACTGACTTTGACAGAGTATGGAAGAGGCTTGATAGAGAGAGTGGCTGAATCAACAGAGCCATGATCGGGATGTTAAATTTATGGCAAACATTTTATGAATTTGATGGTAAAAGGCAAGTGAGGAAAGAAAAAGGCATACTGCATGAAAACAGAACAATTTTTTTTCTGCTAAAATAAATGTAGGTAGATTTGCCTCTTATTTAAAGGATATTTACAAAGCCTGTCTTGATAATGCAAACAATATGAAAGATTACCAAATTGGGGCTAAAATTACACTTCTTTCTGCTCAAGCATGATTTTTTTAAAAAAACTTCCCCTGGAAGAAATTGAAGAAGTGACAAAAAAACTTAATTGAGTTAAAATGTCTAGGGCCAGATGGCATCTCGGGAGCAATGTTACAAAGAAAATATTGTTGCCACATTGTTTTCAGTTACAATATTGAGAGTGCTTGACTTCCTAAAACTTGGGAGCAGTGCAGAATCATTGTTTTATTGAAAGTTCTTAAAGACCCATTAAAAAAGACCTTTTGCAGAATCTGTTTATTAAATAATGCCTATAAGGTATTCTCAGGATGGCATGGAGGAGCAATTCACCACAACTGGGTTAATCCTGTTTGCCAACCAGAACAGGAACAGTGGTGGATTCTTCCTTCTGACATCCCAGAATGAACTTTCATGGTAAGTCTAATTTCTCATTTGTATCTATTGATTAACCTAATTCAGAAACAGCTATATATCCTGATCAGTATGGGTTTTTACTCCACACATATATTGCTGATCCAGGCAGTACTAAGGCTTTTTAGCATGTGTTAATTATTGTAAATCTCAGGGGACGCATTGGTTCTTATAACTTTGTTTAAAGCTTTTGATTAATTGGCAGTTTCTTTTAAGCCTTCTATAACTCTGTAAATTTGGCCCCAAATTTAAATTTGCTCTCTCTGCAACGTATTTATTCTGCATCAGGTGCTAAGGTACAGATCAATAATCTGAACTCTAGCCCCATTGTAGGAATAAATGATACTAAACAGTTTTGTCTATTATCCCCTCTTCTGTTCACTTTGGTAATCTGGTTTCTGGCTAATTATCTGTCCAAGATACGAAAGATATTGAGGTCCAGAAATTGAACCTTATAATCATCCTTCATGCTAATGATATGATTCTGACGCTCAGTAAACCTGTGGAGGCCCTTTGACTTTTGCAGGTTCTACAGTTGGCAGTCCATATCCACGAATTCAGCTAACCATGCTTTGAAAATATTCCTCAGCTCAAAAACAAACAAAGAAACAAAAAAGCCAAAAACTTGATTTTATCATTTTACTACACTGTTGTACATAATGGGACTTCAACATCCACAAATTTTGGTACCCTCGGAGGTAGGGTGAGGTGGTGGTCGCGGAACCAAACCCTAGTGCATACCAAGGGTGCACTGTATTTTACATTGCTGTTGTAAAAAATATGATTCTTTCCAAATGTTCTTAATTATTTCATGTACTATTTCTTTAGTGCTCAAGTGAGATGCTTAAAAGTTGACAGAAGAAGCTTGAAGCCTTTATTTTTAGTAACCGTAGACCCAGAATGACCAACACTTTCAGATACAGCTAACCTCTAAGAGATGAATGGAGATCCCTCTTTTAAAAGTACTATTATGAAGCATGTCAGTTGCACCATCTGTTTTTTTCTTTGATGAATAAAAAGCAAAATCAACACTTGGTACAAATTGAAAAATCATTGCTTATTTCCCTAATATCTGAATAAAGCCTGTTTGTGAAAAAGAAGAAGTTTAAATGTACAATGTTTGTTGTTCAAGTTTAAAAACAGCATTTCAAGTATATAAACATAAGAAAAAAAATCTCTGATGCCTGGCATTTTCCCATTAATCCTATTAGTTCGTCGCCAGCTCTTCATTAAGAAGACAAGAAATTTAATGTAAAACATTTTGATGAAGTATTATTAAGTAAAGTCTGTTAAGTAAATACTAGTCCCCAACCATTTGCACACACTTACAGTAGAACCAGCTTTAAGGATTCATGTATAAATTGGTTTTGTGAGATCCCCAATTTTATTAGGGAACCACATACTAAAACTAAAACCACATAACCACATACTAAAACAAACGTTGTCCCATTTGAACTTTTGTTGGACAAAGTAGATGGTTGTGTTTAGGAATTGTCTTCCATATATACGCTAGTCTGATTTTGACATGAGTCATTCAGATGGTCTCAGGAAGATAAGGGAGACTGATTGGAATTTTGTCTATAGATAAACAAAAGTAGGATTGTGTGTTGGGCCACTTCCCTTTTAAAATTGTCTTTCCTTCAGTAAGAGAGAACACACTAAAAGTCTTACATGAAAGGCGTTTGACCCTGGTGTGACTGCCATACATAAACTCCAACCTTTCTTCCCTTGCTTGTGAGGCTGGAAAATCCCTTTCATTGTTTTTTGTGGTTTTGTAATCAAGTATCTAAATTTTGGGATGCATTTTTTTTCTGAAACAAGTTACATTGCCAAGCAGCACCTTAGAAAAATTTCAAAATTAATTCTTGGCTTTTCTCGAGAAGACAGTACAAAAGTACCTCATAAATCATCCTCTTCTTTTTTTAATCAGCTGAGAAGTTGGTCATAACTTGATTCTGCAAAGATTTGATGGGGATATTTGTGATGGCATGGTATAAAAAGGTGTGGCAGTTAGGTTGCGTTTAAAAAATTAACCAGTAAATTCCAAATGGTTAAGAGAAAGAAAGAAAGAAACATAATTGTACTATGAGTTGGAATTGTTTTATTGACTATATGGAGAAAAAGATAATGCTGCACTTCCAGCTTCCGATCTTTTTGGCTGGCTGTTCGAGGGAGCAATTTTGACATCTTTGAATTGTGTATTATGGCAAGATACTTTAATATTAGATATAGATATTTATTGTGTGGTCACAGACCCAATGAATTTTAATATTACATATAGCTTTATGTATCACTGTCTTCGTTCATAATGCAAGTCAATTAAAAATTAAAAAGTCTAAGGAAATTGTATTGATGAAGCAGTAGAATAGGATGTTGGAGCATAGATGAAGAGAAGCGCCAACTGATCACAGAATAAAGCTCATTTTAGAGCCTATTTTTTTGATATTAATTGCAAAAGAAGCAGTGTATTCCTATTGTAATTATTCCAACACAGTGTTGTGCACAGAAGCTTTTCAATAGTGTGTGGTCTTCTTAGTGTACAACAAAATCAGAAATCCCTTAACAAATCATTGTGATCACTTTACCGATCATTTGACTGATGAAATAATTTAGATCTGATGCATTTTGTTGGTTGAGTGTTACCTTGGCTGCTGTACAGGTACAAAATGTTATTGGAGATCTATCTGGACGTATTTGCTTGGACTAGTTGGAAATATTGCAGAACACCTGAAGGGATAGGATGTATTACATTCTTTGCCCTATACGGTTGACAACATCTATCTAGAATGTTTGTCTGGGTTCTAACGGGAATCAAGACATCTGGCAGTGTTTCTGCCGCTTTTAAAGGTACAATCGTATGGCTGCTCTTTTATGAAATCTACTTTGCGTCAAGATAGCTGTAATTATATCTGGACACAAATCTCAGTTATTTGAGGAAGATACTCAGAAACATTGTGACCATGCTTCTGCAGACACTGTTAGAAGAAATGATTGTTGAGTTCTATTTCAATCTCTTTAGAGCCCACTGAAACTGTCTTGATTCGACAGCCCATACAATAAAAGAGGAATAAGACAGCTGGTTCTTGCTTTCTTGGTTCTTCTTCTTTGATACCTTTAACTGTAGCATCCTTTTGGATTATCCATTTACAATGTTGATAAGTGGCACCATTTTGGGGTGGCTCTGCTTACGCTCAGCAGGTGCCAGAAGTTGCTCTTGGGGACATTTGATTTTCCATGGGAATCATTTTTTCCACATATTGTTCAGTGTTTACATGAAGTTGTAGAAAAAAGTTGTCCATTAACTTGGAGCAAGGTATTATCATTGTTCTGAGGATATCCAGCTTTTTCTTTACTTCAAAAACAGATAATGAACATGCTAAACTAGTGCCTGGAATCTGTAATGGACTGTGCAAGAGCATATTTGAAAGAGGGTCATGATTCAATTCCTCTGAAGAGTTAGAGGTTCTCTGTTAAAGAAGTCTGCCAGACCCCACCACCTCAGATAGACCAATTTAAAGCAGCATGACTGGTGGATTAATTAATTAATTAATTGATTACTTAGACCCATTCTGGTGTTGTTCAGGTCTTATTTGAACTGGTGCCTAGAAATTACAATGGGCTGTATGAGGGCATACTTGGTTTTAGGTCTGGTTTGAACTGGTGCCTTGAATTTGGCAGTGGCGTATCTAGCATAAAGAGCACCTAGGGTAAGTGTGGAAGGTGTTCCCTTACGTTCTTACCCGTACCCCACCCCTTTGTGCAGGTCTTTTTTGCTCCCCCTGGCATTGCCACTTGGGCCCATGCCCTGCTTGCCTGATCCTTGATAAGCCCCTGGAATTTGGTGCCTGGAGGTGATGAACTGGAGAGCCTGTAGTACTATTTTCTGGTGATTCTTGCTTTGTTTGGCTGAACATTCCCAAGATGTAGTGCTGGGAGGCTGTAGCTTGGCTTCACGGTCTCTGGGGTTCTGTACAGCTCGGTGCTGTTTTAAACATCTGCATGAAGCTGCTGGCAACGGTCCTCTGTAATTTTAGAGATGGATCTCACTGCTAGAGATGATACTTTAATTAATGTCAAAGGTGCTGTGGAGATCCTGCATTTTTTGGGTGAAGTAGGGAATTGGATGTTAATGAATGCTCTGAGGCTCTATCCTGATAGGACCAGAGTTCATTGGTCATTGGAAAAACAAAACTAGGATTGGACTTAGAGTTTGATCTAGAATGTGACTGGGTTTATCTGTTGGTGGTGCTCTTGGACCCAGCATTTTTCCTGAAAGGCCATGTGGGCTCTATGGTCAAGAGTCTTTGCCTGGTTATGACTGGTGTTTTAGTTGTGGCCCTACCTACTGCATATACTCATGTATAAGTCTAAAAACTTCAGTAAAAAATTAATGCAAAACATATGGGTTGACTTACCCATGGGTTAATGTACTGTACCTTAACTCGTATCAAAAGAGGCGAAAGGCCTTTTTGAATGCCTGGGTGGGAAAATGGTGGCAGGGTAGCTACTCCCTGGAAGTGGTGCTGGTGCTTGCCCCTCTCCATGGAATGACCCTTGACTTATCCACAGGTCATATCAAAATCCATTATTTTGGCCCCAAAATCTACCCTTGATTTAAATATTAAGTTGATTTATAGATGGATCTATATGGTATGGAAGATAGTTTTGGTTACAGCATGTCATGTTTTACTACCACCTACTTAGATTACTATAGTGTTTTCTGTATGGGTCTGCCCTTAAAGAGCACTTGGAATGTACAGCTAGATAAGTTTTAAGAGACTACA
Organism: Iguana delicatissima; assembly: GCA_948472985.1. Classification (NCBI taxonomy): domain Eukaryota; kingdom Metazoa; phylum Chordata; class Lepidosauria; order Squamata; family Iguanidae; genus Iguana; species Iguana delicatissima. The sequence goes on from CAOKZL010001417.1 coordinate 330,422, forward strand.
TACAACCAGTCTTGTACCAGCTGTACTAGGTTCCAGTTTGTTTCTGAGCCAAATTCAATGTGCTGATTATGATCTACAAAGCCTTGAGGCCGTGATGTCTGAAAGACCACTTCATCCCTTATCAGCCTGTCTGGAATTTGAAATCTTTAAGCGCTGTTGTGAGGCTCTCCCCAAATATTTTGGGGAGTACATGAGATTAGTTGTGGAATTTAGAGAAGTCAGTGTGGCTCCATCCATACTGAGCTCTAGACAAACACCCAATGCTATTCTGTACGGTCTTTGGTCCTTAAAACCAGGATTGGCTTTTAGGACTGTTTTATTTACGTGTTTTTTAAAAACTAGTTTAAGTCTAGTTCTAATTAGTTTTGAAAGAATGTTTTTATGTGTTGAGGAGGAGCTGAGTGATACATAAATAGTGAAAATCTAGACAGTGTGGTTAAATTGTTTAATAGACAGTTCAGAGAACATGGAAAGCTATGTCTTGGTGGCAATAAATGGGTTTAAGTTTGCTTTTCAAAAGCAGGTTCACAGCTTCAGTGTGCTTGTAGAGCCTCACTTGTAATGCTAAAGTAGAATCTGTGCCTGTGCTGGGGAACTTGTGGCTCCGTATGTTGGTGAATTCCAGTTCTAACCCTGCCCTACTCTTGTTATCACTATATGACCAGCCACAAGTTCTCTTGATCTGTTGTTTGACTAATCTTTCAGTAGTTTGGATTTGTTAAGCATGTAGCAGCCAAACTAATGGTTAAGGTTCAGCCTGCTAGTTTAATGCATATCTGAATGCATCTGTTTTTAGGAAGTTTACAGGTTCAGTTTAAAGTGTTAATAAACGTTTAACTTTAAGGTCCTAAATGATTTGGGACAATAGAGATTAGATAGATGGCAGTTGGCAAGAGCTTTTTTTCTCTCCAATTTGTTTATGTAATGTCCTCCCTTGACAGCTTGAGGAAGTACCAAGATATTTTTTTTTTGTTCACATGTCAGTGGTCTTCATTTCTTTTACTTAAGTGGTTTATTGTATTGAAGATTATCCTAGTTGTAAAGCTTTCCTTTGCTTTAAATATGTGGTTTTAAGAAGTCTATTTTATAGGAAATGTTTTTGGTGCTCTTTTGGTGAGCTACTTTTAAATAGATAAGTAGCATAGAAATGTTTGTTTAATAATGCTTTGAATCCTAAATAGACCAAGCAGAAAGAAGCTCTTGTAAGGGGAATTTATCATCTCATTGTTTCTCTGAAAATCTCTCCAAAGGGTTGGAGGGGTCAGCCTTAACTAATTGGGATGGCAACTAGGGAGCTACTGGGGAAGGGATAAAAAGACCCCACTAATAGACGGATCCACTATGTGTAAATAGAACACATCTTGCTCAAGGTGCAGTTTTGAGGATACCCACAAATTCTTCCTGCCAACCCCATGTCATTCGGGAGGACTTCTATGACCCTTACAGAGGCTCTTTGAAGAATATCAGGGGAGGAGAAGTTGGGAGTGTTCCCCTTTGGGCCTGCTTCTGATTTAGGGTACAAGCAAACAAAGAAAATACTTTGGGTATGCTTTAGTCACCCCCCAGCAAAAAGTTAATGACAGATGTCTTTCTGCATTCTCAGAGTTCAGGAGTGGGATGTATTGCAGTCTTTATGAAATTGTGGAAAAGGCTAGATCAGGAAGTAATTTGGAAGGATTACTTCAGAAGCTGGAGACAGACAAACTAGTGAGTATATTTTCTTTACATACTATAAATGTGGTTATTCCATTCATAAAAGTTCCAAGAACGGCATGGTTTTTTTGACAATACCAAGAACACCCTACTACCTGACATTTTGCTGTATACTTAATGGTGTTGCAAATGAACAGGTAGCATCTATTATTTTATACAGTGTGAACTTTTTCTTTGCAGGTTATTATAAAACCACTTGTAGACAGAGGATATTTACTCCTGCTTTCTCCGTATCAGATGGCTTCTCCATATGGTATGTCATGTTTCATCTGGCAGACTCACTGTTTTTGTTTTTGAAATAACTGATTTCTTTACACTATAATGTACATTTCTTTTAATCAGACAACCGATCAGGAAAGCCTCGTACCCTGCAAGCATTGTTTCTATTTCGGAATCCTAGAGGTGTTCTGACTTCAGGTAGGTTTCAGTTTTCAGTGTAGAGCTATGTTAATTCGTAAGTTATATTTATCTTCTGGTGTAATAGTAATGTCGGGAGTTGAAAGTCCAGGACGTGACACCCCAATCAAAGCTAGCAAGAGAAAAACATGCTGGGTTTTCAGTGGGCAAGCGGGATGTTGGTGATTTGTTGACCAAGGTCATGAGGTCAGTGTAGTTAGTCATCAGATGACAAGAAGAGGACCGTTTGGATGGTTGTGTTGAGAGAGGGAGTGTATAACAAGAGGTAGAGCTGGACCTCATTCACATACTGGTGGCATGTTAGCTGAGACTTGCCTTGTCCAAGTATTTTTTATATATATAAAGTGCAGTAATACAATGGCCACTATTATCAGTATGTTACATAGTAATTGAAGTGCTATGTATTAAAATCAAAACAGGCATCCAGATAGCAAGCTCTTCCAAGTTTTCATGTAACAGTCTGATGTTCCAGTATGTTAAAAAAAATAAGCCTATATGCAAAACCACATTGCTGGAATGGAGAACAGAACTTCCCAACTTTTTATTCTTCTTGAAAGCTGATGTTATCTGCATGTGAATCTTTTCAAGTCCCAGTAGTTATTCAATACAACTGAAGGGTAAAATATCGAGAATAGCTATCACACAGCATTTGCTAGAGATGATAAGCCACCATGTGCACCAGTACTTTACCTAAGAATGGCAGATTTGGCTATGAGCAGCAGTTGTCAGAAAACACCGGATCTAAATTTGGTTTCTTCAGCGTGGACTTATTGAGAGAATGAAGAACACAGTCAAGGTCAGGTGTGCAATGAATGTGGGAGCCAGTTTCAGCCTTTAGTTCCTACCGTGGGCTGTTATCTTCTGGAATTTGGTAGTGTGAAAGCTCCTGGAAGTGGATTTCACCCCATTTTCGTTTCGGAAAACTATGATTTTGGACAAAAAGCAAAATATGTGGTGAGGGCTGCTTTGTGATTGACTTGAAGCATAATTGCCTTGTAAGAGCATGAACACATACTTCTGAGGAACGTTTGTTTGCATGTTTGTTAGCACTTTGCCACTGAACTGCCAGGTGACAGTGTGTGAGCATGGGGGTGGAGGGGTTCTTTGACCTGCTGCAATAAAAGAGTTGTTAATGATTTCCAAGATTCAGCTGCTCGTTCCTGTGTTCCTTGGTTGTTCAAGTCAAAATAGACAAGGTGATCTATAATGAAAATAATTCATAATGACAAAATTATTTTGTGTTTTTTTTTTGTTATATTTATTTATATCTCTCCTTTTCCCCCCATTGAGGGCTCATGGTGGCTTTCAATAGATTAAAACAGGTTAAAAATTAACAATGCAAAATTTAAAAAGTAAACTGTTAAAAATTAAACTAATTAAAAAGATGAGGAACTTTAAAACCTGTAGGCAACTTTTTGTGCCTGCAGACCTCTACTATTCCCTCAGTCTTTGATTCTCCCTCACACCCAATTATGAAGGGGTAATTTTCACCCCCCAAAATCCAAAAATAATTACCAGGACTGGTACAGAGGCAGGAAACCCCTTATTTCCTGAAGTGCAAAAGTCGGCTGAAGACAGAAACTGAAAGTAACTTCCAGTTTCATTTTTTTATTGTGGTAGCTGTTTTGCGAGGTAGTTGTAGTTCCATCACTACTTAAAAAGCAGCATAGGAGGATTTCTCAGGCCACTAGACCCTGGTTTTGGGTGCATAGGGGACTGCAGTGGAGAAGGCTCGTCCCAGTTCCACTGTTTCACTGGAGAAATGTGGCCGTTGGCTCCTCCTTACATTGCAGTTCCTCACACTCAGTGTAGACTTATTGAGACCAGGTTTCAAGTCCTCTATTCAGGCATGAAACTCACCAGATTATCTTGAGCCTGGTGCTGTCTTTCCAGCTGATCTAACTCTATGGGTTGTTAAGAGAATAAATGCTTATGGAGAACTGTGTTTATTGCTTTTAGCTTTTTAAGAGAAAAGTGGAATATAAAGATGTTTAATATGAATTCATGATGATGATGTTTGCTTAATACTAATTTTTTCTTCTCTTTTCTACTTTTATTTTGAATATAGCACACAAAAATGAACAGAAAAGTGAAAGTACATCGGTATTGCAGGACACACATATGGTTATGCCAGACTTCATGAGATTTATTCAGTCATTACATTATGCTTATATTCACTCCCGTAAAGACCCTAGATCTGACTTAAATACTGTGGTGGAAAAATACGTAAATGATTATCTCAAACGATATAGTAAATATAAAGAATTTGTTTTATATCAGTATAAAGATACCTTGGATGAGAAAAAGCACCTATATCCAGGCCCCAAAAATAAATCTCATATTGATAGTTCCCTGCGTGCCTATATTTTTGGTTCTGAAGCCTATCAGATCCCTGTGTCTAAAGCCAAAAAACTAATGGATGGTCATCGAAAACCTCAGCAGTTCAGTCCTGTTTCAGATTATGAAGCCCCAGAGGAGGAGTCAGACTACAGAAAGAGAAAAGCGAACAAAAGAAACAGTTCTAAAAATGAAGAAGTGGCTGCCAAGAGAAAGCCTAGTCATCCTGGAGATTATGATCAAGAAAGTATAAAAGAACTGATTAATTTAATTCAAAGAAAGAAGAAAAATGTAGATAAAGATTCTGATACAGAAGATAGTAGAAATGAAAACAAACTGAAACAAAAGCTGGAAGGTAAGAAAGAACCCAATTGACAGTTCTTCAGAACAGATTTGTCAATATGAAGGTAAACACTTCCACAGTATTTGCTTTGGAAGAATGTGATTTAATTTTTCCAGTTTGTTTCCTTGCCAGCTACGCCAGGAACTTTCTGATTTTATCATTGCCTAAGTCTAGCAGTAGTAAATTCATTGTGGACTTTGAATCTCCATAAAAAGCCTACGTAATTTGATTTATTCTAATGTTTGTTTTCATTTTGAAGTTTTAAATGTTAGTAGTAACTGTTCTTGTTATCGTTTGTGTGAATTATGTGAAATGTTTCACTTGACCTGAAGAACTGCAAAAGGCTTTCAGCATAATTTCATTCTTTTCTATCCCCTCCCCACCTCAAAATTGTAGGTGACAGAGCACCAGAAACACTTCATTCAGTGATAGCTGATCTTGGTGGACATGATACTGATCTGAGGCAGCAAAATGTTTCTGAGTCTCCAGTTCTTGATCCGTCTGATTTTGTGATGCTCCTTTCAAAAATTTTAAGTAATACGGATTTGCCATTGGCAGGACTGACTAATCAACCTTCACCAGAAAATTATTCAAATCAAACTGTTGAATACAACCCAATTCCTGCACAGATTAAAGAAGAACCTGTGTTTCTTGATACTTCACATATTGAAAATATTCCATTGAAGGATCCTCTTAGCCCAATCAAGTTGGAAACAAATACATCATGTTTGCCTTATTCTGTTGATATCTCTGGTAGTGAAGCAGATATCGCTAATCATATGCGACATTTAAAAGTAAGAACTTTTTTTTTAATTACAGAAGCTTAATTTTAAACATCTCAGTAACATTCTTCTTGTCCTGGTGTCTCCCAGTTTATGCAGACAAATTCCATCAGGCCCAACTATTGTGGCTAGTGGTCATGGATAATTGAAGTTGTATTATAAAACATCTGAAGTCTACTAGGTTTTGGGACGTTGTATTATGTAAATTTAAAATTTAGTATTTATATTTGCAGGCTGTCAACTGTATGTTTGACTGTTACATTGGCTTAGTAAATGTCTTCAACTCTTCTGAAAAGGTGATAAGAGGAGGAATAGGGTATATTCAGCTAGCTAGTTCTTCTTCGTGGTCTCTGTGCCTCATACATTAGGAGATTTTGCGTCTGCACGGTAGCGTTGGGAAGATTGCAGAGCTTGTAAGCTTGGTGGGAACCCCTCCCCGCCGGTACTGCGCATGCTCCTACCGTCGAGCAGCGGTCTCTCCTCAGTTCTTTCTTGTCCGCTGTCGCAAACAGAAGGTTCTGCTTGTTGGCTTGTGTTTTTGCTGTGCTTGCTTGATTTTCTTGGCTTTTGACCTCGGATTTGCATTTTTGACTACCCCTCTCGGATTTCGGACTTGTCTTTGGCTTTGTTACGATCGGTTTTTGACCCCTTTCCTGGCTGTTGATGATTTTGGATCTCGGACTGTGTTTGGCGTTCTCGGATTTCTCACCTCGCCCTGCCCTTGTTTTATGTCGGCTTTGTTCAAACACCGTGCTTCCTGTGGAAGGAAGGTTGCTCTTTCTGACCGACATTCGAAGTGCCTGTTCTGTTTAGGTGAAGGGCATAATGTCCAAGCCTGCCCTATCTGTAAAGAATTCACCCACCAGACACTTCGTAACAGGGCTGCAAGGTTAAAATCCCACTATTGGGAAGAATCTCTGTGCGCTCAGAGACCAGAGACGGTATCGATGGCCAAGAAACGCCCAACCTCCTCTTCTTCTTCCTTGGCAGCAGCGGCGGCTGCCGTGCCCTCTACGACATCGGGATAGGTACCGGGATCGGTACCGAACATGAAGTTGCTGAGACTTCCGAAGATCTTGGCAACTCGGGCACATGAGGATCCTGCGGGCTCACAGGCCTCCATCTCCTCCTCCAGGCCACTTACCCTGGCCCAGAAGAAGCACCCTGCCACCGAAGACGCTGGGAAGGAGAAGAAGAAGAAAAGGAAGGAGAAACGGCACTCTCCACCAAAAGTGGCATGACCACCAACTCCACCATCCACCCAGCCCGCCGAGGAACCTGAACCAGTGGAGCTCCCTGAGGAAGAGGAGCCTCCGGAGGAACAGGACGTCCTTGAGGTGTCGGACGAGGAGCAGGCCATGCAGACCTCACCGTCCCAGCCGCCCAAGCTCATTGCGGAGACCACCCCGCCAAGTCGCCGTCTGACCTCGGCAGACCGCCGGGAGGAGGCTGTGGTCAGGTAGCGACCAGCCTCTCGACGCGACAAATCCCGCTCTCCAGAGCAGCAGACCAGGCCTCCATTGCGTCCTCTGGGCTTTGGGAGGACAGCCGTCGACGGATTGAAAATCTTCCGTTCGACGGCGAAGAGCTCTTCCATACCTCCACCGACAAGGCCATGGATCACCTTGTCAAGGCCCGGCTGACTGCTAAGAAGATGGACATAAACCAAGCTGCCCAATCCCGCCGCAGCTTCCGGCCGAGGTCTTCGTGGAGAATGTCCTCCTCATCCTCATACCAGCCGCGATCTACTGTGTCGAGACTATCAACGTCTTCTGCTTCATGAAGACTTCCGAGGCGACGCCCATCTTCGTCATCAAAGAAGTCTTCCTCTGGAGCGAAGACCCGATTTTGATGGTCTTCGCAGGACACTGCCCATGCCATCTTTCGCCCTTCCAGTAGACCTGATGCATCATCCGAGCCTGGCCAGGCATCTCGATCAATGGCGGGAGATCACTGTGGACTCCTGGGTGCTTACCATTATCCGCCTGGGATACGCCATCGAGTTCCAGGATTTTCCGCCACGGGGTGTCTACTACTCCACTCTGGGCCAGCTCGGCTCTGCTGGAAGAGATCCAGTCCCTCCTTGAAAAGGGAGTGATCGAGAGACTCCTGCCTTCAGCCAAGACCACTGGCTTTCTACTCAAGGTACTTCACCGTACTGAAGGCGGACGGATCCCTGCGGCCCATCCTAGACCTCAGAGGGATGACCGAGTATATCTGCCCCAAGAGGTTCAAGATGGTCACGCTGCCCTTGATCCTCCCCTTCCTCCGGAGAGGGGACTAGTTTGCGTCCATCGACCTCAAAGACGACTATTTTCACATCTCAGTCCGCCCGCAGCACAGACAGTACCTGTGGTTCGCGGTCGACGGCACCAGCTACCAGTATCGGGTGCTGCCGTTCGGCCTCTCCACCGCGCCGCGGGTATTCACGAAGTGCATGGCTCCCGTCATATCCTTCCTGCGGACGAAAGGCGTCTCCGTCTACCCGTACCTGGATGATAGGCTATTGGTGGCGTCCTGCAGACAGAAACTTTACAAGGACATTTATTGGACTTTGACATTGCTCACTCGGCTTGGACTCAGGGTCAACCCCAAGAAGTCCCATCTCTAGCCCACCCAGGTTCTCGATTTCATCGGGGCGACCCTTGACGTGGTATCGGCCAGGACCTTCCTACCGGACGAGAGGGCACGGACACTTTGTCGAGCAGCATCCGCCACCTTCCACACTCTGACAATATCAGCCAGGACGTTACAGCAGCTCCTTGGCTACATGGCCTCGACCACCGCCGTAACCTACCTCTCCATGTTGCGTGCACGACCGCTCCAGCACTGGTTCGTCAGGGCCTTCGATCCATTCTGAGATGACGAGTCTCGCCGATACCGGCTGCCCCAACAGGTACATCGATCACTTCTGTGGTGGCAGTCGTACAGGAATCTCCTGTCAGGCATGCTGTTCCACGAACCCAAGCCATCGGTCACGGTAACGGCGGATGCCTCGCTCTTCAGCTGGGGAGTGCACACTGGCGACCTCCGAGGCCGATGGATGGATGACGATCCGCCCTTCCATATCAACGCTCTCGAGCTGCTGGCGATCCACAAGGCACTGAGAGCGTTCCGTCACCTGCTCACGGGCCGCATGGTGTTGATCCTCACCGACAACACAACGGCGGTCTGCTATGTGAACGACCAACCAGAACGCGAAGTGCTGCCGTTTCTGCTCGAGAGCCAGCCACGATCGCCACTCCATCGGCGACATGTTCTAGTTCCCGTGGGACGAGGGACTTCTCTATGCCTTCCCTCCGTTCCCACTCCTGGGCCGTGTGATATCGAAGATCGTTGTGGACCGAGCAGACACGATCCTCGTGGCATCGTACTGGCCGAGGCAGCACTAGTTCAGGCCCCTGATCGAGGCCACCCAGGGCAGGACTCTCTGGTTTCCAACAGTACCGGACCTGCTGTCCCACTCCCGACGGTCTCATGCTACACCCGGACCTGCCGGTGTTGGCCCTCCATGCCTGGAGGATATTGCCGTAGACAGCCCGGTCCTCGGTAACGTCTTGACCGCGGCCAGGAAAGAGTCCACACGGAGGAACTACCACTACAAGTGGCAGCTCTTCGTGGCCTTCGCTGAGGAACGTTGAGAGCCGGTGGCGCCCGTCAACCTGTGTACCATGCTCTACTTCCTCCTTCACCTACGACAACAGGGCCTGGCCTTCCCATCGCTCAAGATGTACCTCGCCGCGATCGTGGCATACCGGCCGCCACGATCCCCATCGGCTGCTCTCTTCAGGGATAGTACCGTTAAACAATTCCTGAAGGGCCCACAGCATCTCTACCTGCCGGTATCGCTGCCGCTACCGCCATGGTCGCTGTCATTGGTGCTGTCGCAGCTGATGAGGCCACCCTTTGAACCGATGGCGACGACAGACGACAGGCTGCTCGCGATGAAGACTGCGTTCCTAGTGGCTGTCACCTCTGCCAGGCAGGCGGGAGAGTTGATGGCCCTACGGTGTGATGAGCCGTATCTGGTCTTCCATTGGGACAAGGTGGTTCTCTGGCCTGGCATCTCCTTCTGCCTGAAGGTGGTGTCCAGCTTCCATCTGAGCCAAGACATCATTCTGCCAGCCTTCTATCCTGACCCGACCACACCTCTGGAGCGGTCCCTCCACTCCCTGGATGTTCGTCGGGCCCTGGCTTTTTACAACGACTGGACTGCGGCCTACAGCAGACACCACATCTGTTTGTCTGCTATGGCAGGTGCTGGAGAGGCCACAAAGTGTCCACCCAACACTTCTCCAAGTGGGTGGTGCAGACTATATAGCTGGCATACGAGCTTGCCAGAAGCCTCCTCCAGACCTTCTGCAGGCTCACTCTACCAGAGCCGTGGCGACATCTGCTGCCCTTCTACGAGGGGTCAACTTGCCGGAGCTGTGCCATGTGGCAACCTGGTCCGAACCATCGACCTTCATCCACCACTACAGACTTGACTGCCGGTCCAGGAGGGATGCTCGATTTGGCCATACTGTGCTGGCTTCTGTTCTCTAGTGTCTGGGACATGACCCACCATCCTGCCGGTAAGCTACACAGTCTCCTAATGTATGAGGCACAGAGACCACGAAGAAGAAGAACAGGTTGCTTACCTGTAACTGTGGTTCTTCGAGTGGTCATCTGTGCCCTCATACATCCCCTCTTTTCAGGTCCCATCTTGTTTGGCGGACCAGAACTGAGGAGAGACCATTGCTCGGCAGGAGGAGCATGCGCAGTACTGGCGTGGGGGAGGGGTTCCCGCTAAGCTAACAAGCTTTAGAATATTCCGAACACTACCGCGCAGGCGCAAAAGCTCCTAATGTATGAGAGCACAGATGACCACTCGAAGAACCACAGTTACAGGTAAGCAACCTGTTCTTCTCAGTGGGTGAATGTACTGGCACAAAGTTTATCTTCAAAAGAGCAAAGGTAGCAGACATCTGTAACAAGATGGGAAGTAAATCAAAACTGGGTCTTGTATTCTGTTTGCTTCCAGTATCACTCCAATAACTGGACACTTGTCTACAACATAGTGCCAATTTGAATTGTTGAGAAGATGCTGTGTTTTGTCCTACTTTTTGTTTTTCTTTAATGCAGCTTTGTTGAAAGTGTTCTTCATTGTACTGTAAGGCAGAGCAGAAGCAAGTCTTTAGTGGAGGTGGGCAGGGGCTCTGTTAGAATAGAAAAGACAACAACAGCAAACACAAAAGCCAGACCTTGATTCTGCCTTCAGATTCTATAGACGTGTTAACTGCTCAAAGATGTTTGCTCTTTAATTCTGAAAAGGAAGAATATCGATAATAAGTCTAGCGTTCCATGTACTATTCTATTGCAAGGAAATGCACACATTAATTTCAGATTTCTGTCCTTTTCTGATTCTTTCAAGGTGGCTCATCCTTATTATCCTAAACTTAGCTTGATAAGGAATGAGCGAGCAGCTGTGGGAGGCTAGGGGTCCAAATTAGCCCCCTGGGATTTCTTGATGGAGTGCCTACCCTGCTTGAAAAATAAATTCCCCGAAATTCATTCCAGCATTGGGGAGGCATTTTTGCCATGTTTCTAGACCTCCCAGCCCATGCTAGGCCCAAGAGAGTCCTTTTTTTAAAACAGGTAGTGACCATAAGTCACTTCTGGTTTATTTTTTTTAAAAAAAGCCTTTTTCTTTAAAAGATCCAGAATGTGGAAAAAATGTTCCTTGCTTTCCTTTTGCTCTGGGAGTGCTTGAGGGCCGTAAAAATGACCCTGGGAGCCACATGCCACTTGTGGACTGCATTTTGCCCACCCTGATAATAAGATACTTGGTTTCAACAGTATTGGGACTGCAGTCATAACATAACTTGTTAGCAAACACCGTTAAATAATGGTGGACTACTGAGTAAAAACTTGGAATGTAAGATTTTTTTAAGGCAATAAATGGCTTTATTGTCTTTTCATTAGGGTAGAATTGTTGGTTTTGTAGACATTTCTAAAATACTTTTACACTGAAATAAATAATTGTTAATAGTATTTAATATGACCAAAGTGAATTGAGATTAATATGTATTTATTTTAGGACACAAGCGCAGGAAGTGTAAGTAGCTTTGATGGCTGCAGTAGCCCATGTTCTAGCACACCTCTTGAACAGAGCTATCATAGACAGCATTCTGGCTCAAATACTATTTCGACAACTGGCATACACTGGAAGCTGATACCCATCACGGGTAAGTAACAGCTATTATATAACATCTTAAGCTGAGATCTTTCTGAAAACAGCAGAAGGGCTTTATATTTTTAACCTCTGTCTCAGTTTTTTAATTCAGTTTTTATCTGAAAATACTCTTAATGTGTGTTTGTAGCAGTAGAGACCATGGTTTAGGCCCTCTGTGTGTACTGAAGTATACCTGAATCTCATTTTTAATGAATCAGACATTCAGTAAATACTGAGATGAGATCTTGCTGGTTTGCTTGAATGGCACTATTATATGCAGTTTGGGTATGTGAGGGGTTTCTGACAGAGTAAAGTTAAAAGAGACCCAGTAGGTCATGAAGCACTAAGTCCCTGCCCTGATTTAGGATACCCACCAGATGATGCCAGAGTGGCTAGTTTCTGATTTCCTGGAGCCAGCCTTTCTCAGCCTTTTTACCCTGGAGGAACCCTTGAAATAATTATTAGATGTCTGGGAACTCCAGCATGGAAACTATTATATCTATAGCTCAAAAAATGTTGTCCCCCCCCCCCAGCTGACTCAATCACAGTATCTCATGGACTTCTTCTCAAGGAATCCTAGGGTTCCAGGGCACAAAGTGGGATCTGGCAGCCCCATCATTATGAGAATATATATTCTTGAATAACCGGGGGCAATGTGTAGAATGCTGAAAGAGATGTTGTAAAGAATAAAATTTTTGTTACTCTATGTACAAAAAAATAAAAAATTGCCTGTTATGGGAACATATCAGAATTTATACAAAGTTTTTGTAGACCGCCGTTTTCTAATGTAAGATGCAAGATCCATCTTGAATACTGCTTTTTCTCTTATGGGTAAAGCAACAAATATTTTATTATACTTCTGTCAACATCTTGTAGCATTTCTAGAAATCACTTTAAGTTACTTCATAGGCTGAATTTGGCCCACAGCCTGTCATTTGCCATACCCAGTCTAAAGCATTACATGCATTCCCAGTTGTGTGTGTGTATGTGTATGTGTGTGTATATCTCTCTCTCTCTCTCTCTCAAAACAGTGAATACCTGTAAGATAGCTAGGAATAACTTTCAAATTATTTTTTAAATAATTCATTGATCTTTAAAGTTATTGTTTTGGGTATAATGAAGAGGAGGAGTTCATATATAGGTGAGTTATGATTGTCACTTCCCAGAGAGGCAGGGAATCATAGAGCTTTCTGGTCTTTTGGTGCTGTATGACCTTCTCTCCCGTTTCTTTCTCTCCTTTTGTGTCTTGTAGATCTTAATGTCTCTGGGCATATTCTCCCTCCCGTCATTTTACTCTTAGTCTGCTGTTGGCTTTCTATTTAACACTTATCTGTCTGATCTATCTTCTTTCTTATTTTCTTCTTCCTTTCCAGAGATCAAATCTTTCTTGGGGTATTCCTAGGAGGCCATTTAGCAGATCATTCATGCTCAGCCTGTGTCTTTCATTCTTGTAAGTAAAGATCAGGTCATCAAGTTGGTCCCAGCTGGAAGGCACAGTCTTTCTGATAAGTTCGTCCACTAAAAATATGTAATTTTCCTTTCTCCTGAGATCTTTTAGAAGTACAAACAAGTTGTCATAAGTTTTTCATAATATTTTCTGTTCAGACTCTGAGATTTGATCTTTCATCTTCTTAATTGAAAACTGAACTAAAGCAACAATTGGGGCCTTCATCCTTCTTTCACAGGCTATATTGGCCCTCTCCAGTTTGTGCTGTGTAGTTGTCTCAGTTTGGATTTTCATGATGTCGGAGTCTTGAATTATTTCTGACAGGATTCGTGTTGCTCCCTCCTTGTCTTGAACTTGAACAGGTTTTTTTTTCAGGTATCTGTTGAATTCTTGTTAACTTCACCTGTCCCATGTTGAAGATCTATCACTTGCTCTGTGAATGCATTAAACTTATTTTCAGTGGAGACTTCAAATTGCCTGAATTCTGCCAGGAGCTCATAAAATAGGAATATCGTCTCTTCAACTGCATCCTTTGTATTTTGAGTTTTCTTAAATTGAAGCCATAGTCATTTTATTCTTTAAAAAAAGGGTAGGTGAAAGCAGTCCAGAAGTTCCCTTTTCTCCAGCGTTTACTGTTTCATAGCCATCTACTGTTCATTGAGTTCTCACACAAGGCAGCTTGTATCTTCAAACATTAGTAAGAACCGTTCTTAGGTAAACTTTCTGACGGTAAAAACTGGCACAGTGCCAACCAGCAAGCAGATAAACAAGATTACTTTAAAATCTAGTCTTCATAATTCCAAGCATGGTTGTCTTACAATTATAATAAACTTCTGTTCAGTTTGATATATAATCCATTTATCAATCTAGTTGAACAAGGCAGATATAACCATGACAGTTCATTTAGAAAGGGGAAAAAAAGGTGAATCATTACTCCAAAAATCCAAGATCAAGGTTCATGAATAGAAAATCAAGTATAAAAACTATTGGTCATGTCCCTTAAAAATAAAAAATAAATCGCAAAGGAAAAAGGAAAGGAAAAACAAGGGTTGAATTATTTAGCTCATAAGGCTTATCATTCCCATAGCAATCGAAAGAAGATACTGTGTCTTTAAATCCTCCATTAGATGAGAAGGCTCTTAAACAATAGGAATACAGTTTCAACTACAACAATCAGAGGCTTCTTGTTTTCTTTAAAGCAACAATAAAACTAATATCAGTACATATACATACAAGAGATCAGGATGAAAGTTGATGTAATGTCCATATGAGAGAAGAAAAACACTCACTCCCTGACTGCACCGAAACATGGGATCAGCTCCTCAGCCTTGGGATCTGCTGCAGCCATTCCATTCCTGAGCAGATGTCCTGCAGATTGCAGTCTTGGCTGGATTGCAGTCTTTGGACTTTTCTTGTATCAGAGAGTCAACAAGCTTGACAGGAGGAGCCCCCCCACTGTCAAGCATAACACTTTGGGGTTAGGGATCTAGCAAGAGCTCGCTAGATCGGAGTGTCCATCAATCTGACTGGAAACCAGAACCAAATGTAGATATGTTTATCTTAGCATCCAGCCACAAACTCCTACAGTTTTACTTGATATCATCAAGTTGTATCTTCCAGGCTCTATCTCCCACTTACAACCATTCCCCTACTATCCAGAATACATAGGAAGGTAAAAGAAGAGCAAATGGAAGTGGACTTCATGGTTCCATTCTGGTCTTGGAGGTCATAGTTTTCAGAGATTGGGCAACAAGACATGAAAATTTCATGGTTTGTCTGCTCATCTCTGGACCTGCTGTTACAAGGGCAAGTCCTTCACCTCAGTCCAGATTGACTCTTCCTAGCTGCTAAGAGATTGAGGAACCAGGCCGTCCAGAATCTAATACAAAATCTAATCTTTCAACAATATGCTCTTTTATAGATGGTAATCTACCTACGTGAGCCAATATGGTGTAGTGGTTTGAGCATTGGACTACGACCCTGGAGGCCAGGGTTACCCACTTGATCTTGGAAACCTGCTAGGTGATCTTGGGTGCGTCACACACACTCAGCCACAGAAAATCCCATGAAAAGTGTGCCTGTAGTGTCAACAACAATCTACCTACAGGGTCTTCTGCTTTGCCTTTCCCCATTTTAACATATTTTTATCTTGGTATGTAAATACTCTCTGTGCCTCACACAACTTGGTTATCGGGCCTGTGCAGATCCCTGACGGAAGGTTCTAGAGCTCAGTAACCTGTGCTTATTGCAATATGCATTATGCATCTTCCACAAAGATCGACCAATGCTATTGCTCAAACTATCTTTTCATCCTAAAGTTTTTCTTTCCCATCATTTTCTAGAGATTGCATGGCCCTCCTTTTTTTCCTCTATACAATGTCACCCCTCTGAGAGGATTTGGCACCAGCTGGATGTGTGCATGGCTTATAGGGCTTATGTCTCAAAACTATCAGAGTGATGCCTTCTTTGTCTCTATTCTCACCATGTCATTGGGTTGTTGGGTGTCTAGAACTAGCCTTGCATATAAGATCAAGATGTGCATTGTGGTTCCTTATGACACAAGAAGGGTTCCAAAGCATTTGCAGTTCACATCACACAGTTCTCACTCCATTGGCACCTTCTGTAGCCTTCTCTGTGAATACCCCTTCTCAGGAGAGCTGCAAAGCTGGACCTTGGAGTTCTCCCACAGTCTTCTTTCAAAAATATAAAATTGGTAAGCTTAAAAACAGAAGTGGTTTTGGGTGGGAATGTGCTCTGTGTATCTACATAGTAAGCAGCCACTGTAGCCCTTGCTGTCAAATGTAGCCATAGGTATTTCTCATTATGTGCATATTCATCCTCTGTTATCTCTCAGAGAATTGGGTACTTACTGAAATGAATCAACATTTCAGGTTGATTCAGAGGAAGAATCCACATTTGTCTTGGCTGCTTTTTCTCTGAGAGATGTTCTTTTGGGTCTGGAGTGAAGGGGCTTTCTACAGTCTGTCTGTTGATCTGATTTTCGGTTTACTTGTTTGTAGTTTCAACACCCTATGTTTCTGTATTTCTCTGATCTTTAATTGGCTGGGAAATGAAACTGAAAGGAGGGGCCCAGAAGAATCTAGAAGATCAAAATGTTCTGTTGTCACCTGGTTCTGCAACTTTCTCTGTGTAATGACAAACCTAACTCATTATGTGTGGATTGCTCCTCTCTGTGAACCTAGAATATACCTTTCCAGAAAGTACCTAATATATTGCATTTTATATTGATCCCAATCTTGGGAAGATTGAAAAGCACTTGAGATATATATTAATTTGTTTAGACAAATGATGCCAAAATAAAATTGTCTTACTTGACTACTTGATGTAATTTATATTTATTTGTTCTACTCAGTTTTTTTGTTGGCAAAAATCTGCAGACTTGTTTTGAAAATTCTGAAAGAGAATAATGGAATAATGGAGTAATACTTCTGAGGCTGGTTTCTCAAGGATTCCTTTTACTGATTTTTCCCAGTGGGAGTACTTTTTTACTGCTGCATTATTTAAACGAATCCTGGATGTACTTGCTTTTTGTGGTGGTTTCCATATCTATCTTTATGAATTTTGAAGAAGATTATACAAACTACAGGATAGGCTACTGCTAATACCACATTGCATTTTTTTCATTGATTAATCTGAAGTCTTTGCACAGAATGAGTGTGGAAGCAGCAGTAGCATGATTAGGTAACTCAAACCATAATACACTAAAAATGTTTAACATGGGAATTCCCATTCTGCTGCTTTTGCAGTTCCACTAGACTTAATCAACTCTGCAATTCAAATCTTCAGTTGAACAAAAAGTGATCTCCATAATACACTAAGATAATAGTAATTAATAGCTATAATTAATCGTATAATCTTTAAAGTGGGCTATTTTAAATTGGTTTGTAACACATAAAGTGTGTGAGAGAATATACTTAGTACATATTGAGAAGCTCTAAACTTGCTAACTGCTGCTCTCCCTCAGGAGGGGCAGGAAGAGTTCCTGAGGAGCAACTGAGAATGCATGGCGATAACCAAACAGGTGAGAAGGTTGGCTTTCATTGCCTATGCTCCTTGTTGTCCAGGTAGCTTAGAGGAAAATCTTTTCTTGGCATTAAATTTTTGACAGGAAACAGAGGACCAGTTGAGTCGTTTCACAAAGAGCTGGGGAAATTAATCCACTGAAGCAAGTATATTCAGAGTTTAATACTTGAGAAATACAGTCTATTTAAGACAGGGATGGGTGAAGTGCTGACTTCTGGAGAATATTGAACTACGTCTCCCATCAGCCTTAACCATCATAGCCAGTGGTGAGGAATTCTGAGAGCTGCAAGTCCAGCAATATTAGGAGGGCTGCACTTTGTCCACCCTCACTTCATTATGTGTTGAATTGTGTGGCTGTAATAAATTCTGTAGCAATAGATCAAGATAGGAATAGGAAAAGTTAATTTGGAACAACAGTGAAATGCTTTGTTACTTTAATGAGCGAGTGATATGACAGAGCAACTGTTAAAATACTGTCGTATATTTGCTATACTATCTAAGTTTATATACTGTGAGGCATATATGTATTTAGTGTGTCATAATGATGCTACATGTTGTCTATAGATAATATACATGTGTGGAACCATTTAACTACAAATCTATATGGTCTTTCAGAGTGCTAGCACATAGTGAGGTGGATCCAGATTTAGATGTGTGCAGCTCAGGTGGCAAAAGTGGACTTCCCCACATCCTCCAACCTCCTGAAAATATTACATAGGATTGGGGAACCCTGATGAACAGAGTAGACTAATGCAGGTGGACAAAAGGGAGATTTTATAAAATTTAGGTAGAAACTCCTTCCATAAGTAGAAGCTTTAGTTTTACAGGAGCAGATCCTGTATCCACACCATTTTTATTGACAAAGATAAACTAAAGCAATGAGCACTCAAGATTTTGCTAAAGTTCTAATATTGTCAGTTTTTTTTCAATTCTTCAAATTTTATGAAAATCCGTATCTGTATGCATAGCAAGCTGACTGTCATTATATAGTCCGTTATGTCTTGAAAGTGGTTGATGCAGTAAGTACTTCATTCGAAATGGCACCCTCAGTGAGAGTTTCATTCCTGGGTCTTCACCACGAAGCACTGTAAACTTGCTTTTGGGTAAGACAGTTGTAATGGTTATTTCCATGTAAATAATGGTGATCTAATATTTGAATGGTACTTAGAGTGGGGCAGATGTGCTTGAGCAGTTTCAAGTGATTGACTGACCAGTTTGCCATGAGAGGATCATCTAAGCAAGAGAATGCCTTCATAGGTGACAAAAGAAAGGCAAATCAGGGACAAACTAGCCCCTCAAAAGTTGTGATAATGTGGATACAGCATACATGTTTTGAAGTGATAGTAATAAATGGGAAAAAACTAGAGGCTGAATTTATTACATGGATAATAGAGTTTAATTGCTTGGAATGTACATTCATTTTCTTCTGTGCTTATGTTTATTGCTGTAGTAAGAGTTTGCTTTGAACCAACTCATGTAAGAATAAATTTCTTCATGGATTTGTGTAGTTCTTCATGGTCTCTGTGACTCACACAAATGGGTCACTTGTACCTGAACAGTGCATTTCTCAGAACCTACTAATCAGCTAAGCCTTTTGGTGGTAGCCCCTCCTCCAGGGATATGACTAGCACAGTGCCTGCTCAATCCCTTGGTTCCTTTTAGCCCACCACAACAACAGCATTGAAGGAACCGTTCTTGAACTTCATTTGGTCTGTCTTAACTGTCATGGTAGATTTGGCTTGTATTTGTCTTTGACTTCTCTTTGGCTTGCATTTTGGCTTGGGTTTTTGTGTCTTCTGGCTTGACTTACAGATTTAGTTGATTTTTTTGATTTACGGATTTCATTTTGGCTTGTTGTTCCAATCTGTTTGATTCTGCTCCAGAGATGGCTTCTTTTAAGAAGTGTACTTCTTGTGGGGCCAAAATTCCTGAAAAGAATGGCCACTTTAGGTGATCGTTGTACCTTGGCAAAGGACACAATGTGGGGGACTTGCAAGCAAGCACTGTCAGTCATTCACCCCACAGGCATGACAGAATCGCTTCTTGAGACTCAAAGCTCTCTTGTGGGAGAGATCACTTTGAAAGCAGTGGATAGAGTAGAGGAAAATAGACTGCTCTACTTGGCCTCTGTTAAGCTTGCCTTGATGTCATACAGAGCGGGATATGCAATAGAGTTTGGAAGTACCTGCCAATGGAAGTAATTCATGTCACTCGCCCTCTGAAACTCTTACTGAGGAGATCAGCAGTCTTCTCCTCAAAGGTTCTATAGAGCCTATCCCTCTAACATCCATCCAGTGGGGATTCTTCTTCTGCTACTTCATCATGTTCAAATAAGGGGCGTACTAGACTCTCATGTTCCTGCAGACTTTTTGCTGGGCAACAGGTACCAGCTGCTCCAGAGAGCCACTCTGAAGTGCTGGCGCAACCACAGGATGTGCACAAGAGATGTCCAGATGCTTGTAGGATTCATGGCTTCCACGACACCAGTGAAATCATTCATGAGACTCAGAAGGAGGCCTCTCTAGGTTTGATGCGTGTCCTATTTCAGTCCTCTCATAAACACTCCTTGTCAGTGTCTCACAGTTCCAAGGAGTGTCCATTGGTCCTTGCCATGATGAACCTACACCAAACAAGTTCAAACAGACATGCCATTTCTTCCTCTGCAGGCCATGGCAGTGGTCAGCATGCTTCCATGCATGGCTGGGGGGCCCATTCTAAAGGCCTCTCTGTGAAAGGGAATTGATCACCAGATGAGAGCACATCAATGCTCTTCTTCTGTGTAACAAGACTTCAGCTAGTGTCTGACAATACCACACTCTTTATGCTTTGTAAAGACCTAAGGAGCAGTGCAGAGTCCGTATGGTAAGATACAAAACCAAGAAGCCCTTTTTCCCACAGAGAAGCAAAGCAAATGCCTGTGCAATAGCTGGATTGTGATGTGAAGGTACAAATCCTTTAAACTCAGCATCGCAGACCAATTCCGTTTCTACAACTGAGGAAGTATGGATCTGAGAGAAACCATTCTTGGATTGGCTTGTCTCTTCCGGTTAAAGAGGCTGTCCCTCAGGACCCCAAGTCGCCTTGGGTACAGGAGGACCTATTTTACATTGCAGCTTCAATATCCTTAACAATGCCTCTCCCTTTTAACCTCACAGAGATGGTACGGGATGAGTGGACCAAACAGTCCCAGTCCCAGTGCCATCACAAAGCTTTATAATCTTCCAAAGACAGTCATGGAAAAGCTGCAGATCCTCATGGTGACAACCCCGTCTCTGCCCTTGTATCTCTACCCCTGTCCTTTTTTGCAAGGAGTGGGAGGACTCACACAAGATTTCCAAGGATAGCAGGGTGGAAGCAGCTCTCAAGAGATCCTTCAAGGCCATCTCTGTTGCCATTAGGGCAGCTGCCTGTGCGCCCATGGTAAAGAGATCTTCCCTTCAGTGGACCAGAGACTTGCTGAGGGAGGTTTCCTCTGGAGAAACCAAGGTTAGGCAAGGCCTGAACAAGTTGCTTAAAGCAGCAGCCTACTTGACTGATGGTTCACTGAATGTGGTGCAATTCTGCACCTGCGGCTGGACAGCCACAGTGGCAGTTTGGTACCAGCTCTGGCTCAAGAACTGGAACACTAAGTCATAACAGACACTAACCTTCACTCCTTCTGGCTCCAGGCTGTTCGGGGAGTCTGGAGCCAGTCCTGGTAGAGAGCAAAAACAAGAAGAAGGCTCTGACTTCGAGAAAAAGAGGGAGGATAGGAAGTATTTTAGGCAGAGCCATCCTTCCTTTTGCACATCTAGAGCCTCGTTCTTCCCTTCTGCTAGCTTTTCTTTTCAGGCAAGAGACTCCACAGCATACAGACCCAAGTGGGGTGAGCAAAAAATTCCAGAGCTGGAGCCAGCAGGCCTGATGCTTCCCCTCCAGTTGTGAGACTTTGTGCATGTGCAAGAGAATTCCACCTCCAACAGGTGGGTCCTGGATACCCAAAGAAAAGGTTATTGAATAGAGTTCTTGCAACTACCACGTTCGAAAACCAAGAAAAGAACTCTCTCCTACTGGAAGTTATAGATCACCGCATTCAGACAGGAGCCATAGAATAAGTCCCACTCCTACAGAGATGCAAGGGGTGCAGTTCTGTTTTATTCTTTGTTCCCAGGAAGAATGGGCAGTGGAGGATAATCCGCTACTTGAGAGGGGTGAACCGCTTCATGAAAAAGAGGCATTTCTATATGGAGATACAGAAACACATTTTCCAGGCAGTCCAACCAGGTGTCTTCCTGTTCTCACTGGACTTCAGGAAGCATATCTTTACATTCCCATACGCCTAGCTCATCATCAGTCCCTGTACTTCACATATGACAAGAGACATTTTCAGTACAGGGCACTTCCCTTTGGTCTGTCCTAAGCTCCCAGGTTGTTCACTGTGATCGTGGTGGCTCTAGTAGCACATTGCAGAAGGCAACATCTACCCATACCTTGATGATCTGCTTGTTTACTCACCTTCCCACTACAAAGGGAGCAGGGTGTGCAGACAATCCTCCATTCCTTGAGGCAGCATGGCTTCCTGGTCAATCTTGAGAAGGGTGAGCTCTCACCATCTCAGCAGTTCCTGCACCTGGGAGCTAGGATAGACACCAAGTCCAGGATTGTCTCACTTCCACAGGACTGGATCAGCACAATTGCAAATGCTATTTATTTGACCAAGGAATCACCCAAGATGAGCCCGCTCCATCTGGCACTCTACAGGGACTGATGACCTCCACCATGGAATACCTTCTCTGTGCCTGCTTCCACATCAGACCCCTGCAGCGGTTTGGTTTCTCCTTCTCTTTCAGGAAGATAACAGCTCATGGAACACCATGACACCAGCTCATGGAACTACCACAGTCAGTCAAGGATAATCTTGATATCTCTGATATCCTAGATATGTGCTATCAGCAGGGGTGCTCCATATGGACAGAGAACAAGGTTCAGATAACCATCGATGCCAGTCTTTGCAAATGGGGAGCTCACTGCAGGGCCCATCAGGCATAGGACAGATGGAACCAGGAGGAATGGGGCCACAGCATCATCTGGCTGGAACTCAGGGCAGTGAAACTGGCCCTCCTGTTTTTTGTGGACATTGTTTGAGGTCCTAGTCAGACCAGGCAATATCATAACAAAGGCCCACCTGAATCACTAGGGCAGGACAAGATCACATGCACTGGTGATCAAGGTCCAGGATCTCCTGAGTAGGGCAGAGAGAAACCTAATCTCTCTGAAAGTGGAATACCTGCAGGGAGAATGGAATTCCAAGGCAGATTGGGTGGGCTAGTCAGACATTGACCAGGGAGAATTCCACCCAGCAGTGTTCAATCTGATTGTAAGATCCCTAGGTCTCCCAGAGGTGGATCGGTTCACCTCCCCTGGTGAATGTGAAACTTCTGAAATTCATCTCCAGATACCAGACAGAGGTAGCAAAGGACATGGATGCCCTCACACTTCCCTGTCTCTCAGGTCTACTGTATACTTTGCCACCGACAGCTCTTCTTTCCGAAGTGTTGGGAAACATCTGAAGAGTGAGAGTTGCAGTAATCCTGGTGGTACCAGCATGATCCAGGAGGGCCTGGTTTTCTGAGATTGTCAGTGTGGCAGAGGACTCTGTGGCTCTTCTGACCAAGACAGACTTTTCTCACACAGGGCAAGGATTCAGTGAGTGCTGGGAAAAATAACCTAAATGATATAGATAGAGCAGGCCAAGTAGTACTAGAGATCAACAGTGGGAGGAAAAGTAACTTTAGTACAGGACTTCTGGGAAGGGCACATGGTCTTAAGTGTCTGTACACTAATGCACAGGACATGGGAAACAAACAAGATGAACTTGAACTCTTAATACAACAAAATAAATATGATTTAATAGGCATTACTGAAACCTGGTGAGATGAGCCTCATTATTAGAATATAGAAAAAGGGGGATATAACCTATTTCACAGAAAAGTGCCAAACGAAAAAGGAGGAGGAGTAGCTTTATATATCAAGGATGTTTTCACCTGTGAAGAGATCAATGACTTAAATCCAGGAAGCTAGGTTGAGAGCATCTGGATAAGAATTTAGGGAGTGAGGAACAATAGGGATGTGATTGTGGGGGTTTGCAACAGGCCTCCAGGCCAGCCTGAGGACTTGGATGATGCCTTCCTGGAGCTGATGACCACACATTCAAAAAGGAGAGATGCCGTGGTAATGGGAGATTTCAGCTATCCTGATATATGTTGTCAGTCAAACTCTTCCAAGACCACAAGGTCCAACAGGTTCCTTGCTTGCCTTGCACACAATTTCATGGTCCAAAAGGTGGAAGAGGTGACAAGGGGACCAACTATTTTAGATCTCATACTGACCAATAGGGATGACCTTGTTGATGAGGTGGAGATGGTGGGATCCTTGGGGAGAGTGACCATGCTCTTTTGGAGTTTGTTGTTCAGTGGGAAGGAGAAGCCGAGTGTAGCCAGATATACATTCTAGACTTTTAAAAAGCTGATTTCTGTAAACTTAGGGAATTACATGCTGAAATCCCATGGTCAAGAATACTGAAAGAGATAGGAGTTCATGATGGATGGTAGTTTCTTAAAAGTTGGATACTGAAGGCACAATTGAAAACTGCGCCAATAAGAAGGAAAAATTGCAGGTGACTAAAGAAACCAGAATGTTTGGCAAAAGAACTCTCAGCTGAGCTAAGTGTTAAAAGAAACATGTAAAGCAGTGGTTCTCAACCTGTGGGTCCCCAGATGTTCGTGGACTTCAGCTCCCAGAAGCCTCAGCCACTATGGTCAATGCTCAGGGCTTCTGGGAGCTGAAGTCCACGAACATCTGGGGACCCACAGGTTGAGAACCACTGATGTAAAGGAAATGGCAGAATGGTGAAATTACCAAAGAGGAATTCAAGCAAATAGCAAGGATATGTAGGGAAAAGGTCAGAAAAGCTAAAGCACAGAATGAACTCAGACTTCGCAGAGACATTAAAAACAATAAAAAGGTCTTTTTTAGATATGTCCACAGCAAAAGGAAAAACAAGGAAACAATAGGGTCATTGCGCAGAGAAGATGGCCAGTTACTAACGGGGAAGAGAGAAGGCAGAACTCCTCAACACCTTCTTTGCCTCAGTTTTCTCCCAAAAGGATAGAAGTACTCAACCTGGGGGGTGGGAAGCAGGTGAGGAATGGGGAGAAATGCAGCACAGAATAGGTAGAGAAGTAGTACATGAATACTGGCTAAACTAGGTGAATTCAAGTCTCCAGGATATTAAAGGAACTAGCAGATGTCATTTCAGAAGCACTCACAATCATCTTTGAGAACTCTTGGGGAACAGGAGAGGTCCCAGCAGACTGGAGGAGGGCAAATGTCATCCCCATCTTCAGGAAGGGAAAAAAGAGAACCCAAATAATTATCACCCGGTCAGCTTGACATCAATACCAGGAAGGATCCTAGAGCAGATCATTAAACAGTCAGTTTGTAATTACTTAGAAGGGAGTGCTATAATCACTAAAAGTCAACATGGATTTCTCAGAAATAAGTCATGCTGGACTAATCTTATCTCTTTTTATGATAGAGCTACAAGCTTGATAGATGAAGGGAATGCTGTGGATGTAGCATATCTTAACTTCAGTAAGGCTTGGCAGAATTCCCCATGACATTGTTGCAGAGAAGCTAGTAAAATGTGGGCTGGACAGGGCTACTGGTAGGTGGATTTGTACTGGTTGACCAACTGAACCCAAAAGGTACTCGCCAGTGGCTGCTTTTCATCCTGGAGAGAAGTGACTAGTGGGATGCCACAGGGTTGTGTCCTGGGCCCAGTGCTATTCAACATCTTTATCAGTGATTTGGATGATGGAGTAAAGGGCATGCTGATCAAATTTGCAGATGACACCAAATTGGGAGGGGTTGCTACTATGCCAGAGGACAGGATCAAAATTGAAAATGACCTTGACATATTGGAGAGCTGGGCCAAAGCTAACAAAGTGAATTTCAACAAAGAGAAATATAAGGTGCTACACTAAGGCAGAAAAAATGGAGTGCACAAATATAGGATGGGGGACATGTGGCTGGATAACAGTATGTGTGAAAGGGATCTAGGAGTCTTGGTAGATCACAGACTGAACATGAGTCAGCAGTGTGATGCGGCAGCCAAGAAAGCCAACATGATTCTTGGTTGCATTAGTAGGAGTATGGTGTCTTGATCGGGGGAGGTAATGGTACTACTCATTTGGAATATTTTGTCCAGTTCTGGGCACCTCAGTTGAAGAAGGATATCGACAAGCTGGAGCATGTCCAGAGGAGGGCAACCAAAATGGTAAAGGGTCTGGAAGCCATGCCCTATGAGGAACGGCTTAGGAGCTGGGTATGGTTAGCCTGCAGAAAAGAAAGTTAAGAGGGGACATGTTTAAATATTTGAAGGGATGTCATGTCGAGGAGGGAGCAGGCTTGTTTTCCGCTGCTCCAGAGGCTAGAACAAGGAGCAATGGATTCAAGCTACAGGAAAGAAGATTCCACCTGAACCTCAGGAAGAAGTTCCTGATGGCCAGAGCTGTCTGGCAGTGGAATATGGTGCCTTGGAGCGTGGTGGAGTCTCCTTCTTTGGAGGTTCTTAAGCAAGGCTGGATGGTCATCTGTTGGGAATGCTTTGATGTGTGTTCCTACATAGCAGGGGGTTGGAATGGATGGCTCCTGTAGTCTCTCGCAACTCTATGATTGTATGATTCTGTGATTCTGAGTTTGTCAGCTCAATCCAAGCTGGCTTTAGCTGCACACTTGGAAATTGAACGAGACATGCTAAAGGCTTGTGGCTATTCAGATAGGGTCATGGACACCATTCTCATTCCCCAGAGGGCCTTCACTAGTAGAACTACTGAATATACCTTCTGAGTGTTTCAGAGGTGCTGAAAGCATAAAAAGGTGAACTTCCTCCAGCTGTTGGTTCTGGTCTGGCACACTGCCTTCAGGAGGGCAGTGACTCGGGTCTGAGACCAAATGTGTTGAAGAGTCAGGTTGCAGCTATCACATCAACCCTATCTTGCAAAAAGGTAGCTGAGATCTCAGGCCATTCCCACCTGCTCAGGTTTCTGAAGGGCTTCTTGAACAGGGCACCTCCTACCATGCACCATTTCCCCTCATAGGATCTTCATACAGTTCTGAAAGCATTCACTGTGCCCCCCTTTGAACCCTTAAAGGAGGCATCTTTGAAGCATCTCTTGTGGAATGTACTGCTGCTGCTCACCGCCATCACATCAGCTTGTAGAGTGTCTGAGCTGATTGTCTTCAGGCCAGACTCAGTAGTTGGACCCAATGGCTGGACCCAATGTTCATTCTCCAAAGCTAGTGCAGGAGGTGATTCTACTGTCTTCCTATCCAAGGCTCAGCAAAGAACTAGAAAAGATATGGCACACACTAGATGTCTGCAGAAACTTACAGATCAGCTTAAAGAGGACCAGCAACTTCTGGACTCCAGGTCTTTGTTCCATCTCCTTCCAATCACAAACAATGGGAATGAGGGTATCTTTTTCTACCTTGAGCAGATACATTAAGTCATGCATTGTGGCCTGTTAAGAATTCCTGAACGTGACAGTTCCAGACAGTTCTGGTGGTGTCTTCCACCAGAAGCTCAGATACTTTGGCAATCCTATCCACCAACACTCTCTGCCAGAGATCTGCTGGGTTGCTACTTGGAAGTCCCCCTCAACCTTTGTCAGACATTACAAATTGAACATCCCAGACTTGACCAAGGCCACATTTGGAAAGAGGACACTATAACAATTGGTGAACTCCCAGGATTAGGGGGTGACAGCATCCCCCCATTCTAATTGTTGGAGGCTTTGGCAAGTCCCAGTTGTAGGCATTTGACCCTTCTCTGCTTCAAAAAGGAACATTGGGCTTACCTGTGATAGGTTCATTTCCAGCAGATAAGGGGAAGAATATCCTTCCCACCCTGTGGTGCTGGAGGGGTTCACCTGTATTTGTTAAAATATTTTCTTGTTTCTTTCTTTAATGCCTTAGGTTTCTTGTTAAGCTAGAGCAGAGCTTTCTCAATTGTGTGTTCTGACTCATTAGTGTGTTGGCTGCAGTGTGTAGGTATGTCTTACAAACATAATGGGTGGAGGGGCTGTCTCTCCCACACCACTGTGGTGGGCCAGGCCTGGGTGAAGGGCTGCCTCTCTTGCCACTGCCATAGCCATCCTGGTCCAAGAAAGACCTCGTGAGGGCAGTGGCAGGCCAGGCTTGCATGGAGGAGCTTCTGCTGCAGAGGAAGACCCTGACAAGGGCAGTGGCAGAGGCAGGCCAGTCTCAGGTGGAGGAGCTGCCTCCACTTATGGAATTACTGTGTCACAAAATGATGCATGTCTAAAAAGTGTGTCACCAACATGAAAAGTTTGGAAAGCACTGAGTTAGCATGTTAGGCGCTTGTATGTTTCCCGTTCTTGGTGAGTCCTTCCTTTTTTCTTGGCTGGCTAATTACTGATCTGCCAAGGGGTTACTCCCCCCCATGTGACCACTAGAAGGTTTTTGTTTTCTTCCCGCCTACTAGGAGAAGCGGGGGGAGTCAACCGAATTGTAGGAGGTTCTTCCCCTTATCTACTGGAAACGAACGTATTTCAAGTAAGACCAGTGTTCATTTTATTTGTCTGTAGAATGATGCTGAGTTGGTTCACTTTTCAAACAGTATGTCAAGTTGAATCATCCTCTTTTTTTGTCCCCTTTCAGCTTATCATGCTGAACAAATGCAGAGAGCCCAACAACTTCATTTTCTGAAAGAGAGAGGTAACACACACAAGCAAACGCGGCTTACCATCTGCCCCCTACTTCTTAGGAAGCAGATTAGAATACAGTAGTACCCCCCCATCCACGGATTCATTATCTGCTGATTCAGTTATCCGCAGTTGGCCACCATCAGACCAACCATGGATAACTTGGCCCGGGGCTGATGGCAGAGATGGCAAGGAGTGTAGGATTGTGCCCCTTATGAACTCCCATCACCCGCCCTGATCCTGGCAGTAGCCAGTGGGAAAAGAGTGGGAAGCGCGGGATCGCACCCCTCGCCAACTCCCGTCGCCCCTCCTCACCAACTCCCGTCGCCCGCCCTGGTGGATCCGCTTTTCCCCACTCACCGCTGCTGCAGTCGGGCTGGGGCTGGCAGCGTGACAGGGCATACCTTACTATCCATGGATTTCAGTACCCACCGGGGTGTGTGGAATCAATCCTCTGCAGATACAGGGTCCTACCGTACAGTTTCTTATCTGCTTGTTCTACTTTATCCTTATGAGATGTAAAACCTTTAGTTGTTTGCCACTGTTCACACAGAATAGAGAAACAGCTCAGGGGTAATGGAAGCTACTGCTAGCACATGGTTCTCTTCATTCAAGTAACTAAAAAGGAGGGGGGCAAGTACAAGGGAGAATACTCTTGTAGGTATGTTGAATGAATACATATCAAACCACGTATGAAATGAGACTGTTCTGAGGTAAATGATGCAATTCCTTGTTGCTTTTATTTTTTCAGTTTTATATTATAGTTTTATTGATAATGATGTTGTGATGGGTTGTTCTGAAATATTTTTCAAAATTATATAATGCCCATAGAACTTAGCAGGAACAATTTTAAGAGATATGATCTCTTCCATAAGTAGGTGAAGTACCTATTGATGACATAAGATAGTGGCTGCTGCCAACTTTTCTCAAGTATTTGCTGTTATAATATTCTTTTAAGATGTCCCCTTTCCTTTTATTGTGAGAACTAAAAGTTCTGGGAAAATTATAAACCTGTAAATAAGAAGAGCACCAGCCTGGTGCGTTGATTTTGAGCATTGGACTGTGATCCTGCAGACTAAAGTTCAGTTCCCTGTTCAGCAGTGGAAAGCCATTTGGTGACCTGCTCAGCCATCAAAAGCCACTTGGTGGGTCACACTTCTTCAGCCCCCAGAAAACCTGTGATAGGTTCAGCTTAGGGTTTCTATAAATCAGAAGTGACTTGAAGGCACATGAAAACAAATATGAAGCAGATAAGAAGAATCCCCATGCTCCTTAGTGTTCTAAAGGATTAGTTTTTATGAGAGATGACATGTAAAGTGTTGTTTAATATTTCACTTGTTTAAAGTTAAACTCAAAGCTGAATTGTTTTCCATTGTGCTCTTTTCAGTTAGTCTTTGTATAAAAGTGTGATTGTGTAACTAGAGCTATAATTATTTTTTCCACGTCTTCAAAAAAAACAAACCCAATATTGATGATTGACAGTAGTGTTGGAAGCTCATTTTCCTCTGTTACAAAAATATTATGCCAAAGTGGCATCAAATCTTACAATATTATTGTGTTCTTTACCAATTCTTTTATTAAAGAGAAAATTATAAAGGATTTTTTTCTCCTGGAAAGTACTCCTATTTAAGGACATGTGCCAGTGTCTGATGTTTTTTTTTTAATGTTTTGTTTGTGTTCTGCGGATTCATAATTTCTAATGCAGTTTTGACTTCTTCATAGCAAAAGCTGGTTCTTCTTCGTGGTCTCTGTGCCTCACGCACTAGGAGCTTTTGCGCGTGCACGGTAGCGTTCGGAAGGTTCTAGAGCTTAGTAGCTTGGTGGGAACCCCTCCCCCATGCCCATACTGAGCATGCTCAGCCCACTGAGCAACAGTCACTCCTCAGTTCTTTCTCATCTGCCCTTGTGAACGGAAGGTTCTTTGCTTCGTAGTGATTCTTCGCTTGCTTTCGAATACTTTTTTGGCTTTTGACTACGGGTTTTGGCTTTGTTCTTGGTATTTGGATTACGGACTTGGATTTTTGGTATTTGGATTCCCCCCGCCTCCTCTCCTCGTCTTTGTCTTCATCTTCTCGTCTTCGTCTCTACTTTTCTCTGTCTCCGCCTTCTCTCAGCGTCTTATCCTCATTATATGTCGGCCCTCTTCAAGCGCTGTTCCACCTGTGGCCGTAAAGTTGCCCTGAGCAACAGACATCGGGATTGCCTTTTCTGTTTCGGGGAAACCCATAACATTAAGGCCTGCGCTATTTGCCGGAATTCACCGCACAGACGCTTCGGAACTGCACTTCGACACTGAAATCCCACTGCTGGGAGGTGTCCCTTCGAGCGCGAGACCAGCCAGAAATCCCAACTATGTTGGCATCAACTTCTGGGCGCCCAACCGCCACCGCCTCAGCAGTTTCAGCGGCTGCTGTACCACTCACGTCGACGGCTCTGGACCCGGTACCGTCCTCCCAGACGCTGATATCACTACCACGGATCCTGAAGCTACCGGCGCCGGCGGCACCGTCTCGAGAAGCTCTTGCGGGCTCGCAGGCAGCAAAACCATTGAAAACGCTGACTGCTGCCCAGTTGAAGTGACCTGTCCCTCAAGAGACAATGAGGGGAAAGGAGAAGGAGGAGGAGAAGAAGAGGAAAGAGAAGCAACGCTCACCTTCCAAGATGACTCGCCCCTTAACACCTCCTCCGACTCAACTTACTGGGGATCCAATTGAGGAGTCAGACCCGCAAGAGGTCCTTGAGTTGTCCAATGAGGAGCAGCCTGTGGCTATGGACTTGTCCTCGGAACCACACGTTCTAACGACTGTGGTAACCCTGCTCGGTCACCCTGAGAGGGTGGACCACCCGGAGGGCGTACCTGCCCTACAATGTGCCTTGGCCACATGTTGGGCAGACTTGGGCAGAAGTGGATCACGCTTCCCGGAATGTTGGGTGAGGCGTCCATCTCCACGCCGCTGGGAGACCTATGTCGAGAGGGCCACGTCTCACCCCTCGACCGACTCGCCCCACACCTCCCAGGCAGTGCTTCCCAGACTGAGGTACGGCCGAGAATATGCCTGGCGAGAATATCCATCCTCGTACCTGTCCTACTCACCATCTTATCGGGACAGGTACCATCCGGACACCAGGTATTGGTCACCTTACGGCCGGTCTCGCATGCCATCTCGCGAGTGGTATTACTCCCAGCATCGATGGTGGCTGACTCGATCAGCATCCCAGTCTCCACGCTACAGATCTAGGGAACATATTCCTCACTATAGGTCCGTGTCTCCGCCCCTGAGGGTAACTTCGACCGTCACCCACCCGACCTCGGACTCCGTCCTGGCAAGGACTAATGTTCCTACCACCATCATCACACAGGCAATACAACGCCCGAGGCCCATGATGGTACCAATCACAACATCCTCGATAGTCCGGACGACGGCCGCTAAGACGACATTGCCGGAGGCTACGGTACCTGCTGCGATACTGTCGCTACAAACAACAACGCTGGTGGTTACCCTGCAGCAACTATCACCCAAGGAGAAGTCCATTGAGAGGGCCCTGTTTCCATCCTCCCGATCCTATGAGACGGACTCGGATTCGGACGAGTCAACGGCGACGTTCCATGTGTCCCCCCCCTTGACATTCGGGGAACCAGGACCAGAGTTGGCATCGGAGGACATAAAACAGTTCTCTGCCATCCTTTTGCGTATGGCTACGGCACTAGGACTCTAGGTTGCCGACCAGGTTCCGGCGTACCAATACGTGGACATCCACCGCGCCACTTCCTTTGCTGCCAGCCTTGACCGAGGCCCTGAAGCATCCTTGGGCCAAGCCTGTGTCTGCACAGCCGATCCCGCACCGGCTCGAACATCTTTATCGTACGCAGAAGGATGAGATGGACTTCCTTTTTACGCACCTGGTGCCTAACTCTATTGTGGTGGAGTCTGCCCAAACTAAAAGTGGAAATCGGGCTCGTACTACACCGCCCGACCATGAGGAACATCAGTTAGACACTTTCGGCAGGCACTTTTACACCGCCGCCTCCCTTATTGCCAGAGTATCTAACACACAGGCATGCATGGTGGCCTATGCGAGGAACCTCCTTGACAGATTTGGATCTCTTCTCTCCAATCTGCCGGAGGAGCATCGAGCAAATGCCCTCCAGTTCTTCAATGAGGCGGTGGCCCTCGCAAACCAGCAAATCATCTCAGTGAGGCACGCCATGGAGGTCGCCACCAGGGTCTTTGTTGGTTCTGTGGCCTTGCGCTGCTACGCCTGGCTCCGATCATCAGGCCTTCAAGAGGACAGCAGGAGAAGGATTGAAGATCTCCCCTTCGATGGCCAGGGGCTGTTGCACGCAACAACCGATGATGCCATGGACCCACCTCGTCAAGGCACGCCTGACGGCCAAGAAGATGGGCATCCATCAGCCCCAACAGCCTTGGCGTAGCTTCGGTTCCTGGCTGTCCTGGCACAGATGTTCATCCTCCACCTTCCAGCCTCACTCGGGCCCGTCTTGTCCATCAACCTCGTCTGTGACGCGGAGACCCCTTTGAAGGTGTCCATCTTTGTCCTTGAAGAAGTCCTCGTCGGGGATGAAATCTCAGTTTTGACCTGATTTGCAGGTCGCCGCCACTACCATCCTTCAGCCTGCCAACAGCCCTAGAAGATCAACCGAGCCTGGCCAGGAACCTCGCGGAGTGGCGTCACGTCACTACAGACTCTTGGGTCCTCTCCATCGTCCGTCTTGGCTACGCCATAGAGTTTGGAAGTATTCCTCCGCGAAGCGTCTATATTCCACCCTGGCCAGCCCAGCCCTGCTGGAAGAGATCCAGTCCCCTCCTGCAAAAGGGAGCGATCGAACAACTCCTGCCCTCGGCCTACCACCAGTTTCTTCTCCCGGTACTTCACGGTACCGAAATCGGACGGGACCGTGCGACCCATTCTAGACCTCATAGGGGTGAACGAATACATCCACCCCAAGAGGTTCAAGATGGTCACGCTGTAGTCGATCCTTCTTTTCCTTCACCGAGGGGACTGGTTCGCATCCATCGATCTTCAAGATGCCTATTTTCACATCGCTATTCGCCCGCAGCACAGACGATACCTCTGGTTTGTGGTCGACGGTTCCTGTTACCAGTACCGGGTACTACCGTTCGATCTCTCGACCGCGCCATAGGCCTTCACGAAGTGCATGGCCCCTGTTGTGTCGTTCCTGCGGACGAAGTGCGTCTCCATCTATCCCTATCTGGACAATTTGCTGTTGGTGGCGTCCTGCAGACGCAAACTGTTCACTGACATTCACAAGACACTTACCCTTCTGACCCACCTTGGTCTCCGGGTCAACCTGAAGAAGACCCATCTGGAGCCTGTGAGGGTTCTCGACATCATTGGAGCAACCTTGGACTCGGTATCGGCCAAGGCCTACTTACCGATGGACCGCACACGGACGCTTTGTCGGGCCACGTCCACCGTCTTCAACACCCCGACAGTATTGGCAAGGAGAATCCAGCAGCTCCTCGGGTACATGGCCTTGACTACTGCTGTGACCTACCTGTCCAGGCTCCATGCATGACCTCTTCAGCACTGGTTCGTCCGAGTCTTCGACCCACTCCTAGACGACCAGAGACATCTCCTTCGACTCCCCTGCAGGTACGGCGCTCCCTGACATGGTGGCAGTCCTATCACAACCTACTCTCCGGCATGTCCTTTCAGGAGCCGAATCCACATGTCACCATGACCACGGATGCCTCCCTCTTCGGACGGGGGCTCACTGTGGCAACCTGAGAGTCCGGTGCCGATGGATTGATGATGAGACCGTCCTCCACATCAACACACTTGAGCTGCTCGCCATCTTGAAAGCTCTGAGGACGTTTCGTCACCTCGTCGCAGGCCGCACGGTGTTGATCCTGACAGACAACACAACGGCGGTCTGTTATGTCAACAGGCAAGGAGGGACTCATTTTACCAACCTCCTCAACATAGCCCTCAAAGTCTGAGACTGGTGCATCTTGCTTCGAATCCATCCGGTGGCAGTTCACCTGGCCGGGCAGGAGAACACCACAGCAGACGCCCTCAGCAGGGACACCACTACCCACCCCAAGTGGTCCCTCTCGAGCGAGGCGTTCCGGATGATTCGGGATTGGTGAGATGAACCGATGATCGACCTTGTCACCACTGGTCAGAACGCGAAGTGCTGTCAGTACTGTTCAAGGGCCGGACGGGATCGCCATTCCATCGGTGATGCATTCCAGTTCCCGTGGAGTGGGGGATTCCTCTATGTGTTCCCTCCGTTCCTCATCCTGGGCCGAGCGATATCGAAGATCCTCGCAGACCGAGCCGACGTCATCCTCGTAGCCCCGTACTGGTTGAGGCAGCACTGGTTCAGCCCCCTGTTCAAGGCTGCTCGCGGCCGGATCCTCCGGTTTCCCATGACACCGGACCTCCTGTCCCACTACAATGGGCTCGTCTTCCACCCGGACCTGCTGCTCCTGGCCCTCCATGCCTGGCGGATATCGCCCTAGTCGATCCTGTCATCGGCAACGTCTTTACCGCGCCCGTGAAGGAGTCGACATGCCGCAATTATCACTGGAAGTGGCGGCGCTTCGTTGCCTTCACCGAAGCACAACGGGAGCCGATATCGCCTGTCAGCCTTCCTACTGTGCTCCACTTCCTTCTGCATCTCCGAGAGCAGGACTTAGCCTTCCCTTCACTGAAGGTCTACCTTGCCGCTATCGTGGCATACCAACCTTCATGGTCTCCATCAGCAGCTCTCTTCCGTGATGCTATCGTGAAGCAGTTTATGAAGGGCCTGCAGCACCTCTACCCACCGGTATCACCACCGCTACCACCTTGGTCGTTGTCATTAGTGCTATTGCAGTTGACGAGACCGCCTTTCCAGCTCATGGCGACTGCAGATGACAGGCTGTGCACCATGAAAACTGCCTTCTTGGTGGCTGTCACCTCTGCCAGGTGGGCGGGAGAGCTGACAGCCCTACAGTCTGACGAGCCATACCTCGTCTTCCATAGACACAAGCTGGTCCTTCGGCCTGACATCTCTTTCTTACCGAAGGTGGTGTCTAACTTCCACCTCAGCCAAGACATCATCTTGCCGATCTTCTACCCGGACCCGACTACACCTTTGGAGCGATCCCTTCGCTCCCTGGATGTTTGTTGGGCCTTGGCCTTCTACAAGGAAAGGACTGCCTCTTTCCGACAGACCCCGCACCTCTTTGTGTGCTATGGCAGGCGTTAGAGAGGCCGCAAGGTGTCCACCCAGCGTTTCTCGAAATGAGTGGCCCAGACTATGCAGCTGGCGTATGAGCTCGCCAAGAAGACTAAGCCAGTTTTCCTCCGGGCTCATTCAACTAGAGCCATGACGACATCTGCAGCCCTCCTACAAGAAGTCAACCTGCAGGAACTCTGCCGTGTGGTGACCTGGTCCCAGCCATCGACCTTTGTGTGCCACTACAGACTGGACTGCTGGTCTCGTCGTGATGCCAGTTTTGGACATGCTGTGCTGGCTTCTGTTCTTTAGGACCTGACCCACCATCCAACCGGTAAGCTACACAGTCTCCTAGTGTGTGAGGCACAGAGACCACAAAGAGGAGGTTACTTTCTTTAACCGTGGTTCTTCGAGTGGTCATCTGTGCCCTCACACACACCCGCCCAGCCATCCCCTCTTTCTCAGGTTCCTCATTGGCGGACTACAGAACTGAGGAGTGACCGTTGCTTGGCAGGCTGAGCATGCTCAGTATGGTCATGGGAGAGGGGTTCCTGCCAAACTACTAAGCTCTAGAATCTTCTGAACGCTACCGCACATGCGCGAAAGCTCCTAGTGTGTAAGGGCACAGATGACCACTCGAAGAATCACAGTTACAGGTAAGCAACCTGTTCTTCCAGAGATTTCTACACATTGTGTTATGCTAGATGACCAGATGATTTATGCCTCTTGACTGCTTAATCTTTTCTGTACATTTCTGATATTAACCATCAGTCAAACATTGGTAAAACTGCATTTTTTATTTTAAAAGTGAAAACTCTTTTTCATTTATTAATGTAACAGATGTTAATAAATAGAAATAACTTACATTGTTATCACTTCACTGCAAGCAGTAGTAAATACAGCTAGATCTCAGTTAGTTAAGTAGATGTTTTCCTAGGAATTACTCTTTAAATCAGTACTGGCGGGGGAGGGGAGTAAGAGTCAGTAGTTGGTTCCAATACCACAAAAAGAAAAAAGATGTATCATCAGACTGTTTATTCAAAACGAACATTGTGTACATGAGAAATAAAACAGGTCAGGTAAGCCTTGCATAAGTAAATAAAAACATTTGCTTCTATAGAACACTTGAAGGCTTCATCCAAAATGTGTGCAAGGATGACTTTTCCATCACTCCTCCATTTTTCTTCTGATTTCCATCTTGGTGGGCAGACTTAAATATTTTTGTACTATTCTAGGAGTAGCTACCAAGGCAAGCTTACCTGTTTTGCTGTTCGTGCATGCTTAGTAGAGGATTCTGGAAGCAGCTCCTGTTTACCTTTCCTGTTTTATCACTAAAGTTGAACTAATTTAGAGCAGAATTCCACTCTTTCCAGAGTGGAAAGTACATTGTTTACTGCAGACATACTGCTGCAACCTAACACCTGGAAGTCTGTGTTTTTTCAGCCTTCCTTCACCAAACTCTCAGTGCTGGTGCTGCTAAAGACTTCTTGCTAGACAGGGTAAAGGGGTTGAGCAGCTATAAAAAGACTTTGTAAAAAGGAGCTTCTTTGTCAGAGACTTTCTTAACTGAAGTATGCCTGCTAGGTGATTAGAAATGCATGCACAGCTAGATAATTAGACAAATATGCCAACAAAATAAATATGAAATTATTTACATATTTTTTGTGGTTGAAAGTTTTTTTAATCTCTTTTCTGTCCAGCTGTAATAAATGCCTTACTGCTAAAATTACAGGTACGCTACTGCTTTGACTTCTTGGTTTTTGGACAGAATGCTCAGCTAAGGGAACAAGATTGCTGTATGTATTCTAAGCCTGAGTTGAAACAAATGCACAGTGACATCAGATACAGCCTTGCATAGAATTAGATACGAGTAACTGAAACAGTGGTTCATATGTTACCTGAAGGATTTTTTTGGCCACAGTTACTTTATTTGCATTGGCATGATTTATATTTGAAAATGCCAGAATATATCTTTCGTATTAATATTTGTAAATATTCAAATAAATAAAATAGTGATCATTAAAGTCCACTGAAGCAGAATTCATTGTGTTTGACAGTATGCATTACACATTTTTATGAATACATTTGATGGCTTTTGAAGATGACATAAGATTGACTCTTCCTGTGTAGGCTTGAAGTCTCCAGATGAATCATTGGCTTATTCACCACCAAAGGGTGCATCTGAAAATGACCCACGAGTAATAAGCAGGCAAAGAAATTCTGAATATCCATCTGCATACTCTGCATTTTCAGACTTACGCAAGGGAAGAACAGAAGATGGAGTATCTACACAGCAAGGTGAAAAATATGAAGAACAGTGTGACAGTGAGACAAACGACTGTGTGGCAGATTCCATAAGTGGAGTAATAGAAATGGCAATATTAGAAGAATATAATCTGTTTACCAGTAAAATTAAGGAAATCATGAAGCAGAAGAATATTACGTATGTCAGTGGGATATCCAGACCTGTTCTTTCAGTCCAAGAAAGGGTCATGAGACTTTCTGAATACGTATGCTTGCAGGCGTCGGGCATTGCTGTCCAGGAATATGTAGAAAGACTGAGTGAGAAGCTCAACAATGTTATTTTGTCATCTTCACGTGGCATCCAGAGTGTTCCATTTACGTGCAGTCCTAAATTGGTAGATGATTCAGCTGCTGATACTGAATTGAATCTGCCATCAGA
Source organism: Iguana delicatissima (assembly GCA_948472985.1). Taxonomy (NCBI): domain Eukaryota; kingdom Metazoa; phylum Chordata; class Lepidosauria; order Squamata; family Iguanidae; genus Iguana; species Iguana delicatissima. The sequence goes on from CAOKZL010001417.1 coordinate 368,378, forward strand.
AGAGCCTGTGCCTCTCTCAAGTGATTTTGACATGGGGAAATTTCCAGAGCCACCTTGCAGCAAAGTAGAGGAAAATTCATTCATTAATGAGCAGAATCATTCAGCAATCTTGGACACAGAAAAAGAGCACAGCCCAGAGTGTGTGAGCTTGGAGATGAAGGTGGCAGCAGAATCAAATGTTTCTACTGCTGACCCTCTTCAACAGACTGATAAGATGTCAAAGGTGGTAGATAATCCAAACATTACAACGCAAACAGCTGTGGTTGGCCTTATAAGCCAATTAAAACCTGAAGTATTTGACAGCATTGTCAAAATCATGCAAGATGTACAAAAAAACATTGTGAAATTTTACATCCATGAAGAACAGGAGAGTACACTTTGTAAAGAAATAAAGGTAAACTTTCCTTTTTTTATGAAGTCTTCATGTGCACACGCATGTGAAATTATTTCTGTGCTAGTTTCTTTGAATATTTCAGGAAGTACGTTTTGTGCTCAGTGAATACGTATTGGAAGAGTTTAAACGTAGCACAGAGAAAGTACTTCGTGTCATTTATTAGCCTGTTCTGTGTTTTGTACTTTACATTTTGATTGCTGTGTTATTTTGGTACACTGCTTATGTAATATAATTGAGGAGTAATAGAGAAATAATCATAGTAATAAATTGTTGCTTAAGCCAATATTATTTGTACAAGCAAAGTAGGCGTACTTAAACAAAAAACAAAGACGTTTTACAATGTGTTTCATAACAACTGATCTTTAAAAAGATTGTTTCATATAAATGCATTAAGGAATGGGAAAATAACATTTTATTGTTGCTCCATATATTTAGAATGCAACAAGGTTGGAAAAACTGCTTTGTGTTTAAAATGACCTTATGATTTGCAGGCGGAATTTGAGATGTGAAGACTTGAACACAGCCTGAAAAAAATAAGATTTCCCCATTTCCTCCCCTCCAGAAGTCACATTTTTCTTAAAAAAATGAAAAAATGGATTATGGAGAGATTTTTTTGGAATGAAGTATGAAATGTTTGAGACAAGATGTTGATATATTTGTTCCACTACATTATTCCTAACAGCTTTCTGTGTAAGACCTTGTCTAGCAGTGCTGCTTGCAATAGTGGTCTGTAGACAAGTGCTGCTGCATGAGCTATCATCAGCCCATTTACAGCCTGTGTCCAGGAAAGAAACCTCTGTAGCCAATATAAACAAATATGGTCATGGTCCCTGACATACCTGGGGAGGGGGCAGTCCCACCTCATCAGATAGCCTGGGAAAGTAGTACGTACAGTATCAAATTATTTTAATTTCTGGTCCTGGTTTCCTGTCTTTTTTTTTTAATGGGAATGAGTGCTTTATCTCTGCTTCATACTGTGAAGGAATAGAAGAAACAAAATAATTTTGTTCTGTAAACATTAATAGCTTTTTTTGTTTGCTCTTTTGTTTTGTTTTTCTTAATTTTCTTAATTTGGCAAAATGAAAAAGATTACTTACATTTCAGGACCTTATAGCTCCATTTGTAAGAAAAAAAAATAAAATGTAAAAAAGTACATTCATTTTGCCATTATTTTCTGAATATACAAAACATGTTATTTTTATGCTAAATCAAGTTATATTGAACACATTTGGTATTCCTTAAGTAAGAATGACTTTCAGTCATTAAAGGATGGCAATATCGCATTTTTCAATTTTTCAAAAAAAAAAAATTGTATGTCCCCCCCCCCCGGAGCAAAACAGGGAAAATGTTCTCCTCTGGCTTTAAAATATCTTGAAATTTTACATCTTTAGGCAGAATGCTCTAATTAAAGTACAGTTTTCAAAGAGTGCAAAATATGTCAAGACTGCTGTTTTGCTAGATCTTTGTTCTTAAAATATAGAGTTCCCTACCAAGTTGTAGATTCCCCCCCCTTTTTTTTTGTTGGAAGCAAAAACTGAATTCTACTGGTTTAACAGTTTCTTTGCTTGGTTTAGGAATATCTGACTAAATTAGGTAATACAGAGTGCCATCCTGAGCAGTTCTTGAGAAGAAGAGCTGATTTGGATAAATTGCTTATTATTATTCAAAATGAAGATATTGCCAGCCTAATTCATAAGGTATGTGAAAATCACTGCTACTGTATATTAAGGTGCCTTTGTAATTTGTTGTTCCTAGGCAACATCTAAACAACCTTTCATGATAATTCATTCACTTGTTGTCATGCACAGTCTGTGTAAGTTATGTGCATAATTGTAAGGAAATACAATATCCTATCTAGACTTCCTTAATTTCATTTCTTTGTACTGCTGTCTAATTCTGACCATATGTTTTCTTTAAATAGATACCATGTTTAGTAGCATTGAAGAGGCTCCCATGTGTCAGTTTTGCTGGTGTTGACAGTCTCGATGATGTGAAAAATCACACTTACAATGAATTATTTGTTTCTGGTGGCTTCATTGTCTCTGATGAATCGGTTCTCAATCTAGAATCTGTAACAGTTGGTAAGATAGACAGATATATTTATATTTAATAGAATGAAGGGCAAAGTGTGGGGGAAAAATCAGATTCGTAATATGCCAGTGTGATCTCTAGATGTGCAATTAGCCTATCATTTGTGATTTTTGTTTCGATTGTTTTAAATCATCAGCGGTTTTTGTTTTAAAATGCTCTTGCAGAAAATTCCTGCATATATTACCAGGGCATAAATATTCTAAAGGCACCATATCTCTTCTGGTCTTTGAAGTTAAATAGTGTCAGCCCTGGTTAGTACTTGGATGGGAGACTGCTAATGAATACCAGATGCTGTAGGCTATATTTCAGAGGAAGGAGCTGGCAAAACCACCTCTGAGTATTCCTTGCCTAAGAAGAAAACCCTGTATGGTTCATGGGGCTGCCATAAGTTGACAGGCAACTTGAAGGCACAACTACACATAATGAATTGTATTATATGCTTTGGACATTAAATCCCAGAATTTCTGACCATTGCTCATGCTGTCTGAAGCTGTTGGGGGATAGAGTACCGATGTTTCTTCTTCATGGTCTCTGTGCCTCACACACTAGGAGCTTTTGTGCATGCGTGGTACCGTTTGGAAAATTCTAGAGCTTAGTAGCTTGGTGGGAACTCCTCCCCCATGTCTCTACTGGGCATGCTCAGCCTGCCGAGCAATGGTCTCCCTTCAATTCTTTCTTGTCCGCCGTCGCGTACGGAGGTTCTGAGCTTAGCTGCTGCCTTTGGCGTTCTGTTTGCAAGTCTTTTTGCCTTTTCGACTTCGGATTTCGTATTTTGGATTTCGGCTTTGGCTTTATGGACTGGTTTTTGACGACTCGGTGATTATTTCCATTTTCTGGGACCCTTTATCTCCGACTTGCCACCCACCCGTCTTTTCTTCGTCACTTCAACTCGTCACTTCGCTCTCCTCTTGTTCTGACTTCTGATTTCTATGTCGGCTCTCTTCAAGCCTTGTCAAAAGTGTGGTCGCAAGGTCGCGCTATCCAACGGGCATAGTCAGTGTCTCTTGTGTTTGGGCAAGCCTCACAACACCAAGACCTGCCCAATCTTCAGAGAGTTCACAGCGCAGACCTTGAGGAATTGTCTGGCCCGCCTCAAGTCCCACTGCTGGGAACAATCTCTGTGAGCGCAGGAGTTGACCCCGTCCACCTCGAGGATGTCTAAGCCCACCTCGAGCTGACCTGTGACCACTCTTCCGTTGGAATTGGCAGCTGCCGACCCAACCACGTCGATGGTACTGGGCTCGGTACCGTCACACCAGGCTTCGATATCAGCCCTGCCAAAGATTCCTAGGATCTCGTCGGCTTTAGCTTTGAGGAAGACCCCTGCAGGCTCACAGGATGCTAAACCATCGAAGACGCTGACCGTGGCTCAGCGCAAACGGCGTGCCCCCTCGGAGCCATCCAAAGAGAAGGAGAAGAGGAAGGAGAAGCATGGTTCTCCGGCTAGACCTGCTCCTCCTATCCCTCCTCCGACTCAACTCCGTGAAGATCCCGAGGAGGAATCAGAACCCCAGGAAGTCCTTGAGGTGTCTGATACGGAAGAGACCGCTGACTCGGTGGCACATCTTGACCTGCCTGTCCTGAGAGCAGCGGTACCTCCATCTGGACGCCCACAAATGGCGGCCCTCCCAGAGGCTGTTCTGGTAGCTCCCCAGGCCTCGTGTCACGACCGAGGTTCCGAGGGTAGAACCGTCTCTCCGGTATCGGAACGAAGGGTCAGACAGCCTTCCCCACACCATCGGGAAGCCTGTCTGGAACGGAGGGAAGCCTATCTGGAGCACAGGGTCAGACAGCTATCCATACGTCGCCGGGAGGCCTACCTGGAGTGGTCTGCACCCCCCCCAAGGCTCACCCTATTCTTCCATCTCTCATACCATGAGGTACGGGCAGGAGCAGACCTGGGGGGAGTACCCGGCCTCGTACCAGTCATAATCACATGCCTACAGGGACCGCTACCATCCCGGTGTGTGGCAGTGGTCTCCGTATCGTCACTCCCGCTCACCATTGTGTGGAGCCTACCACTCACGGCGTGAGCGCTCACCTTTGCGCTCTCCATGAAGATCGCCACTCCATCGTCGATCCCGTGAGCGCACGCCTCAATACTGGGCGGTCTCTCTGCCTCCATGGGTCACCTTGACAGTGTCCCACCCGACTTTGGAGGCGGTCCCGACACAGGCCACGACTGTCGTTGCCACAGTTACCCAGGCAATCCAACACCCAACACCTGCGGTTATTCCTCCGACGAGGGCTGCCCCACCTCGGACGACCGACATGATGCCTCCACCAGACAGGCATACCGCTACTGCCACCCCGACAGTCACCCTTTCAGTACCGTCCCACCAAGAGTTAGCTGAGAGATCTCTGAACAGGTCACCGGACAGATCTTCCACGGCATTCGCCCAGGACGAGTCGGACTTGGAATCCAAGGAGTCGATGCCAGAGTTGCATGAATCCCCGCCTCTAACCTTCGGAGATCCAGCACCTGAGTTGGCTTCTGAGGATGTCGGGCAGTTTTCGGCTATCTTCCTTCGGATGTCAGCGGCTCTGGGTCTGAAGGTGGCGGAACCGGCCCCAGCGGTGCAGGATCTGGTTTTCCACTACGTGGACACCCATCCACCATCGACGGCTCCACTCCCGTTCCTGCCCGCCCTGATGGAGGCCCTTAAACATTCGTGGGCCCAGCCGGCCTCCGCCCAGCCAATACTGCACCAGCTTGAACATCTGTACCGACCAAGAGGGAGGACGCTGAGTTCTTGTTTAACCATCCTCTGCTGAACTTGGTGGTTGTTGAGTCAGCCCAGACGAAGGGAGGCACCAGGGCACATATGACTCCGCCTGACAGAGAAGGACGCCAGCTCGACACCTTTGGGAGGAGATTCTACTCAGCCTCCTCCCTGATAGCTGGGGTGTCTAATACCCAAGCCTGCTTGGCGGCCTACCTTCGGAGCCTGCTGGACAAGTTCCATCCTCTCTTGTCCACCCTCCCAGAGGAGAACCAGGCGAGTGCCAACCAGTTTTACAACGAGGCAGTGGCACTCGCCAACCAGCAGATCCTCTCCTCCAGGCAGTCTGTTGAGGTTGCCGCCCGTGTCATGGTGGGCTCTGTAGCCTTGCGCCGCTATGCTTGGCTACAGTCCTTGGGCCTTCAAGAAGACACCCGAAAACACATTGAAGATCTCCCCTTTGATGGCAAGGGGCTCTTCAGTGCGACGACTGATGAGGCCATGGACCACATCGTCAAGGCCCGGCTAACGGCCAAGAAGATGGGGATCCATCAGCCTGAACAGTCCAGCCACAGCTTGGGCTCCTGACCTGCTTGGTGTCAGTCATCTTCATTGAGCTTCCAGCCATGCTTGCCTTGGTCAGCACCGTCGAGGACTTCCACTGTGTCCTCTTCATGGCGACCTTCGCGAAGCCGTCAGACTTCATCTAAGAAGTCATCGTCGGGGACCAAGTCCCACTTTTGATGCGATGCGCAGGACACCTCCACAGCCGACCTTCCATCTGCCAGCAGGCCTGAAAGATCATCCCAACCTGGCCAAACACCTTGCCGAATGGCGCTCAATCACCACGGATTCTTGGGTTCTCACCATCATCCGTCTTGGTTACGCCATCGAGTTCTCAAGTATTCCACCACGAGGTGTTTTCCATTCCACTCAGGCCAGCCCGGCGCTGTTGGAAGAGATCCAGTCCCTCCTGCAGAAGGGAGCGATCGAAGAAGTCCCACTCTCGGCCACTACCACCGGCTTCTTCTCCCGGTACTTTACCGTACTGAAGTCCAATGGGACGTTGCGACCCATTCTGGACCTCAGAGGGGTGAACGAGTACATCCACCCCAGAAGGTTCAAGATGGTTATGCTGTCGACGATCCTCTCCTTCCTTCGTTGGGGAGATTGGTTCGCATCCATCGACCTGCGGGATGCCTATTTTCACATCTCCATCAGTCCGCAGCACAGGAGATACCTCCGGTTCGCGATCGATGGCACCTGCTATCAGTATCGGGTACTACCGTTCGGCCTCTCCACCACACCGAGGGTCTTCACGAAGTGCATGGCCCCCATGGTCTCCTACCTGTGGACAAAGGACATCACTGTCTTCCTGTACCTCGATGATTGGCTGTTGGTCGTGTCCTGCAAGAACAAGCTGTATTCGGACATCCACCTTACTTTGTCACTCCTGACCTGCTTGGGTCTTCAAGTCAATCCGAAGAAGTCCCTCCTCGAGCCGGCGAGAGTGTTCGACTTCATTGAAGCGACCCTGGACTCGGTCTCGGCCAGAGCCTTTCTGCCCTTGGAGCAAGCCCGTACGCTCTGCCGGGCCACATCTGCTGCCTTCGACGCCCCGATGACATCTTCCAGGAGGATTCAGCAGCTCTTTGGGTACGTGGCCTCCGCCACGACCGTCACGTACCTTTCCAGACTGCGAGCGCTTCAACACTGGTTTGTCAGAGCTTTCAGTCCTCTCTGAGACAACCAGGGACTGTGACTCCAATTTCTGCCACAGGTATGCCACTCCCTGCTGTGGTGGCTCTTTTACCGCCACCTCCTGTTGGAGATGCTTTTCTGGCAGCCAACCCCTTGACTCATGGTCACGACGGATGCCTCCCTGTTCAGGTGGGGAGCGCATTGCGATGACCTCAGAGTCCGGGGACGCTGGACTGGCAGCGAGACCGAGCTACACATCAACGCCTTCGAGCTCCTTGCCATCGGGAAAGCTCTGAGGGCATTCCGCAACCAGCTCACAGGGCAGACGGTCCTCATTCTGACGGACAACATGACAGCCTTCTGTTACGTCAACAGACAGGGAGGGACCCACTCCACCACGCTTCTCACCATCGCCCTCCAACTCTGGGAATGGTGCGTGTTTCTCCTGGTCCATCCGATTGCCGTCCACCTGGCTGGTCAGGAGAACACCACGGCGGACGCCCTGAGCAGGGACACCTCTTCCCTCCACGAGTCGTCCCTCTTGGACGAGGCGTTCCATCTGATACGGCACTGCTGGGGGGAGCCCATGATCGACCTCTGCCACCGCATCGAACTTGAAGTGCCACTGGTACTGCTCGAGAGCCGGCTGGGGACCGAGCTCTCTCGGTGACGCCTTCCAGTTCCGGTGGACTGACGGCCTTCTCTATGCCTTCCCGCCTTTTCCTCTCCTGGGCTGAGTGGTCACCAAGATCCTGGCGGACCGAGCCGACGTCGTCCTAGTCGCCCTGTACTGACCAAGACAGCATTGGTTCGCGCCCCTGTTCGAGGCCGCTTGAGGTCGACTTCTCAGCCTACCGACAGCACCCGATCTGCTGTCCCACTTGGACGGTCGTGTTCTCCATCCTGACCTGCTGCTCCTGGCCTTGTACGCATGGAGGATAACACCCTAAACGACCGCGGAATACAGGACATCTTGACCACGGCCAGGAAGGAATCGATCTGCCGCAACTATGCTTACAAGTGGTGGCAGGTCGCCTGTCAGTCTCGGTACCGTGTTTTGTTTCCTGCTCCACCTCTGACAGCAGGGACTCGCGTTTCCTTCTTTGAAGGCCTACCTCTCTGCCATCATGGCCTACCAACCTCGAGGTTCTCCATCGGCAGAGCTCTTCCAGGATGCCACCATGAAGCAATTCATGAAGGGGCTTCATCTATACCCGCTGGTATCGCCACCACTGCCACCCTGGTCGCTATCCCTGGTTCTCTCCCAGCTCATGTGACTATCCTTTGAGCCTATGGCCACTACCGATGACAGGCTCTTGACTACGAAGACGGCCTTCCTGGTAGCTGTCACCTCTACCAGGCGAGCCAGTGAGCTGACAGCCCTGCAAGCCGATGAGCCTTTTCTGGTGTTCCATCGGGACAAGGTAGTCCTTCACCCAGACATTTCTTTCTTGCCTAAGGTGGTGTCCCACTTCCACCTTAACCAGGACATCATTCTACCTACTTTTCACCCGAACCCGACGACGCCCACCACTCCTTGGACGTCTGTCGAGCCTTGGCTTTTTACACCCAGGGGACTGCCATCTTCAGACAGACCCTACACCTGTTTGTCTGCTATGGTCAGTGTTGCAGAGGCCACATGGTGTCCACCCAGAGGTTCTCTAAGTGGGTGGCCCAGACTATCTTGCTTGCCTACGAGATGGCCAAGCAGCCTTCGCAAGCCCTGCTTCGGCCCCACTCCACCAGAGCTGTGGCATCCTCATCAGCCCTCCTGCAAGGTGTGGACCTGCAAGAACTTTGTCGAGTGGCGACCTGGTCCAGGCCATTGACCTTCGTGTGCCACTATCGACTGGACTGCCGGTCCCGGAGAGATGCCCAGTTTGGATGAGTGGTGCTGACCTCCGTACTCTAGGACCTGACCCACCGTCTTTCTGGTAAGCTACAAAATCTCCTAGTGTGTGAGGCACAGAGACCACGAAGAAGAAGAACAGGTTGCTTACCTGTAACTGTGGTTCTTCGAGTGGTCGTCTTTGCCTTCACACACACCTGCCCAGCCATCTCCCCTTTCTCAGGTCCCTTATTGGCAGACTTTAGAACTGAAGGGAGACCGTTGCTTGGCGGGCTGAGTATGCCCAGTAGAGGCATGGGGGAGGGGTTCCCGCCAAGCTGCTAAGCTCTAGAATTTTCTGAACGATACCGCGCATGCGCTAAAGCTTCTAGTGTGTGAGGGCACAGATGACCACTTGAAGAACCACAGTTACAGGTAAGCAACCTGTTCTTATGAACTGCTGGTATGAAGAATAGCATTTTGTACACACTGAAGACCATTAATTATGAAAATGCCACTCAGACATTTATAAAAGTTGTACAAGATACCTTAAATCTAAATGCTAATATAAATATAAAAACAAGTCAGCCCCAGCTATAGACTACAGTTTTTAGTGATACAGACTTTAAAATAGGTTTTTTTATTATTATTTATTGCATTTATATTCCACCTTTCTGTTAAAAAGTGGCATTCAAAGTTGACTATTTAACTGTTAGTTTTCTTTATGGCTAACAATTTCAGGTATTCAGATGGAAGTGTTGCTGATTTCTGAACCACAGAGATCAGAAGCATTGTTGGAGGTTACCGTTTACCATTGTTCTTCCTTCCATGACTTGTGTTAACCAAACAGCGTTGAGATGTCTACGTTTGTTCACCCTGCTTGACATCAACCAGAGTTTTATATATAGAGATTTCTGGTTAATGTTAATTATGGTTAGCATTGGTGCTGCTGTCACACTATACAATGGTTAAAGCAAAACTTTGTAGGGAAAGAGGGGTTCTGCATGGGAAGAGGGGGCTTGTGATCTCATAAACACTCCCAGTCATAGTTGAGAGACTGAAATATTATGAACCTCCTTGTTAGGTATATCAACAGCTGAGAAAAATTACAAAGAGACAAAAGGAAATTTAGACAATTGATTTTTAGCACTTGAGGAGTATCTTCCTTGTTCAGACAAAAGTCAATTTAGTACTTGTCTTCAGGTACCCAGCAGCTTTCTTTTGATAAACTCACAAGTATGGGTTGATGGTATTAACCTTCTTTCTGCCCCCCACAGCTGGTATTCAGAAGTGCTTGGTCTGTAGAAGGCTCTATTCAGACAACGTTATTCATAGACATAAATATTATAATCTTCTGTGAATTTGTCTAATTTGCATTACAACCATCTAACTTAGTTGCCATCATCACATTTTCCTTTTTGTTTCCCAAATCAGCTAAACTTAGCAGTTTTCTGAAATTCCTTGAAAAGCTCAGTACTCCAGATGGAAAGTGGCAGTGGAAAATTCACTGTAAAATACAGAAAAAATTGAAGGAACTTGGAAGGTGGGTATTATTTCTTAAATATATCCAAGTATAAGAGACATGATGAAATACTGGAAATTACTCAGTTTTAGAAAGGTGTGGAAGCCACTTCATGGTTCTTTTGTACCATTTACTATTTTGCAGCTACATTCCTCATTTTTTAAAATACTTCTTCATCTTCATTTTCTTTTGTTTTGTATGTTTCATATTTGACAGAACCATTCTCTACACTTGTTTCCCGTCTCTGTTTTAAAAACTTTCTCAAAGGATTGGTTTTCTATAAAGTTCTTTCTGTACTGTAATAGATGCATTTTCTTACGTGCAAGACTTTGCTTTCATATGAGGTCTTATTGTGCCGAGCTTGTAATTTTTTCCTGAAAAATTAAGAATCTAGCTTGTTTGCTTGATCTGAGTTTGCCTATGTTATGAGAAATGTGATCATCACACCTGCTTTTAAACAAAGAAGGCTTCTTGCTCTCCCCCTCCAGAACAAATGCAAATGCCACTAGTTTGCTGACACTTCTGAATGCTTATCAAAAGAAACATATGGTTGAGATTCTGTCGTACCACAGCTGTGACTCTCAGACACGGAATCCTCCAGAATTAGACTGCCTTATAAAACTTCAAGCTCAGAATATACAGCAGAGGCACATTGTCTTCCTGACAGGTAGAAAATCACTATTGAAATTGTCAGTTTTTTTAAAAAAAATATTTTTGGCATATATTGAAACAGTTTTTCTTCATTCTCTCTGCACTTAGAGAAGAATGTGTTAACAGCATCTTATGCTGATAATGGAATAGTTGTCGCTTCAGTGGATTTCTTCATGCAGAATTTTAAAAGTCTTGTTGGCTGCCATAACATGATTACTGAAGAAAACTGCCTTCCTCCCCCCATTGATCACGAAAAACAGCCAGGTAATACCATGTTTCTTTAATTTTGCTTATATGAGGATAGCTAGAAAGAAAGGCTGGTAGAAAGTCTGGCTACTCATAAGTAAAGGAGCAGTGGGTCCAAATTGCAGATCATAAATGAATGATGGAAGGAAGAATAGAGACATGTGTGGCATCTTAAAATGCAAAGTTTGTCTGGTGGGGCACCCAGGGGCACCCAGGAAATTCCCATGTGATATAGAGGGGTTATCATAAGGCTAGTGTCAGTAATTTTGTTAGTTAATTTTCGCCTCAAATACTGACCTCCTGTATAACTTTAGATGCTGTTTTGACATTAAATCCTTTGGAGCTGGAAATTGGGGTTTCCCAACATTAAGCATGAACACATTTCGCAGAAGCTTTTAGCATCGGAATGCCTGGACGTTCACACAGAGGGTTAAATGTGTGTTGAGTAAGTGAACAAAAATGACAGAAGACCAGCCCTTAAGGGATATGCGACTTTCAGACCTGAAGCCTAACTGTGTGAGTAGTGCGTAGTATTTTTAAACAAGTTTTTTATTTCAATAGAGTAGGATTTTTCTCTTCTTAATGTAGTTATAGAAAACGAAAAGGATGAGGAGGACATGTCATTGGATTCAGGGGATGAAACATCACAAATAGAAGTTTGCAGTGATGCCTCAAAGTATGATTCTCACTTGGAAGCTTTTGAGACAGAGACCAAAGGATCCCATGGAACAGACCGTGAACAAAATTCTCAAACTGATATACTGTTGCCTACTGAAGGACGACACTGCCTTTTGACAAAAAAAACACCTAAAATTGATATGCAGGATATACAGTCTGTTACTCCTGTTTCCACAACATGCTCTATAGAAGGAGAGAGAACTAATTCAGTTGAACAAGTTCCTCTCAGTAATTTTCAGATTTACAATAGACAGTTAAGTGTGCCCCATCAGTTCAGTCATTTTAATGTTCTCACGCATCAGACATTTCTGGGAACAACGTACCCCATGTCTACAAATCAGAACCAAGAAGGTGGGAACTACTTCCTGACTGCCTACAGTCAGAACATAGATACGGACCAGTCCTCATCTCCCAGTAACTGGGATATCAGTTGTAATTCTTCCAGGCCATTTTCCAAACAGAATTAAGTAAAGCTAAAATGTTGTTTTTTTAAATAATTTGTTGTGGACTTTTTTGTTCAAAAAAGTGAGTTAACAGTTTTTATTCTCTGATCTATCAAACATTTCCTGTCTCTTATCTCAAATGTTTTCTTGTCTAATTTAAATCATGAATGGTCTGTATCAGGTGAAGCACCTGAAGTTTGAAATAAATATATATATTTTTAAACATTTAATGTACTTGAATGAACTTGTTTGTTGGCACTTTTAAGTTTTTACTTTTTGTAGTTCATCTGTAATTGAGACTTCCAACTTGAAGTCTGTCTTACTGTAAATTGAATGTTTTCTTGAAGCGTATGTGAAAGGCGATGGCTTCATTTTTAAAGGCAAGTGTTAACAGAATATTGAAACCACTTTTTCTTTATCAAAGCTGTTATATCTGTATGTGAAAGTTTTGTACAAAATCTTTATATATAGCTATAAAAACAGTTATAGTTACTTTAACAAGTTTTTTGGATTTTTGGCTACATACCTCAGTTGAAATAACCAATGGGTGATTTTGAGTTTGAAAATAAAGTCATCCAGATGGGACCTGGTAGCAAGTTGAATTTTGTCTTGCAATCTGTTTTGAGGAAATAGATGCATCCTAGGTTTGGTTCTTATAAATCAGATGACCTTTCACCACAAATATTATAGTAATACATGACATGATATAAAATTACTTTTCTAAACCAAGCTCTGAAATTTTTCTTACTACTGGAAATACTTAAATTCAGAGGCAGACAGGTACTCAGTTAATTGTTCAGTCATACTTAGATGCTAATCCTGTATAGCAAGGATGGGCCAAATGGGGCCCTCTAGATACTGTTGGACTGTTACTTCCATCGTTCCTAATTATCGGCTGACTAGGGTCGATGGGAATTGAAGGCTGACAATGTCTGGAGATACATATATACCCATCCTGGCTATATTGAAATATGTCAGTGGTTTCACTGAGATCTCTGGACTTAAGGATATTGCATTTGGAATGGCGTTGTAAATTCAGTGCACTGTGTTAAGTGTAACCTTAGCATTGGCAAGCTGCCTTGATACGGGATTCGAAAAATTTTTAAAGTGCTTTGTAACTTAGGGAAGCTGTGATATGTAATTAGAGACCTCTTCACATGGCTGTAGTGTTCTGCTAAAAGCTTTGCATCTTTCATGGTATACAAAATTTAACTTTCCCCCTCAGCAGATGTATAGCATCTCACAACATACTGTGATCTATGTAATGTAGTAAAAATCAGTCTGTTTTAACACTTGAACTTTTTTTCAATATACCATATACCACATCTGCTATGATATTGTACCTTAAATAGTGTACAGTATTTCAAAAACTGAAACTTTTGGTTCCTTATCTCCCCCCATTTCATTGGCTGATCCCTCCATTAGCTCAACTTGAATTTGTTCCTCCACGTGATTTTTAGCCTCCATCACTTCCATATTGGCCCTGCATTTCTCTCCCCTCTTCATCCTGCCTTACATCTCACCACAGGTCTGTCCTGATCTCATTCCTCAGGTTCTTTATCATATCTTCTTGCAGCCTCCTCTTCAAGTTTAGAAGTCCCTCTTCTCTCAGGAAATGCAGTTCTCCAGTATTGATTATAGAAAGTCCTGAGAAAGTGCCAGGGAAGATTACATCTTTCATTCAATTCAGTGGTGACAGAGTTAACAGTTCAACTCTTCTTTTACTGCTTACAGCCAGCAAGTCACTTAGCGTCAAAGAGATAACAGAGATGTGAGGGTGATCTGGCTGTGACATCTGTCACCCCATTGATTGCCAGGGTTGATTTGGCTGATATGGCTGGCTAAACAGGTTTCTCCTTCTTCCCTCATCTCTCCGTGTGTGTCCCTCCTGAGACTGTGTGCTCGTTGGAAGAGGATGGAAGTTAGAAGTTCCTTGGTCAGGGGTATACAATAGCTGCATTCCCCTGCTAGAACTTCCAAAAATGCACAAGGTCCATTTGTAGGTGAACATAGGGTGGTCTTAAGAGATAACACCTGCACTTTTTCACACTGTACTTTCTCTTTGCTAAAGTCAAATTCAGTCTTGTAAATTATATGAAATTCAGTTTAGTAGTTCTCTTTTAAACACCTCAGTCCCCAGTCTTCTTGTTTGACTCCTGATCTTATGGACTAAACACACTTTCTTGACTCTTGGTTGCAGAGGGAAGGTGACTGACAAGGTTTGTGCTCATTGTTTTAATCAGAAGAGTTCTTCACTTCTATAACTCCAGAGTTTTTAAGTATTTTTTAAAAGAAATTTGCCAACTTTGGGTCTATGAGCTGCTTAGATCAAAACAGGTGCATTTCATGACAAAAGTGAAAGATGTAGTTCCCTTTGTCCTTCCCATTCATGAGTAAATTACTCATGAGTAAAAAGCAACTAATGGGATTTCTGGACCCATGGCAGATCAGCCTCTCTTCCTTTTAACCCAAGGTGAATTTCTCCAGGCAGAGATTCATCTGGCTGGCACTTCTACCATAAAAGCTCCTCTCGGCGCAGGGCTGCTTCAAGGAGTGTCCGCCCACCATTCTGACCAGAAGTTGAGTCCTCCTGTATTATTTTTAACAGTTTGCCTGAGAAGGAAACCAGTGAAGCTTTAAAACTTTGCATGATGTATTTAAATGTTTTGCACGCAGATGGCCCCCCAAAAGGTATTGCTGCTTGTGGATTTTGTTTATTTTTTGTTTTCGTGTCCAGCATGACCAACATGGCTGTCTCTATATATTTTTGTAGGGAATTTGGTACAGATAAAAAGGAGAACTTGCAGAGCTTACACAATACCTTTGAAAGATGAAAGGAGCAGAAATAGAACGGGCGTTCTTTCTTGGCGGAAGAGTTGTGTGTATTTAAGTATTAATAATTGTAAAACAAACTTGTAAATTCCCAGAAGCCTAGTCACTTGTGGCAGATAGGATTCCTTCCCAGGAAATCAAGCAGGGAGATGTTGGAAACATGATAAAAACAGTGTGGATTAATAGTTATGGTGCACAGGAGGTCCATTTCAAATCTATACTCAGCCATGAAGCTTCTTTGGTGAGCTTATATCAGTCGTTTTTTTTAAAATCTAGCTTACCTGATAGAGTTACTGTGAGGACAGAAGGGATATGTGCATGTAGACACTTTTGATATATGAAGGAACATAATCAACAAGTATAAATCTTTTTGTCCCTAGGCTACATGTTACCACTCTGAGTGTGCATAGGCCAGGTTAGATTTTTTTGATTTTGTTGCTTACAACTTCAGGACTTGTTTGCAAGATTGTATCATTCTTTTTTTAAAATAAAATTTTATTGACTATAAACAACACTACAAAGTAATACAAAAAAATCAGAAAATACATAACAGTACACTACAAATGGAAAAACAAAAAGTACATATCTAAACTACAAACATTAAACTAAACTACAACTCGCTGAAAAGACTACAAATAACTAAAGATTAGTTCTCATCCTTATTGTTAACAGCACATATTGCTTAAACAGTTACAACTATTAAGTCCTTAAATTTGTAAATTAGTAGTAATAATTCTAACTTAATTATTAAAAATCACTTTTAATCACTTAGTAGTAATCATTTAATACTTGTCAATCACTTATAATCATTCATCAACAAGTTACTTATTAACTCTTTACTTACTAACTTAACCACAAATATGTAAATCATTTTAACTTATTCTATTTTACTGTTATTTGTCCCTAATGTATCTATATTAATAATCCTTTATGTAGGAAATAGCATCTAAAAGCAACACAAAGATAAAACTATTAACTTCAATTACACTTTTCATGTGATAGTAAAAATTCCAAGTTTAAAATTAAAGTTTAAAAAACCTATCATCATCAGATCACCCTCATTCTGTTCCGAATATTCAATGTTAATAAGTCTATTTTTCCTTTTTTTTTTTTTGACATCCTTTAGACTTTTCTCTGGATTTTTATAGTTGTTTTTCTTAATTGGAATCATTCTTTTTCTTCTTTCTTTCTTCTATCTTTTCCCCCCTCCAAATTAGGATCATATTTAAGTTTTCCTGAAAGGTGTTTTGTCAACCCAGTCATGTTCAGTCTATGCCTTTCATCCTTGTAAATAAAAATCAGTTCTTCAATTTGGTCACAGCTGGAAGGAATAGTTTTTCTGGTAAGTTTGTCCACCAAGAAGTTTCCTGAGAGAAGTGTCTTCTAGAAGTACAAAAGTACAAGTTGTAATGCATTTTCTATCATATTTCTGATCAGACTCTACACTTTGGTCTTTCCACTTTTTGATTGAAGGTGAATTATGACATCACTTAAAACCTTCCTCCTTCTTACATCAGCTGTATTGGCTGTCGCCAACTCGTGCTGCATATTTATCTCAGTTTAGATAAATTTGATTTTTGAGTCTCGAGTCATTTCTTGCAGAATTCTTATTGTGTTCTCTTTCTCTTGTAGTTACACAGATATCTTTTCAAATACCTGAGTTTTAATATCTTGATCTTCATCTGACCCATCTTTAGACTCTCCTGATACTTGTTCTATAAATGCATCAAACCTATCTCAGTAGAGATTTAAAATTGTCTAAATTCAGCCAAAAAACTCAATAACATATTCAGGTACATCCTCGCCCTCTGCTGAGTCTTTTCTGATTTGTCATAGTCCAAAATTGGAGCCATATCTACTTCTACCCAGTATTCAGTGTATTTTCAAATAGGGCAGCTTGTCTTCCCAAACATTAGGTAGAGACAAGTCTTACATACAGTTTCTCAGGTATGTAAAAAATGGCACAGTGACAACCAGCAAGCAGACTGACAAAGGTTGCTTTAAAAAAACCAATGTTCCTAATATCAAACATGACTATCTTAGAAATAACAAAACCTTATTCAGTTTTTTATGTAGGCCAGATATAGGTATGATTCAAGTTTAAAAGTCCAATTAATAAGCCAAACAAAACAGTTCAATCAAAAGAGGACAAAGCAGTAAATTTCTGACAATCCGAAATTCAGATCAAAGTCCAGTTATACAAAATCAAGCATAAACTAATAATCATATCATTTTAAAGAATGCTGAAGTAAACCCCAAGGTAAAAAAAAAGGGTTGAGTTCTTCAGCTTAATTAACTTATTGAGCCAGTAATAATCAAAAGGAAGTACTATTGCTTTAACTCCTCTGTTCCACAGGAAGGTCCTTAAACTTTTGGAAATAGTTTCAGCTGCTGCAAACAAGGGCTTCTTGTCTTCCAGAAACATTAATACTTTTTAAAAAAAGTCATCAAACAAGAAGTCTGGATGCAGTAATGTCCATATGGAGAGTGGAAAACCCTCATCTTCTGGCTCCACCAAAGCACGTGATTCTCCTCAGCCTTGGGATCCACTGTGTCCACTCTCTTCCTGAGTGGACACCTAACTGGTTGCAGTTGTGGCTGGATTGGAATCTTTGAGCTCTCCATGTATTGGGGAGTCCACTAGCTTGGTAGGAGAGGCCCCTCGGTCAGGCACCATGCTTCAGAGGTTCACAATCCAGTGAAGTTCACTAGATCGTGTCCTCCAGTGATGTGACTAGAAGCTGGAAGTTTTCAACTTGAAATTCTAAGGTTAACGATGTCAAGAATGGAAACCTATTTGTAAGAGCCAAAGTGAGGTTGTTTCAGGCTTGAGGGAGGCCTGAAATAACCCACCCTGTGGTAATGGTGGTACTCAAACTAGCACCAAGCTGTCTAAACAGAATTATATCTCCTCGTAATGCTCACAACATTATTACAGCTATGGAGCATTGATGGATATTGAAATAGCTAGACCCAGATGCTGAGCCCCGATTAGAGCAGCACTGAGCTATTGTGGTAATGTTGAATAACTCCTCTTGTCCACACTCCCTCTTTTGCCTGGTTGATTGTTCTTCCACAGGGCAACAGTATAGATGTTTTAATGTGATAGGCTGGTTTGAACTGAGGCTCTAGGAGATCAGGGTTTGAATCCCAGCACAGCCAGAAAAGCCCACTTGGTGACCTTGGGCACATTGCACTCTCACAGCCTAAAAAGAAAGAAGTGGCAAATCTCTGAATAAATCTTACCAAACTAGAAAGCGCATAACAGTTGGCAGAAAAATGGGATGTCACCAGCTTCTCTGTATTCATCTACTGTTGTAATCCAGTGCTAAGAACAGCTAGAACAGCTGAGGAAGGAATATATAATTTATACGATGGTATTGGTATTATATGATGAACATCAGACTATAACTTTAAGTAAATACAGCAGTAGAAACAAGTTAGCTTTTTCACGTTGCAGACAATTTTCTTCCTGCTGTAGTTGAACTGGAGTGCTCTCTGTTAAGCCAGTGTAGTCCACAAAGTCTGACATTCACTTGGTACCACTAAGATAATTAGCAAAGGGACTACAGTTTGGGGTCTAAATGCCAACCTAGAAAATTTACAAGTTCTGCCCCCAAATATATACAGCAAATCCTATGTTATTTGGCAACAATATTCCAAATCCCCACTAGGCTTGCCTGGATACATTTAACATGACCATGATGCGCAGCCGGGTTCAATACCAATGCTTGTAGAAAACTCAAGTATCTTCTATTACATTCCTAGAAATGTGATATCCCATCTGATAGTAGTAGATGGAACAAGGAGTGCTAAACTGGAGTTCATTTCCAAAGGCTACTTGGAATATATTCCATACCATAATCAGGACAAACAT
The DNA here is from genome assembly GCA_948472985.1 of Iguana delicatissima. Taxonomy (NCBI): domain Eukaryota; kingdom Metazoa; phylum Chordata; class Lepidosauria; order Squamata; family Iguanidae; genus Iguana; species Iguana delicatissima. The sequence continues at coordinate 387,364 of CAOKZL010001417.1, forward strand.
AGTGGATGTGGGGGGGGGGTCTCACCTCTAGGGCACCTTGCTGAAGATGCAGTAAGGATGCCTGGCAGATGAATATATGGAAGCAGAGCACCATGAAGGAAGCAAGGAAGGCATACCTCAGTTAACAAAGTAGATGTGTTCTAGAGCATTACTTTTAACAAAAACGTTGGTACCGGGGCAAAAATAACATGGAAAGAATAGAGATAAGTTCCTATACCACAGAAAACACGAAAAGTAACTTTTCAGCAGACTTTTTAGGCAGGGATGTGCAGGTGGAATGAAGCAACCAGGTCAGGTAAGCATTCCATGAGTTAAAAACATTTGCAATCTTCTAAAGACTACTTCAAGCTTGCTTCCAGAATTTATCCAGGGATCATTTGTCTGTTTGTTTGTTTTACCAGTCTTCATTTCTCTAGTAATTTCCATTTTGACGGCTGAATTTACAGATCTATACTTTTTAAAATATGCTGGGGGTTGCTGGTATGGCTTATCTACTGTTTACACATGGTCAGGAAGGGATTCCAAAAGCAGCTGCTCTTTACCTATTCTGCTGTATGGAGGCACACATCTTTAGTTGGATCAGCTAGAAAAGAATCCTGCTCAAGCTTTATTGCTTTGTCCACTGCAGGCACACTTTCGCAACTCAACACCAAAAGTTTGTTTCTCCAGCCCTCATTCCCCATTTTCCTGATGCCAGTGATGTTAAAAATTATAGCCCGACAAAGGATCCGGAAGAAAGGGAGACTGGGGAGGCATAAAAAGACTTTGTAAAAAGAAGTTTCTTTCTCAGAGGGTTTGTTAACGGAGGCATGCCCGTGTATGAAAGAAGCAGAAAAGCATAATGGTATATACTCCTACAAGTTGGATGAATATTGATTTGTATTTTATAATCTCTCTAAATTGTGTATTCTTATACAGGAAATGTGTACTAAAGTGATGAATGTCTACCATCTAAATAGATAAAGTTATAAGTAACTATGGTTGCATTTAGGTCTAATTATGTGAGCGTAATGCTTAGTGTGAGGAATACCTAATTATTTTCAGTTCAGTCAAGATGGAAGATCTCTGAGAAGGTACAGTTATAGAAGACATCAGGCTAACATCTTCTGGAAAGACTCTGATTTTAAAAATGAATTGTATTGCACGCTGATTTAATAAATGAAATTTCTTGCCTATTAGAATGTCGGTTGTGTTTTACATGGGTTTACTGGTACATTTTTACACATCGGTTACAATAATACTGTGTTGGGGAGATAAGTGTGTTGCATCTTGTTCCCTTTTCAGATGCTAAAAATCTATAGCAAAAAATGGGTGCATTACTTCCTCAAAAGTTAAGAGTGCTGACCTGGAGGACTTGTTTTTCTTTGGTAGTTGCATTGCAAATAACAAGTAGGTACTTTTGATAGCAGTGGGAAGTCCATCTGGCAGAAGAACTGAATCACTCCTGTTACCAGATAACTCTTTTTCAGGACTTCAAAAATAAAAATCCAGTGGAAAATATAGTACAACAAATAAACACTTCTAAATAATAAATTGATGTGGAGGATCATTCTACACATGCTGCACACTTGACTGGGAGCTGATTTGGGAAAGACAGTTCTATGCACTTCAAAAGAAATCTTTGAAAAGATACCTGGAAAATAATAAAATGAACCCATAGTGCTCAGTATTCCTGCCCTGTAGTAACAATAGATGATAGCATTCTGTCTTATGCGCATAAATGTAGACAACATTTTGTGCAGAATCTGAATGGAAGCATTAATTGATAATACAAGTGTGCCTTATCTCTGTTCTCCACCAGAACGCCATTTGCCCACACCACCCTTCCTGATAGACCAAAGAGAGCGGTTAAAGTGCTTCATGTACAGATATGCATGTTTTAAGTTCATACTAACATGTATGCCTGCACACTTTTTGTATAAAAGCTATCGCTACTAAATTCTAATTTTGAGGTTACTTCATCACAGAAACTCAAAAATAGGACTGAGTCATGGCTCCTCAAGCAGTTCTGTCGTCGGTAGAATTACGGTGATTAAGCCTTAGCTGTAGCTACTATTTCCATATTTAGTGGATTTATTTTAACTGCTGTGTATTAGCATAATGTTCAAAGAGCTTTTTGGGGGGGTATGTAAATTTCATTGACTAGCTACAAGCAGTCAGAAGTTGCTCTTCATATTATTGACACATTATTTCTATATAAATGAAGAAGAACTATGTGGTTAATCTTCAAGGTATTTTGGCTAACTGGGAACACATTTCCCCTCCCATAATTCTTTTAAAAAGTGTGTGTGGGGGGGTTAACCACTACTGCCTGATAAAATAAGACTGATACAATTTAAAAAGCAACAAGAGCATTCAAATGCCTAATACTTTATTTCTCATGCTAAGAACAATACACATAAAATTTAAATTAGTTAGACAACTATTCCATGTAAACAAAACCACATGCAGCATTGTTTCCCACTAAAGATTTTTTTCTATCAGTGGTAGTTTAACATAAATATACAAAATATGTAATCATTTATTCAAGCATCCTCAACTGAGTGAACAAGTTCCACGTTCTGCAGACTTGGTTCATAATTACAGTAGTAAGTAGAAAGTGCCAACATAACATCATTATCTGTTTATCAAACTTGGAATTCTTAAAGCGGTGAGATAAAGTTCTCTTCTTGATTTATAATGCTTGGAATAAGACATGTCTCCAATTCTTTTTGTTTCTGGAGAAGACCCTGGAAAGATAAAGGGCTTTATAAAAGTCTTGAAGCAGGTCAACATAGTAATCAACACATACAGTTTGAGAGAAAACGGTTGCGAAGACATCACAGATTCCCTTCTCTTTATACCAAAGAAGAAACCTCATCGCTTGAGGATGAGACTGATGTTATATTCTATTTGGAAAGAAGTCTTGTATCATGCAGAGGATGATGTGAAGGTGGGCATCATGCCAAGAAACCAAAGGTCGGCTGTTACTAACGGACAACGCCTTTAGTCCTACATTTGCCTAAAACCTTCCTTACCAGTGTTGTTACTTCTAGCTGTTAGAATTATGTCATTTATGAAAACACTGAATCAACTGTTAAAACCTCAAAAAAACTTGAACCAAAGATGTTGGGAATCCGTAAATATGAAAAAAATTAGGAAAATCAACAAAATGTCATTTTGTATCTGATAAAAGCCCCCTCCTGAACTAGAGTATGTTCAACAGAATATCTTGTTTTCATGCCCAATTTTATCATTTTTGACTGCATCTTCGTTAAAGAGTAGCAGATGTGAAAATGGATGCCATATCAGTACTCCTAAAAAGCAAAAAGAAGAAAAGATAACTGGGTGCAACATAAAGGGCACTACAACACTACTAGGTACCCATCTTGCAGATAGTTTGCCATCAGAAGAGTTAACATGAAAATACACACTGATGGGTGGGAATTCATTTAGTATGTTTCAGATGTGACACTTTGGCAATACACATGTGTAAGGAGAATACTGAGTTAAATCCAAAGAACTGTCAGTGGCAAAAAGCAAGTGGTACTAGCAGTGTTCTACAACGTTTGTTTTAAGGCTTAAGATCACATACTCTGTTGAGTGAAAGACGACTTTCATAGATTCTTTGGGTTGAACTCGCTGTCCCTTTAGCTTCTCAGCTCCAATTTCCTGTCCGCTTTTTGGCACATTTATTCTACCCATCCAGCAAAATCCACTACACACACAAAAACCATGGGGCTTGGAAGTACAGAAACAACCCAACTCCCATTCTCATGATAGTCCAACTTCTTTCTGAAGAAGTTCTCACATACAGTTGGATTACATGAATTGATGAATCTACACATTGGCACACTGCCTCTCTCTTTGAGAAGTAATGAGAATATGATTTTCCACAAACAATTCTTATTTAATCTAGGCAAATTAGCTTTTTGCTATGGCAGGGTTCATCTTTTTTCTTTTCCTGGAATTTTGCGGGAAATGCTGTGTATTTTCAAATACAACAATTCAGATGAGTGAATACAGTTGCTATGACTACATAAAGCAAGAACTCCAAAACTTCATAGAAATCAACAATGAGGAAACTTTTTTTCCTGGAGAACCACAACACTTAGATACCAAAACTTGACAGTTTCAAACAAAATTAATTCAAATTAATTAATTAATTAGTTCAAATGTGAAAAAGCCCTTTCTGTAAGAACATGTATCAGTAGCTTAATTCCAAAACAGTAGCAAGAGCCTGTATCACTACCAGTCCATCTTTCAAGGCAGAACTATCTGCATTCTTTCTATCTAAAAATTAATCACACTAGCTTTTGTTGTTTTGCATTCACTTGAGTAAGCACGCTGATCCCTCTCCAGAACTTCAGAAAGAATAGTTGGAAAGTTCTATCTGTTGCATGGAAATTGCAACAAAATAGCAAAAGCTCTGAAATGCATAGGAAGCTTCTTTTAAGTGACGTTAAAATGTATACCTTTAAAGTCACTCCTACAGAAATTCTTAAAAAAAAAAATCTACATGCCCATCTCATACTGGACAGGATTCAATGCAGGATTTCTACTGATGGAACAACCAAGTGCTTTTCCACTACAAACCTCTTTGCATACCCAAATCCAAACCTGTAGGGGTTAGAAACCTCTGGCCATCTAGCAGCTCTGAAGATTGCCATGGGGTGGGGAGAAGGAAATTCCATCAAGTTAGTGCTTCAACACTTGCACAATGTTGGATTTCAGTCACTGAGGTCACAAGTTGTGTATATTTCCTGTTAGTACTGTCAACTTTGAGCACAACTGTAAATACAGCGTATGCTAACCACACTAAAGTTGGCTTCAGTGTTATCTTTTACTATCTTCTGAACTGAAAGTGAAAAAAGTGTAGCAGTTTTTAAGTGTCAGACTAGGACTTTGAGGGACCAGATATTGAATCCCCACTCAGCTGTGGAAAGCCACTAGGTGCCTTGCGCCATGTTGCACTCTATCTGACTTAGAAGAAGGCAACAGCAAACATCCCCTGAACAAATCTTGCCAAGAAAACCCTGTGATAAGGTCATTTAAAGTCAGAAATGACTTGAACAAACAACATATTCCATGGCCTTTCCCTATGAGAACCCACTTCAAAACGTCCTCCTTCTTTGCTCCTACAGTATTAACACTACGATCTTATAATATCTTTAGCTTAATCTTAAGTGTCTGTCCCATTCAACATTTATTTCGTATTGCTTAGATCTGTTGCTATGCTTTCAAACAGAAGAGCAGCCAAAGAATACAAGCACAAAACGATAGCTTAACATTTACCCTAAAAACAACAACAACTAAGGGGCAGGATTTGTTCTTCTCAGTACCACAGAGAATATGATGATTTTGCATGGCTAGAAAGAGCATTAAGAGAGAATTTTTATTCTTAACATGCATGAAAAAACAGAAGAAAGACAAACTCTCTCTATCCATTCTTATAACCACAGCAGAACTTGGACTGACCGAATCATGTGAACAGTTTGGCAAATAATAGCTCTGAAAGATCTTTATACATATAACGACAGGAAGTAATTGTTTCCAAAGAAGCAAGAAATCATGAGACAGGATCAAAAACTAAGAGTTCCAGGATAGCTGACCTCGATCATTAACATCTAAGAGCTGGCACTGCCATTAGACAGAGCAAGGCCGTGGAGATTGGGAGGCAATGGTTACAAGCTGCCAGATGGCACAGCTGTGTGTGCTGCCTGACCTGCCTCATGCTCCTAAAGTCATCCTGCTATCTCCAGGTTCAGTGGCGGACACTGTTCTGTCGCTTAGACTGAAATATGATTCAACTGCCAGACCAGTCAGCTTTTGTGCACATAAAAAGAAGGCCAATCAGGCAACAAAAACTCTTGGGTCAGCCCTGCTAATGCATAATCAGTGAACATGAACTCCCAATCCCATCCTACTTACTTATTCCTAAGATATCCCAGTTAGGGCCTTATGTCTGAACTGATAAAGTCACTAACATCTGCAACTAAGCTATCTGGGATGGCCATGTCAGGGCGGACCTCTTCTTTCTAACATAAAACTAATTTTCTGTAAGACTGAAGCGCTGGAACTGTTCACTTGAGTTAACTGGCGGTGTGTATATAATGTCTTGCTGAATCTCAATGTGACATCCCTAAATTTCAGTATTAACTGAAAGAGCAAGACAACAAACTAGAGAATGTATACAAAAGAATCATTGCAATGGCTCCTTCTAGAATACTTTTGACCACATGTTTTTTAAAGCAGGGGTGGATCCCCTTGTCCATACCACTGCCCCACACATAAGTTTGCAAAAGCTTAGAATCAGTAGGTATGTGCCAGCCAGCCAGCACAGTGCACTGGTCTGAGCACTTGACTGACTCTAGAGACCAGAAGTTCAAATCTTTGCTTGGCCATGGAAACCCATGGGTATCTTGGGCAAGTCACACTCTCTCAGCTTCAGAAGAGAAAAGCAAAAACCCCTCGACAAATCTTGCCAAGAAAATGCTGTGATAGGTTTGTTTTAGTGTCACCGTAAGTCAGAAATGACTTGAAGGCACCCAACAACAAGATGTTTCCCATACAGTACTCTCTTCTCTGCTCAAATACTCCTGTACAACTGCCACCCATCTCCAGCAGAGATGCCTACACAACTTCTCTTTTTGGATTTTCATAATAAAAAATTCTCGAATGCTAACTAATAAAAGGAACAGACAGGAGAGAATAGTTCTGTTCTATCTAAAAGAACAGTTGTGGAGATCAATCCAATTCACTTGATAGCATGCAAATACATTATAAATGTGCACAGGAAGTAGAATGGGAGAATTAAAAGCTTGGCCAGAAAAATGTGGTTTCTTTTCTGCTCCCCACCCCAATATGGAAACATCTAAGAACTTGAACAGATATATGTATGTATATTAAATTTAAAATAGATCTAGAACCAAGCCTACTGTCAAGTGGCTTGCCCTCAATTGGAAGTTAGCTGTGAAGAAGCAGGGAGATGCAATAAGCAAGTAAATACTGACTAAGCGAAATAGTAATAAAAGGGAGATGTAGAGTGAGTTGGGTTGCACAATAATTTTCATGCAAGTGTACACATAATTTTGGGTAAACCTGTTGCTGCTACCTTGGAAACACACCAGAACATAAACAGATGGTCCACACATCATATGGAAAGTACTGGCAACTAAGACAGATATATTGGTTTCCCATTCTTCTGGTCCCATTCTTCCCATTCATAGGTTCTAGAGCCTATGAAATCAAGAGAATCTTTCTGGGTACCATTAGAATCTCTGTGTGAGTTCCAGATTACTGCAGTTGATTACAGAAATGATTATTTCTCCTTGCCTTCACCACAAGAAAACTGCACAAGGATAATCTTACAAAGATGGATTAATGTTTGCTATCTATCAATACAAATTACTACTCAACAACAGAAGGAAGTAGACACTTCTTTCAGGGATTACTTCAGAATCCTGAAAATCTCATATTACTGTAAAACCATTTGTCATCTTAATGAAGAATTTAAAACTGAAAATGGTTTGGTACATTGTGTCTAAACAAAAAAGGGAGTGAAAAAGCACACATGTATTGAAATATTCAAGACTATTACGTGGCATTTATCACCTGCCATTAACAGTAAATTCACTCTGAGAAAAAGCAACGGGCTAGAAGACTTTGCTGATTAGAATACCCTAAATATTTTGCAACATTATCAGGAGGTGATGGAATTGCTCTCTGAAAGGTAATTATTATGTAAGCCATGAACCCCCAGAAATGGGAACCATGTAGTTTGAAGAAACTTTCACAGTGACTAAAGAAGATGGAGATTTTTTTTTCATTTACAGTCACTGCTTAATCAACGCCAATTCATCACAAGCATCAGTGGCCACTAGATAATGATGGGCAGAAAAATGTACAGTGGGCCCTCCGTATCTGCTAAGCTTGGGTTCCAGGACCCCATCCCCACCCGTTTACACCAAAATGTGTGGAAGCTCAACTCCCATTACGTACAATGGTGTAGCAAAATGATGTTCCTTATATAAAATAGCAAAATCAGAGCTTACTTTTTGAATTTTTTTTGGAATATTTTCAAGCCATGGTTGGTTGAATCCATACATACAGAATCTGCCAATGCAAATTTCTACCAGTCTTCTGAACAGACTAGAAAAAAGACTACAACTCTAGGGAAACTATATTTCCTTGTGAAAGAATGTTCTAGGAAACAATTGCATTCATTCTCAGTTTTAGATCAGCAACTATCAATGTTAGATCTTCAACGGAAACTTCACAAAATGACATCATAAAAGAAGAACAATAAATAAAGTGATTCAGTGATTCACAGGATTCAGAATTGTCTGGAGCCTGCTTCAGCCTTTCCTAAACAGGAATAACTTGACTGGAATAATTTGTCAATTGGTAATATCCTATTTATATTGTTGCAGTGAGCTCCCTGTAGGCCTACCCTTGGGGGAAAAAATGGAAACTGCAGTTAATAAAACATGGCGACTGCTGGCAGTATTATTACATAGAAACCATATACCGGAACCATATCAGCTGCCAATATGGTTGTGGTCTGAGTTCAAGAAAGCCATGACGACGTTTAAAGCTCTAGATGACCTGAGATATCATCTTGTAAAGGAATGCCTCTCCATATATATGCACACCTGTTTGAACACTGAGCAGCCAGCATGGTGTAGTGGTTTGAGCACTGGACTAGAATGAATGCTGAGCTCTTTCAGGGATCTTCTAAGTCCCACCACTGGGAGCAATACACTATGTGGGGACATGGAAGAGGTCTTTCTGTGCTGTGGCATCCCAGCTGTGGAATGCCCTCACCTTGAAGTGTTGAGTGGCACTGATATTGGCCTCTCATTTCCCTGTGCAGTTAAAACCTGAATCTCCATTAAAGCTTTTGGAGCTCAGTGATCACAGTTTAACTAGGTTGTGGAATATTTTTTTTTTAAGTGTACACTTTTGATCTCTTAAATTGCTTCATATTTAATTTGCCTAATGTTGTTTTATTGCCCATACTCTGTCCTGACAGTCAGTCCAGCCTACTTTTCAGCAGAGTGAGACTGGGCTGTTTTCCTGTTACTCATTACTGTATATGCGTATGCTGATCCAGACTAAGCAGGGAGGACAGTGCTGAAGGCTGACATGGGTGGGTTGGCCTTCTCATGCTGCAACTGGAAACAATTCCTTTGTACTCTTCTGAGATATTCCAAGCTACAATATCTGAACTGGCCACTTGGGGGAAACAGAGAGCATTTTCCTATATTTGCCAATTGCACAATAGCACCAGCAACTGTAAATTGTTAGTAATGAGGAAATCAGCTAAGTTTCTGAACTGCAGTAACAATAAAAACTAAGAACCAGTTGAGTAATCAGCATAATGAGAAAAGTAATTAATTTCTTTTAAAAAAGTATTACTCCAAAGTCTGGCTCTGCTTTAACTGAAATGTTCGTAAAAAATGCAGATCTATGCTATTTTAAAAATAGACTTTTGTATACACAATATGTTTTTACATTTATTCTTTCTCTTTTTCTTTCAGCAGAAACACATTCAGAAGATAGATACTAGTCACCTAATCATTCACTGCTGCAGTCAAAACTCTTGAGTAAGTTTCAGTACAATTATTCTCATATATTTGTTATTCAAGAACACCGTGCAGTTTTTCAGCTTTAGAGTATCTGAAATAGTATGTATCTCCTAGCCATGTACATAAGTCTATTGAAGAATTGTGCACTGTCTCTGAGCCAAGTCTATACACTACACAGAATCAGGTTGTGGAATTCTAGAGTGTCTTTCTAACTTGTTCCTACTGTAAAAAGCTTCCTCCACCGATAAAGCTTAACATATCAGACATAGCTATGCTAATAAAACTCATTCTCAGATCTGCCAGTTTACTACATTCAATTTTATACATGCTGAAGGCACTGAAAATGCCATCTACCTGTACTCTGAAATGGTACAACTCAGAACTCTATGCCTCATTCTGCACATTATGAAGATTTTTTTAAAAAATCTAATTTATTTGCAACCCTTCCACATAGAAGTTCTGGATACCTATCAGTTTTCAATGAAAATACACAGTTAAAACAACAAACAACAGAAATCACAGGCTTTAAAGTAACACATTACTGGAGATAGTGGAGTTAGTGAAAAGTGTTACTGTATGACATTTATATCAAAGGGCTCCAGTTAATAATGTCAAAGATTTAGGATGATAAATGGATTGGCTTATGAATTCTGTAATGGTTTTCAGAATATAAAATCTGTTTGGAAGAAGATCTGTTTGAAAATCAATGATGTTATAAACCAGTACATGTGAAAATGATCTAGAAGTCTTAGTAGACCACAAGCTGAACATGAGTCAGCAGTGTGATGTGGCAGCTAAAAAAAAACAGTGCAATTCTGGGCTGCATCTTTAGCAGCATAGTGTCAAAGTCAAGGGAAGTGATAGTTCCACTCTATTCTGCTTTGGTCAGACCTCATCTGAAATACTGCGTCCAGTTCTGGGCACCACAGTTTAGGAAGGATATTGTGAAGCTGGAATGTGTCCAGAGGAGGGCAACCAAAATAGTTGAAGGCTTGGAAACCATGTCCTATGAGGCATGGCTTAGGGAGCTGGGTACGTTTAGTCTGGGGAAGAGAAGGTTAAGAGGCGACATGATAGCTACCTTTAAATATTTGAGGTCATACGGAGGATGGAGCAGGCCTGTTTTCTGCTGCTCTGGAGACTAGGACATGGAGCAATGGCTTCAAATTTCAGGAAAAGAGATTCCATCTGCACATTAAGAAGAACTTCATGATGGTAAGAGCAGTTTGACAGTAGAATACGCTGCCTTGGAATGAGGTGGAATCTCCTTTGGAGGTTTTAAAACAGAGGCTGGACGGCCGTCTCCTGGAAATGCTTTGAAGATATATTCCTCCATGACAGGGGACTGGATTTGGCGGCTCTTGTGGTCTCTTCCAATTTTGTGATTCTTTGATACTCTTGAAATCTTCATGTATTTGTTCCATTATCCCCTGTAGAAGACCCTGTAGCTGTTTTGGTGAAGGTTCCATTTTTCACTTAGTCCAGCAATTATAGTGTTAACGATTTGCTTCCCTGGAATGTGGCTAGAGGCTGCCAAGAAAACAATTCCAGCTGATAACAGTCAGCATTTTCTTAAAATTTGATTTCCTTCTTAGAATCCAATGTTTTTGCAATTTTTGCAAGCAATATGCAATTTAATCTATTCACAAAATATATGCACTTAGATTTCTAATTCTTAGTTCTTCTCCTTTTAAAATGTAAAGCCAATTTTTACGTTCAACTGTCCTGGTCTTGAATGGAGAAAGAAGGCAGCTGTAGAGGCTCCATTGGTCTGTCTTAATCAGAATGGTTCTTCACTTTTATGATGTCAACAAAAAAAAAAGAAAAAAGAAAAAAGCAGCTTGCTGGCATAGGGCCATCAGATATTCCAATGTAAACAACCACATTTCATTGCAAGGGCAAAGTGTTACTCCTTCAGTCCTTCCCATTCACATTGCGTTTACTAAAAAATAAACACATATAATGCGACCCAAATTGGTAATCCTCCACTCTCCTTTTATCCAGGTGTGTGTGTGTCATGCCTCATCCTCTTTGCATGTCCATGAGTTAGACACAGTCTCAGAACTGGGGATGAGGCAGGGCAGGAGGGGATCCTAAACCCCAGCAACCAGATGGGGATTCTACCTCCTAGCACAGCAAGGAAGATGTCAAGAATGTACCTATCTTTATAGAGTGAGGGAGAGTCAAAGAAAGTTTGTGTAGATCCCAATGGCTCCTAGATAAAGAGATATTAATCAAGCACCAGCTGTGGAAGTCAACCAGCTAGAAATCTCCCACCACCTCTGTAACAGCTTGTTGCTCACAACCAATCTCTCTGGCTAATTACCAACTCCTCTGGCTTCATGTTTCCTTTGTGATCTTGGATCTTGCTTCATTTGACAAATGCTTCTTCTGGCTTCCTTTCTGGCTTGTTACTTTTAATTTCTGCCTTGCTGTTCCATTTGGACAAGCTGATGAAAATGCTCTTGCTACTCCCTTTGTTGCAATGAGACACTTGTGACTGACTGGGACAAGATAACAACCTGACAGCTTCTGCACTTCACCCTCCTGAGTGAAAGCTTTCCTGGCTGCTGAGCAGCTGGAGCTGGTACCTGCTTGGACCGCTGGAAGTCAAGTCCCCCATTTCCACTGATTCCTTCACTGAGCGCGCGTCTCCTCGTTACTGGCCTTCTCTGGGATCCTGCATCCTCTACTTCTTGTCAGTCCATTCTCCATCCCACTTAGATTCTTACTCTCTCATTTCTCTAAATGTCTTTCTATGCAGTAAATTTGTTTTTTGATTTTGTCTATATATTCTCTCCATGTCTGTATAATTACATTCTGGCTTTAAGTCGCCCCTCCCCACCAAAAAAAACAGTTGAAATAAACACAACTAATAGTAATATATCAGTTTGATTTATTCAAATTATACATGTCTATTACAAATATCTAAGATCATAAATTACAAATATCTGCTGAAGTACAGCAAAAAGCAATTCTAACAAACAGTCAAAGACAAAGTTAACATATGCTTACTTCAGGAGGGGGGAAACAAATGAATCTCTGACAGAAGATTGACTGAGACACAACCATCAAGAAAGCCCTGCCACATGTACAAATCCTATGGACCAACTCTTCTGGAGTTCTACCAGCAGAGATTCCTAGCTGATCTTAAATCTCAAATAGGTCGGTACCAGAGTATACTGTATTAAGCAGTCCTTTAAATACTTGCCTCCTGAGCCTTAAGGGCTTCATGTGAAAATATTTACAACTTAACTTGGGCTCCTGACTCAGTGGGAGCCAATGCAGATATTTCAAAAAACTGAATCACACGCTCAATTCTTCCTGCCCACCACCTCTAAACTCCAGACCATCACCAAAAGAAGCCCTACACAGAGTGCACAGTAACATTTCGATTGAGAAGCTATCAGACCATGGACTACAGTGGCCAGATTATCCCTGTCAAAATATGTCTGTAGATGAACCTTATCTGGCCAAAAGCACTCTTCATCACTATGAGCACCTGGCCTTCCAGTGAGGCTTTGACTTGAGAAGTCATCCTAGCCAATGTACCTACTCTGTCAGGAGGACTGCTACACCATCCAAAGTAGGCTAACTGATTAATTAGTGGAGCTGGAAGCCACCTATCTGCAAAGAGTCTATCTTGTGAGGATTTAATCTCAGTTTACTGGTCCTCATCTATCTCACCACTGACTCCAGGCCTTTGTTCAGCACTTGTGCATCATACTCTGATTCAGATGGAATAGAGATACCGTATACAGCTGGGTATTATCTGCATGTTGATGGCATCATGCTTCAAATCTCCAGATGATACCATCTAGTGGCATTATACAGATGTTAACAAACAGCCCAGGAAACAAGATGAAACCTTGCAGAAACCCACCATGTAACGGCCATGGAGCTTACCTTGGATCTCTCAGTGCTATTCTCTCAAAGTAACCCTGAAGATAAGAGTGAACTCTTGTAACACAGCACCTCCTACACTCTACCCAGTGAGCTGCTCCATAGAACACTATAGTCAACACAACCAGAAACAACTAAGAGGTTAAAGATAAATCAGCAGAGTAGCTCTTCTCCATTTCTCTTCCAAAGCAGGTTATCAGCCAGAGCAACCCAACCTGTCTCTTTTGCAGTCTCTAAGTCTGACGCCAGATTGAAATGGGTCCAAATAATATGCTTCATCTGTAACCCCTGCAAGCTGGTTGAATATCCTTCTCTCAATCTTTTCCCAGGAATAGGATGTCTGAAACTGGATGGTAATAAGGAGTTGTTACTTACGTGAACGATCATTCTGGGATGACAGGAGGAACAATCCACAACGCCTGAGCCTCGTGCCAGCTGATGCAGGAGTCCCTTTGTCGCCACGTACTGAGAAATACCTTCTTAACTTGGTATTCTCTGCAGTAGCAAATAAGTCTACTTGTAAAAAATGCTGTTTAACTTTTGGAAAACCTTTACATTGAAGGACCATTCGCCTGGATGTAAGTGGTTCCTGCTCAAATAGTCTGCCTGGATGTTTTGTTCTCCTTTCAAATGCACTGCAGTAATTGAGCGGACATGCAGTTTGGCCCAGTTGAGAAGGCGAGTTGACTCCATCACTAGAGGCACTGAATGGAGCCCCCCTTGTTTGAATATATAAGCCTTGGCCATCATGATGTCTGTCAGCACTTTGTCATGATGGTTTTTCACCAAACTCAGACATCTCTGGAGTGCCAGACGGATGGCCTTTAACTCCAGAAAGTTGATATTGTGGCGCTTGTCCGCGGCTGTCCACAGCCCCTGCACAGAATGACCTTGGCAGCGAGCTCCCCAACCAGAAAGGCTCGCATCTGTTGTTATATGCACCACCTTCTGGATCTGGAAAGGTATGCCGGAAGCTACATTCTGACTCTTTAGCCACCAGAGCATGCCCAACCGAATATGGCGAGGCATGTCCACTTTGTAATGCCTCTTTCTTGCAATGGCTAATTGATGCTTCATAAGCAGCCCCTGTAAGGATGGAAACTGCCCTATTGAACCAAGTGGGTTGTTGACAGTAATGTGCCCAGAATTTTCGCCAACTGCATCAAGTCCATCGTGCTGCTCTGAGATAACATTCGAGCTGCCAGCTGTACTTTCTCTAATCTCTCCGTGGAAAGATACATTCTGCCCTTCCTTGTATCTATCCATGCCCCTAAATGAGTTAAGTCCATTGTTGGCGTCAGCATGCTCTTCTCTATATTGAGAACTCGAGAGCACTCTCATTGTTAATTCCACATCGTGCCTCAAAACTGGTCTCTGACCATGCCTTCAGCAATATGTTGTCTAGGTAGGGAAATAACTGCACCCCTTGTACCCTTAGGAATGCTATAAGGGCACTAGAACGTTTGTAAAGACTCTGGGTGTAGATGCCAGGCCAAATGGCAAGGCTTTGAACTGATAATGGTCTTCCTGGTAGTTGAACCTCAGGTACCTTCTGTCCTCCGCACTCATTGAGATGTGGAGATGCGCTTCTTTCAGGTCTATAGATGCCAAATAATCCCCTATTTCCAAATTGTCCCTGATAACCTGCAACGTCTCCGTCTTGAATTTTTTGTACTCCACAAACTTGTTGAGGTACCTGAGGTTCAACACCGGCCTGAACTTGCCATTTGGCTTGGGCACCAGGAAAAAAACTGAGTATACCCCTGTGTACCTTTGTCGAACCGGAACCCTCTCTATAGCTCCTATATTTAACAGATGTATTATTTCCTTGCGCACTATCTGTTGTCTGTCCTGATCTTCCGGAATTGGGGAAGGAAGAAATCTGTCTTTGGGTGTGGTGTGAAAAAATATTTTGTAACCTTGGGTTACCACCTTTAATATCCACTGGTCTGATGTTACTTGAAACCACTTGTGCCCAAAAGACAGAAGTCTTCCTCCCACTTTCTGTTGCTGTAGTCAATACTGTAGCTTTGTTCGCTTGGAGCCACCTCCATGCTTCCCTTGCCCTTGTTTGTTGTTTTGGAACGGTCTTGTATATTGTGCTCTTGTTCTACTCCACTGGAATCTACCTGTCCTATACTCAGAGCCTCTTCCTGCATATCCATAAGCTCTACCACCTCGAAAGGAATAGTTTTGGTTTCTGAAGCCTCTCCTGTCTACCCTCCTCTTCTGAAGAGTGGGCATGACCTGCTTCTTGTCTTTAGTCTCCACCAAGACCTTTTCAAAGGCTTTAGTGCTGAAAAGTAAATCACCTTGAAATGGGACATATGCCAAATTACTGCGTGATTTTTGGTCAGCCTCCCAATGGCGCAACCACACTGTTAACATATTTATGTTTCTCGTGGCATAGATGGTAGTATCCAAACTCGCATCTGCTACATACTTAAGGACCTTCTGGATCCTTTCAACTGCTTTTAATATCTCTTGCATGCTGAGATCCTGGGCCTCCAAGATGTCTTGTGAGACCGCTGCCCTTGTAAACATTGATGCAGCAGTTGAAGCCTTAACTATCGCAGACGCTGCCTCATGAGCCTTGCGCAAGGATGACTCTGCCCTGCGCTCATCCATTTCTTTTAATTGTGTGTCATTATCCCTGGGGACAATAGATCCTGATACTAACCCTACAATCGGAGTGTCCACAGGGGGCACTTTAGGAATTCCACATCCTCTTTCAGGAAAGAGTATAGTTTGTGATTGTATGACAACCTCTTTCTAGCATTTCCCTGATTATTCCACTCTGCCATAATCACATCCTTAAAATAGTTCTGGCAGAGGAAACTCCATGCTTTTAGACTCTTTTTTCCTAATTACTGACGCTAGCCTACAGTCTTTACTTCCTTTCCCTTGAACATCCTTATCACCATCCAGGCCTAGTGTTTGAAGAACCCTTTTCAAGGTATTCTTAAAGAAATCAGCCTCAAACATTCTGTCTGTCTCAGATTTATCCTCCTTCTCAATATCAGAGTATTGGTCATAAACCCCTTCCACTTCCATCCCTTCTTCCTGATCCATCTCCTCCTTACTAAATCTTTCCACCTCTGAAATGTTTTTATTGCCTATTCCTGTCTAAGAAGAGGATGGTACTTTTGAAGCTGACCTTTCTTTTGAAGCAGCCAGTTTTTCTTTATTAAGTGTAGCTGCTCACATGTCTGTGACTGTGTTATCATCATATCCCAGTCTCCTTTTCTTTGATTGGTGCCGTTGCGCCTCATCACCTTCTGGTGAAAATTGATTCACATTCCTTTGAATGGTATTAAGCAACTGTGTCTGTAAATCCGGTTTTTGGAACAAATTCATTGCTCTGTGGCTTGACATTTGCTCATCTGAAATATTTTGTGGTACATGCAGTGAATTAAATTGCTCAGCAAATATCGCTTGGAACTGCAATGTTACAGTCTCCCTTGCCAACGCCTGCATTTCACTATGAAATGCCTCAGCAGGGTATTGACTTTGTCCTCCTAGGCCACCCCACTGTACCTGAGTAATCTCATGCTGAGGGTCTGACCTTCTCTGAGGCGTGTTTGTTAGCCAGCCGGCCAGAAACTGCCTCATCTCCGCACTCCAGGGCATGTAATCAAACTGCCTTCCATGCTGGTCGGCTATGGTATAATCCGCCATTAAAGGTGCGGCTGCGCTGCACGGCTCCGCTGACGCCGTCGCCTTCGGGGCCTTACTGCTGGTCACTCAACATGGCGTCCGCAGAACTTGAGAGACTAACTGCCTCTCCGGACGCCATCTTGGAATCCTTATTTCCAAGATGGCGTCTGGAACTCTCACTGATAAGTCTCCGTTTACCTGCTGGTGCCTTTTTAACCCGTTGCTTCTCTTTATGTTTGATTTTCTTGTCTGATTTCTTATCAGACTGTTTTTTTCCCTCCAAAGGTCTTTTTCCAGCAGCCAATTTGAGCTCGTCTGCCTCACTTTCACTTGAGAATAAAAATATTGTCCGTAGGTCTGCCACACACTCATTGTCAGAGAGTTGCTGCGGTTTTTCTGCGCTGTTGCGCTGAGGCCCTTGTCTGAAGCCTGCATTACGGCGGTCTTCTGGATGGATCCTTGTTTAGCAGTGATCGAGCCCACCTCAGTAGTGCTTCGGTTCACTTCGTCAGCTTGGCTTGTTTTGCCAGACACAGTCTTTTCCAATGCCATTTTCTCCTTTAAACCCTGTCCTAATGTTTTTCTTAAGCTATACTACCCAAATTGTGGGAGAGGGACCCTGATGCGTCTACTGCACCCCAGGAGAAACAAAAAACTGAGGGGAGAGGGACAGGGAGTCAGTTTAATGGTCTTAGAACATCAAGCTCGAGAACAACTCCTGCGTCAGTTGCCATGAGGACCAAAACCCAGGCGTTGTGGATTGGTCCTCCAGTCAGCCTGAGAATGGTCTAATGCCTTGGGGGCCAAGGAAGATACCTTCAAAAGAGTATCACTGGCTCCTTCAAAGCAATTAGAGCAACAGCCTCCTCCACTTACCTTCCCCACCATGAATCTATCTAGTTAAATCATTTCCGTTAGATTTTCCAAGAAGACATGTAATCAGCCTGATCTCAACCAGCCTCCTGGTCACATTCTCAAGCCACGATTACTGAAAATGATCCATGACCCAACGGTAGTCTTCTACTGTTTTCTTCACTTACACAGATCAGTAATATTTAATTTATTATGAATTTTTCTAAACTGTGTAGATGTAAGATTTCAAAATTGTGCACAACCATGAAAAGACAATATAACACAGTACATAAAATCAATCTGTAATATCTACATTATATGTATAAAATACAGGATAGGCTAAGCTACATTAGTTAAGGTTTGCAAAAACAGATACCATACACCTGAAAATAAGAAGAGAGGAAGTGTGTCTAATGTTGTTGTTGTGTGCCCTCAAGTTGTTTCCAACTTAGGATGACACTAAGATGACCCTATCACAGGGTTTTCTGGGGCTGAGAGTATGTGACACATGCAAGTTCACCCAGTGAGGTTGCATGGCTGAGAGGGGAATTGAACCTGGTCTACAGAATTGTAATCCAACTCAAACCACTACCCCATACTGGCTCCCATACCTAATACCAGAGGGAGCTATTCTACACAGTGGGCGCCACCACACTAAATGCACTACTGTGAATGATTGTGGATTGAATGTTGAATGTGGCATCAGCAAAAGAGGCCTCTCAAAAGTATCCCAAGGGCTGAATGGGTGTATAAAAAGAAAATTGTTCTCTCAAGTCTCAGATTGGCTTCCACTAAAGATAAATTAGAAGATAAAGTAAACAAATTAGGTCAACATATTACAGAGCTATTTTATTTCTCAGTTTATACTAACTAGATTGCACATACACACCCCTAGGATAAATGCACTGATGAGAGCCAAAGTGATAAAAGTATAAAAGGACAGGACCACTAAATGATCCATAAGATAACATGATAGATCCCATTAAATGGGAATCTTTTTCCCCCTCCTTCAGGAAATATAAACAAAGAGTGTGAAGAGAACTGGATGTAAAAGGACAAGGTGAGAAAAGGACTAAAGAAGAAACAAAGATAAAATACTTATGACATTTTAATTCTGAGAATGTAACACTGAAATGCTGATTCATGAATCCAACTAATACAGTACCTGACGTAGTTCAGAAAGTCCTTTGAGTATGGCCTGCTGTCTGTCCCTCACCATGTTTGGATTAAAAAGTGGATCCCGTACATGATCAGAGCTAAAAGTCTGCCGTGGCGTATAGTAAACATCTAAAGGTAAACATAGACGAAATTACTGAACTGTAAATAACCAATGCATGTGCTCACCCTCTCTGTGTTTTATAAATCTGCACTGCACATGAGTGTTTTTTAAAAAATTCTTAACTCTAAATGGATCCAGAAATAAAGCAACATCCATAAAATTCTAAAATAATAAAATGATTAATATAGCTCTAGGAATTTTTTAAAATTTTGACCAGTTTTAAAAACAGGCCAAGATCCAATGGTGCATTGCTGTGTCCACTACAAGCTGAACTGAGACTTTGCTTCCCCCACCCTTCCTGCTGAACCCCCTGGGACACCAAAACTTGCTCCAAGGATTCCCAGACTGCCAGAGCAGATATATATATATAGGGTTCATGGGATGCTGCAAGATAGCAGTATCTCAAAGCAATAATTGCCAACAGAAGTACAGCACTGAATTCTAGTCTCAGTATTGGAGAGAAGTAATCTGAGAGATTACCACAATATACCATATTTGCCAGTGTATAAGACACACTGGTGTGTAAGATGCACCCCATTTTCAAACAGTATTTTTCAGGAAAAAAATGAGTCTTACACACCAGCAAATACAGTATTTATTATTAGACACATGTTTTAAGTCAAGAACCCAATGTTCAGTGTAATGGTAAAGTATTCATTCACTGTAGTCATTTCTTGAATTCTATATTGTAGTACCATTCAGCTGCTGATACTGCAGATCATGTGTTGACGGTCTTGTCATGGGCGCATCTGGATCAAGGTAATACACTTCATTTGTTCTCACATAGGGGACAAAATGAGACGAAGGTGGCCTTTCAGTTTGAAAACTTAGAGGTTTTTCACTCTGATGCTTATCTGTATTGATACTTTCTTCTCTTCCATCATTCCTATCATGAGTCGAAAAATTAGAAGTCTTTGTTTGTTGCTGTAATCTGTTTTTAACTGCTGGGACAGGCGGTGATTCAGATCTATTTAAAACAAAAACAACCCAACTGCTGTAACTAAGCTGGGAATGTTTTATTTATTCTGTTTGTTGCATTATCTTCTGCAAAACTGCTGAGATCCTAATTCTTCCTTCCAAGGAGCTCCAAGGCATTGTTAATTATTCCCCTCCATTGTCAACCTCCTATCACTTCTCTGAAGTACGTGAGAAAAAGAAGTACAGTTAGAACTGGCATAGCATGAGTCTATGAATGACTTAACTGGCAGCTGATATATCTTCAATAAATAAAAAGATGTTTAGATCTGGAGATTCCCCTTCTGCAAACAGGATACAACAGAACTACCTTGATAGACAGAAGAGAGGAGCAGTGATTTACACCGATTTCTCCTTGCATTCTCAAGTGCCAACTCAGAAGCCATTCTAGAGGAGTCTGTAAAGTAGCTTCTCAGACACATGGGGTTGCAAAGGAAATTAAAAATCAGTCAAAATAATAATCTTGCCCTCCTCCTTGAGTCTGGATATAGGGAAAATATTCTATTTACTGTTATCTGTGGGAGTAAATCAACTGACACAGAGCAACAGCTACAGTAAAATGTACAGAATCAGAGTTAGAAGAAAACTCCAACATCATCTAGGCCAGCCACCTGTCACTGCAGGAAATATGCTGCTAAAATATCATGTGGGGCACTAAACAGCCTTTGTTTAAAACTTGTAAGGAAGCAGAATCCACTAACTCAGGGATGCATGATTTAGACAGCAACAGGCCAAAGGACAGACTAGCAAAAAATTCTTGTGGCAAAATATTTCAAGAAAAAAACAACCTGGATACATAGAAAGAAGAAAAAAAAGGATATTTAAATAGGGATATTTGGAAATGTTTAATTCTTAAATGTTTAAATGTCAGGGATATTTGGAAGTGTTTAACATTTCAGTAGATATTCCAATATGAAAGCATTACAGGAATGAAAAGTGAGGGCAGCCCAGATGTCTTCACATAAGCCAAAGCTGATAACAGTTTGCACAATAAGCAATGATTAAAGTGGAAGACACCATCAGCTGTGGCTTCATTGCTGTAAATGGAATGCTTCACTAAATTTTAAAAGCTGATTAAATAGAAAACATCTGTGCTCCTCATGTTTAACATTTCAAGGTGTTGTTTTACACTATAAGAGCATTGCTCCTCATTTAACAACCTGGAGAACAGATGTTGTGACTGTAAAGGAATGGAATGGATTTAGCCCAGAGGAGAAGGAGAGGCAGGGTCTCCTTATCTGGGTGTCTTCCAAAGGAGGCTGGATGGCTGCCTGTTGGGGATGCTCTAGCTGGAGACCCTGCTTTGAGCAGGACTTGGACCAGATGCCCACAGGGTCCTTTCCCACTCTATTATTCTGAGTCTATGAGAATAGGAAAACTGAAGAAAGGTACTCTTGCTTAGTAGAAATGGCTAAAGTGGGTTTAGATAAAATGCAACCAATTTCTGTCTTAGATATAGTGTTTTTAATTTGTATCCCACATCTACTTTAACCAGAAACAGCAGGTGAGACAAACATGTATGAAAAATGAACCCATGGGTAGAGGCAATAACTAATATTTGGTGTGATTCTAACTGAGGCTAACAACAGCATTTACGCTTAAGGCAGCAATCCTCTAGCCACTTACCTAGGAGTAATTCCTACTGAATTTAGGAAGGTTTGCTTCTGAGTAGAGATGCACATTGGATTGGATTGTAGCAGACATACTTTGATCTTTGTCATGGGCAAAAAAATTGCACAGATTTTACACTGACCTGTTTGTTTTTGTTTCTTTTAAGATAGTTGCAATGCTTTTGAAACTAATTTCTAAAAATTAGAAAAGTTCTGATCTCGTGAACATAGCCAAAATCCACTGAATAATTTAATAGAGGAGATACCAACCTTAGTTCAACCAGATTGTTTTTCAGAAGTAGTTCTTCCTAAAATAAGACCAAAATACATAAATGACATATCATCTCTTACCACTGTGTATTTTGTAGATAATGCTTCAGTTAATGTTTTAAAGGGAATTAAAAACAAGCTGGTTTGGGGTTGCTATAGCATAAACAAGAGGCTGAGAGTTCGTCATTTATCTGCAAAACTCCATTCCTGACAGTATCCTATTCTCTCCTTGTATTCTGCCTGTGATAAGGATGAGACATAATAGTAAATATGGGTAGGGATGGGCTGTGAAAAGGCCTAGAACTTTCCTACCCATAGCATCAGGCTTGATTATCCTTTAGCAAACCATTATATTTGTAATCCAGTCTTCTTCTATCATAGTCCAGGTGACACACATAAAGATTCTCTATTTATCCGTATACACCAATCCCGTGAGGTAAATTAGATTTGGGTAACTGGCTTAAGAGGACACTGGAGGTTTTTAGGCCAATGAATACCATAGGAAGCTCTCCAAGATGAACCATGTGCCATTTTTTTTGTACAAGGGTGTTGTGACACAAAAAACTTTAAAATCTGCTGAAAAACACAGTTAACATTTAGAGTCTGTCTCCAAGAATGACAAAGTCAAATAGAGTGGATCAGTACAAATGCTAATGCCAAATAAAAATTCTTAGTCTTTAAGGCACCAGAAGACTCTTTGCAGTTCTTGCTGAAACATATTAAAACAGACTTCTACTAAAACTAGAAGACATACTCATCACAAGGGCACTTCTACTTAAATTACTTTTTATGTTGTATGATAAGTTCCAATAGACAAATTCAAGTAAAATTTATAGGAACAGGTTATGGAGAGAGGAAGCAGGGACCAATCTATGTTGGCCAGCAGATTGCCATCAACAGAGATGTTCCAAAGGACTAGTCTGCAAATGCATTTAGGATTTTAAGTTCTTTGCTTTCATCTTCTGATTTTTCTCTTGTGTGGAGATTTTCAAGATGTGTTTCTAAACTGAATGAAAATGAATTGTGCATCAACCTGAAAAACTAAGAGAATAAAACATAAAAATTGTATATTCAGGCAATGGACAGGAATCTACCAGCATGCTAGCAATAAAAATCTAGTTTCCAGTAAAGCTTCTTTGGATTATAGCCTTAAGGACCCTTCTGTAAAATGAGTTCTTTACTCAGTTAAGGCACTGTAAGTCTTCATTTGCTGTACAGAACCAAAATCTCTCTCTTTTTTAACCTATGTTTGTCTTCCAGGGTATTGCACATTCTCAGCATTCCAGAATATGAATGGGCCTCATATTGCAGCCCATGTTGGCCACAAGCCAAAATATTCTTTATGTCTTGAATTACACAATGAGAGGTATATCTGTTTTTTTTAAAGAATTTTTTTTAGCTAATATTATTATATTTTTAGAGGCTACACATCACCCTGCTTAAAAATGGCTCCTCTAATCGTTTTTAATAGGTACAAAAACAGTAATATCAGACTTTTTGCTCTTGTTGTTACTAAAAAAGGACTTGCAGAAATATCACAAAAAGGCTTGCTTAAATGTGATTGAGTGCAAATGACTGCATTGGATCCAGAAAAGGCTTCTTGTAAATGGAAGGAGACGCATTTTGTCTGTTGGATGCATCTGACCCAGTCATGGAATCCCACAAGATAAAGGTGGTGATATGATGTTAAATTGAACTCCCCCCCCCGATAATTTATTATGCCCACTGAAAATCTGCTCTGGAGACTTGGAACTTCTGTACAGTGGTGGGGAAAGGGAAACTGGGAGGTAATACGTAGAAAATACTTCCCCTGTCTCACCAATTGGATTGTTCTGAGCAGACATCTGCTCAGGCCATCTTCACCGATAGAATAAAAATTGGATCCAACCGATTTTTGGGAAATACTATTGGAGGGTAAACCAGTGTCACTGAGATGGTGGCAACATTTTTATTGCTAGATGTGACTGAAAGGTAAATTTTTTCACAAATGTATCTTGTTGTTGTTGTGAAGCCACTTGAAACTGGTAGTGGCAAAAAGCAAGAGGTAAATTATGTAAATAAATACTATAAAAACACTGTGGCAATTTCTTTCACTATGTGTCATTATGTCAAAGGTACCTGTGTCTGTCACACATCAGTAATTGAAAAAAGTGGCCTTAGTGAAACATCCAAAAGTAACCTACCACTGTGTTGGGAAGGAGGAACCACTGTGTAGATAAGAGCAGTTCAAGGTTAATAACTATGAGTTCACTCACTCATGCATACTCACTCAAAAGCAAACTCCACTGAACTTCATGGGACTTACTTCTGAAGAAATGGGCCCAAAATCAGGCTGTGTATGATAATTCAGATAATGTGAAGAAATATTTCAGTTTAATACACTAACGATTACTGGGACAGAGTTCTGATGGGGATGTATCACGGCGTTGACCAAGTATGGTTGTGGGCCGCATGGGGTCAGATTTTTTTTTCTTTTTTTGCTCCAAGTTCCCCCAAAAATTCTCAGGGGTGTGGAGGGTAGGTTCTACCAAGGTTTGCTGCTGGGGGCCAGAGCCTCCAAACAATTTTTTTTCAAAATTTACAATTTTTTTGTCTAATTTTGTCTCCAATTGCCTCCAGAGGTTTCATATTTCACGTTTTTGAGCCTTCCTGGGCCACTTTAGGCACCCAGAGTGCCCTTTTGAGAAACAGGAAATAACTTCTACTCATTTCCTTTTGTTAACAAAAACCTCCTTCTGGGGTTAAAATGGCCCAGAAAGGCCCCAGAACATGGTGAAAATGTCCCTGTGCCCCTGACTGGTGAAGAGACCAGGTGTGGCCTTCAGGGTCTCCTAGGCAACTAATGTGGCTCTCCTACCCTTCCATAGCTGCCCAACCTGATGTAGCAAATGCAACCATTTTACTCTTTAATGAAAAACAAAGCAGTGCTTCTCCATCTATATGACATGCAGTGGTTCTCAACCTGTGGGTCCCCAGATGTTTGTGGACTTCAGCTCCCAGAAGCCCCAGCCACTATGGTCAATGCTCAGGGCTTCTGGGAGCTGAAGTCCAAAAACATCTGGGGACCCACAGGTTGAGACACGGCAATTATTGTCTTCTAATATACCAAGAACTAGCACTAAATTTGTGCCCACTGCGTACCGCTGCTTCTTTCTTTCCTGGAAGCTTATCAAGAAACTTGTCTGGCATGAGTCCAAAGACCACCATTTTGTTTAGCACTGAAGCAGAGCACAGAAAATCTCTGAGAAGTAAGTACATGATCGTGCTATGATTTTCATATAGTTGATTTATTATATATAAGTAACAAACCAATTCTACTAGAATAAGACTCTTTTAATTCAATCCTAAGCATGCTCATTCAGAAGCTCCACTAAATTGAGTAATATACTGAATCTCCTAGTGACTGAGGCTTCCCCTTAGAAATATGAACCCTAATTGGTGGACACAGTAGCCACAGTAGTTAAAAGTGTAAAATGTCAGTTTTTATCCCACTCTTTCTTAAAAAAGCTTTAATATTTCTTTCTGTCAGCTTCTGAAAATCAAACTGCTTCGTGTCTATCTTAAATATAATGATGAAAAACTCTCAAGCCCTCAGAAGAGGTGGGGGGCGGGGGGAGAAGGACAAGGATGGGGCTTACATGCTTTTACTAAATCAACAGAATAGGGGAGTCTTTTTTTTATATTATGGTCACAACTAAATTGACTTTCAAAGTCAAGTGAGGCTAGCATCTCTTGAATGTTCAGGCAAAGTTCAGAAACAATTGAAACTCATACATAAATGGGGGGGTACTGTACTCTTTTAGAAGTGCATTGTGGACTCCATCTCTAAGAATTCTCATTTATTTCCCAGGGCCTGTATCTTGTGCAACAAATGGATGTGTGATAGACACAAGAATAATGTTTGCCCTCACTGCATCTCATTTGTACTTAATAACTTGCTTCTTGTACAAATTCAATTTTTGAGCTTTTGTCCATTTGTTATTGTGAACATTTAAATTTGTTACAGTAACACAAGCTAGGTTACAAAATAATAGTTTTTGAATACCATGTTGTCACTGCATTCACCTTATTCTTAACATCATCTTCACTGTGAGGTGAGATAGCTCTATCAGGAGAAATGACTCTCTTTTGACTGAGATGTCCAGGAGCGTTTCTTTCAACCAACTGAAGCAGTTCCATTTGTCGCCGAGCCTTCTTTTCCTCCCTTTGTTTTTGTAGCCGTCTTGGATATTTTTCTGATGCTGGAATATACCTCTTGCAAGGCTTGTTTATGTTCCAGTCTGGTTTTTGCCCATTCTTTTCCTTGGGTTGTTTCTGTTTTTGTGCAGATTGTTCATACACATTGCTATAGCCAACAATATTCTCTTTTTCTGAAATCTTTTTATCTAGATACTGTGCTTCTTTCTTACATTTTTTGCTGCTGAAGTCTACTTTATATTCAACAGCAGTATCTGAAGATGCACAGTCCACTCTTCCTTTTCCAATTTGCATAGCAGAATTTTCAGTGCTGGTGGGTACATCAGTGTTAATACTATCTGTAAAATAAAAAAATTACCTATTTTTATGTCTGTGTAGTCTCTTTTGGTGTATTACCAGATTTATTCAAATATCAGTCAGATTTACAATGACTAATATTAATGGTTTTTTCTTTTCATACAAAAAACATAGAAAACAACATAGAAAAACAGAAAAAAACATTTAGCATTAGAAAACAAAGGCCAAGATCCTGCACCAGGAGATGTATCTACAGGAGGCACAGCTATGACTCCCAAAAGTCCCCTTCCACACACAGCCATTTCTGTGTTGCTGGAGAGCAGGGAGATGAATCCCTGCAGATACTTGTTGCAGTACATCAAGCTACAGGAAAACATCTGGAGATGGCTGTGCGAGGGGCAGGGGGGCTGCACTGATGATAAGATTTTGGGAGGATTTTGAAACACTCATAAAATTGAATTTTGATGGCATAAGGCAGACTTATGACACTGTAATCACTGAAAAGGATACCAGTAAATATGTTAAAAGCCAAATAAATTAAGAAATAAAAGATAAAAAGCACAATTCTATATAAGTCTACCCAAATATACTATTAAGTTCAAAGAAGAATTCCTAGGTAGATGGCTATAGGATTCCAGCTGCACACCAAATCTTATGCATGTTGACTTCAGTGAGGCTTACTTCCATGTAAATTGTAAATTGACCACACCTCAATTGTCTTAATTAGTAAAGTTCATGCTATGTTGAAACTAATCACCAATTAGTAACCTGACATATTAGTTTCTAACTTCACTCCAATGTATTTTAAAACTCATAGGACAATATATATTGCACAACTGACTTTTTTTCTAGTAGAAAAGCAAGGTTTTATTGATGCTAACGTTAGCTTTCTGTTACAACCTCAAAAGTTCACATAAAAACTAGCTGTTCTTGAAGGTGCTGCCACATTTCTTTTTTTCCCTTCCCCTTCCTTCCTCCTTTTTATGCTTCAAGAGACTAACAAAACTGCTTCTTTGATAAATAAAAAAATTAACAATGTGTTTCTTCAAGCGATCACTTTTCCCACTCTATGCCAATGTCTGGGACAGCATTCAGATACATGAGTACCAACAAGCTAAATCAGAATCCAGGCAGCATGACATATGTTGCTTTGGGAGCTGGGAGGCGTTAGATGGCTGCATTTGTTACTAATACAATGCACACTGCCCTGAATACATTGGTACTCTTGGATAGGCAGGTGCCGGTGGTGGTGGCCATAACCAGGAGCATCTTTAAATCAACTGTATTTGACTTACAAATAGTGTTTCTTCATAGACTGGCAGGACATGCAGCAGAAATTTATGGCTTTGTAATTTCAAGGATCAAACACTTTACATGAAATTGCCCTTGAATATGGTTTGGAAAACAGAGGCTGCCTGTCACAGCAGATAACATTTAACCATTGTCAAAGCAAATTTTAAAAATGTGAATGACTTCATCTGAAGTATTTTATGATCCGATGGGAATTCCAGTCTATTACAGGCTATAAAAATGGTCCATGTCCACAAAGGTTGTGTAAATACAAAAGCAAGGGTAATTCACACTACCCAAACACCAACACCCATAAACATGCATTTACATAAGGTGGAACATTTACTCTGAGTAACTGACAACCTTACTCAGAAAATGTTAATCCACACATTTTCTCTGTATTAAAAATAGAACCTTTTTTGTATTATTTTGTACTGGCTGAAACTTTGGGCCATTTTTCACAATACTTCTGGTGACAATGCTGTAAAAGTGTTTACCTTCTTTGGTCTAGCTTTGTGTGAATTCTGCAACAAAATGTGACTGGGGAATAAAAACTGTCCCATCTACCTGGATGTCAGATCTAAACTGGATGTTATGCAGCTGCAGAACCCAAATGAAAGTGTTTGTTCTGTTAACGCTAAACACAACTGACCCACTTAATCAATGAGATCTTCTGAGGACTCCACTGATTCAATGGGTCTACTGGGGTTCGGACTCATGTATGTTATGAGCTGTCTCGGGGAGGATGAGGTGGAGATCCATCTGGCAGAATCTCAGCCACGTTCTTCGATAACAAAACAAACTTTGCCAACATTATTTCAGCAGCTTTTGGTATGTCTCTTATCTCTTTTGGTATGTCTGTAAGTCTGTCAGCATCAGTGGAGTTCAATTTTTGTAGAGGGTTTTATTACAGACTTGCTTTAGTGAAGAATTATGTAAACATGGATAAGGCAGGTTTCCACTAGGATACCTGGGAAGTACCTCAAAGACATGTTTTTTCACAGTAGATTTTCACATGCCAGCCAGACTGACATATTTATTCAGGTATCATACTTCTGTTATTGTGTGCCTTCAAGTTGTTTCCAACTTATGGCAATCCTAAGGTGACCCTATCGCAGGGTTTTCTTGGCAAGACTTGTTCAGAGAGGGTTTGCCTTTGCCCTTCTCTGATGCTGAAAGAATGTGACTTGCCCAAGTGGGTTTCCCAGTGAGGATGTGAACTCTAGTCTCCAGAGTCACAGTCTAACACTCAAACCATTACATCATGCTAGCGCTCATCATACTTTACAGCCATTTTGTTTGTGAAAAAGCACACAACACAGTCTGTTATGCACTGACTGCCAACATTTAACTGCATTACATGCAACCAACCAACTAATGTACACTGTGGGTGGAGGGAAATAATGTCCAAATTGATACAGACCTTGGAACTAAGAGATACTTTTGAGAGACAAAGACCCTAGAATACTGCAACATGTTTATCTCAAGACCTTGGTAAATATAAAAAGGGCCCATCTAAATGTTCACATATGAACAGAATTTTCCCAAACTTTTCTTCTAACAGAAAGCTTAGCAGTTCAGCTTATTTGCTGAAGGGACAGTCTCCAGAAAAAGTACAATGAACAAGATTCCAGGTTGGACAAAGACCTTTCATCTTCGTATATGAGAACACATCTCCCTTTTCAAGCACCTTGCCCTCCTTAAAAACATCTCAGATTACAGGAAATTTATCATCTTCCACCCTTCTCATGTTTCAGAGATGTTATGTACATCACATGATTCCCACTCCTATTGCACTAGCAGAACTGCTACTGAAAGCTAAAATGCAGCTTAAGAATAATTTGTAATCTGCTCCGTACTGCTGCTTCAAGTGGTAGTGATTTCAGGAATGGATGAAGCATGATTATGTCATTTCCTAAACATGGAAACATTCTTTCAGTAAGTGCCTCTAATGGTTAAGTGTTGCTTTGTTCTTCCTTGACTGTCATTCTTAAACAAAGGAAAAACCTGATTATCTCATATTCGCATAAGGTAGTGCATTATGGATTTAATATTATATACCAATCATTAAGATGTTTCCAGACAAAATAATGCCTCATCACTCCATACTTAAGTAAAAGTGTTTTACTAGTAACAGTATAAATACCCCATCTATATATCTATAATGAATACACATACCTGTCTGCACAGCAGTGTCTTTCCGAGGAGAGAGAACAGTTTTGACATCACGGCTCACTAGGTTGCTATTTCCTTCAGAGAAGTGATCATGGTGATCAGTGACATCCAGCAAGCCATTCAGATCAGTGCAGTAATTCTCATATGGTGCATCACCTAAGAAAAAAATTGTTCACATAATGCTCCCAAGTCTAATCACATTAGATATACACCGAACTCACAAATTCACTGAAATTCCTTCATTCCTAAATAACAATTATGCTGGAGTTGAGGGTTGGGAATGATATCTGGTATTAACCATGAACATTCATTCCTGGATGTCCAGAGAAGCAATCCACAATCACGTGGGTTATATATCCCCACACACCAGGTCTTTAAGAGAAGCACTAAGACATAAAACTGGCATATGGGATATAGCCCATCTGATTATGGACTGTTCCTGTGCAGAGAATTGTTTCTTTTAACATATTGTTTAACACAATTAAAAATAAAGAACTAAGAGTTATGGCTTCTTTGCCCACCTGGACTATTGCTAAGTGCTGTCAAATTAACTTTGACTTACAGAGACCCTATGAATCAGAGACCCCCAAGTCATTCTAACATCAACAGTCCTGCTCAGGTCTTACAGATTCAGGGCCATGACTTCCTTGATTGCACCCATATATCTCTAATGTGCTTTTCTTTTGTTGCTACCTTCTGAATTCTCAAGCATTATTTGTCTTTCCTAGTGAGTCATGTCTTCTCATGATATGTCCAAAACACAACAGTATCAGTTTAGTCATCTTAGCTTGTAGGGAGAGTTCACGTTTGATTCTCTCTATCATCCATTTATTGCTCTTTTTAGTAGTCCGTGATATCCTTAGAACTCTTCTCCGGCACAACATTTCAAATGCATTGATTTCCTTCCCATCAGCTCTCTTCACCGTCCAGTTTTCATAACCATACTTAGATACTGGGAATACAATGGTATGGACAATTTTAACTTTAGTATTTACTGATGTATCTTGACACCTCAGGATCTTGTCTAGTTCCTTCATAGCTGCCTGCCCTTCCAAGTCCTAGTCTTGTTCTGATTTCTTGACTGCATCTTCATTCTAATTAATGACTGAGCCAAGGTAAGAAAAAATCTTGAACTATTTCAGTGATATCATCTGTTTTAAAGTTATGTAAATCATCTGGCATTTCTTGTTGCACATAAGGGAAAAGTCTCTGTTGTAGAATTTTCAGCATCACTTTGCTTGCATGGGAAATTGATGCAATAGTCCCATGGTTACTGCACTACCTGGTAGTTCCTTGGGGATTGGAATGTAGATTTTCCATGTGTGGGCTATTCTTTTGTTTTCCGTATTTGTTGACAGAATTTAGAACTAGGAAAGTAATTGAAGCATCTCTCTTGGTATTCCATCTGTTTTCTAATTATTTATGTTTCCCAAGAGCTCTGAGTACAGCTTCCACTTCAAGTTTCTAAAATTGGAGGTTCATATTCATATGGCTCTTCCTTGAATAAACCTGTCATCTTTTCACCTC
The DNA here is from genome assembly GCA_948472985.1 of Iguana delicatissima. NCBI lineage: Eukaryota > Metazoa > Chordata > Lepidosauria > Squamata > Iguanidae > Iguana > Iguana delicatissima. The sequence continues at coordinate 418,965 of CAOKZL010001417.1, forward strand.
CTTCATATAGTTCTACAGTGTATTGTTTCCATTGCTTTATTTGTATTTGATCATGTAAAGTGTTCCTGTTGCTTGTATAGCACCTCTATTTCCTCCAGTCTTGTGATAATGGTCTCTTGTTCTTTTTTGGTATCATGTTCTATATATCTGCATTGATTATTATAGTTGTTCGCTTTGTTCCTATGCACAAATCACTGAACAGTTGCATTCAGGGCTCTATTTCTGCCTCCTTTTACTTCTTGTCTGCTCTTAACTGTTTGAAGAGTTTCATCTGTCATCTATTGAGGCTCCTCTTTCCTTTTGGCTGTAGACAGAGTATTTTTGCATCCTTCCCTGACAGTGTCATTTCATTCTAGAGTTCTTCTGCATCCCAGTCAATTACGTTTCATAGTGCAAATCTGTTTCTTAACATTATCTTTAAATTCTCTGGATATGTTCTTCAGGTTATATTTTGACACAATATTTGGTTTAGCATTCCTCTTTAACCTCATTCTCATTTTTCATATTAGCAGTTCATGGTCTGTGCCAAAATTTGCTCCTGGTCTTGTTTTTGCAGAGAAATGGAACTTCTCCATCTTGTCTCCAATTATGTAGTCTATTTTATTTCTATATTGACCATCTGGTGATGTCCATGTATAAAGTCGCCACTTCAGTTGCTTGACTAATGTGTTTGTGATAAATTCAGTCCGTTGCTCCCCTGCTTAATTTCTTGATTCTAGGCCTAATTTTCCCACAATCTTTCGTTCTGTTGCCTACTTTTGCATTCTGACCACCTATGATTAACAAGAACTCCTGTTTTGGATCATGATTGATTTCTTCCTGAATTCCAGCACATAATCCTTCAATTAATTTTTTTTCCTGCCTCTGTAGTTGGAGCATAAAGTTGGGTTATATTCAAAGTAACAGATTTTCCCTGAAGTGTTTCACTTTAAATATTTAAATATTTCAGAGAAAAATTATTCAGGTATCTATGAAGCCAACTTTAAAATGTCTCAAATACTTCAGAGCTGAAGAACAGCAGTGTGTTGTTACATCAGAATGTCCAAAATTGTTTGAAAAGATTTCCAATTCTATTCCATAAACCAAAGATAGCATTAGTTTGGATTTCAGTTTCAAAGTATTGTTTTCTATTAATTCTAGCACGCCATCAAGGTGTACAGTGACTTACAAAGTATAAGATACTCCATGAACCCCATTTCTAAAATTCAACAAGAGAAGATACTATAAGTGGAAGCCAGGTGTATAAATTCCAGGGCCCATATCCAGTCACTTCCCAAGCTAATGAGAGGTGAAAGATCTGTCAAAATGAAACAAAGTTACAGTTGCACCAAAACTATGGTTTGTCGGTTACACGGTGATGCTAAATGAGATGTAGCAATAAAATCTACAGGCAAAGATAAAGATGGCTCACATAGTTTCATCTGATGAAGTTGTCCTTCATCACGACTCCTATTCACCAGGAGCCACATGATGAACTACACACCTCCTGAACACACTAGGCTCCTGTGCTGGACTATGGCCAAGGTCAATAATTCACCCTCACAAGACGAGATCAGTGGCCTTCTTCTTCCTGATCTTTGAAAATCTTGTTCTGGGAAGTGCTGACACTTTCACCAGGGTGGGCAGTTGGAGCACCCTATTCTAACAAAGGAATAGTTTCTCAGGCATTCTAGGATAAGAACCCTCTTATCTATACGTACAGTGTGAGATGGCATTGCGCAGCCTGCTAGAGAAATTGCAACTCTTGAAAGCCTTATTATTTGCTTCAAGTTGCTTGATTAACTACAGCCGTCCGTCAACATTTGCAAGAGTTTGGGGTGAAGGATCTCTGCTAAAGTGGGGAAAATGTGAATTTTTAAGCCCCTCCAAAACATGCATGCTACAGACTCTGCAGCTGCCAAAATCTCCACCTTGCTCCCAGGTCATCCCTACTGTACCTCCATCATTTCTGCCACCAGTCACCAAGCCTTCCCCCCACCCTGCCTCTTAGGACAATGATACTACTGCGGAAATCTCCTTCACAGTCATCATCTCTGTCTCAAGGAGAAAGAAAGATGCTGACACTAAAGGGTATTTTTGCAGCAGCCACGGCAGGGTTGGGACAGTGGTGGCAGCAGCAGCTTGCCCTTCTCTTTTCCCTCTTCTTTCCTGCCAACAGCCTCTCCAGCCCATGATGCTGTTACCAGGCCATACACCCCCACTCCATGATATAGTATAATTGGCAAATATCATTTAGTTGGCATAAAATATAAATTACACACTGATGTGGCTGAAAAGCTATGCTGGCAAAGAACACATGCAATGTGAAAGTAGATCAGATGAGATCTCAAGGCATGGTCAGGCATAGCTGAGGAAGCTTGCAAATGTCACTCAGCAACTCAACCTTTAGAAACAATAGCACCCGAAACTACTTTAGCAGAGCAACTGATCTACAATCTGCTCCTTCTTCCTGCTGAATTTCTCTTTTGTTTCCTCACCTGCCCAGCCATTAAGAAGCTATCACGATTCCCATCAGTCCTTTGTCACTTAATGCTAAAGCCATTATCCTGTTCCAGACCCCACTGTTTGCTCTGTCAGAAAGCCATTAACTCCTTCCCCCTAAGGGCAGAAACAAGGTATTTAAGCCCTGGCTTTGAGCCAGATAACTTGTAGTATGCTGAACACAGGCTGTCACTCTGCTGCTCCAATTCCCATTCATGTACTATCCCTGGACTATTAGACTCTTCTTTGCAAGATAGGTAAATATCACCTGCCTCACCCTAACTTCTCAGTATCCAATTTTTCCTCCCTTTTCCTTCAGTTACCCTTGTGTGATTATGAGAACAAAACATTTACTACTCTCCTCTTGCCTGCCTCCCCTTTGAGCTAATATTTCCCACTGTTTCATGGAGGCACTAGCATTGCGCGTAGACCTCTAGTCACGCACATTTTGGGGTAACTGTGCTTGTGGTTTCTGACACATTGAGGCAGCTTCCATCTGCTGCTTGCCTGCCTGCTCTGTCGCCCGTCTACTTCCTTTCACTCTTGCTACCTCGCTTACTTTGTTTACCTCAGCCTCTGCACCACTCACTGGGTGCATCTGCTTCCTGCCGCCTCTGCCCAGATTATATTTGCAACAGCGTCATCATGCTAGGAGATGGAGGGGGAAGGTTTGATGACTACAAACTTGTGAATACACAATACACAAAGGTAAAACTCACAAAAGTTGAGGGCTGATTGTATTAAATTACAGTTTTATGTGCCCCTTAGGCTTATAAAACCCATGTATATGATAAAAGTGAGAGCTAACTAATGACTTTTTGCAAACTCTTTTGGAAATTCCAAACCCTATACCAAAGCAGTCTGTGGGAGAGTGAGACTATGTGTACTTAGGCTTAGCTACAGGAAAGTGAAGAGGAAAACTGTTTTCTCTGGGCTGCATGGCAGTCTCCCAGGAACATTTTTCTGAACCCTGTTCCCAAAATGTTTACATTTTTCAGGCATTTCCTACCACAAATGGTTAACTGCTCCTCCTGAAGGTGTCAAAGAATAGTGATTTACAGAAGTTGTGAGTAGTTATCAAGCAGCAATGGAACATAATGCCTGGTGATTTCTGCACAATAGCCCTATCTAAAAGTCTGGCACTTACCACTACCAAGATTCTTCTGCAATTTAGAAATATCATGTCCTTTCTGAGCCAGCTCTTTAATACGCTGTTCCTGTTTCAATCTCTGGGCCATCTCTTGAGCTCTCTGCATTGTTTGATACAGCTCATTTGTTTTAAGGGCCATAATTTCCTAAAAGGAGAAAAGAACATTTAGTAAGGAAACCATAAAGATACCTTGAGGTGCACTGAACATTACTTATTTGACTTGCCTATTATGTGGATTTTAAAGGACAGAAGAACTATGTGTGTGTGAGAGGATGGTGTGAAAAGAGAAATTCAAAGGCAAAGTGAAAAGAGAAATTAAAAGGAAGGAAGCTACTCAATCATGCAGCAACACTTAGAAAAATGTTACTCTGATGGTGGATGAAAAGTAACTGAGGGGAGCAGCTTGGTTGTCTTGGACATGACTATCTTGTAGGTCTAGTTATGTGTGAATTCTGCAAGAAAACTTTAATTTGGGACAACAGAATGTCTCATCTGCCTCTGCATCTGAAGATTAAACAGAGGCATAAATTTGGAATAAATGGAATTTTGCATCAAATACCACTATCTGCATTTGTTAGATAACTAACTGCTGACATAGTATGCTGTAAGATGCTGACCTCTTTTTGCTTTTGTTTGAGCAGATCTTCTTCAAACTGCTTCTTCATCAATTCCTGTTCTTTTGCAAGCCTTTGCTCTTCTTCCTGCTCTTCCTGTTTCCTTTGTTCTGCTTCAAGTTGCTTTTGCTTCCGTTTTTCTTCCACCTGAGCCATTATGGCTTTCTAGAAAAATTAAACAGATGGTAAAAAGATTTTAATAATTATTATGATTTAACAATTTACATACATATGTAAATTGAAAAAGGTCTAAATATAAGATCCTCTTTGGATATCTTTCATTAGTTTTGTTTCTTTTTAAAAAATCTCTGTACTATCAATTGTATTAGAGTTTTAATATTCCTTGATCAGGATTATAATGACTAATCTGTTTATTTGGGTCACAGTTATTTTTTTTCCCGATTTTATCATTCCATTTTTTTATTTATCCTTTCCAGGATAAAACATTTTAAGTGTTGAAAGCAAACATGCAAGAACACTCCCAAACACCTATTTTGATTCAATGTTAACACCATTCAATAAAAGGCATCTTCTGGTACAGTCAATTTAACCAAAACATCTGGAAAATTAACCTTCTGCTAATACCTATATAACCAGTCACTTATGTAAAAACACACTTCAGGGCTGCAGATTACTTGCTCAACTGATAGTAGCTACAATAGTTTTAAGCCCCTTGTAATCCCAGTTTACTAGCCCCATCTTCCAAGATCTCAGGCAAAGAAATGGGTATGGGAAGCGTCTGTGTGTGAAAGAAGGAGGCAGTGTGGAATATATGAACATGAAGATTTTTTTTAAACATTGATAACTTACATTTTTTTAAATATAGGAAACAAAACCTGAGATTCAAGATGTGCTTTGGTTTCTAAAATTAAAATATTTTGATTACTGAATATGACTGAACTCAGGTTTCAAAGAAAGATGGAATACAAGGTATACCTCTGGGTATTACTCACCTAAGAAAACCCTATGAAATTCAGGGGTTACCATAAGTCAACAAGTAATCTGAAAGCATGTGCACATGCACGCACACATCCCTCCACTCTCAAGGAGACTGAAAGGATCAACTGAAAGTAATTTCAGGTACAATAAGGAACTTATATGGTAAAACACACAGGTTTATCCATAATATGCTTCTAGTACACATGATAAAAATTAAGCAAGAGGCAATGAATAAAGGATTAGAATTTTGCTTGCACTGCCTTTTGTCATGGCTTTTATGACAATCCAAGCTTAGCTATATTGTCACACCACCTCTCTTATTTGTTACATTTGGCTTTTTGCCAAATGTCAATGTTTTCTCAATCTCTGTGGAAAAGCAAGAAGTAAATGAAAAATTGACAATATTTAAGGAGTTACTGAATCTACCTGATGTTCTAATTGTTTCTGACGTCGCCTCTCTCTCTCCTCAATTTGAGCAGGATCCAAAAGTGCAGTCATTGAACGAAGGAAACTATGAACAGAAAAACATTTGGGAGATATATATCATCAATTAAACAGATTTCAAACTATTGAATAAAGTCCCTGTAACGCTTCAGTACATCAGTTATTATACTTCCAATAATTTCATGTAAGTGATTTTGTAGTAATACAAGCCTAAAGAAAATTATTCTTTAATTTTGTGCGTGAATAAAGACTACTGACTGAAATCAAAACAAATGATTGAACACAATCTCCAAATAACAGAGAGCATTACAGATTATTACGCTAATGAAACGCTAGCAAAAATCTGATAGGAAAAATGAAGGGGAACATTCACCTGGCTTTCTGACTTGGCTCTGAAATATTGTTTCCGATTATTTTTCCTGAAACTTCAATCTCTGTAGGTGTGGGATGGCACGAAGTTGTAGGCGTAAAAGCAGACTGGTCCTGAACCTCAGGGGAAAGGTGTAAAGTTTCAGGCTGTTTTTTATATGTTGTATTTAATGGGTATTGTGAAAAAGTGTTGGCTTGATTCCTGAAGGAATCAAAGTGCATTGTCCACTTGTCATGGTCTTCACCCTATAAAAACGTGAACCAAAAATATATTTAACTTTATGCCAAAGTTTACCAAATCGTATGAAACAGCCAGCACCATAAATTCTACGCATTTTATAGAAGTATGCTTTTTGAAATATTTCTTGAAACGGTTGCATTTTTAACATTCTTAAACAGCAGAATCTGAATTTTTAAATTCACTGGAAAACACACAAAGCCCATAAAACACTCACAAGCAAATTCCAAAGAAAATAACAAAGCAATGAATGCTTTTTACTTCCTAGCATGCAGTTACTAAAAAACAGCATCAGCCTGTAAGTAAAGCATGTTTACTTGAAACTAAGTCCCATTATTTTCAATAAGACCTTGGAGAAAGTATGCATAGAGCCCAATCTGTATTACCCTCCAGCAGCAGATACTCTTGGAGAGAGAATGATATATAAATGGGAAAAAAATGAGTACTGTGGAAGAGACAGTATACATCTCTCCTTTTCTGTGTTAGTTCAGCTAACACAGGGGCTTATACATATGGACATATATGTACTGACTCACTCGATATAAATTTCTCCTCCAGGTAACTGTATTAAGTGGGACAGTGTGACAGGCATATAGAACAGCTTTCTTCTTTTAAAGGTACACAGATACACATCTATAAAACAGAATACAAATGGCAACTTACATCCACATGACAAGAAGGAATTTTTATTGCACTCTATTTGATATTGTATTGAAGTGAAAGGGAAAGAGACAACGGGGTTCCTTAAATACTGTTACTTCTCTTTAAAACAACTTCTTCCTTATTTCAAATCACCCTTCATAAAGCATAGCTACCTTTGATAAATTAGATTTTTCTTCCATTTTTCTCAGTTTGTCAGCTTCTTTTTGTTTATCAAGCTCTTCCAGCCATTTTTTCTGTTGTTCACGTTTGACAGCACTAAAAGTGTGCTCTGCTGGTGTTTGTTCCTAAAAAGAAGCAGCAGCTTTATGTCCATTGACTGTAATTTGGTTCAAACATGTGGACATGCCCATCTGCTGGATATGTACAATAAGCAAGATGATTTAATCTGACTCCATCCTGCTTTACTGCCAGCCTTTACACTGTAGAAATTATAGCCTCTGTACAGGTCTGAGATAATGTACATTCACAGATTCTCAGACCGTAGATGATTTCTTACTGAGTTCTAAGTTCACTTCAACATGGTTTCTATGGGAAATACAACATCTGCACGGGTCCCCTATTTCTGGTGATTTGTGATCATGGAAGCTGAAGAGAAAAAGACCATGGCTTCTCAATTGCCAATTACAGCCTAACCAAAGGTCTGAGAGAGGTGCCATCGTTAATTGAAATTTTTCAGAGAAGTCTTTTGTGTTCTGCCACTAACATAAGCATAAGAATGGAATTTAGCCTTAGCTTTACTTTTAGTACAAGACAAACAGTTTAATACTGTCTTTAGTTATGCTTTCCTATATGTTATCAAGAATGTTTTGACAGCATACTTCAAAGACTTTGACATTCACAGTTTGCTTTCCCTTGCCAGAAAGTTTGAGAAAGACCTATATAAAATGTGCTGTCTTTAAAAGCAGTGTCTTCATCTTTACTGGCACCCTTGTATTATTAAGTCCTGTGAGAGAAGAAATGGAATGCAGTCCTCAAAAATAAACAAGTTCCCTTTATCTAAGTTTGGTGTGTCTTGCTTCAGTGAGGGGTAGAGAACAGGCTTGGATTTTCTGGAAAGAAATTTCCCCCCTTTAAGGTCTAACAGTGGATGAAAACCACTCTTAACCATATTTAAGTCCTTTAGAAATATGTAAAATCCACATATTTTTTGCAGATCGCACTTTGCTAGTTCACAGAAGATCAATATTAAAAAGAAGTATTTGTATTCTGTATTCTTAATGTATTCTGAAAATGCAGGTCAACTCTTACAAAATGCAGCATGGCCAATAACTTGTCCTTACAACATCCCATGCAATTTAAAGTAACTGGAATAAATGACAGTTTTAAGATACTTTGGCTGCAATCCAACAAGCAAACTAGTGGAGTGCAAGTCTCCACCAGCATACCTACACCATTATCTGTGGTTCAGTTTACTCCCTCCTTCTCATTTCCTCCCTGTGTGGGCAAAAGGAATCAGGAGGGCTTGTGGCTACAGATTCATCCTATCAGCCACTGACTGGAAGTGGAGGTGTTCTGGCTGCCCTTGTGCACCCAGGCAAGGAGACATAGCCTCCACCCCCAATATAATACTGCTGCTCCTTTCCCAGATGCATGACAGCAGCAGGAATGTGCTTGGGTACACTTCAGCAGCCTGTAAGTGGCCAAAAGAATAAACACACTGGCTTGTGCAGCCCACCCCAGGCAAAGAGCATTACACAAAGAGGTAAATGGTACCCCCTTCTGTAACATGGATAAAACACATGCACAAAAGTTAACTGTGTATGCCATCTACCAATTTAGCCTCTGAAGGCACTAGTACTGTCCTGGTTCATATGAACTAATCCTATCATTACCCTAGCATGGGAACTTCTCATATTTAAAGAATCTCTGAATGATGTCTGTCTGAAATGGCTACAAAGAGACATTCCACAAGCAGAAAAACACACTGTCAGAAACTTAAGGCTGAAAGCAAAAAACAAACAAACAGAAAACCCAACAACTTTATGCCAATCAGTTCTTACCCCTATCCAAATAGCAGCAGGTAAATCAGGAGAACTGAAACTAGAGAACTGTCCTGTTTGGCCACTCAAAACACTGGGTGATGCTTCACTAGCCTCAGTGGTTACACACCTACAAGTGTGGTTATCTTCTGTTGTAGCACTAAGGTCATCTGAAAATGCCATCTAGAAATGAAGTATTATCATTAGTTCATTTATATCCTGTCTTTTTAAACAGGATCCAAGGTGAATTACAAAAATGAAAACAAATATGTACAGTTAAAAACACTCAAAAAGTAAAAACATATAAAAATAATTGTTAAAAAGCAATTAAGCTACCCATTAAATTAAAGCTATTAAAAAGCAATCCACTAAAAAACAAATTAATAAAATTAGCAAAACAGCAAAAGCTTTAAAAGCTCTTGTAGTACATTCCTAAAAGTGTGTCAGAACAGAAGTTTTCATCTGCCAATGGAAGGGATGGAATTCCAAAGCCTGGGAGCAGCCATCAAGAAGGTCCCATGTTCCCATCAAGCCTACCTGGGAAAGTGGTGAGACAAACAGAAGGGCTTCTCCAGAAGATATTAGAGCCTAGGCAGGCTCATACAGTGAGACACAGTTGTCTGGATACTTTGAATATGAGCCATATAGGGCTTTATAAGTCATAATTAGTCCTTTGAATTGTGCCCAGAAATTGACTGGCAGCTAATGGAGCCATTGCAATGAGGGAGTTACATGGTCCCTGCAGCCAGCACAGCAAATGATCTAGCTGCTGAAATTTGGCAAGGTGAAGTTTGTGAGCACTTTTCCAAGGAAAACCCATGTAGAACATGTTGCAGTAATTTAAGCAGGAAGCAACTAAGGCATATTCCACCGTGTCCAAATCAGACATCTCCAGAAACGGGCATTTTAGTTTAACTTTGCAAATATATGCTGCTGAACCTGAGCCTCCAGGCTTAGGGCTGAATCCAGGCATACATCTAAACTGTGAACGTGTGTCTTCACGGGAAGTGTAAATCGCATCTAGCACAGGAGGAATCCCTATTTGTTGATATGCCTTTCAGCTGACTAGAAGCCCCTCTGTCTTGTTTAGCTTATGTTTCCATTAGTTTGTTCTCACCCAGTCCATCACTTACGCCAGACATTGGTTTTTCACAGAAACAGCATCCCTAGAGTAAGGTGGAAAGGAGAAATAGAGCTGGGTATACCGGTAATTTGACCTGACATCTGACTCTAAAACTCTGGTTTCATGTGTATGTTAAATTGCACAAGGCATACAACAGCAGCTGAGGCACTCTGTAAACCAACAGTAAAAAAAGTCAAACAATAATCAACCTGCTGAATTCCTGATCTGATCCAGCCACCTCACCTTCAAATACACTCAAACTGGAATAACAGAACTTCCAAATTAACTGCCTCATCATGACAGCAGTAACCGCAAGAAGGGGGTAGGAGGTGAGAGGTCACAACAAAACAGAAAAGTTAAAAGTAGCCACCTATTTTAACTAATAGCACAGGGTAGACTTAAAAATACGACTTTTTATAAGCAATGGAAATATCATACAGTTATTTATTTATTTTTACCGTAGCTTGAGCCATTTGGAATTTTTCTGAGCAGCTTCTTATTACATCAGTTTTCTGCCAAAATGGACGGTATTTTGAATCTGTTTCCAAAGTTTCTTTGAGCTTCTTTTTTAACGCTACCTGTTCATCTTTAAAGACAGACACAATCAATGGAATTGTTCACTGGCTCTAATCAGACATTACAATGATCTATCTTGTATAGTTTATTGTGATGGGAGTGACTCTAGGCAAGTTTGTTACCTCCCTTCTAACATAACATGGATGTAACGAAATGAGAATCTCTTCTATTTTTGATTACCCACAACTTACAGTGTCACATTCAGCATGTAAACTGCGGTGAATCTTAATTAAGGTTCACTGTGATGGTTTGATGCTTTTTTCAAAAACAGTTGAGAATAATCAGTTAATTAAATAATGGAAGCAAAAACTTCTGACTTTCTACTCAACAGGCACATTAGCAATGCAGGTGGGGAAACACATGACCTTGCCTATGTTCATTGCAACCATGTCAATCCATGGTTTATCATGCAATGCAACTTTAGCCATAGTAGTACAGATGAACAACTAAAGTTCATAGAGATGATCTACAATCACTCTGCTATGCTAAAGTGTAAAAACAGACACTATGGTTTAGTCTCTATTGTAAGGTTATGAAAGCTTATAAATACTGCATATATTATAGATCAGTGGCTCTTAACCTTTCCTTTTCCAGGGACTCTCTGTAAATATAATTTGCTGCCAGGGACCCCAAAGACTTAACTCAAGATTTCATAGAATCATAGAAATGTAGAGTTGGAAGACCACAGGGGCCATCCAGTCCAACCCCCTGCCATGCAGGAACACCCTCAAAGCACTTCCAACAAATGGCCATCCAGCCTCTTCTCCAAAGAAGAAGAAGATTTAAATATTTAAATATTCAAATATTTTATTTATTTTTTAAAGGCTTCTGGAGACTAGAATTCAAATCTCTCCTCACACACTGGGTGACCTTGGGTAGGTCATATTCTCTCAATCTCAGAGGCAGAGGCAACCCCCCACTGAACATTAGGGTTGCCAGTAAGTCAGAAGTAACTTGAAGGCACACAACAAAAAAGTGCTGCTGACAGTGGGAGTTTTTTTCTGGACATCAGGTCTCTCCCCTTTGAAAACTTATGGCAACCCTAAGGCGAACTTATCATGGAAGTTTTCTTGGCAAGATTTGTTGGCTTTGCTTTTTTCTGAGGCTGAGAGAATGTGACATGCCTGACGTCACCCTGCAGATTTCCATGGCCAAACGGGGATTCAAACCCTGGTCTCCAGCACCACAGTTTGGGTGTACGCACATGCCTGCTGCCTTTCATCAGAGATGCGGCAGCAGGGTTAGTGAGCACTGAGAGACATGTGCCAAGTGAGGAGTCCCTTGTTTGCAAATGAAGGACCAGTTTCAGCAACCACAAGCTCCTGCTGCTGCATCTTTGTTGCTGCCGCTACTGTTGGTATACAGCAGCAGGGCTCTGTGGATCCCCTGTGAGGGCTTTTGTAGATCCCATGTTAAGAACCAGTGTTGTAGTTAACAGTTATTTTGATTAACACATGCAATAATGCGAAAATAATGAGACACTCAGCAGCATCAAGTGCATATACTGATAACTAAAATGTGTACTAGCAGCACCCAAAAAAACCCGAGAACTACCCTAAAATGACTGAGTTGTGGATTAATCATAATTCATCTTTTGGATATATATTTAATTATAGTGACAAGATTTGTATTTTTACTTTACCTATTTACTTTTCAAATCCATAGTACATACAGTGCCTATTTACTCTAATACATAGTATGTAAATACAGTCAACTATACCGTACCAAGTTCTTTCTTCCATTGGGATCTCTTGGCATCTAATAAAGTTTTATCCCGCTCTCTTTCTCCCAGCGTACTAAACATATCTGCTGGTTTCCATGAATTCCTGTTGGAGAAAAATCAGAAGAAGTTTTTTCAAATTCAACTGACAATGTCAAAAGAATGACTAATTAGTAATCTGATCATATTGAGAATGATACAGTCTGGATTGGAAGAAGACTCTCGCATCTCATAGATTTTACTGTGTTCCTGACAGTTCTCTCTGTTGGAGGGTAGGGGGCAAAGGAATCAGAAATCCAAATTGATTATCCACTTTGTACACTAAACAGCTACTGTAATATTTCTTCTTCTTTCTTCTACTGGCCTTCTTTAGTAACTCCTCCTAAGAAACAGATTAAACCTTTGAATGAAAAAGAACAGCTCAAAGTGATACCAATGTGTATTTGCATAATAATTTCAACAGCAGCAAATCAGACATCCATGGTATGTTATTTGAGATTGCATGGGGCATATTTGCATGCACTAAACTGTGGTTTAATCTGACAGTGTGCAAAGCAGGAATGAGTTTAGCCTCCTTCTGTGGCTAGAAGGGGTTTTGAAGTTTTTTCTTTTAATATTCCATGTCTTGCAATGCTGCCCACAATTGCAAACTGTTCTTAACATTAACTGTGATTTATTGTTAACAAGCCAATCTCAAAATCATAGGTTCTGAGGTCAGCTTGTGAAAAAAAAGTAATAGTTTCTGATTTGCTCCACACAGAAAACTGTGGTTAGCAAAAATGAAGACAAAGGAGAGGAAGGGGGAGCATGGAGACCTTGGAAGAGACTAGATTTGTTCACACAATGTCAAACCAGAGATAGGTAACTCAGAGTGGTTATGGACTTGTGTTAGCTATCCATGAGATGCTGAAGGGCACTCCTCACCACTGTCAGTCCCAAGATGCCCCCAATTGTGGTGGTATTTTTGACCTTAAATGGTTGAAATTACCATCAAATGTCTTGCCTTTTGCAACATTTGGGCTATTTTTAGTCCCTGTATCTTTTTAAAAACTCATAACAGCATTTCCCATCAAAATCTGAAGTGATGGACTTGCTGCTTTGAAGTACAGCCCAATCCAGTCCAAATCTGAAATGGCCAACAGCAACTCTCCCAAATGTCTAGGGTTGTTATTGGTCATTTTGGGGCAAAAATTAAAGGTTTTTTTTTTTTAGCCTCCCCCTCTCCAAACTGGAGAAAGACATAAGAATGTAGAGGGGTATAACCTGTTTCAAAAAAATAGACCCAACAGGAAAAAAGGAAGAGGATTATTATACGTCAAGGATTTTTACACTTGTGAAAAGATCCATGACTTAAATCCTGGAAGCCAGGTTGAGAGCATCTGGGTAAAAATTAAGGTGGAAGGAAACAACAGTAATGCCACTGCAGGGGTCTCCTACAGATACTCAAGCCAGACTGAGGAGTTAGATGATGTTTTCCTGAAACAGATAACCTAATATTCAGAAAACAGAGATGTAGTAGTAGTGGGAGATTTCAACTATCCTGATATCTGCTGGAAGCCAAACTCTACTTAGAATATAAGATCCAATAAATTCCTCACTTGCCTTGCAGACAATTTCATTGTCCAAAAGGTAGAAGATGCGACGAACGGATTGGCTATTTAAGGCTTGATCCTAACCAACAAGGATGATCTGGTTAATAGGATGGAAGTGGCGGGATTCTTAGGCAGGAGTGACCATGTTCTCCTGGAGTTTGTTAAACAGTGGAAAGGGGAAGCCAAGCATAGTCAGACATGCACTCTACATTTTAGGAAAGCTGATTTCAGCAAACTTAGGGAAATAGTGCATGTAATCCCATGGTCAGGAATATTAAAAGAGATGGAAGTTCATGATGGATGAAGGTGTCTTAAAAGTGAGATACTGAAGGCACAACTTCAAACTGTTCAATGAGGAGGAAAAATGGGAGGTATTTAAAGATGGATGCCTTTGAACTTTCAACTGAGCTAAGATTTAAAAGTGGCTTATGAAAGAAATGGAAAAAGGGGGAAATCACCAAAGAAGAATTCAAACTAACAGCCAGCATGTGTCGGGAGAAAGTCAGAAAAGTTAAAGCACTCATGCTTGCTTGAGAGGCTAAAAACAATAAAAAGAGCTTCTTTTTTTTGTTATGACTGTAGCAAAAGGAAGAATAAAGAAATGCAAGGGCCACTGAGGGAAGACAACAGTGAAATGCTAGCAGGGGACAGAGTAAAGGCAGAACTACTCAACACATTTGTTTCCTTAGTCTGCATCCAAAAGGAAAACAGATGACACCAAATTAGGAGGAATAGCTAATACCCCAGAGAACAGGATCAAAATTCAAAAATTAGAGAACCAGGCCAAAACTAACAAAATTAATTTCACTGGAGGAAATCTAAGATGTTACATTTGGGCAGAAAAAATGAAATGCATACATGTAGGATGCATGACACTTGGCTTGACATATGAAATGGATCTAGGAGTTTTAGTGGACAAGCTGAACATCAGTCAACAGCGTGATGCAGCAGCCAAAAAAGCCAAAGCAATTCTAGGTTGCATCAACGGGAATACAATATCTAGGTCAAGGGTAGTAACAGTATCACTCTTTTCTGATTTGGTCAGATTCTCTAAGGGTAGATGCTGTATATGGAATTCAGCATAATGTGAGGAGAACTGTTCCATGTTTTATGACTTTTTCCTTTTCTCCCACTCACTGATATCCATGCCCCTCCTCCATTCTGCTTCAGGAGGCTGCCTAATCCTCTAGAGCAGATTTTGAAAGCCGGCAAGGAGCTATATAGGAAGGGAAAATTACTGCCTTCCCTGTATTGCTGACGAAAGCTCTTTCACCAATGGAAGAACTTAATTGGATTCTACCCTATATACTATATATAGTATTTAAAGAGCTTTCTTGAATCCACCCTGAAACTGTAAGATCTACATACGTGATTATTTTTTGTTCAGCATGTTTGGATGTTCCTTGTTTTTTGCTTGAAATGAAACTATTTTCATTGGGAACTGATGGAATTTCAGCCTTTTGAAGTAATCCCATTATGTTTTCTTCTGCAGCCTGATCAGCAGGTGTTTTGCTCTCCACAATCTCTGAGACTGAAAAGCAAGAAGTTCTCATAAAATCTCATAAAATCAATGTTGCAGCAGTTTGTTCAGAATAATGGTCTTCAAAGAAGTGATATAGCCTGCTAAATTATATCAATGTTTATATCATGCATCTAAAGAAGAGGGCTGAAAGGTTATGCTAAAATAAACTGGTTAGTCTTAAAGATGACACAAGACAACCTTTTCCTTCCTCTTTTACACTGAAAGAGACAAATGCAGCTTTTTTAAAAAAACAAAAAAACAAAGCCAGATCTAGTTTTATTGGGTTTTTGCTAAAGGTTTAAGCTCCTAAATTACTGCTGTAATGACAGGTGGGATGCCAGAAGGTTCTAAGCATATCCCACTTCCTCTGTCTGGGGAAAATACCTCTGCCCTTGCTCAGAAAGATGTTTCCAAATATATGGGCTTGATCACATACTTTAAAAGGAGAATACAATAAGAATCATACAGCATCAGAACCTAAATTTAAAAGAAGTGTAACTATAGTTTTCTGAGCACAACTACTTCACTAAAGTAAAGTACACTTAACTAAACAAATGACTATCAGGTATGAAAGTAAGTTTTAACCCAACAGGAGCCTATTTCATAATGCTGTTTTAATGTAAAGATATTACTATTTTCAATTATCACACTTATTTAAAGTTTCTGGGAAACAATGTGGCCACTGGTAGAAAATAAACATCTTACTTGCTTCTTTCTTTTTTGTATCCTGAATCTGGGAGATTCCTTTGGTTCCTTCTTTAACTGCCATCAAAATCTGTTCAAGCTGCTGTTGCGTTAAACATACCAAATTATCCCTTAGATCCTCAACAGAAACAGGATGTTTTTTGAACTTCTTGTTGGATGCCACAGGTTTCTTAACTGAAATTCTTGTATTATCAGGCTTTCCAGTTATGCTGTCTTTTGGGATAAGAGCATGGTCTTTATTGGAAGGTTCTTTGGATGAATCCTTAGTACACATCAATGTCTCTGGAGTTTTACCACCTTTTGTCACTGAAAGTCTTGATCCAGTTTTGTGTTTTGTAAAACATTCATTCTTTTCACAGGAAGTTTGCACAGATTTCAGAATATGTCCATTCAGTTTGGTTCTTGATGTATGTTTTATGATTTTATTTTTATTACACATCTGTTAAAACAACAGCAATTTACACATTACAATTGCCTCCAAAACTTGAAACTGCATTCCTAAACCATGCTAATAATATTACTCTGAAGCTATGCCAGCTAAAGAAGTAATTTAACTTGAATACTGCAGCCTATTTCAAAGGGGAATATATTAGATAAGCACTAAATACTCAGGTAAATGTTCCTTAATTTTGTTATATCTCTCTCATCTGGAGACTAAAAACTAGAGACATTTTGGTTCAGAACCAAATTCACATAACGGACAGAGTTCAGTTGGATCACTCTGGAAATCATATACAAAAGGTAAAAATTTTACCTCCTGACTATCCTAGGAAAACGGTAACATCAGCCATCCTCAGGGATATAGGCTTTTTCCCATGTTGTATGAAGCACAGGAGACAATAACACATTTTACCAGTCTGCACAGAGCAGGAAAAATGCCTGTACACTACAAAACAGCTATCTTCTTGTCTTATATAGAGTAAAAACTAAGCCCCTGAACCCCTGAAAGTGGGTTGGGGTATAAACTCAGCTCTTCACTAACAGGGTACTTGGTGCAAGGTGGATTTTGCCCTCTACTGGTCTTTGGGGTGCAGATTTTATCTGCCCCCATCCTCATGTCCTCTTTCCTGTCCTCTTTCCTGACAGTGTCAACACCAAGGACTGATCTGACACTACGCATATCACAGCAGCTGCCAAAGACCCGAGCTCGTGGGGACTGTTCTGAAGAAGCAACTTCCACAACATCCACCAAAACTTTTGAGAGCTGTCATCAAAACTTTGGAAGCTCTTAAGTGGTATGAACCTTCACTAAATCTTTGCATTGGGCCACTTCATGGAAGACCTGTTTTGCTTCTGAATTTTTCCAATATATCCCATTTAAGATCTATATTTCGTTCAAGGTGCAGTTCTGCATGCCCAAGGATGCCTTAGGCTCATCTTTTTAAAAAAGTAACCCAAAGACACTTCGCAAGCTGGTTTTGAAACTAAAGTGACTTTCAGAAGCAGACTATGAAATGACAAGAAGCCTGATGTTTACAGAAATAAGTAAAAATTCTAATAGACATACTCTTAGAGACCAATTTATTCCATTCCACATCTATAACTAATATACACCCAGCAAAGTATGAACTACTATTTATTATTAGTAGGATAACTATATTTTGCACATTTAGCATACAGTGTAATTCACAGAAGAATTATAAAAGAACAACACAAATGAATGCATCAGAAAAATTGTGACAGGAAGGAAATTATGTCAGTCAGAATGAAAGTGGCATGCAAATATTTAAGATCTAAAAAGCATGGACAAATGAGAAAATTTTCATCCAACAACAGACATCAGAGACAATACCAGGCCCTATCACCAGTTGCTATTGACCTTGCCTTTAGTGGCAGGAGCAGTTGCCTGAAAACTGCTGAGAAATTTTTCAGTAGGCAGACAGATCTGTAAGGCAGAAGGCAGTTCCGTAGGCCACTCTGATTCTAAGCCATTTAAGCATTTAAAGGCAGAGATTAGATTCACAACTCTACCATAAAACTATTTGTAATGTTTGTACTTATATATGTTTTATCAAGAGAAAATGTAGAATATGAAAATAACAACAACAATATAACAATAACAGTAATAACAATGGCAGCCCCACTGCTGATCATATTTTCCAAAATTTATAATAACAGCTTCTATTGAGATGTATAAATCATAACAGATCTACATACCATCTGTCTGCAAGAGAAACATTAAAGACGAATGATATCACAGTTCTTACACTGCAAGAAGAATTTTAACATGGCTGTTTATGGAAAAAAGACAGGGCGCTTTTATAATCTTACCTTTATACTTGGCTTGGACTTACTCACTGTGAAATCAAAAAGAATAAGCATAACTGAGAACATGGACTAGGATATTTTAAGATGAAATGATACCAGTTGGAAAAAATACTGATGTCAATAAGACTAGATTCTGTTTGTGCAGTCATACAATTTTTTTAAAACACAGCTGTACTGTATCCATTCTGCTACATACAACTGGTAGAAGCCCATTCTGCAAAAGTACTACAATAAAGAAAAACAAGGCTGTTGCATTAACAGTCTCTCAAAAATGTATCGGGGGGAGGGAATCTATTATATGTTGAGATAAAATGACTTGCACTTTAATCTCAATCGTATACAAATTTCAAAAATTGAAGCTTCAGTGAATCACTGTCATGTTTTGCTACTAAACTCAGCAAGTGTTCAAACTAAGGTTTCTTAACAAACCAGATATCAAGCCAAGATCTGATCCTGGTTGGTACAACAAAATAACCTGTTTTCTTTAGCTAGGTAGCACTGTTACTAAGTTTTGTTAGCATTACAAAACAAAGCTCCACTTTGACACAGCTAGGAAAAGTAAAGCATCACAATGTCTTTTTTATACTAACTTTATACTAACTTTTATAACTGACTTCACAGTATAAAACATAGAAGTTACTTTTGATTTTTCCAACTCCCAATTTATAGTAGATGGATTATAACATTCAGGGAATTTTAAAAACTGAAATTTTCACACAAGTACCAAAGGGCTACACTTTGACAAAGAAACTTCCCATAAGAAGCAGACACAATACTTCTTCTCTAAAGACATTTAGTTTTGATTCAGTTCACTCTGTCAGTTTAAGAAGCATCTGGATGCAACTGTACAAAATCCTACTGATTTTAGTATAGTGACAGAGCAAGCCTTTACAAAAAAATAGTTTAAAAAAATTGAAACTCTTGGCTGAAACAAACATCCTGGCTTTCATGGTACTCTAAAATGGGGTTTTAAATGACAACTCCATCAATTATTTTCCCCCTGGATAAGACAATTTCTGTGTTAACAGGGTTCAGTTCAGCACAATATTCCAAGATTCATCAAAATGGTAACTAAACTTAGATGGTAGCAACTGAACCTTGGGACCTTCTGCAAGCAGAGCAATTGCAATCAGAAGAATATATGTATTCACTAGTTTGTGGCCAGTGTCTATACTGCTGCAACCAAACTACAGTAATTTACTTATCTCATTAATTTATTGAAATGTGTGCTACTGACACCATATAAACATAAATGAAGACAATAATATCAACCTTTAATATTACAATTTTCATGTCCGCACTTACAAGATACCAGTGGCACACACTTATAATCACCCTGAAGGTAACAGATCCGATCTGATCTTGGAAGCTAAGCAGGGTCTGCCCTGATCAGTACTTGAATGGAAGACTGGTAACAAACACCAGCTATATTTTGGAAGAAGGAACTGGCAAGACCTTCTCTCAGTATTCCATGTCTAAGAAAACCCTACAACATTCACGGGATCAGCATAAGTTGAGACGGGATTTAAAGGCACATACATCACACAAACTAACAATATCATTATACATTGGATTAATCATACCACAAGGAGCCACTATCAGCCTAGGTTTTCCATCCAGTATTTCAGTTTCAAGCTTTAACCCATCTCTGTAATATAAACAGAAAGTTAAATGCTATCTCTAATTGATGTAATCTTAGGAAAATATAAAATATTTTTAAACAAACCAACGAACCTTACCTGTAATTCAAGGCTTCACACAGCAGTAAAAATATGAAAATTTATTATAGTACATGCACTGATATTTTTTTTTCTTTCTCCTCTCCACTTTCATTTGTTTCATTACCATGCAATACTACAACGAATTAATACAGAAGAATTTGTCTGGCTTTGTGGACTCACCACTATCATTGTGAACAGTTAAGGCTATTTGGAATGCAGGCATGTTAAATATATTTAGATTTCCAACGGACTCTGCTTCTTAGGGCAGGGATAGTAATCATATAACCTTCCATGTTATTGCACTGCAACTGTCAGTATTAGTACCCACTGACTACAAAAGTGAACAGGGGAACATTGCCTTTTAAAAACACTGAAACAAATAAGTGGTATGTTCTTTAATAAAGAAAAGAAGAAACTTGCTGGTAAATAATGGTGTTGTTGCCTTACTGGGAAGGACATATTACTTTTTTTTTCTTTTAAAGGCCAGCTGAGCAGATATGTAAATGGTAAAGCATATATAAAACTTTTTAAATGTGTATCACCCATAATACAAGGGCCAGAAAAGACATACGCAAAACACCAACAGGATTTCAGTCTATATGTGTTAGCAGTATACAGATCATTGAAGCAAAATATTTACAATTTGAAACGAAAATAACATAATGAACCTGACTATTTTATGCAAAAAAATGTTTCTGCAGGAAGATGCTTGATCTGGTGGATGAGTAAGTAAAGTCTTCTGAGGAGAAGACGAGACCACTACTACAGGGTCACTTATTCAACCTCACAGTGCTAGTGGTAAAACCCAGCTTGCCAAAAGCCACTACCCTGTGGTAAATACGAACAGTACACACAGGAGAACATTGACGTTTCTCTCCCATTTTGGCAGGGCTTTTGCAAACCCTGGCTGTGTTCTCCCATCTGAGGAATATGACAAGGCTTGTGGGCTGCCATTTTTATTAGCTGGGGATAGAAACAAAGAAAATGTGAGCACATAAACGCCTTAATCTGCTTCCTTTCCAGACTGTGATGACACAGGCCATTTCCTCACTAGCCTGTTATAGCGCTATTATTCCACTTTCAACATCCTATGGAATCCTGGGGTTTGCAGTTTAGGGAGGGGCCAGCCGGCCAAATGTAACACCTGCAAACCCCAGGATTCCATAGGATGTTGAAAGTGGAATAACAACGCTATAACAGGCTAGTGCGGAAATGGCCAGACCAGTAAGAGGCCATACAAGAGAGCAAAGCGAGCATTTTTCAAGACAATCCACAACAGCAACAACTGGGGAAGGAGAAGCCCCCAGATACAAAGCAGAGGAAGTGGAGATACTTCGTCCTTTGCTCAGATACAGACAGATTCTCGCCTGCAGCATCTGATAATATTCGCGGGTCTTTCACCTTTTGGGGAAGGCAGACCGGTACAAGGCCCGGCTTCACCCGGGAAGAACCTGCACGCCGGCCACTTCCTAGCATCTCAGGGGGCTCCTGATGATTTCTGTCACTAAAGCCGCCGCCTCATTCACGGGGGAAGGAGCTTCCAGAGCTCGCCATCTTCAACTAGCCTTTCAACCGCTTTCCCCACGCCCAACCCGCCTTCAGGAGGGCAAGGCTCACCGGCCAACCGTCGTCTTTCGACCAGCAGCGTTCGGTGAGCTTTCAAAAGAAATCCTCGCCGGCGGTAACAATGGAGCAGCCGCCATACCTTGTGTATTACACAGGTTGCCACCCAAGCCCGGCGGACCGCCAGCCCAGAAACAGGGCGCTCAGCCGCGCACGCCCCCCTCCTTACCCCAGATTCATGGCTCTCCTCCGCAGCGCGGCCGCGAACTCTTCCAGGCAAGGGCGGCAGGAGGAGCAGCGCCCGCAGCCCCCGGGCTCGCACCACGGCAGCGGCGGGGGACGCCGAGGCTCGGCCGAGACCCGCTTAATCTGTGTACGTCGGTTGCTGCCACCGCACAATGAGAGGGGAGCTGATAGGTCTGCCGGGGTCCCTCTCCTTTCACCAATGAGCTCCGCTCACACTGAGCGGGCACCGCGGTCGGCCTGCGAAGCATTGTGGGAACTGAAGTCCAAGTGAATCTTTGAGTCTTCTCTCTCCACCCCCAACCTTTCCCTCTTCCAGACCTCCCGGTTCTGGAGCGGCGCATGCGCCGCGCTTCGACTGAGCGGGGAAGAGGCGGGGGACGCACGGCCCTCGGAGGTTTTTTAAAGGCTGCTGCGGGCGCGCGCTTGGGCGGTTAGTCTTCCGAGCCGGGCTCGCGCTGCGGCAGGGTTTATTTTTCTCTTTCAGCCACAGGGCGAGATTTCTCCCAGAGGGTTAGTTTTGGGCACCCCCGTTTTGCTCTCACAACGTTACTGAGTTCTAAAAACGGGCGGGCTGAGAAAAACTGGTGAAATGAAAATCTTGCCTACTGGTTGTAGGGGCTCCATTGAAGATTTCACGTTAGAAACTCTGCGGATAATAGGAACTGACTACAAAATGGATTTAACTAATGTAGCCTCGTTATCATTTACTATTGATTGCTCTGTTTTGTGAGCACACGGTCCTGAAAGATAGCCTGGAAATGCCATATACATGTGCATTTTATTGGGTTTATTGTATCTTCTGCCTTTCTTCCAAAAACGGGATAGTGAAGCTAAACTGGTTTCTTGGACACTATTGTTCCCAGGAGTTCCAGCGACAATAGTGTAGTCACTGAAGGATTCAAAATTCTTTGAATAAGTTTCATTTCTTAAAAAGATGTCTAGAAAAATTGGAAAATACTTTTATCGCAAATCAGTTCCAAATAAGTTTAGCCACCTTTCTGTAATCGGTTAAATGAAGTTTTTGCAAGACATCTGGGGAAATTGTCCAAGAAACAGTTATTATTCAACACCAAAATAACCATGTTCTGAAATAATTAACCAGAACCACTACCGGCACAAAAGCATAATCAGACGCTGCTGCAAACAGCGTGCACAACATAAAAATACATTGTTACTATACTGTGAGTGTTGGGCTATGACTTTGTAAGACCAGGGTTTGAACCCTTACTTGGCTGTGGAGACCCAGTGGGTGACTTTGGACAAGTCGTACTCAGCCTCAGAGGAAGGCAAAAGCAACTACCTTCTGAACATATCTTGCCAAATAAACACAACAGCAATAATACATGTACAGCATTTGAAGATCCTGTAGAATGGAAAGGCAGAAAAAGTATTTTACTGAAGGACTGTTAAGTGGTTGAAAAAATGTTCTGTCCCCAGAGACCAGAAAAAAAACCCAAAACAAAAACCCCCCACTAGCGGCTCATCTCTCATTGCAACTTTTGGCAGTATATGCCAATAGCCATGAATCAGTTGGCCTAATCTGTGACTTCAGAGGCCCTCCCTCATGAAGCAGGGAGATTTTCTTTCTAGGGAGCCTCCCTACCGAAGAGGCAGGAGGCGGCTCTCAAAACAATATGCCCAAACAACATGTTGTAGGCCTTCCTTTATTGTGACAGCCCATGGAAAAGCTAGCTTATGTTGAGTCAAACCACTGGTCAACCTAGCTCTTTACAATTTGGGCTGGCGTTGGCTGTCTAGAATAACTTTTCTCAAACTTTTCCTTTGAGGAACGCTGGAAATAATTTCCAGGTCTCAGGGAATCCCTGCATAAAAAATATTATACCTGTTGCTAAAAACTCCAGTGTTTTTCCAATCACAGTCTTGCGGAACCCTAGCAACTTCTCATGGAACCCTAAGTTTCTAGGGAGGCCTGTTTGAAAAATCCTGCTCTAGAGTTTCACACAGAAATATTTTTCAGTATTGTCTACGCTTGTCATAGATTAGTCCTGACATCTTTTGCAGAGAAAGCAAAAACTTTCACTAAGCTTATTAAAACTTTCAAACTTGTCAAGCTCAAGACTTAGAAGACTGTTCAGACAATTATTGGTTTAATTGAGGAGCCATCAAACAAGGAAAAACGTTTGAGAAGTCAGAGACAACAAAGAGGCACAAGTTTCATATCTAAATTATCTAGACAACATCAACTGGCAAGCCTGGGAAAATGCCAGAAATCAATCAGGTACACAGTTAAAACCTGCAGAGACTCTTGAGAGAGGTGATGGGGAGCATATTGCAAGGACAAAGCATGCTGACTCTTTGGAAACTGTAGTAGAAGCAATTATTGGGACTTGAAGGATCTAGTCATAAGACAAATTACATCTCTGGAGAGTACTTGTAGCAGTGTGTGCTGTTTATTACGTGAGTGCCAAGGAATGTTTGCAAGACTCACACCTTGATGTGTTTCAAACACCCTATTTACAGTTAAATCTGGGCAGAATATATGTAGGACTACCAAGAAATCTTACAAAGAGAAACTACAAAATTTCCTTGCCTCTCTTTTTATTTAGCTTCCCCTTTATTTGGCCAGAGCTTTTTGACAGCAGCTATATCCTTGGCAAAATGTTAACAAAATATTTAACTGTATTTAATTTGCAAGGAAAAGGCAGCCATACTTATCACTTGTGTTGTTGTTGGTGTTGTGGTGATGGTGGTGGCGGTGGTGCTTTCAAGTTATTTCTTACAGCGAGCTTGAGGTAACCTAATAGAATATAGAACCATAGAGTTGGAAGAGACCATAAGGACCATCGAGTCCAACACCTTGCCATGCAGGAAAACACCATCAAGGCACTCCCAAAAATGGCCATCCAACGTCTAAAAACCTCCAAAGAAAGAGACTCCACCACACTCCTAGGCAGCATATTCCACTGTCAAACTGCTCTTAGCATCAGGAAGTTCTTCCTAAGGTTTAGATGGAATCCTTTCTGGAAGTTTGAAACTATCCTTCTGTGTCTCTGGAGTAGCAGAAAACAAGCTTGCTCTGTCCTCTATATGACCTCCCTTCAAATATTTAAACACAGCCATCGTACTGTCTCTTAATCTCTTTTCCAAGGCTAAACATACCCACCTCCCCTCAGCCACTCCTCATAGGGCATAGTTTCCAGGACTTCTACCATTTTGGTTGCCCTCCTCTGCACACGTTCCAGCTTGTCAGTATCCTTCCTGAGCTGTGGTGCCCAGAACTGGACACAGTATTCCAGGTGGGGTCTGACCAAGGCAGAGTAGTGTGGTACTATCAGTTCCCTAGACCAAGACACTATATTCCTATTGATGCAGCCCAGAATTGCATTGCTTTTTTAGCTGCTGCATCACACTGCTGACTCATGTTCACCTTGTGGTCTACT
Source organism: Iguana delicatissima (assembly GCA_948472985.1). NCBI lineage: Eukaryota > Metazoa > Chordata > Lepidosauria > Squamata > Iguanidae > Iguana > Iguana delicatissima. The sequence continues at coordinate 444,279 of CAOKZL010001417.1, forward strand.
AATCAGCTTGTGGTCTACTTATGGGGTTTTCTTTGCGAGATTTGTTCAGCGTGGTTTGTTTTTGCCTTCACCTTCCCATGAGGCTGAGAGCATGTGACTTGTGTGAGGTCATCCAGGGATTCATACACTCAAACCACTGTACTACACTGGCTCCTACTCCACCTACCTGGCAGTAAATTGAAGGGTTTTTAAATATTTCTGTATTTCTGTATTTATTTATTTAATTTATATCCTTCCTTTCTCCCAAATGGGCAGCTTCACATTCGAAGAATGGTGAAGGAGGGCTGGAGAAACACAAAGGTTTGATTCCATTTTGCGGCAGCATGTCTGTATAAACAATGCAATAAAACTTGAGCTGGAAAAGGATAGGATTATACTCTAGCAGCTGATCCTGTGTGTGCCTGGTCTACAACAGACAAGATAAACAGCAGTTGCCTCCAGAATCCCTTCCTAAGTATGCAACAAAACAAGAGGGCAGAACTGAGTAGCCTCCCTTGCCTTGTAAGACTGGCCACCAAAACAGAAATCGTAAGAAAAGTGGAGGCTGGTGAATGAAACTTATCAACCCTGTATGCATTTTGGAAGAAGCTTGCAAGTGGTCTCTGGAAGGTTCAAAATGTTAGTTATACCAGGTTTACCTGATCTGGTTGTTTCATTTCACATGGGCATATTGTTAGTTCTGAATTTTGCTGTTTGCTGAAACCTATTGAACTGCTCTTCTTCTGAAGGGTGTAGGAACATATTTCTATTCTTTCTGTGTTATTTCTGCGTCTGGTATCAAGTTTCTGTGAAAGAGGTAATGTGCAAGAAAACATCTACTCAGTTAATTGATGTGTGTGCGTATGTGCCTTCAAGTCACCTGTTGACTTTTGCAGCCCCATGAAATTCATAGGATTTTCTTACGATGCTTCCGCATGAGACTGTTATAGCGCTATAATTCCACTTGCTACATCCTCTGGAATCCTGGGGTTTGCAGTTTCAGGAGGGGCCGGCCAGCCCCTCCCGAAACTGCAAACTCCAGGATTCCAGAGGATGTTGCAAGTGGAATCATAGCGTTATAACAGCCTAGTGTGGAAATGGCCTTAGGCGAAGGACACTCAGAGGTGGCTTTGCCAGTTCCCTGTTCCTAAATATAGCCTACGGCACCTCGTAGTTGTTAGTGTTCTCCTGTCCAAGTACTAGCCAGGGTTGACCCTGCTTAGCACATATCTGTACTTATTTTTGTGCACTGATAAGTACCTGAATCTTGCAGTCTTTATTTCAGTCAGCAGGTGGCAGAAGATCCAAATACTTCAGACAGAAATACATTCTGTAACTTAAAGGAAGATTATGGTGTTATTTAAAACGTTTTTCAAAATGTTTCAGATAGTAATTTTTGGTATATTGGGGTGATAGCCCCAACTAACAAGAGGAGGAGGAGGTCTTTTCTAGTCTAAATAAAGAGATATTATTTAAATATGTCTAGCAACCGCAGGATCTGTGGTAGAGGAAATAGCACCTTCTAAGCTCTCATTCCATTTGAGAATGGAATTCAAACCATTTTATGCTTCTCCCTTGCATTTTTGGTTATGTAAAAGGACTGACCAACATGATGATGTAAAATAACGGGGTATAGAGTGCTGGGTAGCCTTGGACAAGTCACTCAGCATCTAGTAGCCTACTCCATGGCCAGTATAGGACAGTACGAAAATGCAATACGCATGTTGCCTATACCTCTTTGAGTAACCGTAGAAAAAAAAGTCTTGACAGGCTAACAAGAATAAAAGCCACCTAACTCATCCAAGTCTGAAGAATGAATTCTGTGTTAAGGCTGGAGCAAAAATTAGAAATCATGTGGCACTTTAGAGGCTGACAGTACAATTTTATGCATGTCTGCTCAGAAATAAATTCTATTGACATTTACAGGTAAATGTGTATAGGATTTGCAACCTGAGAAATTTGTTATGGAGAAAAAAAACTTGTGGCCTAGAATGCATTTTGTTAAATGCTTGAAGTGTTGTCCATAGCTGAATGTGCATATGTTGGACATGTGCATACAGGGAGAAAAAACTTCTAAATTCTTGGCAAATGGTAATGTTTACAACTATGAGAGACCATCTTTTTGAATATGCCCTTGGTGTACCACAGCTGCACAACAAGGGTACAAACAAGAGTGTATGTGGTGATACTGTGGTTGTTGTTCAGTGTTTGGACTCCCTTCTTCAGGAAATCTGGAAAAAGGCCATATCTAATCATCCTTCAAAGCATCTGTAGAAAAGTATTTAGTTGCTGCTGGCAGGGCAATAACTAAGGCGCCAAACACACATTTTTATTTACTTCTTACATGCATATCCTTCAAGCAGCTTAAGGCAGCATATGTTGGCTTCTCAAGCAGTCTTTTAAAGGGCACCAACTCACCCTGCTTAGCTTTTTCAAGATGCTACGTCATGTCACGTGCATTGTGTTGGGCACTGTCGTGCAGGAGCCTCAGTCTCTTATGCAGTGAAAATGTTAACTCCCCTAACTAGGACTCGCAAGTTACTAGCTTGACTTCTTTATTTTGTTTGACTACGCAGATGCACCGTGTCTTGTCTGCACTTCCCTCACAGGCTATAACAAATGCATTTCTGATAATTGGAGGACAAGTAGAAAAACAGACATATCTCATTGAAGAAGAATCTTACTACCAAAGAACTTACAGAAACAAGCATAAACTCCAGAAAGCAGTTTGCAACTCCAGAAGCCTTTACAAGGAATGGATTATCCACTTCTTGTGCTGCATTTTACGCCCTCCCCTTATACTATTAGGTTTCATATTGCTGCTGTGCCTTAATATCTGTTTTTTTCATTGGAAGTCAGAGGGGAAGGGCGCATAAAACTCTGCACTGACCTGAGAAATAGCTTATTATGGCACTGATGACTAGAGGTGAGCAAAAGTTTCTCATTTTAAAGAGCTGCTTTAGAATTGTTAATATGTGATTTTAAATATTTCTATCCTTGTGCAACAAAGAACAGTAGGTTAAAAATCTAACCAGATTAATAGGAAAACAAGCATATTAATGTTCTGTATAAAATAGCATTGTTCGTACTCCACAAGGGTAACGTAATATGAACATGCCATGCAGATCACCAATTGGGTTTAAGATATGAAAAATTCATTATATAGTGGCACTACTTTAGAAAAACACAGAATGATACAAATCTTTTCATTTAGGAGTTTTCAATATATGATTTCTCAACAATATGGAGAATCCAGAAATCTGCTTCTGTACATTTTTTTTCTTTTTTTTTCTTTTTTGAGCCCAGGCTGGTAAATACAGTATTCAGAATGAGCCTTTCAGTGGAAAGCAGGTGTTGCATTGAAAAGCTGTCGATGAGCCAGCTATACGCTATGTGCCTGTGTCCCACAAGTTCATGAAGTTTAATGAATTCCTATTGTCACATGTTGAGCTGCAAGAATATTTTTGAAGAATCCTGTCAGCCACTGAAAAAAGGTGTGCATTACTGTGCCAGCTTGACAGTGGCGAACACCATGGTGTGTCCTCCTGTCATTAAGCCCCCATCTTGTGCATTTTGTGGTTTGATGTTTTTCTTGGCAATGCTACCTGATTACATATTCAGGAATGTAAACATGGTAGTGAAGATTGAAGAAGTCAGAACTAAGTTGTCCATATAATCATTCTTGATACATCCTCTACATAAGTAGCAGATTAACTGCTGACATGACCAGTTCCATCCAGCTTCTGTTCCCAAAAGACCTGACTCAGAATTAACCACAGAAGTAGTTTCATTCCAGGAACTAATGCTTGCCTCCAGAAGAAAAAAAAAATTCAAATCCAGAATTTTACAAATTTCTTGAAGTAAATATGAGCATGGATTGTTTCAGAAAGACAAAGACTGAAATATTAAAAGTATATTTAATCTGAAATCCTGGACATACATACTATGAAATAGGCTGCACTCAACATATATCTTATTTTATTTATAAACCAGACCATGAGAGAACATTCCAAGTGCCTTACCAACTCAAACAATAAAAAATGTTAAGTGTCAAATTACAACAAAATGCAACAAAACCCTCACAATTTAAGATCAAAATATCATTAGATTAAAAGAAGAAGCCAGGTGGCTTTAAAAGCATAGTGCTAAAAGAAAAGAAATAGAAATCACAGCAGAATATGAATTTCTATGAAAATAAAAAAAGGTAAGTGCCAGCTAGTCCTCCTCCACAAACAGGAGCCACTACTGAAAAAACCTTTCAGCCATAGTCCCTCATCATATTTCACTTCATCCAGCTACTTGAGAATAGACTTTACGTTACTCTACCAAAGTAGATATGTACCTGTGGGAGGAGAGAGTTGTTCACATCTTGTGGTCTTTAATCATGAAGACCCTTCAAGGCCAGAACCAGCACTTTGAATTGGGGGACTTATTTCTGACTACAGTTGCGTATAGTTGCATCATTAAATATAAGAGTACCTTCTCCTGACTCCTAAAACTGATCCTCCAACATATGCCCAGGTAAATCGACTTTTCTCCAAGAAGCAAGACAGCGTTCAGTGTTGCTTCTGAGGTTTAGTCCTTTCAAACTGGTGATAACAATTGGAAACCAAAATCTGGACATGATGGATGTTTTTGGGAAAGGAAATGTGGAATCATTTTCCTCATAGAGGATCCTTGTGCTGCTTCCTTCAATCAAAGCACACACACAAAGGCTTTTGACAGAGAGTTCATTTCTACTTAACATGAACAATTGTCATCCCTGCATGTACTATCTTCTCTGAGTAAAACAGCTTCTCATTCTAGGTTCCTAACAAACGTCGTTTGGAATTTGTCCTGTATGTAGAAAACCTGAATTTGTACTAATCTTAGTTTGTTTATATTTACCACACTGTTACTTCATCATCTTACACAGTGGCCGGCACCACAATTAGCCTAGCATCAGCTTAATAGGAGGCAAAGTTAGCCTCCTCTCTGCTCTTCTTCCACCAGCAAACAAACCTTTTCATTTTTATTAGGTTTTAGCCTTTTAACTGCTTGCTGCAGAAGGATCTTTTAACCAGGTTGGAGGAGAAGTGCTGTACTTTTTTTTCTCATTTGTTAACTTTTAAGTGCTTTCAAACTTTTTTTAATTCAGTGCTGGTTTTAGTATGTTCACTAATTCATCTAATTGTTCTTTAAAATTATAATTTATTTTCAGCTGTCTGCTTTTAAGCCTTTTAAGCCATTTTAGGTCCTGCAAAAGCAAGAGGCAAAACAGAAGTAAACAACTAAATAAATATGCTTAAAATGTCTTCATAAGGCATTAATGTAAATGGGTTAGATTTTTAAAACCACTAATGGTTAATTAAACATGTTAAGCTATTGCAACTAATGTACCATTTTCATTAACTGCAGTGCTCCTGCCCCCATGTAATTTAGGAGGTACTGACAGGTGTATGCTTCTAATGGTTCTTACAAACACACCTCTTTGTGCAGGCATTCTCTGACTTTTATTGGTGTTGACTCTGCAGTGTTTACTTCTGACTGGTATGCTTTCTTTTTTCAAACTTGATTTTAATGTATGTTTGAATGTGGACTACCTGTTTTTTTAAAAAAAAACATGAAATGGTAAAAATATTTCAAACAAATAAATAGCTAAATTGTGTTTCTGTATTACTTAAGTAGGGTCAGTCCTGGTTAGTACTTGAATGGAAGACTGCCAATGATTACCAGGTGCTGTAGGTTATGCCCAGAGGAAAGAGTTGGCAAAGCTACCTCTGAATTCCTTGGCTAAGAAAACCCTATGAAATTCATGGGGTCGTCATAATTCAACAGACAACTTGAAAGCACATAACACATATTTGAGCTCTTTCTAATAGAAGGCCAGAAAAGTGGACATATGCTGTAGATTGTCATTATTTGTGTGTATATATATACATATTAATCTATATTATTCCTGACATTCAGTGATAACTTATCTTTTGGTTATTCCAGTGAGTGAACGTGGGAATTATTCATTCATATTTGCATACTTCTACCAAAATATTGACATGACCTTCAGTATCCTACCACTTGCGTTTTATTGATCTGAATATTTCTTTCTACTTACTTAGTTTCCCATAGAAAAATATGTCACCTGCTCATTTCTTCAAACTCCATGCAGTCTCTCCAGAGATGGACAAGCCTTTGATTTTGCTTCCCCACTTCCAAATTGGAATCAGTGTTCCACTGATCTGAAACTCTAAAGCAGAAACAAGAATTGGTACAAGTGTATGTATCATTCAGAAGTAGCAGAGAGTACACAGTGTCTGAGTGCAAGCTAAGACTCAAGATTTCATTCTTCACAGGAAAGACCTGAACATCTGTTTAACTTATACTACATAATTGCAAATACACTGGTTGAGAGAAATCTTTTGCTTTCCAAGTGTGATGAGCAGGGCTGACTTTGTTGCAGAATCAAGGAAAGAGAAGATAATCAAGGACTTCTCATTTCTAGCCCTCTTCCTGCTTTTAGCTACAGACTTACTTAAATGCTTCTGGACTTTCCTTTTATGCTGTTCAAGTAGGACAGACAAAAAAACCCAGCTTGTATTCTTTAAAGCATTCATTCAAATTGCGTGTGTGTGTGTGTGTGCCTGTTTGTGTGAGCATGTGCTGACTTTCTTTGTTGTCATTTTTTATGTCCTCTGTATGGCTCCAATATCCAATTAGGAGCCAATTTGGAGAATTTTATTTTTTTCTTTATATTATAATAGTTTTTTAAAAACTTTTTTATTAATTATAAAAGAAAAAGAACAAAACAAAATGTCACGTGATTACCATATAAGAGAAAAAAGAAAACATTACAACGGAAAAGTTACATGTCTTCAAAATGAAAAAAATGTAAGACATTGCCCTGATTTCTTACTGTAAAACAAAACAAAACAAACCAACAAACCATGCCTTGTTTTATGATTTATAATCATGCAGAGACGGCCTAGGATTTTGTCTTTGTCATATTTCTGCCCCTTGCTTGTAGGTCACCTTCCTTGTTGATGGGATGGTGTCTCTGTTATAAACTGCATTGGTGGGTGTAAGAAAACCTTATTGACATGTCAACATTATAGTAGTTTTTTAAAAGACTAACTAATACAAAATATGAGCAGAATACAAATAAAGATATCTTTTAATTAGTAAAAATTGCAATCAAGAATGTAACACCTAACACAATTTGACATAATTTTTTGTGGACTTATAGCCGTTTCATCAAAATCTGGTGGCATTTCCAGGAAGTTCATAAATCCAGCAGTGTCCCGAACTGTGAGTTGTGGTTACTTCGCCACCCAGGCACCCATCTGGGAAGAATATACATACAGGAATTAGCACACAGATTCCATAGCATCCATGTACTGGTCACAGTTCCTCCCCAGTTTCTCTTTCTTGCATTGCTTGATACCTATTGTGAATGTTGCCAGTAGAGAGCACTGTGTATGTGTGTGTATATTGTAGTATGTGGCTGGCCTGGAGAGATACTTGCTGTCTGCCTTTCCTTGCTTGCATATATCCTTCTGCGTTTGAGGTTTTGTGGGTACATCAGCAGTAACTATACTGAGAGGACTGGTTTCAGGAATTCCTTTCCCACTAATTCAATAATTGCAGTAATCCTTAATAGAAGAGAGCTTTTAATAAAATCTGAACAAAATCTAAGCTCTCCTTAAGGCAAACACAGAAAGACTTAGCAAATAATCTTTACAGCCCTATTGGAAATTTATCACCATATGCCAAGATGCTACTTTGCTGCTAACTGCTATCAAGTTAACTTGTGATGACCCAATAAGTGAGAGACCTGCGAGTCACCCTATCATTTTAGCATTAGCTAAATAGAATAGATCTCCCTGCATCAAAATTTATGCACAAAGTTTTTATCCTAGGGGAAAAAACCCTCCCAATCAGCTACTTATTGAAAGTCTCATATCTCAGCACCACACAAAACAATGACTATAACTTAATTCACAATATTTTTAAGACCAGGGCAGCCAGTGGCAGAGCTTGGCATGTGTGGAGGGGGGACGGGTGGGGGCGGAGCTATGACACATAGGGTGGGGCCATGGTGTGGAGGCAGGGCCATGGTGCAAGAGGGTGGGGCCACAGTGCAAGGGGGCAGGGCTACAGCGTGCAGGGACATGGCTATTAGCTGGGATGTCCCCCCAAAATTGCCACCTGGGGCAAACCACTCCCATTGCCTCCCTGTCCCTACGCAACTGAGTGTAGCTTGTTGACTCACAGACGCCCACCAAAATTTTAATATACCAGAAACCATCTGTTTCATTTTTAAACAGATTTAAGCTAATTGCTTTTCCAGCTGTCTTTACTAGAAAATTCCAGCTTTTGATAACAATCAGCTTATATTACTCAATTTTATAGAAGACAATTCACCACAAATACTTATGGGCGAGTATCTCTAAATACAGCACTTTTGTACATTTGTCATTTATTTTGCTTCCAAATAGTCCAGGTCACTTCACAAATCACATGAGTACAAGACAACAGTGCAATGTCAGTGGCAAACAAGGAGACTGACAACAATCTTCTGTCGTCTATAAGGAAGCTAAGAAAGAAAACAAAACAAAAATTTGGCCTAGATACAGACTACCATAATGCCATCATGACTGCAGAGAAACTTCTTGTGAACAATCTGTATAAGTCTAGGGTTAGAGGATTCAGTCTATTTTTAGGTCATGCCAATTTTTCATATATGGTATTTGTTCATAAGTGAATTCCATCCTATTTCTAAATCAGCTTTCCTTTCTACATCAATCTGTGAATTTTTTAAAAGTTCTCCAAATACATTTGTTTGTAGACATTTTGCACACAGATACAAGTTTTTGAGCTTATTTTATTATAAAATATTAATTTGTATTCATTTTATCATAAAATATTCATTCTTATATATGTTCTAACATAAAATATGTATGTCTATATACATCGGTAGTTTTTTTTTTGTACCAAGAACTGTGTAACAAAATTTGGAGGACTATGAAAACAGAAAGAACTGTTGGATTTGCACATTGGCCAAGAAAGTGTGTATCACATTAATTAACTTTAAAATATGAATGGACCAAAACCCTTGATTGTTCTTACTGTATGCAAAAAAAACCAATAAAAAAATTCCTTGTTTCCTTTTATAAAGCCAGTCAAAATCTCCCTTGAAATCCACAATAGCCCAATGCTATTTTTGGCCATTTCCGCATGATGGGGCTGTCCTGCTAAGGGGACAGGGTGGCAGTGGTGGGCTGGTCATGCTTCCACACAATCTTTTTGCTGGCCTGCTGCCATCCTGTCTCCATGCATCATGCTTACACAATATTTGCTAAAAAGATAAAATCCATTTAGTGCCCACGATTGTGCAACGTTCCCGTACCTACCTGTCCTGCAGAAGGGCAGGAAATGTAATGGCTAGGCTTCTTTCCCCAGTGCAGCCTGGGAAATGCCGGGCTGCACTGAAGAAGGAAGGGGCATGACCCTCACGCTCCCTTCTGCAGGGGGCTGGTCCCGTGTGGAGGGGAGTATTCCTGTTGCACTCCCTTGCCTACTGAGACTGTGATGGGGTGACTCGTAAGAGCCTCATCATGCAGAAATGGCCTCTGTTGTGTTAAATATTGCTATATGGTTTACTAAGGATGTGTTCATCAACACTTTGGTCTAAGGAAATCCTACTAAACTCAGTGGGCCTTGGTTCTGAGTAGATATATACTAGATTCCACTATTAGTGGGCATTAGAGCAACCCAATTTGATTCCCGTTTGCTTTTCAGAAATAATACTTTTGGCTTTTGTCATTACATTTAAGCCATTAATAGCACAAGTACAATTTTGTCAGAATGTCATTTAAGCAAATATGTTTGTAATTTGATGGAAAATGTGTGTCTTTCTTTCTTAGAAATAGGAATTACAATACTTTCAATCGTACAGTGGTAGGTGGATAAAAGCCGACCCATAGCACTGCTGAAAATTTGACTATAGTAACTCACCAGTTTATGAGCCAAAGTAGCTATTTCAAAGCAGTTCAGGGGTATAGCAATGGGGAAGGGGTGCAAAGCGAGGGCATTGTCCTCAACATTTGTTGCTCCCCATGAACATTCCTTTCAGTTACCATATTTTTAGGATTGCAGAAACTTAAACTTCAGTTGAGGATTCAGAAATACAATTTAGGCATCCAACGAAGAGCAGGAGCCAAAGTGAGCAGAAGAATGTGAACACAGCAAAATAGAAGAGTTCTAGATGTGGACAGTTTTCAATGTCTCATTCTTGTAGGGCTAGAAGTTTGGGGAGTAGAGGAAAAATTCATGGAGATAAGAATTCTTATTTGAGGGGCCATACCCTCATTTTGCATCTCTCTGAAGATATATCCTTGAGGTAGACTCATGTTACAAATTCACCTTGTCAAATATTTTGCCTATGTTACCAGATTGTATAAGCAAGGAGTTATCCAAATAACCAGATCAAGTGGAAGCCATGTTCAGATGTACAATCATCACTATAGGTAAAGTAGCATCCAGGTTAGAATGGAGGCAAGGGATTTTATCCACAAAATGGTTATTAAATAAGTCATCACATGCTACCAAATGTGCTATACAATTGGCCCCTCGCCATCTGTGGATTCTGTATTCTCAGATTCAGCCAACCACAGCTTGAAAATATTTTTTAAAAATGAAAAGCAAGCTTTGTTTTTGCCATTTTATATAAGGGACATCATTTTACTGTATCACTGTAGATAATGGGAGTTGGGCAACCACAAATGTTGGTATACACAGGGGCTTTTGGAACTAAACCCTAGCGGATACGGAGGGCCCACCATATTCCATCTTCTCCTGTAGACTGAGATAATATCAAGGCATTACTGGGACTTCTGATGATCTTTGGATCTGTGTTTGATTGCTCCATGTGATAAGTCACAGAATCATGACTGTAGCCCCTGTCAAGCCCTGGTCCAACTCACTCAGGATGTCCACTGAACCCTTCTTGATAGGAAGGACTGAGGCTTACCCATGAAACAACTCCTTGAGCAATCTTGCATTCCTGAATATTCTTTGGTGGTTCTTTGATTCTACTCCCTGTTTTTATGTCATTGTTCTAACTACAGCTGCTTCTCTGTTCTGGTTATACCTTGCTCATTCTTTAGCTGCAGTTCCTGCAATGTTTTTCAGCTCAAATTCTCTGATCAAGTTCCTGGCTTCTGTTTCTTGGTTGCCAGATCATACTTGGCCTGCCTGTGGCTCAGTTCATACAAATAAGACTTAATCACCAGAAGCTGGAGCAGGTGTTCTAGATGCTAATGTGCAAATATCGTGGAGGAGAAGCATTTTTTTCTTTTGCCACCATCACTGCCATGTAGTAGGCGTTAAGACTAGTACCGACTCATGTCCAGTCAAGTCATTAATCATGGATTATCACCATGAGTGCTTAAGCCATGGCCCTTCTATTTCATCACTCCCAACACCCTTGGTAAAGCAAGTATTCAAGTTGAAGGAGAGGCATTCAGGGACAGCTGTGTCTACTACTTGGGTTATTCCCCTCCAGAAGTTGATTGAAGGTTTGGCAGGACCATCAGCCATAACAGCTCAAAGGCAGCACAATGTTGTGATTCTTGAATTAGATCCAGTTCTAATTTCATTTGAATGTTCTGCTCCTGGCTGCACATAAAATATGCAAGGAATATAGATGCACATTTTTATTCTCTTAATTGCTTCCCAGTTTAAAAAAAGAAAGAAAAGAAAGCAGAAGAGAAAGGAACAATCAGCCTTCTGCAATCAAACGCCAGTATGAGCTCACATTATCTAACCAGCACTCTTGACAATTAAAGAAAGAAGCAAACAAAACTGTAGAGCACCAAGGTTATTGCTAGAATCAAGCAAAAAACATCTTTCAAGAAAAAGATGGATTTGAGACAAATCCTCAGAGTGAAATGTACTTTCTCATGCCCTTTTGGAAATGGTTCCTTGAAACCATCTCTTCCTTCCTTAATGCCCCATTCCCACTGTGCTAAAGCCTCTAGTTGTCCTGCCTCCAAATAGAGACTATGAGCCCTGTCCAACTACTCATCAAACACTAGCCCAAATGTTTTCAGTGTATGAGGCAAATAATCTACCCTCCTCCTATTCTTGATGGCTGTAGCACAGCAATAAACTGAGGCTGCATTCGCAAGGAAGCATAATCTTTGGACCACAAGGTGAATAAGAAACTCCCACTCTGTGGTTGTTGATATCACTCCATTTTTGAAAGGTAAAGTCTGGTTCTGCTTCTCTGCTCCAAGCTTCAACTAGCCACCATGGAGATTTCTATAAGCAACTACTTTCCAAGCAGAATTGTCAAGTACCATAAAGGAGAGGGGGATAAAAAAATTGGGGTTTGTAGGCAGGACAGCAGTAGATATGGATTTGCTGGACTAACCATAGCTGTCTTAGCCCCCCCCCGCCCTCTTAATGGATATAAACCACAATGTAACTCAGTACACATCTAAATCATTTTCCTCCCATTGCTGGGTTCTTGGTGAAAGAAAAAAGTCCCATGGAGCTAAAACTGCCTCCACTAATATTCATCAAGTATCACCTCCTTTTCAAGAGTCTGGCAAAAATTTGGATAGAACGGAGACTCCAGGATTGAGGCACTTCCTCTGTTGAGCTCTTCTTGCCTAGAATGGCTCCTGAAATAATTGATACTCTGCTCCACTTTCCAGTGCACCATCCCATAATCTGCACTCCGAGACAGGCTTTCTTAACCTCTTTAATGGAAGGTGTTCTTCAATGTGTAGACTCTATAGCCACCGGTGGCACCATCTGAAATATTCCTATCACTGGAAATAGTATAACAAAGTTGACAAGACTGAGCTTCCTGACTGACCCACTTAGTGATTTTGTGGCTTGGGGTGGCTGTGGTGAGGTGCATAGCTTCCAGCACCATAAGTGAAATCTGTACTGAGATCTCTGGTAGGGAGGGAAAGTATAAACATCTCTCTACATGCTGCCATGCCAATAAATGTTAGCACCTTCTACCTGTTTTCTTGCTGATTAATTTTGTGGAAGAACAACGACAACAATGGCATGACTGCTAATTATGTCATTACTGTCATGTATCTATCCACAGGTAGTTGTCACTTCCTGGACACCATTGTATGGCTAGCCAACAGACATCTAAGCACCATGCTATAGTGCAAGACTACTGCCTGCTATGTGTACTCATGTGCCTTCAGTTTCTACTCTGAACATATTAGCAAATCCATAGTTTACAGCCAAACCCTCTGATACAGTCATACCCTGCTCAGACCTGCAAGACAGAGACACCAAACTCATAGAATTACTGTAAGTATTTGTCGTGCTACAATACCTACCATAGGTAGTTAAAAATTTTTTAGCAAGGTAAGACTTGTTCCCAGGAAAGATTAAACAGACGAAATGGCAGAACCCTACAAGTAGTCATAAACAATTCCTAACTGAGATCACTCATTTGGAAAATAATACTGCCCTCTCAAGGGCTCCTGGTGTCAGGCCTTTACTTGCCTACAGACAGCCTCCCATTCTCAAACATTTACTTATCCACAGGAGGACACACAACATGGATGTGGAGAAAAGGACAAAACTTTGCCATGAACCCAAATGCCAACTCTGCCCACTCGTCTACTTGTGAAATACCATCACTGGCCTTAATCACATCACCCACAATATTATTATTGCTTATTCTGTATCCACAGATTCAACCAACCACAGCTTGAAAATATTAAAAGAAAAAAAAATGATCCAAAAAGCAAATTTTGATTTTGCCATTTTAAATAAGGGATGCCATTTTACTACACCATTGTACATAATGGGACTTGAGTATCCACAAATTTTGGGATCCGCAGGGGGTCCTGGGACCCTAGCAGATACCAAGGGCCCACTGTATGCCAGCCTCTGTCAACAATGCCCTTCAGCATTCTACACTGGGCAAACAGGCCAGTTCCTGTGCTGGAGGATAAACTGACATAAATCAGACATTAGGGATAGGAATATGCAAAAACATTTGTAGAACACTTCAGTCTTCCTGGGTATTCCATCTGGGACCTTAGAACATCAATCCTTGAGTAAAAAAAAATAGAGAAAGAAACCAAAACACTACAAAGGAAGATTGGAAAGAGAAACAGCAGAATTGGAATATATCCACAAACTCCAATTTGTCAACAGTGAATAGAACAGAGACAATGGTTTCCTGGCACACTGCACACATTATAACACTAGTTAACACCCCAGCTTCATGATGGCTCTCTTGCCCATTTTATCACATCTTTCTGATTCCCAGCCAGCATCATGCTGCATTCCAGTAAACATTCTCCACCATTCATATAGTTATCTACTCACCTTGACTTTAGGTGGTGTCTCTTGTCCCACCTTTGTCCGCCAATGTTGTTGTTGTGTGCCCTCAATTTATTTTTGACTTATTGTGACCCCAAGGTGAACCTATCACAGGGTTTTCTGGGGCTAAGAATGTGTAACAAGCCCAAGGCCACACAGTAGGTTAACGTGGCCAAGTGGGGAGTTGAACCCCAGTCTCCACGATTGTAGTCCAATGCTCATACCACTACAACTAAGCTGTCCGTCTTGACCATTGAACTTGTCACCTCATCACCACACCCACAAGTTTTTCATTTTTATTGCTATTCACACACACACACACCTTGCTCATTCATGAGTATAAATATCTGTCTGTAGGCATTTCACTCCATGCATCTGTTGAAGTAGATTTAGTCTATGAAAACTTATGCTGCCAACTTCTTTCTCTCAGTCTCAAAAGTTCTACAAGATCCCTTCACATTAGTGCCATGTGTTCTTAGGCCCAAAAGATATGAACTAAGAGGATAAGAACTAAGACGGAAGGGGCCTTTACTGGGTTCCACGAAGGGGAAAGGTGTCAGGATCCAACTGGTATTCAGCCCAGGAATGAACAGTAATGTGGGATATTTAATTATTTATGACCTTCCTTTTCTCACACAGCAAAACCCATTGTGTAGGGATTTGAAGGAAGATTTTGTACATGTAGCGTTATCTGTAAAGGCCTGTTTTAAGACCGTGTTGATGCTTCCAGGCCCACACAATAGTTTTAAAAAGTGATCTTTGCAAAACAGAGATTTTTTTCTGCTTTATGGGCAGGTATATTAGACAACAGATATTTTCAATTTCGCAAGACACCTTAAAATAGTTTAAAACCATAGGCAGTTAAAATAACCAACCCTGCTTTAATGTTGTATAAAGTGACTATGCATAGAACAATAATATTGATTTGAAAGTTTTTAACATCACTTAGACATGTTTTTAAACAAGGAAGACACTTTAAAAGGGATCCTTGAAGAAGCATAGCAATGCTATTCAACGTAATGCAGAATGCCACCAGCAGAGGGAAGAGTTTAACGGTTTAAACAATGGTGTGAAAGAGATGCAACAACTATTCCTGTATCTAACACCATTAACCAATCCTCCTTTCCTTTCATGGATAGCTGTGAGTTTGAGTTTGAAGAAGTACCGTAATGATTTTTCCAACCGCAGTCTTCTTTATTCCTGAAAGAATCTGTGTAAAGCTGAAAGAGCACTTACATTCTGAAAAAAATTACTATGAACATGATGTGCTGGTGAAAAAGTAATGAAGCATCTAGATTTAATCAGATGAATAAATATAATACCAAAATGACAGCTTTATTTAATGAATCCCACTACTCATGTTTGCATCACACTGTAATATATTCTGTTGCAGTTTCTTAATGGAAAATCAAATTTATTCAATGTTTAAATTGCAGACCTCTATAGCTTTAGCTAAAAGAATTTAATGAAGTACACTGGGGATGGGATATCTATCCATCTAACCTTTTTTCTCCATCACAAAACAGAGCTAGGCTCTGTCACAAAAACCAGCTTTTTTCAAATTAAATTTGTTTCTGATTTTGAAAGCAACCCAATTTTGTCCTCTTCGTTACTGCCGACAGCTTTTTTAGCCTCTGCATCCTGCAGTTCTCATTATCAGTATCTTTGAGCCTGTTTGGAGGCCTAGCCAAGGTCATCCCAACTGTTCCCATCTGAAAGCTCCCCAGCCACTAGGAGACCACCGTGACAAACTACAGGTACATCTCTGCTATAAGGTTTGAGGCCTTTAGAACTCTTGACTGGCTAATCAGACCCAAAATTGTTGTTGAGGGCAAAGAGGGTAAAAAAACACCTCCTTTGGCATGCCCCATGCTGTAACTCTTCACAAACTATCTCAATTTCTTTAGTGTAAATGTGTTGGTGTGTTAAGTCTTGCACTCTATATATGTTTAATCCTATGGTCTGAGACCCTCCATTTTGTTATGTACAATTAGATAGCTGTCTCTCTGTTATGTTTGCTTTTTGGAATATTTCTCAAAGAAGGTTCTTGGTTGTAAACAGCTATCTCTTTTTATTTAGTCTGTGTAAATAAATCAGTCTCCTTAGTTCATGGTGACTTTGGTTAGTGTGACATTTGTCTTGGTACTAAATCCAGTTTTGGTGATTTGGCCACATTTTATTTTTTCTGTTTTGTGTCCTCCTGCCTGCCTGCAATTATGTATATGTAATCTATCACTTCTAAGCCCACCAAGGGCCCTAAGGGAGTGTGTAACAGACAAAAGACTTTTAAACCAGAAAATACACAGTGACGTTTAAAAACCACTTCAAACAACATCTTAAAATAGTTTAAAAACAGCCACAGCGGACAGCTCAGTTCTAAGGACCAAAGTCCATGTGAAATGTCAGTTTTAGCTGCCAGTAGACTGTTGGGTGCTGTTTTCACCCTTTGTTCTTAATACATTATCATATCTGTTTTTTCCTTGACTCAGTCTGAGTGGACATATGGGGTGGGGTGGAAGTCTATTTGTTTTGGTTGGCAAGGACCCTGTGAACTGCCAGGAGACACAGGTTGGGGAAAAGAATGTGAGAACCCTGGCATCAGATTGGCTGCCCACTTGAGACAGGATCAAACTCTACAGTGTCCAAAGAGCCCCTCGCTAACTTACTGCAGTGGCCTCATATGGCTATTCTGTGCTTTGTAGCAAGTGGGCAGGCTCAGAGAAGCACCTGGCTACATCCCTGTGAGCAGGCATGAAAAAGATCACATCAGCAATAAGATCCAGACACTCCTCTGATCCTGCCTGCTTGCCATGAAGCATGGAATGGCCTTGTGGGGCAGTTTTTTTGGGATTTTCAGTAAGTTGAGGGAAGGTACATAGCTCAGTATACCATAGGACTCCATGCAGATGTAGGATTGCTGTCTAGGACTTTTGGAATGACCGGAGGGGATTTGTAGCCTGGAGGTGGTGCAGCCAGAAGCCACCATGTTCCATTCTTAGCATGTTGGGCTCCCCCCTGGAAACCCACAAAACTTTTCATTGGTTTTGGTAGCGGAAGTTCATCAACATCCAAGGAGGATGGGGGAAGCAAAGGCTACTGGTTTGCTGGGGTGACATAAAAGAATCTTCTGGGAGCTCTCCAGCACTGTGTCTTCAATTACCTTCACAGAAAGAGCTGAAGAAGATGAGAGAAGAGCAAAGGAACTGTGAAGAGTGAAATAAGTTACATGCAAATAGTAAGTAAGCAAACAATGGAGAGCAGTGGGGAAGCTTAGAAAGTCAAAATCTGATCAGCTGGAGCATGGAGTCTATATCCACATGAAGGCTGCAGGTAAGGA
This sequence comes from Iguana delicatissima, assembly GCA_948472985.1. Classification (NCBI taxonomy): domain Eukaryota; kingdom Metazoa; phylum Chordata; class Lepidosauria; order Squamata; family Iguanidae; genus Iguana; species Iguana delicatissima. Next base: position 461,938 of record CAOKZL010001417.1, read on the forward strand.
TAAGCTCTGCCCAGTGAGAGCAGCTACTGGATTTTTGGAGGCTGCATCATTCTGGCCCATTCCTGCTGCATACTGACTATTCTCCCCTTACCTGATTCCAGCTTCTTGCAGCACTGAGGGTGGGATTGTTGGGTCATGGGCAGCCAGCAGATATATTGGACGAAGGGCATTCTTTTAGGCCTAGCAGCTATTTGCAAAATGGGTACTGACAGGTGGAAATCTTCTGTTTTTTAGAACTCCTATCTACCCCTATTTGGGAATCCCTGTCTAACATTCAACCATAGTAGTTGCAGCTCCCCAGGGGAAAGAAGTAAGGATTTGTAGGAATAATATTGTGCACTGGGCCACAAATACATCTACAGGATGGGGCTCGGATCACATACTTGGAAAATCACATACACATCCCATAGTTGGGACACAGAGGAATGTAGTGTGACTCATTTGCTGTCATACATCTATTTTCATTGCAAGAACTGGACCTAATATTGCCAGTGAAAGGTGCTTTCCACACACCACTGTCTTTACATCAGACTTGTTAGTCTGAGTATTGATGCTGGAGTGGAGCTACTAAGCCTGAGAAAATTGATTTACTCTGGCACAAGGTCAATTAGGCAATTGGAATTTTGTGGTCATAAATGGTGGATGCCTGTTTCTACATCTTGATATTTCTTTTCCCTTGGAGCTCTTTATCATCCTAATGGCATGCATTTATCTGGCTGGAGAAAAGATTAAGTGGCAGTACAGGATCAGATATAAACTTTGGTTCTCCCTGCACCTCCTATAGATTGGTGGGAGGAGGGTACCCTGTCCTCCAAAGGTGGTAGAATTGCACAGGTCTGGGTCTGGATTTGGCAGATACAAGTTGTGTTCTCAACAGCTCCAGCTTTGGGGGTCCCCTTAAGGGACCTTGGAGTGCAGGCAGCAGTGGTCATTCCTAACTTGGTGTTTGATTGGCCTAAATTTTAGATGGCCAGGAAGACACACAGTAGCTTGAGTTCACAGGGATTCCAGAGCTATCATTCCATGGTTTGCCTGGCAGGAAGGTACAGGAGTGCATGATGCTCGTTGCATAAAAGGTAGGTTATCAGATCGCTGGATCCATGCCTCATGCCTAGCCAATGCTATGCCACTATGAATAAAACTGTGGCTTTCTAATTCCCAAATCTTGCTGTGTGTGTATGCACCTTAATTCTCTCTACTTGGTCGTCATCTGACTGCTGGACCTGCAATCCAGCTGTGCCCACTCTAAGCTATACCTGTCTCCTCCTTCTCACAATAGTAAGTTCAAGTCAATGGCGCTTAATAGCACCAGTCAAAAGACACTGTGAGGTTACTTCATTTCCCCTTTGTTATGGATTTCTATGGCCAAAAGGTGTGTGTGTGGAAGGATCAGTGGGAACACCCAGGAGGGTTACAAATTGAAAACAGAACATTCATAACATACTTTAAGTGAGGGAGAACAATGGCTCAGTAAAAGCCACCTCTGGAAATACCTGAGAACAAAAGAAATTCCAATCAAGGGAATCCCATATAGTGAATAATTAGTGTGGAAAATGAATTATTTACTGCTTCATTTGTCTGCTCCTTCTTTTGGTTTTTCCATGTCCTCACATGCTCTACCATTTCTCATAATGGCCAAGATCTTGCAAATGGCAGAATATGCAGGGGGAGGGCAGCATGTGGAGAGAGAGATGGGTGGGACAAGTTACAGCTGCCACAATATCTGAAAATTTAACTGTTCAGTGCAGATGTCTTTTTATCTTTCCTACGCATTTGTAGCTGTTTGAGACCATGCAAATTGCCATAGCTCCATCCTGCAGAATTCTGGGATTTGCAGTTTTGTGAAATACTTAGTATTTTCCATTAGATAACTATATAGTATGGTTGTTAGAGAAGTGCAACTCTTTAGAAAAGAATACTATGTATCTCATAGAACTATAACCTGCAGGGTTCCATAGGATGGAGCCACGGCAGTTAAAGTAGTACCAAACAGCTACGCTTGTGTAGTGCAGACACATTTTAGATTTCAGCATAGCAGCCCTAAGGTCTAATTCTAAAAAACAGTAAAGCAAAGCAATCCTTCTTCCTTGCTGTAAACTTTTTTTGTGTGTAGGGATTAATTTATGCAAAAGGTACTTTGACTTAACATGGATTTGGGTCACATTTTCTTCATATTTCATTAATTATGACACTAGTGTAACTTCTCTACAAGAAAAAGTTACAACATTAAGAGCTGTTTGGCTTAGAAAAAATTGTGAGTAAAAGAAGACATGACAGTGGTCAGTACAATTCTTCATGGTGTGGGGGCTTATATACCCTAAAGGCTCCCAAATACTCTAAAGGCCCCAGATCCTGTCCGATCTTGAAAGCTAAGCAGAGTCAGCCCTGGTTAGTACTTGGAAGGAAAACCACCAAGGAATGCCACGTGCTGTAGGCTATATTTCAGAGAGAGGAACTAAAGTATTCCTTGTCTAAGAAAGCACTGTGAAATTCATGGGGTCACCTAAAGTCAAAAGGCAGCTTGAAGGCATATTTACACAGACATAGTGTGGAGAAAGGCGGTAGGGAGGTGTTCCCCTGCCTGCCCTATAATAGTACACCCGAAGATCCTCTGTTGAAGCTGAATGGTGGGAGCTTCAGTGGAGAATAAGGGAAAGAATTCTTCACACAGCATATAGCTCAAGTGTGAAATTCATTGCCACGAGATGTAGTGAGGCTTGCCACTTTGGACAGATTTAAAATGTAGTTAGAGAAATTAATGGAAGTTGGGGCCATTAATGGCTATTAATCAGGATGGCTTTATATCCCTTCTCGTATCAGATGCATTATGCCTCATGTCCTGGGGAATTCGAGAGGGAAGAGAGTGTTTTTGGACTCATGTTCTGCTGGTGGAGTCCACATAGACTAGCCAATGGTGGACAACTGATTGGGGGGCGAGGTCCATCTGTCCACGCCTACCCAATGGCCATACCAAGTACATTTTGGCCTCCACAAAGTGATGCAACATCACTTGGCTAATTTGGAGGCAATGTTTTGGTTTTTGGAATTTTGGAGAGGGAAATTTGTGGGGCTCTGGGGAGTTTGGAGAAGCAAACTAGTATATATTTTTTTTATAGTTTTCACGGCTTCTGGATGGTTTTCAGGAAAAAAATATTGTCCTAATAAGCCTGATTTTTCTCTCCCTCTAAAGAATGGCTTTAGAAGTCCCAAATGTTCCATGTAGCCATGGGATACATTTTGCCCAACCCTGCAGTAGTGAACAGGATTGTGGACTGATCAATCAAAATGCTTATATTCTTACATTCTTAATAAAAAAGGTCTCTAGCTCTTATAATACCAAATGTTGACTTTGCAGTCACTTGGCAATATTATGTTCACCTTCCATTGATGTCAAATACTTCTAAAGCTGTATATTATTCCATGTTTACTTTACACAAATGCAGGTAGCTACAGGAGGTACAGAACTGGTAAAATGGACAGTAAGGCACACCCCTTTACTCCAAAATGATAACTCCCTTTTGGTTCTGTACTCAGATTCACAAATATGCAGCAGAAGGGTGGGAGAAAATAAGACATTTGTGTTGGACTGCTTTGCATGTGCAGTCATGTGAGTGAATTGTGTGCAGGAGTAAAATGTGAAGCAGTAGCATGGATATGGTTCAAGAATGTTACCTCATCTCTACGCCCAACTTGTTATTTAAACCTGAGGTCATCTGCTCCTTATCTGCTTTATTTTTTTTATGGCAGTCTTTGAACACATAGCTCAACTTTGTCTTGCAACAAATACTTTAAATGTCCCCAGGAAAACATATGCAAAATCAACAAAGAGGAAAACCATGTCTCTGGTGTCTTGCATTAAGTATTAACTCTTTTTGATCCTTGTTGGTTGTAGTTAGCTGTAATCCATTTTCATTTGGACTTGAATTTCTCTCAGGAATAATCTTGATTAAAAAAAAAACCCTCCATAAATGCTCTTTGGGGTTTAGGACATTTTTTTTTAAAAAAATACACTTTTGAATTTCCAAAGATTAAAATTCATTAATCTTTTTTCAAACTATATAGAAGGAATCATGATACTGGGCGGTTGTGGGATTTTCTTTTTCTTTTTGAAATTAGTAAAATAACCAGGTTCTTTTCCAGACTCATAGTATATTGACACATGCTGAACTTTAAAAAAATTGTTTTTGTTTCTGCCATGAAAGTTGTATAGATTATTTTCTTCTGTTGGCCCTCGCATCATGGAGCTGATGAACTGGATGAGCTTGTGTAGTAATTCAAGATATTCCTTTTGAATGGACAAAGGAGCTTTGTTGAAGGGGCTAGGAGAGATAAAGAGGTTGAGCTGTGGCTTTTAGAAATATTATTGTCAGCCTCAGAAGGAAAAATAAGTCTATCTGCTTGGCTCCAAGATGGAACCAAAATTGCAATGACACACATGGCAAGCCCTTGTGTCTGCTAACTGTGGATTGAGTCAGTTATGCTCAAGCATTCCTGCATGATGGTATTCTCTGCTAATATGCTGCACAGAGTTAAGTGCAACATCTATTTTCTTGACACCACAGATAAGCAGCAATCTGTAGCAACAGCAGATTTGCTCTTCTCAAGGACATGTCACCTCCCTAGTTTCATGTGCAATCAATGACATTTGTTTTCTGAATTGCTCAAAGCTCTCTAAGAGTACCAGTGCCATTAGGAAATGCGGGGTGCACAGAAATCCATATTATCTAAATAGCGTATCTTGCAATTCTTTATGCCTTAGTGAATTTGCTTACTAATTTTGCTCAGGTAAATACAAATACATACCCTCCAGCTGTGTCTCACACCATTTCCGCACTAGACTGTTATAGTGCGATTATTCCACTTTCAATATCCTATGGAATCCTGGGGTTTGCAGTTTCGGCAGGGGCCAGCCAGCCCCTCCCGAAACTGCAAACCCGAGGATTCCATAGGATGTTGAAAGTGGAATAATCACGCTATAAAAGTGTAGTGCAGAAATGGCCTCAGTTTGGCAAAGACAGTGCTGATTAATCCTGTTATCCTACTTTTTCAGCTGCTTTTAAACTGTCCTAGTTTCTCACTTCTTCTGCTTTTCCCTTTGTCCTCTGCTTACTTCAAATGCCGCAGGCACGGGGAGCAAAGCGCCCATCGTTAACATTCCTTGGCTATTCTCACAGGACTGCAGCATACAGGGCAGCCTGACCTAGCAACGCAACATCCTGAACTAACCCCCAAAATATGTTTGTTAGTGTGAAAGCAGGCTGAACTGAAATGTGTGAATGTGTAACACAGGGCCTACCCAAAGGGCCTTGGGCCCAACAGGGTTGTATTCTAAGATATTTAAATTGAACATTTCATATTGAAGTGCAGCACTTGACTGGAAGCTACAGGCTTGAGATTTCAAGGACAGCTGAAATATTCCTTTGCATGGCTCACTTGCAAAGCTCTTTCAGACAGAATTCTGGGGTTTCTAATTTTACAAGGTGTCACAGCCTTCTCTGCCAAAGTGTGCAGGTGCATCAGCAAATTACAAACCCCAGGATGCCAGAAGGAGCTGTGCAAAGAAAAGCCAGTTTTGACCTGGATTAGCTCTGGACTGTAGTGGTCCTGTTTACACAGGCAGGAAAATGTGGGATTAATCCACATTTTCCTGCCTGTGTACAAAGGGCCTTCATGACATTTTCAATCTGGGGAGATCCTGAGGCAAAACTATGACAATTGTCCTGGCCAGATTTCTCCAGAGGGAGGTTTGCCTTTGCCTAGACTTTTGCTAAGGCTGAGAGAGCGTGTCTTGCCCAAGATTATCCTTCTTTCTCTTGCTTTTTAAACCCTTTTTAAAAAATAGATTTGAAAGATTCAAGATTTGTGAGATTCATGGATTCCTAGAACCTTCCAGGGATCCGGATCTGGATCTGGATCCATATTTGGAAAATTCTGGATTTGTCCCATCCCTAGTTTTTATACTACGTGCAAAAACAAAAGTTATTTGTCTATAGTCTTGTGAGAGGAAATATTAAGAGACTACAATAGGAAGATTACAGCACTATCTTGGCTGAAAAAGAGAAGTAGAGTCCAGTGAATTCTGTGCAGGATACTTGGTGGTTTCATCTACTATATAGAAGTCAAAGTTTGTTTGTTTGTCTTCGTCAGGGAGGCAAAGACCTCATACGATTGGCTGTGTGAGGCGAGAAGACCTCCATGGCCGTGAAGATTCTATGGAGTCCTGGGGTTGGCAGTTCAGGGAGGGGCCTTTAGACCACTCAGCCGGAGAGCTCTTGGGCCTCAGGCTGGTTCTATGGAGATGAGGCTCACCAGCAAGAAGGGCAGTGTATTCCCTCAGAAACCCAACCTTTGTTTGTTAACAACTCTGAATACAGACTGGATTGTGGAATATGGGGAAAAGTTACAGGTACTGGAATAGGCCAGTTGCTATGGAGACAAAGCCTAGCAGCAAGGAGGAGGTCAATGTGCTTCCTCAGGACCCCAACCTGTGTATGTAAATAATTTTTAATTGAGATTGCATTGGGAAATATGGAGAAAAGTTACCGATTCTGGAGAAGACAGTTTGCTGAGTTCTTAAGAGGAAAATAAAATCCTGGGCAACGCCAGGTAAATACACTAGTTTAAAGTATACATTGAGAGAAGATAGCTGTATTGATTTCAGAAGAATTTTTTTGAACAAATCTTGTAACGCTCCCCTCTATAGATCTCAGTTGGAATTTCTCTCCTATTATTTGCCCTCCCTTTATCTGAATAAACTAAGACAAATTTATTTGTTAATTATTTTTTTGCTAATTAATTTTCCCATGCAAGATCACACCAAATTGACCTCAGCTGTTACACCTCTGTCTGGACCTTACTATTTCAGACAAGAACCCCTTCATGGTTATCCAGAGAAACATGTAGAAAGAAGAAGGATTATTTTAGCCTAGTTTTCTGTCCAATATGCTAGCTTTCTGTATGGAAACCTTTTGTTTTGCATGAAGTACTACACACTCATGAGACCCAGCATGGTGTAGTGGTCAGAGCACTGGGGTTCACCTTCCTGCCCAGCCATGGAAATCCACTGGGTGATCTAGTGGAAGTAATAGCCTTGGAAGAAGACAAAGGTAAACCTCTCTCTGAATAAATTGTGCCAAGAAAACCCTGTGAAATGTTCACATTAGGGTCAACACAAGTCAGAAACGACTTAACAGCACACAACAACTGCTCACTCATATGAATGTTTGCTTGCAATCTGAATCAACTTAGCATCTGAGTACCTGACTGCAAACTAGGCTGCAGAGAACCTGAAGCCTCAGACTGAGGACAGATCTCAATAGTGACAGCTTACAGAAAGGTAAATAGTTCTAGAGAATCCAGGAGAATAGCATTTCCAGAAATCTGGAGTTTAAAGGGAATGCATTTCCTTGTGACTAACACATTTTCCCTCTCACAGAGGGTTTTCCTTAAAGACTGAAATGAAAGCTGTACAGCTGCTGATAACATGCTATAACAAACAGACTTCTTTCACTGTTTGAGAGTCCATTTCTAAATACGTGCTAATCATACCCATTTAATTCAACCCTTAGTTTAACAAGCAACAACACTAAAACTGTGGCAGATGTTTTGGTGGAGAAATAGGAGAAATAAGAAAAGGTATAAATGGAGACCAGGGTCTGATTCCCTGCTCAGCTGTGGAAATGCATTGGGTGATCTTGGATGTATCACACACTGTCAGCCCCAGAAAACCCTGTGATAGATTCACCTTAGGGTTGCCATAAGCTGGAAAAGACTTGAAGATACACAACAATGACAAATAAATGGGATGCCAGGGGCAGCAGGTCAAGACTTTGGGGCAGAAACCCAAGGTCTCATTTTACCACAATGAGTGTGATGCTAGCTTGGTACACACTGAAATAAGTGCAGTAATACAACCTTTGGCTTGTCTACTAAATCCAGAGTCTAACACCATCAACTTGAACCACTGGTAGAGAAACTGGGGATGTGAACATATAGACCATCAACAGATCTAGAATAAATTGGTATCTTGAAATGCTACATGGATATATGATCCTCTTTGCTGTATTAGCAACCCAAGCAGCAATGTATGTGACTGAGACCTGGGGAGTAAGTGCGCTTTTGGATTTCCCACAAAGCCAAAGAAACCAGATACTGGGAAATACCTCTCTGCTCAGAAGCATTTCCATATGCTCCGTCTTGTTTCCACGACCTTTTGCAAGAGAGGCTCTGATCATGCATGGTAGCTCTCAAGGAGATTTTTCAAACTCTGATTTGCGTCTTATTGTAAAATCAGCAGCTGGACTGTTATGAGGTGTAGCCATTTTGTTTTCCTCATCGTATTCTTTGGAAATCTGGAGATCTGCTTATTCCATAATTAAAAATGAGTTATATGCATACTACAGTCCCTTGCAGTTACTCTTGTCATTGCTGAGACATAAGGAGCTAACCAATCCATACTATTTTAAAACAAAGATGAATGTGGACTTTAAGGGAAAGGTGGAGAAAGGGCAGGCTATAAGCCACATGTGCCACCAGGGCTTTTTTGTGGGCCCTTGGACCACCCCAGAGTCCCCTAATTCTTTTTGAAGAAAACTGTTTGGGATTATTTTGCCATCCAGTGCCCCACAGAGGGAGTGGTTGGCAACTTTCCATGTTTTCACTCCCTGGGCCATTTTAGGCCCAGGAAAGCCTTTCCCTCACAACAAGTACTGACTGTTTGGGGCTATAGCTCTTTAAATCCCTCATGCTGGGATATTACACCTGTGATGTGGCCATGCTGGCTGGGAATCCTGCCAGTGGTAATCCAACAATGTTGCTTTCCAGGCTCTGACCTAATCTTAGGATGCAGAGTGCAGCTTCTTCTGGTATATTTCGTGAGAGTAAATTACACAGGAATTTGGGGAACAGCAATACATGTCTGAATGTCCCATAAAGCATGATCTTTATGTTAATTTCTCATGTGCCCCAAATCTACTTCTTGTCAAGAGAAAATCCAGCACACACATTTCACGCTGATGTCTACAAAATGGGTTTGAGGAATTGTATCATATCCTTCCCACTCCTCCCTGCCAAGGTTATATTTCTTTAAGAATGGATGGATTTGTTCCAATTCAGTGATGTAACAAGGGACTTATTTCCATGGAACAAATGCTACAGCTCCAAAGTAGTGCTGCATATCTTACTTTGGTAATGAGGCATGGGAATGCTTCTCACCTTGTTTGAGCGCTCATAGAACTGTCAAGCTAACTTCAGTGCACAATGCTTATTAAAAGAAATGGAATTCATTTTTATCATGGCAAAATGAACTACACCGAAGTACCTTGCTCCCCTAACAGGAAATTAGATGCACATGTCATTCATATGGACTGTTCATGAGGCCCTGTTTTATGTACAATTTGCTTTCATTTCATCGGATCATTTCTGGGAAATAATACACTGAGGTCAGCCGTCATTTCTCCTTCCTGCTTGCATAATTTGTTGATAAAATACCCAACAACATATGAAAGAAGCCATGCATGCTAGATAGACGAAAGCTTTGTATATTATTTACTTGAAAATCAATGTCTGAAGGTAGTTAATTTTATGAAAATAGTACAGGAGCTTTCTGAGTGGGAATCTAAGGAGCCATTCTCCAATGAAAGGCATCTTTGAAGAGCCTAAAGCTCCAATCCTATGTACATTTATGCAGGAATAAGGGAGTAAGGAACTCAATGGAACTTGAATGTGAGTAAATGTGGATGCAATCAGGGTGTGTATGACCCCCTCCTTTTCTATCATCGTTCCTTCAAAAATGTGTCTTGTTTCTCAATTGACTGAATGGTGAGTGAAGTTCCACTTATGAAAAATAAGCACAGGCAGTGTTTTCAGCAGAAAAAAGCAACCAGCCCACCAGCTGAATACCTCCAAAATGACAGATGTTGGAATCCACATACGTGGAAGCCACTGGCTGGTTCCTTAGTCATATGCGCGCACAGCAGAGCCATCTCCCCATCACGGCTGAGTATGTTTCTATTTGCCCTGCCCTTAGATCCCATAAGGGGCAACCCAGCTGGGTCTCACAGGCACTTTTAGCCCTTACTTCCATCAAACTGGGCCTGGGTTCCATGCTAAAAACCACCAAAAGTTGTGACAAAGATTACCGCTTCAGCTACTGTAAGCCATATTAAAAATGCCTGAAATAGACATTAAAAGGTGGGAGTAGGGGTAGGTGAAAATCTCAGCACAAGCTGAGGCTGAGAGTGCTGAGGCGAGGCTGGCTTATATAGCCAGGGAACAGATCAGGGAGAAATCTTCACTTGGCCTGCTCTGGTTCACTCCCAGCCAACCAGTCAGCTTCTGACTGGCTGGTCTTCCTGCCCCTTCCAAAGCTCATGAAAACCAAAAAGGAGGAGGACAAGCCAATCCCAGCCTAGCAGCTATCTTTCAGCAATCTGTTGCCTTGACAATTAGCTTCATAACCATTTTATTTTGTATATGGATGTGAATTTGATGGAGAGAGTTGGAAGTCTGTGATGTCGTTCCTGAATGATGGAATATTTTAAACAATATCCAATTAATAAAATAAGCAAGCAGACAAGATTTCTGACAAGAGCACAGGATGTTTTTTATGCCCAGATATGTCTGCAAGCATTTTCCTCCTATCTGGATCACTGACAATGTATGAAACAATCCCTGCAAAATTTATCAGTGCACAAAATGTCATAGGAATATGGTGAATGTGGATTTACTGTACCTCAACATTCTGTTTCATGCTGAGAACTCCAAAGTAGGCAAATTAGGCTTCCAGAAAGCTGCTGTTGTACACACTTGGATGTTGATTGCAAGTATTATCTTAAGAGACTCACTTCTTACCTCTGAAGAAAATTGCTACTCCTGCTTTCAAACTCCTTCTGATGGCTTTGCAATAACTTTACCAGGAGGCAACTAACAGCATCATCCTCTTTATTTTTAAGATGGAAAAAGTGGAAAGTAAAAACACACCCTAATATCTTGGGGTGTGTAGAAAGAATCTCATTTTGTTTTGGAACAAAAGGGTAGACTGTGTCTCAGTGTGCAGCCACTTTGGCTGACATGCACAAAAGAATGATGACAAAATGAAGGCAAGATAGAATAGAGAATATATACTCCCTTTCTACGTTAGAACATGGTGTTGCAGGGGCCCTGCAAAGAAGCTGGTAGTACCTATGAAACAGAGTGCCATCTTAAATGCTTATCTACATATGGAAATGAAGGTGAGGGAAAGCTCACACTTGTCGACTGTCCTCACTTCCCTTGCAGACAATTTCATTGTCCAGAAGGTATTAAGAAGTAACAAGGGGATCAGCTATTTTAGGTCTGATCCTAACCAACAATGGTGACCATGTTAATGGGATGGGACAGCATCTCCCTCCCCCAAACTGAAGTGAGGGACTTGCTGCTTTCAGGAACAGCCCAATCCCCCCAAAATCTGAAATGGCCAACAGCAACTCTGGGAATGTTATTGGTCATCTGGGGGCAAATATTAGAGGACTGTTTTTTTAGCCCCTCCTCCAAATTGGGGAAAGGATGCAAGAACCTCAATGGGTATAGCTTATTTCAGAGAAACAGGCCCAATAGAGAAAGAGCAGAAGTAGCATTATATGACAAAAGATGTCTACGCATGTGAAGAGATCCATGACTTAATCCTAGAAGCCAGATTGAGGTCATCTGGATAAAAATTAAGGTGGTGGGGAAACAACAGTGGGGATCCACTACAGACCCCCAAGCCAGACTGAGGACTTGAATGATGCCTTCCTGGAACAGATGACCTGATATTCAGAAAAGAGAGATGTACTGCTAATGGGAGATTTCAACTATCCTGATATCTGTTGGAAGTCAAACTCTGCTAAGAATATAAGGTCCAATAAATTCTTCACTTGCCTTGCAGACAATTTCATTGTCCAGAAGGTGGAAGAGGCAACAAGAGGATCAGCTATTTAAGACCTGAACCTAACAAAAAATGATGACCTGGTTAATGGGGTGCAAGTGGTGGGATTGATTATTTATTTATTTATTACATTTTTATGCTGCCTTTCTTCCCAAAGAGGACCTAAGGCGGATTCCAACAACAAATTAAACACATCAAAACATCTAAAAACATTTTAAAAACATATAAAATTATAAGAGGTAAAGCAATATTCAATTTTAAAATAAGTTAATAAATAAAGCTCCCCTGTTCATATAAACACCTGCTTAAAAAGAAATGTTTTGGCCTGCCAACAGAAGGAGAGCAGGGAGGAGACCAACCTACCTTCCCAAGGAAGGGAGTATCAGATGGTGGGAACAGCCACTGAGAAGGCTCTCTCCCATGTCCTTACCAGGCGACTCTGGGACGGTAGCAGGACTAAGAGAAAGCCTTCCCCTGTTGATCTTAGAGCTCTGGCAGATTTGTATAGGGAGACTCAGGCCATTTACACATTACACTGTTATAGTGCTATTATTCCACGTTCAACAGCCTGTGGAATTCTGTGGTTTGCAGTTTATAAACCAAAGAGCTCTCTGGCTGAGAATTCTAAGTGCCCCTCCCTAAACTGCAAATCCTAGGTTTCTACAGGATGTTGAAAGTGGGATAATAGCACTATAATAGTGTAGTGCGGAAATGGACTTTGTCTTTCAAATAGCCCGGACCTAAGCCGTATAGTGTTTTATAGGTCATAGCCAGCATTTTGAATTGTGCCCAGAAACAAACAGGTAGCTTGTAAAGCTGTTTTAACATGGGAGTTATATGCTCCATGTAACTGGCCCCAGTCAGCATTCTAGTTGCCTCATTTTGAACCTCCTGAAGTTTCTGAGCAGTTTCCAAAGGCAGCTCCATGTAGAGTGCATTACAGTAATCCAAATGAGATGTAATCAAGGCATGTGTCACTGAAGCCAAATCTAACATCCCAAGGAATAGGCGCAGCTAGTGCACAAATTTTTAACTGTGCAAATGCACTCCTGGTCACTGCTGAGACCTGGGCATCCAGGCTCAGAGCTGAGCCCAGGAGAACACAAAGGCTGTAAGCCTGAGATTTCAGGAGGAGAGTAATCCCATCCAACACAGGCAAAGTCCCTGTTCCCTGATCTGCCTTTTGACTGATCAGGAACACCTTTGTCTTGTCTGGATTAAGCTTCAGTTTGTTTGCCTTCATCCAGTCCATTACTGACAATACACATTGGTTCAGCACTGAGACAGCTTCCCTGGAATCAGATGGAAAGGAGAGGTGGAGTTGGGTGTCATCAGTGTATTGGTGATATTGAACCCTAAAACTCTGGATGACCTCTTCCAGTAGTTTCATCTAGATATTAAACAGAATGGGAGACAAAACAGAACCCTGAGAGACCCTACAGGCCAATGGCCAGGAGGTTGAACAGGATTCTCCCAGCACCACCAGTTATGTCCCTCCAGGAATGACTGGAACCACTGCATAAGAGTGCCCCCAAGTCCCATCCAGAACGATACCATGGTCAATGGTATCGAAAGCCATGAGAGGTCCAGCAGAACCAGCAGAGACACACTCCCCATGTCTAGTTCCTGGTGTAGGTCATCCACCAAGATCACCAAAACAGTCTCCATTCCATAACCAGGCCAGAAGCCAGGCTGAAATAGATATAGATAATCCATTTCATCTGGAAATCCTTGGAGCTGGAGGGCTACCATGTGCTCCAGAACCTTGCCCAAAAATGGATCCTTAGGTTGAAGTGACCATGTTCTCCTGGAGTTTGTTATACAATGGAAAGGGGAAGCCACGCACAGTCAGACATGCAGTTTACATTTTAGGAAAGCTGATTACAGCAAATTTAGGGAAATACTGAATGTAATCCCATAGTCAGGAATATAAAGAGAAAAGGGAATTCATGATGGATGGAGTTTTCTTAAAGTTGAGATACTGATAGCACAATTTCAAACATAATTTCAATGAGGAGGAAAAACGGGAGGTGTTGAAAGAAACCAGGATGGGTATCTTAGAACTTTCCACTGAGCTGATTTGAAAAGGACATATGCAAGAAATGGAAAAAGGGGGAGATCGCCAAAGAAGAATTTAAATGAATAGCCAGCACGTGTAGGGAGAAAGTCAGAAAAGCCAAAGCACAGAATGAGCTCAGGCTTGCTAGAGAGGCTAAAACCAACAAAAAGGGCTTTTCGGAGAGTTACATCTGTAGCAAAAGGAAGAACAAGGAAATGGAAGGGCCACTGCACAGAGAAGACAGTGAAATGGTAACAGGAGACAGAGTAAAGGCAGCATCAACATCATCTTTACCTTGGTCTTTTCCCAAAAGGAAAATAGTGCTTAACCTGGAGAAATGATGCAGTAGGGGGAATGCAGCATGGAATAGGTAAATATAGGATAGATACAGGGTGGGTGACACCTGGCTTGACAACAGTACATGTGAAAGAGATCTAGGAGTCTTAGTATGCCACAAACTGAACATGAGTCAACAGTGTGATGTGGCAGCCAAAAAAGCCAACATGATTCTAGGTTACATCAATAGGGGCATAGTGTCTAGGTCACGGGAAATAGTAATACCACTCTTTTCTGACTTGGTCAGACCTTGCCTGGAATACTATGTCCAGTTCTGGGTCCCACAATTCCAGAAGGACATTGAAAATCTTGAACATGTCCAGAGGAGGGCAAGCAACATGGTAAAAGGCCTGAGAACCATGCTCTATGACAGTGGTTCTCAACCTGTGGATCGCGACCCCTTTGGGGGTTGAACGACCCTTTCACAGGGGTTGCTAAGACCATCGGAAAATACGCATTTCTGATGGTCTTAGGCTCCATTCCCTCTTTGGTGGTGGTGTGCAAGTGCGAGCCATGCGCTCGTGTCCTCCTGCCCCCTTTGGCGGGAGCGTGTGTGGCCGCATGGGCTCCCGCCAAAGGGGGCAGGAGGACGAGAGCGCGTGGCTCGCACGTGCGCACCACCTCTCCTGGGCCTTTTCCACATGTTACCTTATCGCGGAGGTGGGGGGTGTCCTCTTTTGCTGCTCCTTCATCCTGCAGCTGGCTTCCTGGTCATGCGACCGCCCCGCCCCTTCCTCCCCCAGCGCAGCCTGGAAGCTGTAGGCTGTGCTGGGGGAGGAAGGGGCGGGGCGGTCGCGCGACCAGGAAGCCAGCTGCTGGACGAAGGAGCAGCAAAGAGAGGGCACCCCCCACCTCCGTGATAAGGTAACGTGCGGAAAAGGCCCAGGAGTGGTGGTGCACAAGCGCGAGCCACGCGCTTGCATCCTCCTGCCCCCTGTTCAGAAGGGACTGAAATTTCTCCCCTTCTGCGCTACTGAGAGAACCTCCCATCTGACGGGCCAGCTTGGGGGGCGGCAGCAGCACGGGGGGGCAGGCCCCCTCCTCGCCACGGCCCCTGCCCCACTCTCCACGGAGGGGGGCGCTGCGGAAGGGCCAGGGGGCCGCAAGGCGGTGCTTTTCTGGGGGGCAAGCTGCGCCTGGCACAAAAGACAAAGACACTGGGATTCTTCCCTCCCCCCAGCCAGGGTCAACACTCTGGAAACTTTTCCCACACTGCCCCCCCAGCAGAAACGAGAGTGAAGCAGAAGCAGAGCCTGGGGTTTCTCAGAGTTTTTTCCTGGGGGAGACGTGTGGCTCCTCTTTCCCCCCTACCCGCCCCCCTTTCCTGGCCAGCAAGGTGGCCTTTGCCCAGGGAGAGGCATTGTAAATAATAAATAAATAATTTTATGGTTGGGGGTCACCACAACATGAGGAACTGTATTAAACGGTCGCGGCATTAGGAAGGTTGAGAACCACTGCTCTATGAGGAATAGTTTAGGGAGATGGGTATGTTTAGCTTGGAGAAGAGGAGGTTAAGATAACCATGTTTAAATATTTGAAGGTATATCATATGGAGGGTGAAGTAAGTCTGTCTTCTGCTGCTCCAGAGGCTAAGACATGGAGCAGTGGTTTCAAACTACATGTAAATAGATTCTGCGCAAACGTTAGGAAGATCTTTCTGATGGTAGGAGCAGTTTAAGAATGGAATATGCTGCCTGGAATGTGGTGGAGTTTCCTTCTTTGGAGGTTTTTAAACAGAGGCTGAATGGCCATCTGTTGGGGGTGCTTTGATGGTGTATTTATACATGGCAGGAGGTTGGATTTGATGGCCTATGTGGTCTCTTCCAACTCTATGATTCTATGTGTCTATCATCTTGCCACATATCATGCAGACAAGAATAAATTACTCTTCTGTTTATTGAGCTTATGTGTGGTGGAAATGAAGACAGCCATAGACTGCCTAATTCAAGAGTAGGTTGTCTTTACGCTTGTAGGATCTACTCAGGTTTTGATTAAAGCCTCAAGAGCTACAAGGTGCTGCTCTACTGGCCAGAATAACATGGAAAAGTTATAACACTTAGAACCACATCATTCTGAGGACAAAACTTAATAATTTTTTAAAAGTACCAAACAAGAACAAAACTCATCCTCCTCCACACACAAACTTTCTTGATTTCAGTGATAAAATTTAGTTACGTGGGTGGGGAAGCTATTTTGACATCACTGTTGTTCCATAACTGAGAGTGAGAAATCCTTGTGACTCTACTGCAAATTGTCCAGAGATGTATCAGGATTCCTATTTGGACTGGCTAGTAGAGCCATCAGCTACCTGGTGCTCCAGCGGATACCACCAGCCTTGAAATATCTCCTGCAGCTCTGCTCCCCTACATTTCCTTCCTACTGTACTAGGCAGAACCTGAACACTTCTGTATTTATTTATATTTAGCCACTGCTTACATCTAAAGCTTTCAAAGTGACATACGACTATCATAAACGGTATAGAACCACACCTAAAATCTGTCTGCTATAGTCAGGGCAATTGTACAGGCAAAAAAAATGGCAAGCTGAACTGCATCAAGAAAACTTGCAAAAGCAGGCACGTTTTCAAGGGGTGCCTAAAAATTAGAATTACCAGACCCTGTCTAATATCATAGGGAAGAGTCATGCATGTAGTGGGTGCCACCACATAAAATGTCCTGTTGTGAACAACCATGGAATGGAGCTTAGGAGTGTGTGGCAACACCAACAGGGCTTCTACATATGGAAACTTCCCTCAGCTAAAACAGTACTTATATCAAACACGTCTGTGAAAGTGTCTTGAAGATCAAAACTGTGGAAAGGCAGTATGAATGTTTTTGAAAAGGAAGAAGGAGAAAGCATGCTGTATTAAGGATGGAGGCATTTTGCTTTAAGAATTCTCATTTGAAAGAGGGTCAATGCTCACCCTCTTATGCAGTGAGAAAAGAATTATAACACTTTCTTGCTTGTTGAGGATTTGGAAGGATGGTGATACAGAGAAGGGAAAAGACAATCTTACTCTTCTGATAGCGATGCTGCTGGAGAATCCCGGTTGGCTGAGCTTTCCTTTCCAGTATTTGTTCTCTGGTAGTCAATCCAAGAAGTTCCAGCTAACTTCTGAATCAAAGTAAAGTATTTTTCTTTTTTGGTTAGATCTCGGCAGCATTTGATTCCTAAGTGGCTGGCAAAGAAGTCAGTAGTCAATAGCCATTTATTGCTCCCGCAGAGGAGATGAGACCATATATTATGTAGAAGGCTTGCCGCAGTCACACCCTTTAACATTTAATGGAAGGTTTTTCAGCACTTCCTCACACTATAAATGAGAACCGCTTATCAAAATATTTTGTACTGTTACTATGTTTCCTCAGGCTCCTACAGACAAATTTTCATATATTAAAAAAAGATGGAAGATGCATTTTACACCCATGATGTCTGATATCCTACAGAGAATTATTATGTATTTTTAAAAAAGGTGTTGCAATTGGATTTATCTTAATGCAATTCTGGTTGCCATATCCTCAGTCAAGTTTCCTATAAACAGTGCTCATTGCAGGAACAATACATTAGGCACAACTTTCCCTAGGAATCCAGACATCACAATTCTCCCCATAGTGTAACTTTTGCTGAACTTTTGCAGCCTGGAAGATCTTTAACTGAGCTAGTCTTCAGCGAATGAAGCATTCTTCTTTTCACATGAAGTGCTGATATGTAACCTATGTTGGATTTCTTTAGCTATGCTTAATAAGCTTTTTGGTTAGGCTGAAACTCTTCAGCTCAGAAGGCTATGCCAATCTCCTTTTTTTCCAGTTCAAGAAAGCCTAAAGTATAACTTTTAATAGAGTTTTGTTTTTAAATACCTTTGTTTCATTTATGGAGAATTTAGGAAATCTCAATATTGATTTGATTTAAAGCATTCAGATAAAACAAAAGCACATTACAAAGTGAACTGAAACATCCTTTAAGCACCATTAAACTTTAATAAAATCTTCAGGAAAACCTTGATCATACTCTAGTGTGCACAGTGAATGCATGCACAGACATGCCCTATGATAAACAGCACTTTACCCCCCAAATCATAGGGAAATAGGAATGTTTTGCACAGACATGCCCTATGATAAACAGCAGTTTACCCCCCAAATCATAGGGAAATAGGAATGTTTTGCCTCACCTCCCCTAAATTTAGAGCACCTGAGAGAACTGTGCAGGGCTGTGAAGAACAAGAGAAAACATCACTTTCTGTGCCAATCTTTCTGGAAGAAGTACAGGTATGCCTCAGTTAGCACAGTAGATGAGTGCCATGGCCTTATTTGTTTAACAGAAACTTTAGCACCAGAGGTGCTACATGGAAACAACAGGGATAAGTTCTTAAATGACAAAAAATAGGAACAGTTCAACATGTCTCAGCAAACTTTTTATTCCAAACTAACAATAGGCACATGAGAAATGAAACAACCAGGCCAGGTATGCCTCAGATAAGGAAAGAAAAACATTGTCGATCTTCTACAGACAGCTTGAGTGCTTCTTCCAAAATGCATCCCAGGGTGACTTTTTTTCTTTCAACAGCCTCCACTTTTCTTATGATTTCCACTTTGGTTGCAAAACATATAGATCTATGTTTTTTCAGCATGATAGGGTAGCTGTTTTGCTTTTCACACGTACTCAGCAAATGACTCTGAAGACAGCTCTTTACCTTGCCTGTTGTGCATAAGCACATGAAGGTACGGTGAGATCACCTGGAGTAGACTCCCATGCTTTCCTAGGTCAACTCTTACTGCATTGTTTGTTGCAGATATGCTGCCGCAACCCAAAACTGGAAGTTTTTCTTTCTCTGGTCCTCCTTTTCCTTCCTTCCACTGCTGATGCTGCAAGAAAACTTCCAAGTAAACAGACGACAACAAAGGAGGAGGCTGTGTCAGACTCCCATAAAAAGACTTTGTAAAAAGGAGCTTCTTTGTCAAAAGATTTCTTAATTGAAGAATGCTCGTAGTGCTTTCACTGCCAAGGAGCTCATCTCCACACTTGCTATCTACCAGTGCAAAGGTGGGAATGAGTGGAGAAATGATGGAGTATTTGGTTTGGGGCAAAAAGAGCCCTGGTGGCGCAGTGGTTAAAAATGCTGGTACTGCAGCCATAAGGTTGTGAGTTTGATCCTGCCGGGCTCCAGGTTGACTCAGTCTTCCATCCTTCTGCAGGTGGGTAAAATGAGTACCCAGCTTGTTGGGGGCAATTAGCTAACATACATTGTAAACTGTTTAGACAGCATTTAGCTGATAAGTGGTATAGAAATACACATGCTATTGCTATTGCTATGATGACTGCTTCTTTAAGACACACCAGTCTAGACCAGGAGGTAAGGAAGTCTGGATTAGGATAACTGCTTGGATGCTGAATATAGAAAATTCAACCCCCCCACACACACTATAACTGATTGTCATGGCACCTTTATTAGGCCAGTCAAAAGGTGCAAAGTATATTGCACAAGCTCTCAATGTTTGTAGGCTTCTTCATCGGGCATGGATGTTAAAAGTCATTTTAGGGGAAGAATTGTGACGATGGAAGATGTTGAAGCTTGAGATGCTAATGCTGAGATTAACGTCCCTTCACTACCAACTTAAACTTTTGAAACTAATTTCAAGAAAGATGCAGCTCTATGATCTCACATTGTCACGTTTGTTCCCCTAAAATGACTTTTAACATGTTATGTGATGTACTTTTCGCCTAATAAAGGTATCACTGCAATATGTATGTATGTGTATGTATTTGTGTGTGATTGAGTTTGCTATATTTTACTGTATGGCCAACACAGTCACCCTGGGATATAAATCAATGGGAGCTGCCACTATAGGAACAAATGGGCAATTCTCAGTGAGCTGTCCAGGGTCCTAAGACTTTTATCTCTGATTGTCCTTGCTTGTGGACTAGCACAATGCTGGGGCAGAGCTTTCCTTTGTGTTCGTTCCCTGGAATCTGGATCGCAAAATGATCTTTGCCTGCCCTCCTGGTTCCTTCTCACCTTCTTGCTTTTTAGTGTGGAATGTACCTGCCTCTAAAGGTATCTGCTTTCTGAGGAGATGATGCCTACCCAACCAAACCTGCTTTCCTTTGATTCTGCCAAGTCAAACGTTGTATATTTCCTCTATAATTAGTATGGTGTCCTATGATTTTTTTCCAGAGCTATTTTTGTGGCATTTTTAGTAGTAAAACTTATTCTCAGTATTGTCTAATGTGAATGGAGACTTTGAAGAGCTCTTTTGCCTTTAATTAAATGCTTCCTATTGGAACATTCCATCTCTTTGCTACTAACCGATGAGCATGGGCAGTGGATTAGTGATGAAGAGCCTATTGATTGCTCCTTAAATTGCTGTTCTTAAATGCCCCAAGTTAATTTTCTCCATTTGCAGAAATCAGGCAAAATACTGAAAAAAGTACAATTACCCCGAGGAATTTCTGAATTCAGAGAATATTTGACAGAGCAGATAATTTTCTAGAGATTCCTCATGTCAGCCTCTCTAGGGCCTGAGGTTCACAGGAGAAGCCCTTCTTTCAATCCCATCACCTTTCTCAATAAAGCCTTCTCAATGGCTGCTTCTCGGCTCTGGAAACCTCTTCCTAAGGAGGTTGAGATGACCTTCTCCTTGCTGTTCTTCTGTCAGCAGGCAAAAACTTTTTTTAAAAAAAATTCCAAAAAGCTTTTTGAGAAATGAAGGTTTTTAAATAAAAGGCTGTGAAGGACACGCTGTACTATTTTAATTGTACTGTTTCTAAGATGCTTCTTACCACTTAATTGTGTGTTTTAAACTGTGTGTATACTTCCAGTTTTAGAGAACAAGTGTGGTATAAACGATGATGATAAATGGTGATGCTGATGGTATAGGGATATAGACTAATTATTATATTATTTATATTGCAACCCAAACTATATTACGGGTTCATAGTGATAGAAACATCAGTGCATTGATCTACATTGTCTTCCCCAGAAGTGATATTCCTTATTTAAGGAAACACAGAACAATCCATACAAGAAAATTCTTACCGGAAAACAGAAGGATTCAATTGATCACATCTTTACAATGCAGATATTTATAGACATACATCAAAGAAATGTGCACGCATATAAAAAAAGAAACATTTATCTCTTTCATTGTCTTCATGGAACTTGTCAGTGGAATAATTTAGCATACAAGCACAGCCCTAAAATTGCTATAAGACAAAGCATATGAACCTAGCATATTTGGAAAAGTGGGAGTGTTGCACTCAGTATTAATACAAACTGCAGTTCCTTATATCATAGTTACTTACATCAAACATAGATATCACTATACAACTATATAATATAGTTCCAGCTTTTCTCTGTCGGTTACCATGGGTTACCCATAGAAGAACTGCTTTGCAAGGTCACCTGAAAACATTTTGTAGTCCAGGTATAATCAAAAGAAGATGATGTGTGGCTAAAGCAGTTTAAAGGAAATTATTGCAGTGCAGCAAAAGGAAACAGAACTAATATCACTGATAGCTTGGTGAAGGTACAAATCCAGTGGAGGAAAGAAAGGGCTTTTTCTGATGCCCTAAATGTGGTGGGTTCCTTCATTTCTATATATGGCAGATGAAGGGCAATGATGGCAATGGATGGCATGCAGCTATTGGTCCAGTCAATTTCATTTGAAGTTGAAAATTTAAAAATCCAATACCACACACTTGAATTGAGAATACTGTTAAGAGGAAGAAGCATCTAGCACTCTTCTCCCCACCTCCCCACCCACCCCTCCCCTGCTTTTCAAAGACTCCAGGACTGTATACATAATTGTCGGGATTACTATCTGTCTGTTCATGTACTGCAAAAATCTGATTACAGTGAAGTGCTTGATCATGGCGATATAGTGGGACAGCCTACTGTATTTTATTTATCTGAAAATTAAAATATGTTCCACATAAGTGGTATGCACCATGCCCTCAAGGTGGCTCAGATTAAAAATCATAATTTAATATGTTAAGTTCCAATACAGGAGTAGTAGTTTCTAAGAAGAATTTTAAAAAAGGCAGACAAAAGATCATATGGATACCTTCTAGAAAAAGTGAGCTTCATGCCATTTACAAAAGGTGATGAGAAAAACACCAGCCCCAGGCCCTATGAAGGAACACATTAAAGAGCCATAGAGCCATGCCGGTAAAGCTCATGTTCATTGCAGTGGGTGTTCTCATTAGGTTCAGTAAAAGCACGTGAAGCAATGCTCTGGACCACAGATGATGGCAGAGTTCCTATTTATTAAAGCAAACTTTCAAAGAGGTGCAAGCAGCAGTCATGACAAATTTCTGTGTTAGTAACTCTGGTCCTTCTTTGGATAGGTGAGGAAGGGAAGGGTGACAGCTTGGAGTACTGTGGAAATGTGAAAAGTACTTCAGTCATAGCAAACATGTGAAAAGAAGATTGAGGTTGTAGATACTACATCTACCTGCAGTGCCTTCATTCCTGAAAAAAGATCTTTCCACATTGAGAGTGATGGTCTGAACACGGAATCCTTAGCACAATGGGGTTATCGACAACAACTGTGCAAGGTTCCCATTTGCAGAGAGAATTCTAAGAGTGTTCATCTGAAAATGCTTAGGATTTCCCTTCCGGCCTTTGTGGGCAATGCGTGAACACTGGATATGTGGGGCCACAGCTTGGCTGACTGGTTCCACAATCCTTTTCATATACTTACTATGAATGACACAAAAAAGTACATGGCAAAACACACACACACACACACACACACACACAATTTCAGGCTCAAATCTGAGATGGTGGAAACTCATTTATTTAAGCTGGGGCAGGGAATGTGTTGCCCACAGGCTGTGTATAACCTCCTCCCTAAACATAGCTAAATGCCTCTCACATCCCCTAGGAAACATTTTGGGTGAAAATATTGACTTTTTTGTGGTGGGTATCATGGAGGATGTAATCCTTCAAGGTTTCCTAGGGGCCGAATAGTTTCTTACAGTGCCCACCCCCAGTTTTGAACTGTGCCCCACATATAAAGTGGAGGCTTTAGAGGTTTATCCCATGCTCTTCCTGGTAGCTGTAGCATCCCAGAATTTGAGCAGTTCCAATCAAATTTTTACTCAGGACTCAGTGACAGTGGGGACAAACTAGGCCTATCTAGGGAACCATGAACATTTCTGGCATAATACAGGGTTGTGTTTTATAAAAGTTCTGTATCTATATGTGTGCACATGTGTGAATAAAGAGAAATGTTAGAAGTTACATGGATTATTATGAAAGAAGAAAGGAAGCAAATATAGTATTCTGATTGGTTGTGATGATTGTAGAACTATGCTTGGTTTTCTTTCCTCAAATAGGATTGTTCAGTGGGTTACTGTAGTCAGGGGGCCATTTACAGGCTTTGTGAAAATGTTAGGTTATTTAAAAGGAAAAGCCAACACATTGTCATCTGTCCACTGAGGCTCGGAGTCAATTTCCACACGGCTTTTGCTGGTAGCAGAGAGCTCTAGCCTGAGCGTAACTGATTTAACCAGGATTAACAATCAACTTACAAGGTCAACTTGCCAGTACTCCTTTTGTTCAATTCATTCAGGCCCAGGAGATAGCCCAGACCTTGCATGACATCCCTGTGGTATCTTGGCAACAAGGGAGAAAAAGCCTTGAAGCACTCTTTGCTCCCAGGAAACAATATAATATGATCAGTATCAATAATCAAACAGCCAGGTGCTGGATTTAGAACATTGTTCCTTATAATATAAAAACACAAGAACTAAATTATAAAGGGGTATATTTACTTATGTGTACAGGGAACTAGGAGGACTGTACAGCATAAACAGACTAATCAGAGGAACCAGAACACCATTTAGGAATACATACAAAGGAAAAAAATAAGAAAGCTACATATTCCGCTTCTAATACATACCTAAAGCATGGGCTTTCTTGCAGAGTAAGACCACAGTATCATCCAAAACAAGATGGAAAAGAAAGGAACGAATAAACTATACTCAGTTTTAACCAAAAGCCTCATCTGAGCTCATGAAGATTGAGTAAACTGATCAGGACCCATAAGGGCTCAAGCATTCTAGCATTTTGACATTTCTCACTAAAATTCAGCTGAAGTCATTCTCTCTGTAAGGAACAGTGGTATATCTATGGTGTTGGTGTGTGTGTGTGTGCTGTGTGTGTGTGTGTGTGTGTGAGAGAGAGAGAGAGAGAGAGAGTGGGGCGGGGGGCACAATGCTTCCTAAATAGGAATTCTGCCACACGCAAAATTTTCCTTTAGTCACCAAATTTCTGAAGAAACTTAAAACTTCATCTGAGCATTTAGAAATAGAATTTAGGCCTCCAAAGAAAAGAAGCAGGCAAAGTTACCAAGGAAAAACAAACACAGCAAATGTAAGAGTCCTAAGTGTGAATGATTTTCAGTGTCTCAACTGTCTGCCATGCTAGAAATTTGGGAACTGAAAGAAACTTTCATGTGGGGGGTAGAGTTCTTATTTGGGAGGTCAATGGTCCCATTTTCCCCCCATATAACTGCACCTCTGCTAATGAATAAAGTCTTTGAACATTCTTGAACAAGTCCTAAAGAAGAGATAACACAGGTCTGTGACGCTGACATCACCACCACTTGTCTTCTGTATGATTTTTAACATCTTTGTTTGGTGAAGAAGCTGGTAAAGTTTCAGAAACTTGCATAATGTATTTTATGCTTTGGAGTTGGCCCAATAAAAGTATTGGTAATTGTGGATTTTGAATTTTGTTGTATTTTGCTGCACAGCTCACACAGCTACCCCTGAATATATTTTTTTCCTGGATTTCAGGATACCAAATTTAGCTCCAGTGGGAAAATTCTAAACAAGAGGGAACCACAGGACTGGGACTTAACTCTTTGGTGTTTTCTGCCTCCAGCAAAGATAAAATTATTTTGTTGGACTACAGTTTGGGACTATAGTTTGGCAAGTTTTACTGTACAGTTTTTCCAGATGTAAAAGTACAGAAACTGTTTGAGAGGTTCACTGTTCTCTGCCTAAGAAAGGAGAAGTTAGGTTTGTACAGGAAAGGGACAGCTGGATCTCAAGAGAAGTTCCTTTTCTGTTGCTAATGGAGTTGAAATTTTATTACCTGTCTTTTATTTCTCTTTGAACCTCACATGGCCAGTAATGGGAGTGGCTTCTGCCTGCAGTGAAATCCCTCAATACCATCTTAACTGAAAACATCTCAGGCAGAATATTGGCCTGTGACTCTATCATCATCACCATTTTCCTCCTCTATGGTTTTTAACATCTTTGCCTGACGAAAAAGCTTTGAAAGCTTGTATAATGCGTTTTGAGCTTTGGAGCAGGCCCAATAAAGGTGGCTTGCGAATTTTATATTTTGTTGTATACTGCAAATTATGTCATTCTGGAATAACTTTGCAAAAGGTAATGACTTCTGGCTTGTGGGAAATGGATTCCATTGGAAAACATACAGAAATTTGTTATTACAGAAACAAAATTAAGCTCTTATGCTTGAAAGTACATTATGGTGAGAGAGTAATTCCTAAGTGGTGACATCAAGTTGGTCATACCAACAATTGTATCTTTCACCTCACCTCACTAATAAAATCATTTTAATAAAATCATGCATCGCCCTGAACACTCTACTTGGCTTTTCCTGTGCTGCTGAACAGGCTTACATGGGGTACATGGATGAGTGAGTGGGAACTTCAGTGCCTCCCCAAAATCTATAGCCAACCTTCCCCCCATCTGCCTCCCAGCATAACATTTCCCTCAATTGAGCTCTGACACAAATGATAACAATTTTAGCAAGTTTAAAAATGTAGCTTAAATTTGAATTTTACAAATGGTTTGTGTAATCCTTTTCTTATGTTTTATATTTGTGCTTAGGCCAGCAGACCTTCTATTGCCTGAAAGGGTCAATTTTGTGAGTAATTTTAGCAAGATCTTAGGTGTATTTTAGAGATGAGTGTTTTTAAGTGGAATGTGTAATTTTTCTTTTTCTGTTTTATGTCTCTGCCAGTGTCAACAAATATTCATTTTCTGCATGGAATGGGGTTGGCCCTGTGGACTCTTCCAGCTTGATGATTCTATGATTCTGTGTTATCCACATTCTGTCATATTTGCAATAGCCTGTGTCCAAAAACAATGCTATATTTTATATTTCTACACAAAAATCAACCCACCTAAGAGAATGTGCCTAAAGGAAAGAACCATGGGAAGGAACAGAGAACAAGAAGGATTTCCCCCCTCAGTATCCTTTACTTTGGTGTTAAATTTGGAACCATAGGAATGATGTGTGGTGGACCTAGTTTAAATACAAAGATCTGTTTCCACCATGCATATAGCCTGAGTCTGAATGCTCTCTGACTTAGCCAGCCTTGACTGGCAATGACAGAAGCGGCAGAAGCAGGTGCTTTAGCTGGAGGCAGGGAGCTGTCCAGCAGGAGCAAGGCTGAAGGAGATGGCTTTGCTACACTCAACAAGGGAGCTGTTCTCTAAGGTTGTGTCAACTCTCACAGATATAAGTCAATCTGTCCAATTTTGGTATCAGTCTGTGATTTTTAAAAATGCACAAGTTGCAGCTATTTCTGAAAATGATCTCCCCTAGACTGTTCACTGTATATGAAATTCCCCCAATGAACATATTTTAAGTGCAGCTTTCGTCTGTCCATTGGTCCTATGATTATGGGCAGATTATGGGAAGCAAGTGTCCAAAGAGATACTTCTCCTCAGGAAAGCAGCTGTGGGAAAGTCAGTCCAATCTGGGTCACACACAGGTAATCCATGACAAGGAAAGGAAGTGCAAGGCCAATGTCTCAGCAGACTAGAGGTTGTTCATAAAGCCAGTAGTCCTGAAATCCAAAGCAAAAAAAGGATGAGATAAAGATTAATTAAATGTAGCCAGTCCAGGGGTCAAGACTTGCAGGAGTCACAAGGATACCAAGAGCATGGCCCATCAAAAAGATTGAATGGTTGCAAAAAACAAAGCTTTCTAGCAGATGGGAGAACACTTACAGATGGCTATCTATGGACACCAGGGACTTGATGAGTCAGCATCGTCTATTTAACAGATGGTTCCTATGAAGTTTCTCCTCTTCTCTTTGCTGTTCTTCAAAGAGTATGTGTGTGTCTCTTCAGCATCTGTCAAGTCCTGCTGAGGAGGGAGCCTCTCAACTTCTTCTGTCACCAGCTTCTCAGACTCAGGGAAGGAGTCAGAGTCATCTGGGTCCAAAACTCCTTGCAATCCAACTCCTGTTGGGTTCCTCAGTTTCAGAAGGTGAGTTCTGACACTGTCTGTTTGTCTGTCTGTCTGTCTCTCTCTTTCTCTTTATGCATGTACCCATACCTGCTTCTTCTTCTTCTTAAGAATAAGAGAGAAAAGAGCTGCCAAATTGACTCTGCATTTATAGTGCCAGGCTTTAGTGTATGCCTGTTCCTGTGAGTATGGGGGGTTATGGTGGAAGTTTTGAAACTGAGTGGGTTATCCATCGGGGCATTCACCCCCTTCCTCAGATAATCTGGGAAAATGAGTTAGGCAGGTACCAACTCCATGTGCTACCAGTATATGTGCTTCAAAGGATGTCTAATCAGATTCAGGCTTTCAGTACAAATGAGATTTGTGTACATGTTCAATGATGGTTACAGAAAAGCATCCTCAAGTCTTTGACATTATCATCTGGACTAATTCAAATCAAGTAACTGAGATAACCCCAGTGATTTCATGGGATTTAGATGCACCTAATTTTAATTGGATCACATTCTTTGTGTATTTGTGTCCACCTATTATCATTTATCTTTTATTTTTTAATTTTTTTTTATTACAGCATGCATAATCAGCATCCAGCATTGCCACAGGCCAAGCTCGGAAGAATAATTCAATGGACTTTTATAAATCAATGCAGCAGTGATGAATTTCATAAAGGTCTGTCACTATGTTATCAGTCTGCTTGAGGCTGTAGCCATTATACTGTGAACGCACCATCTTATTAAGTAGAATCCATCTTCTCAGAGAGATGAAACTACAGGCCAAAAGCTGTGTCTAGCTGTTTGGGTCATATCGGAGAATGGTCAAGGTCCTTATGACATGTGGAAGTGGCTTTAGTATCATCATTTCGAAAACTTGACATACAGAGGTTATAGCACATTGTAAGCCCCTCTCTAGGTCTGTGGGTGCAGAGGTTCTGAGAAAGATGAAAAGTGGGATAAGAAGTCTTCCCCTGGCTCAGAGTACAAACCCACCCAATCAGAAAGCAAAGTGAACAATCAGTTACTAAGTGTGGAACTAGCATCTTACCATCAGTCAATATTGCTTTTGCAGCAGTATTTGTTAAAACAGATATGGCAGTTCCTATTGATACATTCTCTGACCTCTGCTCTGAAACAATCGAAGTCAATATTCTCCCTGAAATTCTTTGGATTTCCTTGAAGGCTTAATGGATATAAACTGAGAATGCCAAGCCATAGGTGTTAAGGGACTGCTTCTTAAAGATTCCATTCTGAGACACAATACTACAGTAGTTATTTTCATTGCAAAGTATTTATTTTCAATCTCATGCATGACAGAACAGTCTTATTTACAGCTGAAGCAAAAATAAGCATTGGGGTTTAAGAAATAATCCTGCTTTTATTAAGCAGATACCAGTAATGCGCAAAAATAAACAAGCGGGATATTAAACAGCTTTATAGCAGTATCTTTAATAAATTTAATCTTGTGACATTGTGTGTGCATGCATATATTTTGGAAGAATTTTTATTTGCTGTGAAAGCATTAATCTCTTACATGAAAAATTACACATAAGGGGTTGTGCACACATGGTGGCCCTGGATGAGGATTCATGTTTCCTATTTCACAAATTCAATGGGATCTTGATGGGTGTCCCAATACAGCTGTATCTCTGTATCCAGATGCAGGCAGGTGTGCATCTGCAGTAGCACCAAGGTATCCATTCCCAGACACATCTTACCTTGTGTAGCATTCTTTGTGTAATGTTTGATCAGAATGTGGAATTGAAGAAATTACTAATGATGAATAAACTGAGAGTGGCAAATTGGACTGAAAATAGGAAGGACTCGAAAAGAGCTGAGTATTTTTTAAAAAATGTTAATAAGTTACTTCATGAATTCAAGGTGGACAGACCTAACATTTCTGAGAGGGGGCAGAAACAAATGGCATCAGTTTTCTTCTCAGAAGAGCATATAAGAAATAAGCTAACATTTTGCACCTGAATGGGCCAACCACAGCTTTCATGAGAAGTTTCTCAATACTTTTCACAATATGTAATAACATAGAGTCATAGAGATGGAAGAAACCACAATGGCTGTTGAGTCCAACCCCCTGCCATACAGGAACACACACTCAAAACGCCCCCAGCAAATGGCCATCCAGCCTCTGTTTAAAATGGTGACTCCATCACACTGAGGCAGCATATTCCACTGTCAAATGGCTCTTACCATCAGGAAGTTCTTTCTGATGTTTAGATGAAATCTTTTTTCCTGTAGTTTGAATCCATTGCTCTGTGTCCTTGCCTCTAGCAACAGAAAACCATCTTGTTCCATCTCCAACACGACATTCCTTCAAATATTTAAACATAGCTATCATGTCACCTCTTAAACTTCTTTTCATCAGGCTAAACATACATGGCTCCTTAAGCCGATCCTCATAGGGCATGGCTTCCAGATCCTTCACCATTTTGGTTGCTTTCCTCTGGACACATTCCAGCTTCTCAATATCCTTCTTGAACTGTGGGGCCCAGTATTCCAGGTGAGGTCTAATCAAAGCAGAATAGAGTGGTATTATAACTTCCCTTGATTTTGACACCATACTCCTATTGATGCAGCCTAAAATCACATTGTTTTTTCTAGCTGTCACATCACACTGTTGTCTCATATTCAGCTTGTGGTCTGCTAAGACTCCTAGATCCTTTTCACACATACTGTTTTCATGCCAGGTATCATCCATCTTATATCTGTGCATTTCATGTTTTTTCCCTAAGTGTAGTACCATACATTTCTGTTAAAATTCATTTTGTTAGTTTTAGCCCAGTTCTCCAATCTGTCAAGGTCATTTTGAATTTTGATCCTGTCCTCTGAGGTATTCGCAACCCCTCCCAATTTGGTGTTATCTGCAAATTTGATCAGCATGCCCTCTATTCCTTCATCCAAGACATTGATGAAGATGTTGAATAGCACTGAGCCCAGGACAGAACCCTGTGGCACCCCACTAGTCACTTCTCTCCGGGATGAAGAGAAGCCATTGGTGAGTACCTTTTGTATTTGGTTGGTCAGCCAATTACAAATCCATCGAACAGCAGCATTGTCTAACCCACATTTTACTACCTTGTTTCCTAGAATATCATGAGGGACCTTGTCAAAGATCTTACTGAAATCAGGACACTACATCCACAGCATTCCTTTCATCCACTAAGCTTGTAAATCTATCCAAAAAAGAGACCAGATTAGTCTGGCATGACTTGTTTTTGAGAAACCCATGTTGACTTTTAGTGATCATAGCATTCCTCCTAAGTGCTTACAGACTGTCTGTTTAATGATCTGCTCTAGGATCTTTCCTGATATTGATGTTAGGCTGACTGGGTGGTGATTGTTTGAGTCTTCCAGTCTTCTGGGATTTCTCCTGATCTCAGGAATTCTCAAGGATTATTTCCAGTGGTTCTGAAATTACTTCTGCCAGTTCTTTTAATACCCTTGGATGTAGTTCATCTGGCCCTGGTGAAATGAATTCATTTAGAGTAGCCAGGTATTCCTGTACTATCTCTTTACCTATTCTGTGCTGCATTTCCCCTATTACATCATCTGTTTTATTTTGTCCAGGTTGAACACTGGGGTTTTTTTGAGGGAGGAGGGGAGAACACCGAGGCAAATAAAGCATTGTGTAGTTCTGCCTTTTCTCTGTCCCCTACTATCACTTCACCATCTTCTCCTCACAGTGGCCCTACCATCTCTTTGTTTTTCCTTTTGTTATATAACCAAAAAAACCCTTTTTATTGTTTTCAGCCTCTTTAGCAAGCCTGAGGTCATTCTGCGCTTTAACTTTTCTGACTTTTTCCTTACATGTGCTGGCTATTTCTTTGAATTCCTCTTTGGTAATTTCTCTCTTTTTCCATTTCTTGTACATGGCCCTTCTAAATCTCAATTCGGTTGAAACTTCTTTAGACATCCATCCTGGTTTCTTTAGACACCTCTCATTTTCCTTCTCAATGGAACTGTTTGAAACTGTGCCTTCAATATCTCACTTTTAAGAAACTGTCATCCATCATAAGCTCCTTTCTCTATTAATATACCTGACCATGAGATATTACCAGGCCATACGCTGCCACTCATTGATATGGTTTAATTGGTGAAATATTTAACTAGCATGAAATATAAAACATATCCTGTTATGACTGGGAGCTTGCTAGCAAAGAGGAGCATTGCAAAACTAGGTCAGATCAAGACCTCAGGGCATGGCTAGGTCATAGTCAGGGAAACTCCAGAGATAATGGACTGGCAGATGTCACTCAACGATTTGACTTTTAGAAATAATAGCACTCAAAACTGCCTCCATGGAATGACTGATTGTCTTTGACCTTCTCCTTTTGTCCATCAAAACTCTCCCTTTTGTCTCTTCACCTGTCCCACCATTAAGAAGCTATCATGATTCCCATCAGTCCCTTTGTCACCCAATGATAAGGCCATTAGCCCATTCCAGACCCTATTGTCCCCTCTCTGGACCCCATTGTCTACTTTACCAGAGAACCATTAACACCTGCCCCCTCAGGGCAGAAAAGGAGTATTTAAACCCCAGCTTAGCACCAGTTAACTCATGGTACTTTTGGCATAATGGTACTTTTGGCATTACTCTGCTGTCCAGTTTCCAATATGGTACTGTCAGTTCTTTTAATACCCTTGGATGTAGTTCATCTCACCTTTCGTCTGAGCTACAGCACTTTGTCTTTTCACTTCTGGATAGATAAATATCCCCCACATAACCATAAACTCTTGTTATCTAAACCTATTCTCCCTTTTCCTTCAGTTAGCCTTGTGTGATGGCAAGACTGCTTGGATCTTGTGTGTGTGTGATTTTTAATTCCTCAATAAACAAGCAAGCTTACTTGTGAGTCACCAGCTGGTTCTTCCCTGCACTAGCACCAGTATACACAGATATAAAAGATCATACAAAATTACTCCCCTATTGTAGGCCTCCTCTTTAAGCTAACATTCACCACCATTTCACAGAGGCACTGGCATCATGGGTGGACCCCTGAGTCATCCATGTTTTGGAGTAATAGGGATGACATCTAATACTTCCTTAAGCTTACTAAAAACAGCTGTCTTAAAGTCTAGTTAGAATGTGAGTCCAACTATGCTTGGCTTCTCCTTTCCACTGTACAACAAACTCCAGGAGCACACGGTCACTACCGCCTTCCACCACTTCCAAGCTTCCTACTCCCGCCTCCCACCACTTCCACTTCCCCCCCAATAATGAGGCCATCACTGCTGGCTCGTATCAGATCCAAAATAGGTGCTCCCCTTGTTGCTTCTTTCAGCTTCTGGACAATAAAATTGTCTGCGAGGCAAGAGAGGAAATTTGTTGGACCTGATATTCTCGGCAGAATTTGATTTCCAACAAATATCAGGATAGTTGAAATCTCCCATTACTACTATCTCCGTTCTTTCTGAATGTGTGGTCATCTGTTTTAGGAAAGCCTCATCTAAGTCCTCACTCTGGTTTGGGGTCTGTAGTAGATCCCCAAAATGACATCCCTATTTTTTCTCTCCCTCTTAATTTTTACCCAGATACTCTCAACCCGGCTTTCCAGATTTAAGTCATGGATCTCTTCACCGATGTAAATATCCTTGACATACAATGCTACTCCTCCTCCCTTCCTGTTTGGTCTAGTTCTCTGAAATAGATTGTACCCCTCCATTACTACCTTCCAATCAAGAGACTCATTCCACCAGGTTTCAGTAATGCCTCTTACATCATATGTGCTCTGCTATGTTAAAAACCAAGTTCATCTTATTTCCCGTGCTCTGTGCATTAGTGTAGAGAAATCTAAGACCATGGGTCATTCCCCTAGCTGCTTTTTTAATGTTTTTCTTCTACACTCAGGCTCTTGTACTATTCTTGCAGTGATCACAGCAGCTCCCTCATATTCTATATTCAGTTGTCTTAAGTAGGCACTGAAACAGAAATCTGGGCCTCCTCCTCAAAACTCTCCTGCTAATCACCCCCATCCAATGTTATTTGGCTTTGCCTGTTATCAGAGCTCCTGTTCAACTCTTATAATATAACTGTGCACGCTATTGGTCCACAGTGACTGAGCCTGAAAGACAGAGGCAGTAGTTATATACAGCTAGTGACTGCTAGCTCCACCCCCAAGCAAGTCAGTGACTTAGCAGAAGCCCCATCCCTTAGAGCAGTGGTTCTCAACCTGTGGGTCCCCAGATGTTCGTGGACTTCAGCTCCCAGAAGCCCTGAGCATTGACCATAGTGGCTGGGGCTTCTGGGAGCTGAAGTCCACGGACATCTGGGGACCCACAGGTTGAGAACCACTGCCTTAGAGCATGTGCTCAGGGAGAGCGCACGGCCAGAAGCAAACACACTCACACAAGCCTTTAAAAACACACAGTCAAGCATGTCTGATATGATTACCAGACACTGGAAGTGGTTACTTTTGTTTCTTCTTTGCTGGCACCCTTCTGCCAGAGTTTTGATAGTTTTTCATAGTCCTGTTGACATCATACCCATACATAAGTTCCTCTACAGAAATGGCTGGATAATTTAATCGACATTTTGAAACGTCAACATTCATTCAAAGATTGCAGAATCATGAATGTAGTGCCATTGTGCATGGTTGTGGCTTGCACATGAATGTGAAAAGATGTGCACTACATTGCACATAAAAATGCAGATGCACATTGGTTTGTGCATTCAAGTTGCAAAGTGTTTCAATTGGCTAATGACATGACATTGCAGAACCTTTGTGTCACTCGATGAGTGGAAAGTTTCCTCAATGTGAGATCTTGGCCAATAGGTGAATTTCTAACACCAGCCCCCCCTTCACACCTCACATTTATAGAACTATGATTCCACTTTTACTGCCATAGTTCCATCCGAGGGAATCCTGGAATTTGCCATTGGGGAGGGGAATTTAAATTTCTCAGCCAGAGAGATCTAGTAGCTCACCAAACTACAAAACCCAAGTTTCTATAGGATGCTGCCCGGACAGTAGAAGTAGAATCATACTGCTATATTTGTGTAGTTTGAAAGGGCCCCAGGACTTTGGCTTTACTCAGGACTGAAGTGTTAGCTATCCAATCTTCTTCTGCAATAATTTCATTAAAAGGCAAAATTTCTTCCCTTCCTTTATCTGTAGTAATAAGGCATCATGGGGATGAAGTTCTTTCTTATCTATCTTTAACTTCCTGTTTTAATTCACGGACCTATAGAAGTGGTAGGAAACAAAATGTCATCTCAGACAGCTCTGCTCTGTTTCTAGTGCAGTGTGGAACTGGCCATTTATTCTCTGAAAGAGAACAGAACATTGAGAGAACAGAAAAATTGCAGGAAGGTGTTTGCAAGCAGCACCACATGACAACTGAAATGAGCCAATCTACCAAACTGGAGGAAGGAAAAAAAGCAGATCCCTGGCCCATCATCCCACACCCTCCTGTAGATCAGTGCCTATAGATTTTTGGAAACAGGCACCATTAGAACTGTTATTTGAAATGCCTGTCTTTTCGCTCGTTACATATCCAGTTGTGGCTTTGGAAGAGAGAGACAGAGAACACAGAATAATATTCTACTCAGTTTTCATCATAGCCATTACTTTCGCTCAATCCCTTTGCTTTCCATTTCTTTCTTTTTTAAAGCATTATAATCTTTTTGTCCTGTAAGAGGTGCTTTGTATTCCTCATGGCTTTCCCTAGATGGTTCCTGTTCAAGCCGTGCTTGCTCTGTGAAAAACCGACCAAAAACTTTAGTGAATCATAACTTTATATAGTACGTGCATTATTTTTTCCCAAAGTATTAAATGTGTGATTTCTAACAAAAAGAGAGCACAAAAAAGAACTACCATTTAAAGTCCCTCTTTAAGCACTTTCAATAGAATGTGGAAATAGAAAATCCTGCAGCTGTGCCACTAAGAAGACCTAGATAAAAGCAAAACTTGGAAAAATTGCTCTTTGGCTTACAACTTCCCAAATATCTAGTCAGCATGGCAAGCCTGAGGAGTCTGGGAGTTGCAGTCCAAAAAGTAACTACTCCAAGCTTTGAATAAAAGCAACAAGAGACCAGAACAATGCAGAATTATGGAGCTTTAACTGACATGGTCCCATCCTATGGCATCCTGGGTTTTCTAGGCACTGGAGCACTGGCTGAAAACTGCCAATCCCAGGATTCCATAGGATGGAAACAGGGCAGTTAAAGTGGGGTGATAGTGCTGTAACTCTGTAGTGTGAATGGGTCCCAAGTTAATAGGCAGAATGTTCACAATGCACCCCTTCCCCTGTTTGTCTCCTTCTGTTCCAGTCCTTAAGTGGCACTTGTGGCTGCCACTTTCAGCTGCATGGTGACTCAGGGCTATTCAAGTCTGTATTTCTGTTTAGGGAAAAAAATACTAAGAAGCATTAATATTTTCTATTTTAATTGAATCATAAATATGAAAAGGACCATCTGATTCTGAAAATTAATTGGTGCAGGTAAGGGGACAGCTTGTGCGAAAGAAATTATTTAACTGTAGATAATGAACAATCCTCTCTATTTTTACATCAGCAGTTGCAAGCAGATTCTTAACAACTTCTTTCTGCATCTTTTAACTCAGCACAGTAAAATAGATAGAAGATAAAAGGCAGGATTTCCTATCAGACGTATTCATCCTAATGCAGGGGAAACAGACTGAGGCTTCCAATGATAATGCAGAACATAGGCCATTTCCACACTACACTGTTATAGTGCTATTATTCCATTTTCAACATCCTGTGGAATTCTCAGGTTTATAGTTTAGGAAGGGGCCTTTAGACTTCTCAGCTAGAGAGCTCTTTGGCCTCAGTAAACTACAAACCCCAGAATTCCACAGGATGTTGAAAGTAGAATAGCACTATAACAGTGTAGTGCAGAAATGGCAATAGAATAGCTCAAATTAAGCATTTAAAAGCCTTGTTAATTTGAAAGTGCTTAATTTTTGTTTAAAAATGACTAGAATATGATCATATATTATCAATTGTAATGAAGGAATAAAGCTGGGAGCTTCTCTGATTTTCTTGTAGTTTCTGAAGGGTTGGGCTAAAGTGCTCTGATACATTTTATATCTTAAAATTTTCTGCTTTTTCACTTAAAACTCTTGAAATCAGTGATAAGGTCTGGGCACTACAATCTTATACTTGTCAATGCATTGACCCATTGAAGTCAAGAGGTGTTATTCCCAAGTGAGTGAGGATAGATTGCAGCTTGAAGCTACAAATAGAGGTTTTTATTTCAGAAATGAAAAAGTGAGCTGAGTGGAAACACTAAATATTAAACACTGCCATAAGAGCTCCTTAAGTAAATATGGCAAAATACCAAAATGACTGAATACCTAGACAGAAAACTCACCTCTCTGCTAATGTTATTACTAGTATGTTGGCAGCTCTTGCAAATGCCAAGAAAGCAGCAGCATTAGTACAAATGTATTGGATCCAGTGTCTAGACCCTGAAAGAAAGCTTTTGCTGTGTTTGCTGCTTGGTAATGTATAGCTAGGGGCTGAGATTCATAAATTCATTGTGGTTGCTTGGAGCATCCTTTTGGATCCATCGCTGTCTGTGGATGTCCAGATGGAAGCAGTTGCCAGGAATGCCTGTTACCAAGTTCAGTTAATGCATCAGCTGTGGACCTATTAAAGAATGCAGACCTGCTCTAAGTTATGCATACCCACATTACATCCAGAAAAAAACTGCTGTAATATACAGGGCCGCCTTACCCATTAGGCACTTTGGGCACAATGCCTTGGGCCTACAAAAATTTTAGGGCCTATGAAAGTATCCCTAGTGGTATGTTGAGGTGAGGTAGAAAATTGAATACGAGAGTGCCTAGGGCCTATAAAAATGTTAATGCAGCCCTGGTAATATACTCTGTGTGATGCTAGCTTTGAAAATTATTCTGAATCTCCAGCTGGTATATACATGCAGCCGCTTGAGACCTTTGAAAATATTTGGTCAGATGATATTACATCAGCCCTATACTCACTTTAGTGGTTGCCATTCAGGGTTGCCTGAGCCCAATTAAAAGTCCTGGTTTTCAAAACTACAATGGCTTGGCACCAGGATATTCAATGGACTGCCTTGAACCTCATGAAGCTACCCATGGTTTAAGACAGAAGGTCTCAATGTTTGGTCCTCCAGGAATTTTGGACATCCTCCCAGAAGCCCCAGCCAGTTTGCTCAATGGTCAGGAATTCTTAGACCTGAAATCTAAAGCATCTGGAAAAGGCTGAGAACCACTGGTTCTTAAGATCATCCTCAGAGGCTAAAATGAATTAAAATGAACTGAACTGAATTAAAAATAAATGATGTGCAAGTGTAGGGTTCATCCACTTATGAACAAGGAGGTACTTGTGTATGTTGTGTGTGCCACAAAACTAATCCACATTAGTCTAGTAGATAATGTCACTGCTCATGCAAGTTGTATATATATGTAAAAGTATGATGTTAATGTTATGTAAACATTTAGCACATTATGTAACATAATATTATTTTATCACTGATGGTTCGTTCAGGCAAACTGGCATACAAGGTGAAAAAAGTATGTACCAGTTAAGTAACTGATTTCACAGCCAACTCTTTATGTAATCTGAACAGCAAGTTTGTCTTTTTAAAAGAAATGTTAAACAACCTCCTTCAGTTTTTGAGTTTATATAGCACCATTATTTTCATAAATAGAAGCATGTTCACTGCTGTTCTTTGCTAGCAGCAAGCCTGGGTGGGGAGTATGCCATTCTTTCTATTCTTTGATTGTGGAGAGTCCTCCTTTTTTTGTACTTGGTTTCTTCTAGCTCATTTATAATCTTATCATTTTATATTAGTGCTCTAAATCACAGGGTGTTGTATCCTTTCTACTGTTTCTTTTATTCCCTCTGTAAGTAAAAAAGATGAGAAATTGTCCCAAGTTTTGCTGTTGAGCAAGGCAGAAATTCTAGAACATTTGGAAATGTAGCCTTTTGAAAGCTTAATATGATATAGAAATAAAATAAAAATGAAATTAAAAATATACTAGCAGAACTTTTCAAGAGAATCAAGTTTAACACTATAGCTTAATACTTCCTCTTCTCTTTCAGCTGCAGCCCATTCCATGCAGCTGGGTCACAATGCTTGAGATAGCATTTTCTTTGGCGGGGGATGGAGAGGTAGGTTATGGCACTAGAAGGTAGAAGAGTGGGATTCTACCACACCAGGTACACTGGCAAGGATCTAAATCCAGCTCACAGAACAAAATCAAACTGGTGCTTACTGCCCATGGAATGACTTCCATCCACAGAAAGAGGAAAGGGTGTTTCCCATTTAATCTACATTAGTAGCATGACTTAGAGAAAAGAAAAGCATTGGCTATGTCATGGAAAGGAGGCATAATCACAGGACAGATGGTGATAAAGACTTACAAGGGAGGGTAATGAAAGGGTGGGGGAAACATTCCTGGATGTTGTAGTGATTTGTATGTTTGATTAGGACAGTGGGAGACCAGGGTTCAAGTCCCTGCTCATCCATGAAAACTCACTGGGTGACCTTGGGCAAGTCATACTATCTCAGCCTCAGAGGAAGGCAAGGTCAAACCTCCTCTGAACAAATTTTTCCAAGAAACCCCCATAATAGGTTTACCTTCGGGTCACCATAAATCAGAAATGATTTGAAGTTGCACAACAACAACTTGAAGTGGTCACTAGAAGATTCCAAATGTTTTCATTGTTTCATTCCACATGTGCATATCTTTAGTTCTGAATGAAATGTCTACTGCAACATGTTCAAGCTGCTCTTCTTTTTTGTGGTGTAGGAACCCATCTCTATTCTCTCCATGTTATTTCTGCTTATAGTACCAAAGTTTCTGTTAAAGAAGCAATGCCCAGGAACACACCTTCTTTGTTAATGTCCAATACTGTGGTAAGCATTAGTAATGATGAACTTGATATGCCACTATGGATAAATGTTGTTAAAACAGCTACTTCAGATTAGAGTGAATACAGAGGAAGAAGCCGAGATCTTAAAGATCATCACTATGAATTAGTTCTATATGTAACTTTCTTGGCAGTGGCACCTAGACTATGGAAGAGGCCTCTTCCTGGAGAAATTGAAGAAGACTCCTTCTCTCTATGATTGAAGGACATTATGAAAATTCTTTTATTTTGCATGGCATTTTATAGTTAGTTTTAAGATGGGCTAGCATCATTTTTAAGAAGAATTTTCAGCAGTGTTGTTCTGTTATCTCATTATATTGTGAATTTATTTAGGCCAGCTTGTTAATACAATATTACATTATTTTAAATTTGGCACAGGTAACATATACCCATCTACTTTTGCAGACTCCCAAGGATCTCCTGTTCCTCCCACTGTGGCCATTACAAAAAAACAGAGTTTTATCTGTAAGAAATATATTTTTCTTTTGTTCCCAGTATGACTTGTTAACAAGCAGAATTATATTCTGAGAAGCATCCTGGAAGTGCTGGTTTCCTTGTAAACAAGGTGAGCCAGGGATGTGCACCTTCCTTTCAAATATATGTTTTTCTTAAAAGTAAACAACACATTTTGACTACATTTTTCATCACTTTTTTTCTGGCAGGGGATTTGCATGCTCAGGATATTGCAACATCCAACCTAACCCAACCCAATCCAACCCAACTCAAGGTAGGGCAGCCTGCTCAGCCCTGGAAGCTATCCAACTATATTTTAAATCTCTGTAAGTCACTATGTAACTGTGTGCATGTACAGTCATCCCTCCACATTTGCCAAGGTTAGGGGCACAGGACCCCCGTGAAAGTGAAAAAAAACATGAACAAGTAAGCCTTCCCAAACCATATTTAACACACAAAAAAGTATGATCACCATATTCAACCCACTATGGACTCCTTCGAGGCATCAGGTTTCTTTCACAAGGCAGAATTGGGTGGCTGGCAGGGCTTACTGCCAACTCCACTGCTGCCCCACACCATTTTTAATAGGGATTTACAAGCCTCGTTTGCAATTTTTCAGTTTCATGAGGCTTGCAGTCCCCATTAAAAATGTCATAGGGAGATAGCAGAGGTGACAGCAAATAATCTGTGAACAATCAAATCTGCAAAAATGAAACCTGCAGATGTGGAGGGCTGACAGTATATGTGTGTATGAATATATGCACACATTCTTTCTCTTTTACACTCACACACACACACACAAGCACACTTCTGAAAAAAATGTGTGCCTTATCTCTTTGTTTGATTTTCTTCTCCCTTCTCCTGCCAAGTATCTCAATGAATACTTGTTCATTAAGACTGACACAGTACTTGCAGTGAAAGGGGTCAGATTATTCTGATAAAAAATGCATCTACCCAAGTCCTCTCTTGTGTTACATGGGCAGATGGGCAAAAGGTTCTACAGCAATAATAATCTTGGTCAGTAATATTCTCTGGAAGGACTATTCTTGACTGTAAACAATTTCAACTGGCTTAAGATGAGGCAAATTTTATATCACTGATAGGATTAAATAACAATACAGTTTGATCCATTGAAATCAACTTTAGTGTGTCCAAAACTGAGATAGAAACTCTACCCACAGCAAGATGATTTACCAGGAGTATATGTGCACAGAGCAGAAAAAATTAGAAATGATCACAGATTTTCAGTTCTTGGAATAACTATAAAGGATACAAAAAAATAGTTTATTGAATACCAGATTAGGTGTGCCAAAGGAGATGGAGAAGGTGGCTTTACCATTGATCTGAAGAGTCCATAGTTCAGTGGTTTATGGATGACTCCATGCCAAAGGATCACAAGGTGCCAAAAGAACTCTCCCTGCGTAAGACCATAGAGAGCAGCTGTCAATTGGAGCAGAGGTGGCTGAGACAGAAAGGTGAGCAATTGCATTTAGTTTCATCTGGCTCCTAATGTTATCCAACCTGTGCTATTCTATTGTAGGAGAAGCTACAATTGACTTTCCATACCTTTCTCCTTACATCTGTGCTTATGGTGTTTTGGATGTACAGTATGTACAATCCACTGTGCTTCATTCACAGTAATGAGCATGTCATAGATGTGTGAACAGGGAAGGAACAATTTGGAAGAATAGAATTCCACCCCACTTTTCCCCATCAGCTTTTACAATAACAACACCTTGGGACTGTCATTATTACTTTCAATTTCTTTTAAATGTTTGGTTAAAGCACTAATTTTTGGACAAAACAGTTCACAATTATTTCAAAAATGTTAAAGACAACAAAAGAAAAATGGAAACATTTTAAAAAGAATTCCATACAGTGATAAAATGCCACTGAGATGAAAGGCTAGTATCTTGTTTTTAAAACTGATTTTGAATTTCCAGTAAAATGACTTTCCTTGCATTGTTGTTGTATTCTTGTTTTTTTAATAGGTACAAAACCCCAATTAAAAATGTCCTGCCAATAAAAATAATACTAAGGAGGTGCCTCAGGATAAATGAATGGTGACAAGCTTACCCACCTGGTTTTTCAACAATTTACATTGAAATAACAATAATAATTCTGAACTGAGATGGAAGACTAGTGCTAAGGAATTTTCAGTTGCAAAGTTTATGCTGTTATTCTGTCAACAACATTAGATAATCTGTGTCTGAGGACAGATAGAAAAACCAAACCAGACCAAACAAACGAGCCCAAAAAGGCAATGCTTTGATGGAAATATAATGACCAGGGATGGATGGTCGCCATGCTTGTAAGATTTGTGTTTCAGTAGAAACCACAACCAAAACCAGGTGCAAAGGACATGCCCTCTGAGTTCTAAGTGTAGGAATTCGTTCTGAGCAAAAGAGGAGAATGGACAGAGATTTCAGTAGCACAAAAATCTACTTGTTTTAGCTGTATAATTTAAGGGCTTGTGTCACTTTATTGTTGCTACTGTAGAAAATAAAGGAAAAAGAAATTGTTACAGTGCAGATCTACTTCATACCACCACACCCACTTTTTTTACCATTAGATCCCAAACTACTTTCTGCTCACTCCTGCAGTAGCTGTCTCATAAAAAAGTGAATGAAGAAATGGTGGCTATTCCACAATAAAAAAAAAACCTAGTAGAGAAGTTAGCAAAATGTGATTCAGTAAAGTATTGTGTATACTAATTCTGAATATTTATGTCCTCCTTTAACCTCACCTTGTAAAAGAAATTCTTCCTCAGTAGGATATATATGTATATATCCCACATTTGGATTTATGTGATATAAACGATAGAGCATCCAAATATATGACGAAAGCATCAGATGCATGCATAAGTTGTTGTTGTTCCTTCAAGTCATTTCAGACTTATGGCAACCCTAAGCTGAGCCTATCCT
Organism: Iguana delicatissima; assembly: GCA_948472985.1. NCBI lineage: Eukaryota > Metazoa > Chordata > Lepidosauria > Squamata > Iguanidae > Iguana > Iguana delicatissima. The sequence goes on from CAOKZL010001417.1 coordinate 504,731, forward strand.
GGGGTTTTCTGGGCGCTGAGTGTGTGCGATGCAGCCAAAGTCACCCAGTGGGTTTCCATGGCTGAGCAGGGAATCAAACCCTGGGCTTCAGGGCTGTAGTCCAATGCTCAGACCACCGCACCATGCTTCCAACGCAGACATCCGCTCACAAAACAAAGCAAGATCTTTCCTATGCAAGATCATACTACAATAGCGTATTTTTTAAAATCTTTAAATGCCAACTGTTGTCTGCTCTTTTTTTCCGAACACATATTAGATATTTTTATGATGCAGAATGTTATCTTCTTGTGCTACAAGGTACATGAGAATTCAAGTTACAGCAAAATAAATTATACACGGGATGGAGAGAGGACAGGAGAGATTAGGTCTGTGTTTTTTTAAAGTGCCCATATTTTTGTTAATAAATGGGATTCTGAAGAGATGAGAATATCTCCAGTGCTTAAGTTTGTGAGCAAAATTGGGCTATAGGTTTGCTCAGCAAACTATCAAACACATTTTATGAACCCGGGAATCTTATCTGACATGTGTTTACTCTGTAGTATGTAAAAAATGGGATATTTTCAGAGGCGCCAAAACTGCAACTGATCTTGAAATTAGGGTCAAGCTCAGTTAGCAGATGGGAGATGACCAAGAAATAATGTTAGCTGTATTTCCAAGACAGGCAACACACCTCTGAGTATTCCTTGCTTAAGAACACCCTGTGAAACCCATGGTGTTGTCATATGTTGACAGGCCATGTGATGGCACATACTTTATTGTTATGCACAAGATCCTAACCTAATTCACACAGAAGATCATACAATATCTTCTGAGTTATGCATATACATATGCATAAGTCAGACTATATTGCTATACAGTTAATTATTATTGGCCGAATCTTTTAATTAGTCTCATGTAGAGTAGACCCATCATTATTGGACTGAATCACCACATGTATGTCAATCTCATGGTTTCAATAGCTTATCCAAGTTGAGACAAACAATTCACGTCATTAACTATTACCTCTCTTGCCTTTTTCAGTCTTCAGTGTGGTTTATAACTATATAGAGCAAAAAGAAAGAATGACAGCAAGAATAAATGACAGCTAGAAAAAATGAATACAATTTGCTCTGTAATTTTAATTAAGGCCCCATTTAAAAAAAAAGACAGAAGGACACAGGGCCCTTCTGCCCCACTCTGTTACAGTGTGATTATTCCACTTTCAGCATCCTGTGGAATTCTGGGGTTTGTAGTTTACTGAGGCCAAAGGGAATGGCGGGCTGAGAATTCTAAAGGCCCCTCCCCAAACTGCAAACCCCAGGATTCCACAGGAGGTTGAAAGCGGAATAATAGCGCTACGAACAGCGTTGTGCGGCAGTGGCTGTAGCATCCCAGATGGCGCGCTGGTCGTTCGTAGGAGCCACGAGGCAAAAGTAGCCCACACGTGACAGTCTCGCATTCTTCTTCTACACGTCCACAGCCGGCCTCAGTTGAGGGCAGGAGGAAAGGAACCGGTTCCCTCAGACCGCCGTCTTCGGGGGCTGCACGAAAACCAGGGCCGTTTTCAATTCTCTCTTTAAATTTTTTGGCGGGGAAGGGTTTCGCCGTTCTGAGCCCCTCCCCTTCCCCACCCCACTTACCCTCTTCGGGACACGCGCGCACACTCACACGCAGAGGCGCCGCGGAGAGCAAAGCCGGGCGCGCCGGCAGCCTCGGCGGCGGCGGCCCCTGGAGGTCCGCTTCGCCCCCGGCAGCCTCCCTTCGGAGGAAGCTCGTTGCTGCCCCTGGCGGAGGAGAGGGGCCGCCCGGTGCAGGGCAGCGGCAGCGGCAGCGGCGGCAGCTCCTCCTCGGGAATGCTGGGAATGTTGAGTCAGGCGCTGGCCAGCCGGCGGAGGCGCGCGGCTCGCCGGTGACAGAGCGGGAGCCTCGGCCGGAGGGGCGAGAGGGCGAGGGCGCCGCGGACGCCTCCTTGTGGCTCCCCCTTTTCCCTTTTCTGCCCCCCACCCCCGGGCGGAGGCGTACCTGTTCGCCCGCCGCCCTCCCTGCGACGCTGCCTTGCCCCCCTCCTCTTCCCCTCCCTGCCTGCCTGCCTGCCCCACCGCAATGGGCTGTCGGCGGCGAGCCGTGGTGTGGTCGGAATCCCTGTGAGGAGGACGCGAGGCGGCGGCGGCGGCGAAGGTGAGGAGCCGAGACCCGCCGCCGAGGTCCGGGGGTGGGGGGCAGCCGCAGCCGCAGCCGCCCACCCGGGAGGGCGCCTGGCGTGTCAGCATCGGCAGGGCCGGGGAGGGAAGGGGAGGGAAGGGAAAGCGTGGAGCGCCCACGGGAGTGTGTGTGTGTGTGTGTGTGTGTGTATGTGTGGGGGGGAGAGGCATGCGCTTCATTGGAGGGGGCATACATTTAACAGAGAATAGGTGGCTGTAGATGTGCCGACGGAGAAAGAGCGCATCTCCCCCCAGCACCAGCGCCGAGTGCCTCTCCCTTCCCAGCCCCGCCGTCCACAGATGCCTTCGTGCAATTTCTCCTAGAAAACAGCAGTGTAATTGCCTCTGTGTGTGTGTGTGTGTGTGTGATCCGTTCAGGAGGGAGATCGTTTCTAAAGTGTTCTTGCACCGACTTGCGAAGAATCGGTTTGTAAGCCTAGGTTTGTAAATAGTGGATGTAGGCATACAGCTTTTTTTTTTTAAGAAAAAGATACGAGGAAAATAAAAGCTTCCTGTCCTTCCTCCGCACCTTGGGGCTTCCTAGGAAGAAGAAATTATATTTTATTAACAATTATATAATGAACCAGTGCATACAGGGGTGTGTGGTTTGGTGCGGGGGGGGATTGCATTTTGGTTCGCCCAGAGACTGTTTTTAGGCGGCATGCGATTTAGGATGTACAGAATGTGACCTGTCCCTATTTCCACTGCATAGACATGACTTGCCTGTATGTGTGTGTCGTAGGCACATGGATGCATAAATTTTGCAAAAGGATAGGTAGCAATAACGTGCGGTGGGTGCCTCTTTTGTGAGTCTATGTGATTGATTTTTAGGCGGCTACCTGCTAAACCTAGAAGGGATGGATGGCCGGGGAGGGGGCGAATCTACTCCCATAGCTGCGAATTGACATTTCCGTTTTGATGGACAAACCCATGGGCCACTTCCATTGGCAGGAGCGGGCTCCTTGCAATGGGCTCGGCCAATTGGTGTGGCCAGGAGGAGGGCAAAGCCTCTGGTCAGGGTTAGTTTCCTGGCTGGCTTTCTTTAAAGCACTGATTTCACTTAACCGTTTGTAGGCTTTCTTCTCCCCCTCCCGTGTTCTCCACCGCAGTGAAAGCAACACAAGAGGGGAGTCCCCACCACATACTGGCAGTAACCTCCTCCAGAGAATAGACACTGTCTCCAGGCCTTTGCCACAACCCCAGTTAGTTAGGTGTTAGTGGCTTTTTAAGGGGATCTATGGTATCCCTTGTCGGTTTTTGGGGTTTGTGTGTTGCAGAACAAGGCACCCCATCCTCCTCCTCATTCCCTACAATAGGAAAGGTGGCAGCACTTCAGAGAGACTTCTTTTGCAGTTTTCTCCATCCATTTTCCTAGTGGGGATTTTTTAAAAAAGGAATGCTTCCGTTATCTGTTGTTGGTGTGTGTTTGGTGTTTTTTACCTCCCTCGGAAACATACGGGAGCCTTCCTTTCTCTCACAGATGTTTCCTCAAAGAGGACCAGGGTCAGCTTGTGGTTTGTCCTCACTCTAAGACTGATGCCCCCCCACCACACATAGAGATTTGCAGTGACAGTGAGAGAAGAGCAACCGTACTCTGTTCCCTCCTTTTACCAAATGTTACATTGCTTTCCCTTTGTTTGGGAAGATTTTTTTCCCCCCTTGGATCTCATTCACCTATTAATAGGGAAGGCATAAAAGATGTATCTAACAATGCTGTTGATGATACTTTTATGTATTCTGTGTTAGAGCTAGTGGTTGTAGGGTTTTCTTGCCAAAACATGCAAGAAAACCCTGGCCTTTGTCATAGCTCATATGTAGAGGTTGTCCGGAACTGACCTGAGTAGATCATTTTTCTAAACCTGAAGGTATGTGTGACAGAGTTCAGGTGGATTTTAAGGTGCTGAGTGGGAGAACTCTTTCCTCACCTCCCGTGTCTTCCGGAGCTTTCCTTCTTGTGCCAAATATCACATCTGACCTGGACTTTCTAACCACCTTGGATCACCCTGATAAACCTTCAGTAAGGACCCAGTTTTGTTTTAAAGAACAACTGAAAATGTTTGCACAACATGTACAATACAGAAACAATGCGTTCTAGACTGAGTGTGATAGTCATAGAGGTGATGGCTTTGAAGATGTTGGAACTTGACAAATTTCACCATCCAAAGGGCTTTTGCACCCTCTTTTTCTGAGGCTGTTTTTCCTTTTTTCTCCATGTTGCACTAAAGACAGGCTGCATGCCTATCTATAGACTGCTGGAACTACCTCAGGATACATCCTACAGTTTCTTGTTAGAGAAATGTGTGTGTGTAAATTCTCATCTCAAACTCAATATGACTAATCCAGTTCTGTTTTTCTATTGCCCCCCCTTTTTTTGTTTATGTTGGAATTACAGTCAACTCTCTTTGCTGAGGGCACACTGGAATCATATCTGATTAGATTTCTGTGCTTTTCTTTCCCTGAATCAATGTGGCCAGACACTTTTATTCCTTTTCAGCATTTAGAATCTCCATCCTTCTTTTTTTACTGCACCCTGAAAATATGTCTGTGCTCCGGTAGCGGCTCCCATTTATTCTACTGCAGCTTCTTAATGCCCCCCCCGCACTGTTTCTTCCTTCTCCATTTCACAGTGCTTCTCTAAACAAATCTTTCTCTTGTTTCACTATGATCATATTACTGCTCTCTTTAAATCTCTGTAGTTACTTCCTGTGATGATATGTATGAAATTCAAGGTTCTTCTAGTACATGTTTTTAAATTCTTACCTCTTTCAAAATCTTATCTCTTCTCCCATCTCTGCTTATAATCCCGTTTGCTCTTTCTGCTATACTTCTGTCTCTCTCACCTTTGCCTCATCCTGGTTGTCCCTCATGTTGTGCTTAGAACTTTTATCTCTTCTTCAAGTGTTTATCCTGTTTCAAATCTCTCCTCAAATTCCATATAAGTTTTTTGGGAACCTTCCATAGACTTAGCTTACCTGCCCCTCTATTGCTGTTGGATACTTCCAGCACCTTCTTGCTTGCATCTCATTCTGATCTTACCCCTCACTCCACTTTCTGCTCTCAATACTTTGCGACAGTGAATGCAGAATACTTGCTTTCTGGGTGAAAGTAATGACTTGTCCTGTTTTGTGTATGGCAGGGAGAATGGGATTGTAAATTTTCAGCTGTTATGTTTCATGATTGAAAGAACAAATTATTTGTTGAAATAAGGTAGGGGTGTGTGTGTGTGTGTGAGAGAGAGAGAGAGAGAGAGAGACAGACAGACAGACAGACACACAGACACACAGACAGATGGAGGAAGGAAGGAAGAAGGTGAACACTGGGGAAGAATGTTTTTGGTATTGATATCAATATGGGCACCTCTAAAAAAACAAAGGCAAGAGCCTAAATCAATCCCCAAATAGAGCAGACACATTAAGTCAATGGGAACATGTTACATGTTATGTTATGTTATTAATTCTACGTGTCATGTAACTTTTATAAAATGGGTCTAAACTAGTAGGAAGTAACATTTCGATTTAGGCTGGGGAGATTAGTAATAAGAGACCAGAATATTTTTGTATACCAATAGATAAATTCCAGAATTCTGTATAATTGATTTTAAAAGATGAATGATTGTGAAACACTGCTTTTTTTAGTGGAAAAATATAAGTTGAACAGATTATAAAATGGATTGTATGTATTATTTTTTGCTCATGCGCAACTATTCAAAAATCTGATAGGTATTTACATCAACCCATAATAGGAACGCGAAATGATTGATGACTAGAAAATTTGTGGAAGATGAACAAATTGTGAGGAAATAGCCAAATGCATATTTCATATCCATCTGTAGATTTTCTTCTTAGATTTTGAAGCTGACAGTTTTTTTTGTCTTGTATCCTTGGGAAAAGATCTATGTTGTTGGATAAGTTTTTATCTAAGCTTTGTCTATTTTTTCTTGTTGCTGTGACACTAGTACTTGCACAAATTGCTTTACAGCAAAGAAGGCAGCGGTATTTGTCTATAGAAAAAGACTTTTTTTAATTAGCTGCAAAAAGTAAAAAGCTTTAAAGAATCTCTGTGTATTTCAGCATTCTTTCCTCCTCCCTCTTGGATGAAGGGAGCAGAGAGCACACAGATACCTCAAAATTGTCTCATCATTTTCCACATTACTTATTTCGTAGCTCATGAAATTCAGCCTCTGTAGTGGGGAGATGAAATCAGAGGCATTCTCACTGGAAGCAGTGAAGAGAAATCAACTTCTCTTCTCAGGAAGTAAAAATGGCTAGATGCCCACATGCTTTATAAGAAGCACAGGGTAAAATTATCTGCTGCTGCAAAGATTTGCTGAATCTCAAGTAATTCAAAAGGAAATTTGTTCTCCCCTTATTCTGAAACTGTCAGCTGTGCAAAGGCTGATGAATCTGTTAAGAATAGCATTAATAGTAGTTCCAGGGATGTGTTTGCACAAATATGTTTCTATTAACCTTAACATTTCCTTGTCCTTGTGCAACATGCTTCATGAGATTTGCAATATTTACCCTATTGACTGTATAAACATGCTTCCTTCTCTGTTTGTCACTGAGTTCTTTTGTGCACATTTGGGGATTGGGTGCCTTTTAGAACAAAAAAGTCGTTATATGAACAAAAATTGGTAGTGTTAAATTTGCTGGAGTTTGCACTAATGATAAAAAGAAGAAAGACTTTTTGTTGCAAGATGGATTGGTAAAACTGAACAACTGAAGATGCACAGATACCTTTGGTTAATATTAATTCACTTTAAATGTTTTTAAAAGCTTGAATAAAGCTAGAGAAGGAGGATTTAAAGATCTGAGAAACTTCAGCTCTTTGACCCATTGCTAGGATAAACGAACAGTGCAAAGAGATTAGTGTCTTTCCCACCTCACATTCATTTTAATGATTAAAACCCAAGATGTATAGTGCAAATTGGGGCTGACCATTGCTTCTGCCAGGGCTTAAAAGCTAAATGTTTGTGAGTTCACAAGTGCTATCTGTGGATAGTTATTCTCGCTATACTTTAAAATAGATTTTAAATGCACTTTCCATTCATAATGGTGACATGTGTGAGAAGGTAGAATAGAGGGAGAGTATTTGTTTGGATAGTGCTGAATCACTGAAGAGGACAGCAATTTGTTTGACCCAGTGGACTAAAGGAGATTTCATCTGTCAGCATGGGTATTATCATATTGTGTCTTTGGTTTGAGTAAAACTCTGCTTAGGGCAGGAAGTAACTGAGTCTAAAGCTATATGCCTGTGAGTCTTTTTAGCTTTCTGGCTACTTACTTTTGGGCACGTACATCAACCGCTTAAATCAATGTTGGGTCAGGATGGTAAAGGTTGCTTCTCTTTCGCCAAGCTGCACAATGACAGCCAGATGGCACTTGACCAATCAGTGCCTGGAGAGACAGAGCTGTGCCTGGCAGCTTTTGGCTGTTGTGACACAGCTAAGGGAAAGGCATTGTACAAGGAGGTACTGGATATCTCTTGCACAATACATAAAAAAGTACTTACAGTGGTATAGTCGCTAGTTATGCTGGCGTAAATAACCTATTTCCCCAGTAGCTATTCAATTTAACATGTAGTCCATTTCAACTATGGTAGTTAGTTCACTGAAACACCATGTCATGTTTACAGGGTATATATGAATGTGGATGTATGTAGTTACTAGAAACTGGATGAGATGTATAAAAAACAGGGCACTTTTTCTAAAGTCACAATGCATGTACTGTAGTTCCTTGGTACTAGAAGTAATGCAGAAGATCTGTGAAGTATACATTCTATGTGGTTTTAAAATTCATTTTAAAAAATTACATCTTGCCTTTTAGCCAAAAAGATTTCCAGAGCAGCTTACAAGATAGGAAATATGACAATCCTTGCCCCAGGGGTGCAGTTTTAAATGTAAGATGTGACACACAAGGAATAAAGAACACGGAGTGGGGAGGAGGAAGAAGAAGAGGCGAAATGTTACGTTCATTATTATTAAAATGTACAGTTGGCCCTCCACATTCACTATGATTAGGGGGCACAGGACCGTTTCAAAAGCAGAAAAACTGGAAATATCGAAGTGTGTGTGTGTCTGCATGGTGGGAAGAATGGGCACCCAGGATCCAAACCAGGTCAGGAAAAGGAGAGGGAAAGGGGATGGGTTGTAATGATAGCCCTATCCTTTTTTTCTCTTGCCCATTTCCTTCCTTGGGTGCATCAGGAGAGGGTTTGTGGTGCTGAGAAATAGACTGTGAGCTGGAGAAGAAGAAGGACCAGAGGTGGGTTTTTTAAAAAGCTGCACACCCTGATCAGAGTGGCCAAGAAGGAAGGTTCTCCTGGAAAAGAAACACCTGACGTAGGGGGCAGAGGACGGAGAAGCTCACAAATAATCAAATATGTGAAAGTTAAAGTTGCATATGGGGAGGGCTGACTGTAATGAATTTTATAAACCTCGGTGCTTAACTCCAGATGTGGCATGGTATACTGGCTTGAGTGTTGAGCTATAACTCGAGGAGGCCAGGGTCTGAATCCTCACTTAGCCATGGAAGCCCCAATTGTGCAAGTCACACTCTCTCAGCCTTAAAGGAAGGCAATGGAAAACTTCATCTGAATAAATCTTGAGAGCCAGCATGGTGTAGTTGATTGACTGTTAGACTGGGACTCTGGTTATAATCCCTTTTCAGCTCTGAGTTACTTTGGACACTTCTCAGCCTAAGAGCATGGCAGTGGCAAACCTCTTGTCAAGAAAACCCTAGGATAGGATTGCCATAAGTTGGACTTAACTTGAAGGCACATAACAGCAACATCAATGACAGGTTAGACGGATGGAAAGATTGAGATTTGTTATTGAAATATCTTTTGCTAGTTGAGGGCAGAGGGAGGAAGGCAGACATTTCTTCCTCTGCTGCAGTTCTAGAAACCAGAAGCATTATTACTATGTTCCAGAAATGGAACACAAACATCAGTGTTAGGCTTTCAAGTGGATGACATGGCCAAGCATTTGAAGTCTTTTCACTTGGTGTTCTCCAACTTCTCCTTAGGGCTGTATCCAGTACTTGCCTTTGCTTACTTTCACATAGATGTTTGCCAATTTCCCCTCAACTCTGTTAAGTCTCTTGGGTAGAGTTCACATTAAATACCTATAGCTCTATGACTGCACTTCAATCGCTATGTATCCTTGTTAATTCTGGGACCTGTAGGCTGCTGAGACAGTAGAGATGCTCTCTGGCTGAGAACTGTAAATAATTCTCACCAAACTGTAAACCCTAGGGTTATATAGGATGTTGCTACAGCAGTCAAAATGGAGTCATAGCACTATAAATGTAGTGTGAAAGGCTCCCTGGTCCTCTCAGAAGAGCTGAGAGGCCCTTTTTAACAGAATGGTTGTAGGATGGATTGGCAAGTCTGGGTTGCCCCGGCTAGGGAGGGGGAAAAGAAAAGAGAATATTCAAAAGCCTTATATTCAGACAGAATAACAGTGTATTCCTCAAGGATACGTACATCAATTGTACCATCCTTTCCTCACAGCATTTATTGTCCTGCTGTATACTGTGGTTTGTTATGCACTTGGCTGCATTGCTCAGTTAAGGAAGGATCTTAAAATCCTTGAGCAAGGGACAGTGTTTTATTACTCCCATTTTAAATGTACCTGTAAAAGGCTCAGATAGATTTATGTGCTGTGTGTACTATTCCCTTGGAATTCAGCTGATGTTTGGGTACTCAAAAATGAGCTGCAGTTTGACCTAAACCTATGTCAGGGGTACATTCACTATTTTGGGGAAGTTCCATTTTGGATTCTTTCTCCCTTTTTAAAAGGGAGAAAGATGTGTTAGGAAGCATGTAGAAAGAAGAGAGAACATAGTGGGGGAAAAAGAGAAATAGAAACGGAGGAAGAGACAAGATAGCAAAAATAGATTAAAAGTGAATCCCATGGATGCAGTGGGTTAAACCAGACCTTTCCAAACTGTTCATATTGGTGACACAGTTTTTAGATATGCATCATTTCACGACACAGTAATTCAGTTTTACTAGCAAACCAGAGGTTAAACTAACCGATTATGCATGTGCAGCACTCAGAGGTGTATCTAGGGTGGGGAAAGGCAGCCCTCTGATCCTGGTGTGCTGCCATTGTCCTCAGCAAGGAAAGACCCCAGCAAGAGCAGCAGCAGCAATAATGAGTCAGGTGAAGCGAGTCTTTCTACCCCACGAAGGTGGCACACCTACATACTTCAGACAACACACAACGTGTCATGACACACTATTTGGGAAGCCCTGGGTTAAACAATGGGTACTGGATTTCAAGAGACTGAAGACTACTGTATTCTTCTATATATTTTTCTGTTCATTTTTCTAAGTATACCTACTGTTAGCATTTTATATAATGGTTTCACATTTTAAAAGTTGTTTTAAAGTTTAAATTGCAGCTTTGTCAGAAGTGAGAATCTCACCTTGTGTGTAAGAGAAATTAAGTTCTAGCTTTTTTGGGGGGCTGGATACCAATCTGGGAAAAGGTTGCTGTGAAAATCTCTAGTGTGAAAGTACTTGATGTTTTATTTTGATATCTGTGAGTACAGAAATCAGCAATAATAATGAATATAAATATTATGTGCATACTTTCTTTTCCAGTATATTAGAGACCATGCATATTTTCTATATATGTATCTATATATCTATATCTATATATGAGTTGCTGTCTTATACTAAATAGTGGAGCTAATCATCCAAATATATCTGTTTAGCTGATAACCATTTAACCATTTAAAGATCAGTTTGGATTTTAGAAATCCAAATCCAATTTTTTTTAGTATATGTGCTGCTGAAGCGAGCACTCCAAATCCAAAATATAGTGATTAATTGTGTGCTAAGCATAGCCTCCCCAGTGCGGAACTGTTTCCAGTTTGTACCTGTCAAATATGATGATAGTTCTCTTCCTGGGTGACACTTAATGGAGAGCAATCCAATGTAAGTTAGATGAGGGGGAAAATCACAGTACAACCCAGATATTTCTGTGAAAGTAGGTTCAGTTGATTTTTAGTGAATTGAATTCTCAACCCTGTATGCGTTAGACTGAAGCCTTAATGTGCTTCAGAATATTTTTCTGTCCCTTGTTTTTTTCTTTTTGTTGGATTACATGAATATGGGTTAATAATCCTCTTTTTTTTTTAAAAAAAAGTCATCTCTCCGAAGAAAAGTAATGCATTCCATTAATGTTGAATGGCACAGTCACATGTTCACATGTAATGTATTTCTACACTCCTGTTGCCTCAGCGAATGGCTGCTGCAGACCACATGTAGGAACTGAGCAAGGATACATGTATGCTTAGGTATCAAATGCACCTTTATACTTCTACATTGAGCACTTATTTCCATTTCCAAACAACTTTAGTTTGCCTCTGTTCTTCTAACAGCTACAAATGCTTCTTGTTTTGAAAGCAAAGTACAGAGAAAGCTGTAAAGCATTACAGAAAATTCTACTATTGATTAGAGGTGAGACACATTCAGACCATGCTCACACAGTGATATGCTATATACGTACTTAGCAGAAGCCTCCCAGTGGAATAAAGCACAAGTACTGGAATATTTCCATCAGAAGCTGTTAGTGTATGACTGAAAATCTGACTAATTTGTAGTTTGGGTTATTCCCCCTGTCAACACACTTTGGAGCTACTGCAAGTTGTGTTTTGAATGTATCTTTCTAAGTATTTTATGTCTGTGTTGCGTATTTTCAGCTTTCACTAACAGGTTTGCCTGAATCTCCAAAGGCACATGTTCCATATGAACATTGGTATGTTTTAAGTGTACCTTTTGTGATAGTGCACAAATATAAAAACATATGGGCACTTAAGTCCAAAAAAACCTTTAATTGTGACTGTTAGGTGCTAAATGGGGACTAATGTTTTCATGTAAACTGACATTCCTTCAAGGCAGCATAATTATTTAGAGTGGGGTGGGAATTGTGTGCCTTCTGGATATGGAACTGGAGTATCTAGTATTTCTCAGTTAGCTATGGGCTATGCTGACCAGGGCTGCTAGGAGTTGCAGATCCCGTATGAGTCCCATTTCTGATTTAGAGCAATGCTGCTCAAAATGAGTCCATGGACTGGCATCAGTCCATAGAGAGTTTCTGGAAAAGGAAGAAACTATTGCAGTCCATGGGCATAAGTATGATTTTGGTCACACTGGCACATTGTGGAAAAATGCATCTCCCACATATCAGATAAGCACTGATTAGAGGATCCAGGGTACACTCTTTTCCCAACCTCTTAACAGCTGTTTCTTTTTCCTCATGTTGGTTAGGCTGGAGTTCAGTATGCCGTAATGTGCTAAACAGCAGGGATAGCAAGCTGCACTGTGAGATAGTGAGTGGAATATAATGTCCATCTGGACATTCTACCAGAAAATATGTTAGGTTCAGGTTGTGCTTGGAACTTCTGAAATGAACAAACCGACAATTGTTGAGTGTAGTTGTATTATTAATGCAGGCTAAAATGTTATTTTCCATCTTTGCTGCAGCCTGATCTTTGGTGAAGGAACACAGGTTCCCTGGCAGGTAATAAAAGTGGGGAAACCATGCAGTTTATGAAATTGACTGGAATAAAAGCATAATGCCTTGACTCTTCGACAGTCAATGGACATCTTCATTGAGAATGAAATGTTAATTCAGCATAGGGCCATGTGTCAGGCAACAGTGGCTGCTAGGTAGCTTTGAATAGATATTCTAATGAATTCAGAAGACACAGGTGCAAAATCAGGACATAAGCTTATAATGGTCTTGCCTTGTTTTTTTTTACACAAGTTAAGAATTTTATGGCAAAGATGCTCTCTTCAGAACATATTGACCTGGACAAATTTACATTCTAAATTCATTTATTTCCAAACATCTGTGGAAACATAACCAAACTATATGAATCTACTTGGAAATTTGAGCTAGTACACAGTGCTACTAGCTATTTGTTAATAGGTATAAACTGTGGTAGGATACCTGTTTTGTATGCAGAAGGTGCGAGATTCATTTTCTAAGGGAAAATGAGTGTGCTGCAGAAGCTGTATCCTCTAGGGGAAGGGGTACATCAAATGCCCCCCCTTTGCATGACCTCTCTAGCGTATCCAGAGTCTCCTAGGTAGTGGTTAATGTCTTTTAAGTTAAAGAGTCCTCAGATAAGGAAAATGGCCAGTGAACCCTTGAAAACAGCTGCAGCATGAGTTCCAGTGGTACAAGTAAGTTGCTTCAGGGGCAGATGCTTTGGTAGGATCCTGGTACGTGATTGCAGGCTGAGTAACCTACGCAGGGATAGGTTGGATGGGTTAGAGACTATCAAGAAGGTGTCTGCTAAAATGCAAAGGGTATTTCACATTAGCCACTCCAAGTCCATCCACTCTGTACCTGGCCACTTTGTCTGACTTTCCCATGAGTAGAAGGGTTTGTTTCCTGGCTCCCTCTACGTCTCCCTTGACTCATAACTCTGAGGGCTCAGTGGGCACATCTGCAAGAGGGGAGACGCCAGTTGAGCCTCCAAGCATCTGCCTCCTTAGACAGTTGTCTAACTCTGCCTAATGGTACAGTCAGTCTTGCAGTACTGTAGCCCAGGAGTGAAGAAGCTTTTTTGGCCAACTGCCAGTTTAGGAAAGATCTTGGGGGTCATGTTTAAATAGCAGGTGGAGAAGAATACATGGGGTATGAAAATAGATAAAATAGGTGAACCCAGGTAGTAATTCATAAGTAATAACTGTCTAAGTAAACTCTTCCAGGACTGATTTTAACTCTGAATGTGAAAAAAATTTGATTTTATCTAATGGCTTACAAAATTTTATAGCATTCTACACTATAATGTCTGGTATGAAAAAAAACTTAGGTTTTTTTTTAATATGAATTGTATCTAATAGCTTATAAAATTTTATAGCATTCTGAAATATAATGTATGAAAGTTACTTGGTTTTTCATAGAATCATAGAGTTGGAAGAGACCCCGGGACCATCGAGTCCAACTCCCTGCTATGCAGGAACACCCATCAAAACATTCCCAACAGATGGCCATCCAGCCTATCCTTAAAAACCTCCAAAGAAGGAGACTCTACCACACTCCGAGGCAGCATATTCCACTGCCGGACAGCTCAGACTGTCAGGAAGTTCTTCCTGAGGTTCAAGTGGAATCTCCTTTCTTGCAGCTTGAATCCATTGCTCTTTGTCCTAGTCTCTGGAGCAGCAGAAAACAAGCCCACCCCTTCCTCGACATGACATCCCTTCAAATATTTAAACATGGCTATCATGTCCCCTCTTTACCTTCTCTTCTGCAGACTAAACATCCCCAGCTCTGTTAGCCATTCCTCATAGGTCATGGCTTCCAGACCCTTCACTATTTTTATCGCCCTCCTCTGGACACGATCCAGCTTGTCAATATCCTTCTTGAACTGAGGTGCCCAGAACTGGACACAGTATTCCAAATGAGGCCTAACCAATGCAGAATAGAGTGGTACAATTACCTCCCTTGATCTAGACACCATGCTCCTATTGATACAACCAAGAATCTTGTTGGCTTTCTTGGCTGCCTCATCATACTGCTGACTCATAGAAATCATAGAAATGTAGTGTTGGAAGAAACCACACGGGCCATCCAGTCCAACCCCCTGCCATGCATGTTCAGCTTGTGATCTACCAAGACTCCTAGATTGCTTTCACATGTACTGCTATCCATCCATGCTTCCCTGTCCTGTATTTATGCATTCCATTTTTTTCTGCCTAAGTGTAGGACTTTACATTTCTCTCTGTTGAAATTCATTTTGTTAGCTTTTGCTCAGCTCTCCAATCTGTCAAGGTCATTTTGAAATTTGATCCTGCCCTCTGGGCTATTAGCAACCCCTCCCAATTTGGTGTCATCTGCAAATTTGATCAGCATGCCTTCCACTTCTTCATCCAAGTCGTTGATGAAGATGTTGAATAGCACTGAGCCCAGGACAGAACCCTGTGGCACTCCACTAGTCACTTCTCTCCAGGATGAAAAGCAGTCATTAATGAGCACCCTTTGGATTCGGTCAGTCAACCAGTTACCAATCCACCTAACAGCAGCCCTGTCCAGCCCACATTTTACTAGCTTCTTTGCAAGAATGTCATGGGGAACTTTGTCAGAGGCCTTACTGCGGTCAAGATATGCTATATCTACAACGTTCCCTTCATCTATCAAGCTTGTAACCCTATCATAAGAAGAGATAAGATTAGTCTGGCATGACTTATTTCTGAGAAATCCATATTGACTTTTAGTGATTACAGCATTGCTTTCTAAGTAATTACAAACTGACTGTTTAACGATCTGCTCTAGGATTTTTCCTGGTATTGATGTCAGGCTGACTGCGCGATAATTAGTTGGGTCCTCTTTTTTCCCCTCCTTGAAGATGGGGATGACATTTGTCCTCCTCCTGTCTGCTGGGACTTCTCCTGTTCTCCAAGAGTTCTGAAAGATTATTGCAAGTGGTTCAGAAATGACTTCTGCCAGTTCTTTTAATATCCTTAGATGTAATTCATCTGGCCCTGGAGACTTGAATTCATCTAGTTTAGCCAACTATTCCTGTACTACTTCTCTACTTATTCTGTGCTGCATTTCCCCCACTTCCTCACCTGCTTCCCATCCCCTAGGTTGAGTACTTCTATCCTTTTGGGAGAAAACTGAGGCAAAGAAGGTGTTGAGTAGTTCTTCCTTCTCTCTCCCTCCATTATTAATTGGCCATCTTCTCCATCCAGTGACCCTGTCATTTCCTTATTTTTCCTTTTGCTGAAGACTTATCTAAAAAAGCCCTTTTTATTGTTTTTAATGTCTCTGGCAAGCCTGAATTCATTCTGTGCTTTAGCTTTTCTGACCATCTCTGTAGTCACTATCCTGGCTATTTGCTTGAATTCCTCTTTGGTGGTTTCACCATTCTTCCATTTCCTATACATGTTTCTTTTAACACTTAGCTCAGCTGAGAGTTTTTTAGTCAACCATTCCAGTTTCTTTAGACACCTGCCATTTTTCCTCTTATTGGCACAGTTTTCAGTTGTGCCTTCAGTATCTCACTTTTAAGAAACTCCCATCCGTCATGAAGTCCCTTCTATTTTAGTATTCTTGACCGCAGTATTTCAACAACTAACTATCTAGATTTACAGAAATCAGCCTTAAGTTTACAATGCGTGTCTGCCTACACTTGGCTTCTCCTTCCCACTGAATGACAGACTCCAAAAGAGCATGCTTGCTCCCTCCTAAGGATCCCACCACCTCCACCTCATCAACTAGGTCATCCCTGTTGGTCAGGATCAGATCTAAAATAGCTGATCCCTTTGTTGCCTCTTCCACCTTCTGGACCATAAAATTGTCTACAAGGCAAGTGAGGAACCGGTTGGACCTTGCGGTCTTGGCAGAGTTTCACTGCCAACAAATTGTTACCACCGTGTTCTGGCCTGACCTTTGGTGAACCAAAGATATCATTTTGATATCACAATTCGGCCCTGTTCTACCACCAGCCAAGTGTTTGTGAGGCCCGCCAAACAAGCGCGAAGCTAGGCATAGCTACTACTTGCTGCTCCCACCAAACCAAGCCAGATATTGCCAGATCTGCTTTAGAGGACTTCCCGAAACAAACACCTTCATTACAGATGCACGTTACCACAAGGAGATCCTCTGCCCTGAGAGGACACCCTGGTGAGCTAGGTACTTAACTGCCAAGCTAGCCACATTTACATATTGGCCATACCATTGTCAATTTGGACTCTAACTCAATCATGCAAATTCTGACCTTTTGGAGGCTTTGTCTCCAACCTAAAACTTATTGTTTTCGCCTGAAGACCAGACTAGTCTGCAGTTGTTCTTTCCCCTATAAAAGTCCCCCACTCTGAGAGCTCTTCGGAATTCTCGCTGGATCGCTTGGACCTCATTCTGCCTTGCTGCCGCTCGGTTCAGCAGATTCCCCTCGGCCACCACGCCAGGTTTCCTCTTCTACAGTTGGCTTCTCCAGGACTGCAGGACAGGTGGTGTATCACCCATTCCCCTTGAAACTCTATTTTCCTTTTCTAAGATAGGAGTGTGTTTGTGCTTTTCTTTAATAACTGTTTAATAAATCTAATTGTTATTTGAACCATTTGCCTGCTCACTGACCTGACGCTGTAGACATAGGGTAAAAGATCCTGCTGCGTTGCCCTGCCTCTCGTTAGCCAAGAGAGTGCTCCAGCTAATTTCCCCATCTTTTGCTTAGGTTTGGTTTGTTGTTTGGGCACCCCTCCCGGGACCCCCATTTCACAGGGTAACAAAATATCAGGATAATTGAAATCTCCCATTAACACTGCATATCTCCTTTTTGAATGTGTGGTCATCTGCTCCAGGAAGGCCTCATCCAAGTCCTCAGGCTGGTCCAGAGGCCTGTAGCAAACTCCCACAATCACATCCCTGTTGTTTCTTGCTCCCTTAATTCTTACCCAGATGCTCTCAACTTGGCTTTCAAGGTTTAAGTTATGGATCTTTTCACAGGTGAAAACATCCTTGACATATAAGGCTATTCCTCCTCCTTTCTTATTTGGTCTATTTCTGTGAAATAGGTTATACCCCTCTATTCCTATATTCCAATCCTGAGATTCATCCCACCAGGTTTCAGTGATGCCTATTAAGTCATATTTATTTTGCTGTACTAAGAGTTGGAGTTCATCTTGCTTATTTCCCATGCTGTGTGCATTAGTGTAGAGACACTTGAGACCATGTGCCCTTTGTGGAAGTCCTATACTAAAGTTACTTTCCCTCCCCCTGTAAGTCTCTACTTCTACATGGCCTGCCCTGTCTATATCATTTGGGCTATTTTTTGCAGCACTCTCTGAATCTTTGCGCAGAATAATACTGTCCCTCTCCCCAGTCAAACTCAGTTTAAAGACCTCCTGATCCATTTTGTGAAACTGTTAGCAAAAAGGTTCTGGCCGACAGTTGTGGGCTGCAGGTCATTCGTTGCCAGAATACCATCTTCGTGGAAATGGAGGCCGTGATCCAAAACCCCGAATCGCTCCCAGTGGCACCATCTTCAGAGCGAGTTGTTGATCTTTGCTATTCTTCTTTCCCCTTGTGGAACATGTCCTTCCACAGGGAGGAGAGACAAAATGACAACCTGCACACGAAGATCCTTCAGCTTCCTACCCATAAGCTTGTAATCCTTCATGATGCGGTGAAAGCTGTGCCTTGCTGTGTCATTGGTTCCAATGTGAACCAAAAGGAGGGGGTTACGGTCAGTGGGCTTGACCAATCTCGTTAGCCTATCCGTTATTTCATTGATTTTGGCCCCAGGGACACAGCACACCTCATGATTGATTTTCTAAATAGTTATCTTATTGTCTGCCTTCCCTCACCCTCACAATATGGATTAGGTTAACCATGTGGGGTATATTTTATTATTTTCTAAACTAATTCTGAGTAGTTTTACTCTGCATTTTTTAAATCTGAATTAAGGACAAACAGATATCTTTCATATTTATTTTTTTCTTATAAAACAAATTGAGATAACTAATGTTCAGCTGAATGTACACATAATCTACCTTTTGGTCTTTGCCCTGAATGCATGAAGGTCTTGAGAAGGGTGGGGGGCTTAGCATATATGAACAGAACAGTTGTATCTCCCTTCATGCACACAGAGGTCCTCTTCCTCTGTGTCCCACCTGTGGGGAAAATACAGTGTGGGAGAACATAAGAGGGGAACTTCTCTCCTGTGGCACAGCTGTTGGGGAATATTCCCAGAGGTTCAGCTGGCTCCACCGATAGTGTCATTCCAACACCAAGTAAGAATACATCTTTTTATTAAAGCATGCAGGGTCTGATTGTGTTTGCCCAATTCTAAATGAGCAGTATAGCTTTAAATTATTTCATTTTGTTTAATTGATTTCAACAATGCCTTTATTTTTATTGTTTTAAAAAGGTTAAACTGATCTTATTGTATACCACCCTGAGATTCTGTGATTATAGGGTAGAATATGAACATTTTAGCAAATAATAATTTAAATTGCTTGTCTCTCTGTCACTGGTTCAAGCATGCAAACCAAAAGTGTGTAAAGTAAGCCCTACGGGATATTTTGGATTGTAACTCTCAGCATTCCTCACTGTTGGCTATGCTGACTCACACTGATGGGACTTGCAGTACATCAATATCTGGTGGACCACAGTTAGTCCACCTGTGCTGTAGTCAGTCTGGTCAGAGGAAGCCTAGATGTAGCAATCTTTGTAAGGGTGTTCCGTGCAAGATTCCTGTAGACCAGACCATGATAGAATATGTGTGTGTGTGTGTGTGTACACGCACAATAAATGCCACAATAACTCTGTCTTGAACATGCTACTGGACTTTGATCCTTTTGCTGAAGCACTGTATAAGATGTAGTTATTCTAGATTTCTAGAATTTCTAGATTCTAGATTTTGTCAGCTATTGTTTATATTATTGCAGCTATCCCCCAAACATTCAGGAATGGTTGATTTTCACAGGTGAATGTCAACAGTCTCAGATGAATTCTGTAAACACTATCCATTTCACAGAGACATGTATAAATGAATGCTGGCAATCACATCCAGGCAATTGTCTGTAGTAACAGAATTATTACTGAGTTTTCAGGCTTTCACTAATTTTGTCAGGGGCTGTCAACATTTAACGTATGAATGACTGAAATTTGGTAAATATTGCTGTTTGTGGATTGAGATACACATACACTTTCTGTACTGAGGTTGGGAGATTTTTGTTGGGGTCAGAGTTGAAGTATTTGTCATTTCTCTGGCAGGTACTAGTCAACTGAGATTAGTGTTGTAATATTGCTATAGTTCACGCCATGAGTCGTTGTTAGCTGTTTTTATCTATTGATTGAAAGTTTTGTTGCCACTACCAGGATTATGATTTTATATTTCAGGATTCCAGGAACTTGAGTTCACTCAGTGAGTTATCAGCTTCCTCTTCTTTTGCCAGCTTTTAATTAATTACATTTTAATTTTATTTTAATTTTAGTTCAAGGCAGGAGGCTGAATTATCAGATTTTTTAATACTTTTATGTGGACATGGCATTCTTTTTTTCAACTGTATGTTGAGCCATCAGTTAAGCAAGATGAATCTGAGGATGAGTTAACAATACATTAGAAAGAGGGGATGTGATCATCATCCAAAAAAGAGCATCCCTAGGAAACTGGAACCAATCCCATTCTCCATTTGATGATTAGGACGTGCTTTAAAAGAAAGTCCTATATGAAGAATTCTTAGATGTTGCTGAGGCAAACTTATTTTTAAAGGAAAGACACATCTCTCTCTTTTTAGAAGTCCTTGTTCTTGTAAAAAGTTTAAAATTGTTGGAAAGTTAAGTTGTACTGAAGACCAAAGTGATCCTGCTTGAACCTGTTTTCTTTCTCTTTTTTGCATTCAGGTTCTTGCTTATTTGTTTAATAGTGTATTTACCCAGCGTTGCCCGGGATTTTATTTTCTCATAAATAACACTTGTTAGAAATACCTTAGGAATTACCTTACCTTAGGAATTAGATGTGGTTGAAATACACAGATTTGCATCTCCAATTCCCCAAACTGCCTTGTCCAGTACCTGTAACTTTTCCCCATATTCCCCAATCCAATCAGTATTCAAAGTTATTAACATGCAGAGGTTGGGTTCCTGAGGGGAATATGCTGCCCTTCTCCTTCTTGCTGGTAGGCCTCACCTCCATAGCAACCAGCCTATTCAGAGCTTTCTGGCTGAGAAATCTAAAAGCGCCTCCCTGAACTGCCACCCTCAAGATTCCATAGAATCTTCATAGCCAGCCAATCATAGGAGGTCTTCTTGCCTCACACAGCCAATCACATGAGGTGGTCACCTGCCTGACGCAGACAGACAAGATCTCTCGCAGACTTTTGACTTTTATATAGTAGACATATGTCCCTGCCCCCCCATGTCTCTGTATGGAGTTTTAATCATGGAACATATAAAACATTACGCACAACACTATGGTCTGAATCCTACTGGTACTCTGAACTAGAGTAGACTTGTTGAATCAGCTACTGAACTATGAGTCAATACTTACGTAAGTTCAATAAGTGTACTGGGATTGCTAGTACATTAGGACCCCTATGTCCGCAGGGGATTGGTTCCACCCCCCCCCCGCAGATACTGAAATCTGTGGATAGTAAGGAATACCCTGTCCCGCTGCCAGTCCTGGCCTGATTGTGGTGGCAGCAGGCAGGAAAAGACCGTATCCGCCAGGGCGGGCAACAGGAATTGACGAGGAGCACGATCTTGCGCTCCCTGCTCTTTTCCGTCTGGCTGCTGCCAGGACTGGGACAGGGACGGTTCACAGGAATTGGCAAGCAGCACGATCCTGCGCTCCCTTCTCTTTTCTCTCTGGCTGCTGCCAGTATCGAGGCCAGGATGGTCCACAGGAGTTGGCGAGGAGCACGGTCCCGTGCCCCTTGCTCTTTTCCTGCAGCCTGCTGCTGAGATTGGGGTTGGGGCGGGTGAAGGGAGTTGCCGAGGGGTGTGATCCTGCTCTCCTTGCTCTTTTCCTGTTGCCCGCCGGGATTGGGGCCAGGGCAGGCAATGGGAGTTGGTGAGGGGCATGATCCTGTGCTCCTCGCCACCTCCAACTGCTGGCCCCAGGACCAGGGCCCACTTATCCGTGGTTGGAGGAAATGTTCGATAAAGAACAAAAGTTTGATTTCTTCAGATATGCTGTGCTGAAGGTGACCATTTATGTATCGCTAAAAGTTAAATGAACTTCATATAGTTTGCATGTTGGTATTTCTATATATGAATGTACATTCAGAAATATTTCCTAACATTTAAATAAAATCAGCAGAGGATACCTTTGGACAGAGGTCTGTTCTCTTTAAAACAGGACACATAGCCACAATTGCCTACTCTAATAAGTTATTTCACAACATGCAGAACTTGACATGTTACGTATAAAAATTAAACTATTCATGCTGATTATTAGAAATTGGGAAGTTATCTTGTTCTTAATACATTTTAATTCATTTTGGTCACTTTATATATAACAGATTTAGAGACAAGAGAAGTAGTAGCTGCAGGGATCGAATAACCACCCGTTGCAACAGCTCCACTGGCTGCCAGTCTATTTCTGGGGACAATTCAAAGTGCTGATGATGTTCTTTAAAGCCCTGCACAGCCCAAGTTCAGATTATTTGAAGGACCGTGTTCTCCCTTACAAACCAACCTGGGCTTTGAGATCTGCTGGGGAGGTCCTTCTCTCTACTTCACAGGTACACCTGGTGGGAACACAGGGCCTCCTTATCAGTGGCTGCTCCCAGGGTCTGGAACTACCTTCTTAGAGAAGTCAGACTGGCACCCTCCCTACCTTCTTTCTTTAGACAAGTAAAGACATTTTTATTTCAGCAGACATTAAATAAGTGATTAATTTGTGAATGTTTGTGTTTTAATTATGTTTCTTGACTTTGTTTTAATTATTATCTAATTGTTTAATTTGTGTTTTAACTCTTGTATTTCATAATTTTAAACTATTTTTTTCATTACTGTAAGCCACTTTGAGTCCTTACCAGAAAAAAAGCAGAATATAAATAGAGATGACGATGAAGATGATGATGATGATAATAGTAATTCAGTGAATGGAGAAAGTACTGGTAAGTCACTGAATGGAAAAACATCTTTGATCCAGAACTTGATCCTGGATGAACTTGCTAACCTGGTCTGTATTACAGAGACTTGGCTGGATGAAGCAGGGAGCTCTGTTCACCTGGGTTCTTTCTGTACAGCAGCAGGCGGGGACTGGGGGGCAGGGAGGCAGAATTTCAGTGGTCTATTGGGATTCCATCTCCCTCACCAGGTGCCCTGTCCCACCATCTGCTGGGTTCAGGTGTATTTTTTTGAAGGTATGTGGCTGGAACAGAGTAGGGATTCTGTTGGTGCACCACCCACCCTGCTGCTCAACAGTCTCCCTTCCTGAGACTGGCAGAGCTGATCTCGGCATTGGTGTTGGAGTCTGTGAACCACCTGAGTTCCTGCCCAGCCTGACACCTCTTTGTGTCCAGGTCTGGACAGCCAGGGAGATCTCTGGATCAAGCCAGGGCTATGACAAACAGGTCTCCCTTTCTGAGAATACAGCACCCTCCTCATTCTCGTCCCCCTTGGCTTCTCCTTCCAGGGTTATCTCCCTTTACTGCTTTCCTTAAATCTACCCCTTTTCAGATATAAGGAGACACAGTGATTTATCTCTTCAATGACTGTGGTATTATGGGAACTATGGTAGCGTGTACACTCTCTTGAGGTCACTTTTATAGAAACATATAAACAAGTCTGCATTAAACACACTGTCAAGATAAAACTTATTTTGTAACTAAGCACCACACTTTTTCTCTCTCTCCACATCAACTCTGTTAGTCAACTATCAACTCTGTTCCTCAGCTCTCTACAACTGTTCTCTACACCAACCCTCTCTATAACTCTCTCCTGAACTCTGTCTTCGGCCCTTTCCGCACGGCATTTGCCATGCGAAAAGGCACCTGGAGTGTTGCGCGATTGTGAGGTGCAATCTGCACGATGCACTCACAATCACGTGATGCTCCAGGGGCCGATCGCGCACCTTTTCATTTTCGGCTGCGTGCATTTACCTGGTGTGCAGAGCCTCTGGAGCCGTACCAGTCGTGCTTCCTGCCCCAGCACAGCCTGTGGACGGAAGAGGCGGGGCTCTCGTGCGAGCAGGCAGCTCGTGCGGAGCTGAAGCAGCAGGGACGTGAGAGCCTCTCGCCAGAGGCTGCTCACACGATCCCTGCACCCCAGCGCCAGAAAAAGGTAAGGTGTGGAAAGGGCCTTCAACTGGAGCCTCAATCCTCTGTTTTTCAGTTAAATTCAGTTATTCCTCTCCCTAAGTAGCCCCTCCCCTCAGCTACTCGAGGTTCTATTTGTTTCAGCCAATCATTTTTAAGACTCTCATTTGTTAAGGAGGCTCTGTTCTCAAGCCCTCCCCCCGCAGGTTCATCACAGAGTCTTCTTGTCCTATTGTATTAGGAAACTTCAACATCCATGCAGAGACTACTCTGTCAGGAGCAGCTCAGGAATTCATGTCCACTATGACAACCAAGGCCTGTCCCATGGTTGGATTTTTTAGCTGCCGTATCACACTGTTGACTCATATTCAGTTTGTGGTATACTAAGGCCCTTTCCGCACCTTACCTTTTTCTGGCGTTGGAGTGCGGGGATCGTGCGAGCAGCCTCCGGCGAGAGGCTCTTGCATCCCTGCTGCTTCAGCTCCGCATGAGCTGCCTGCTCGTGTGAGAGCCCTGCCTCTTCCTTCCGCAGCGCAGCCTGGGAGTTTCCCAGGCTGCGCTGGAGCAGGAAGCATGACCAGTGCGGCTCCAGAGGCTTCGCATGCCAGGTAAGTGCGCGCAGGGTCCGGGAGCAATGCGCGATCACGCAGCATTTTCAGTTTCCAGCCGAAAATGAAAAGGCGTGCAATCGGCCCCTGCTGGCCCCTAGAGCATTGCGCGATTGTGAGTGTGCTGTGCATATTGCACCTCACAATCGCACGATGCTCCAGGTGCCCTTTCGCATGGCAAATGCCATGCAGAAAAGACCTAAGATTCCTAGATCTCTTTCACAGGTACTGTTGTCAAGCCAGGTGTCACCCATCCTATATCTATCCTATATTTACCTATTCCATGCTGCATTCCCCCTACTGCATCTTGTCTCCAGGTTAAGCACTATTTCCCTTTGGGAAAAGACCAAGGCAAAGAAGTTGTTGAGTAGTTCTGCTTTTACTTTGTCCCCTGTTAGCATTTTGCTGTCTTCTCCATGCAGTGGCCCTTCCATTTTCTTGTTCTTCCTTTTGCTACAGACGTAACTCCCCAAAAGCCCTTTTTGTTGGTTTTAGCCTCTCTAGCAAGCCTGAGCTCATTCTGTGCTTTGGCTTTTCTGACTTTCTCCCTACACATGCTGGCTATTCATTTAAATTCTTCTTTGGCGATCTTCCCCTTTTTCCATTTCTTGTATATGTCCTTTTCAAATCAGCTCAGTGGAAAGTTCTAAGATACCCATCCTGGTTTCTTTCAACACCTCCCGTTTTTCCTCCTCATTGAAATTATGTTTGAAATTGTGCTATCAGTATCTCAACTTTAAGAAAACTCCATCCATCATGAATTCCTTTTTCTTTTAATATTCCTGATTATGGGATTACATTCAGTATTTCCCTAAATTTACTGAAATCAGCTTTCCTAAAATGTAGACTGCATGTCTGACTGTGCGTGGCTTCCCCTTTCCATTGTATAACAAACTCCAGGAGAACATGGTCACTCCAACCTAAGGATCCATTTTTGGGCAAGGTTCTGGGGTATGTGGTAGCCTCCTAGCTCTAAGGGTTTCTGGATGAGACTGATTATCTAGATCCATTTCAATCTGGCTTCAGACCTGGTTATGGGATGGAGACTGCTTTTGTTGCCTTGGTGGATGACCTACGCCAGGAACTAGACATGGGGAGTGTGTCCCTGTTGGTTCTGCTGGACCTCTCAGAGGCTTTTGATACCATTAACCATTGTATCCTTCTGGGCCAACTTTCTGAAGTGGGACTTGGGGGCACTCTTATGCAGTGGTTCTGGTCTTTTCCAGAGGGGGGACAACTCGGAAGGTGGTGCTGGGGGACTCCTGTTCAGCTCCCTGGCCATTGGCCTGTGGAGTCTCTCAGGGTTCTGTTTTGTCCCCCATGCTGTTCAACATCTATATCAAACTGCTGGGAGATATCATCTGGAGTTTTGAGGTTCGGTGTCACCAATATGCTGGTGACACCCAACTCTATATCTTTTCCATCTTATTCCAAGAAAGCTGTCTTGGTCCTGAATCAGTGTCTGCTGTCAATAATGGACTGGATGAGGGATAACAAATTGAAGCTTAATCCAGACAAGACAGAAGTGCTCCTTATCAGTCAAAAGGCAGATGAGGGAATGGGGACTTTGCCTGTGTTGGATGGGATTATACTCCCCCTGAAATCACAGGCTTGCAACCTTGCTGTTCTCTTGGATTCAACTCTGAGCCTCGATGTCCAGGTTTCATTAGTGGTCAGGAGTGTATTTGAACAGTTAAAATTTGTGTGCCAGTTTCTTGAGATGTCAGATCTGGCTACAGTGTTGCATGCCTTGATTACATCTCAGTTGGACTATTGTAACATGCTCTACATGGAGCTGCCTCTGGAACCTGTTCAGAAACTTCAGCAGGTTCAAAATGTGGCAACTGGAATGATGATGGGGGTCAAGTTACAGGGACCACATAACTCCCTTCTTGAAACCTGTTTGTTTCTGGGCCCAGTTCAGTGTGCTGGTCATGACCTACAAAGCCCTGTACAGCTTAGGTCGAGACCATTTGAAAAACCATATCTCCCTATATCGGCCCTAAGATCTGGAGGAGAAGGCTTTCTCTCAGCCTCCTCTTTGCCTTCCTTTCACTTGTAGGTAAAGGCATTTCTTTTTAAGCAGGCCTTTAATGGATGAGCTGGAGACCTTTAACTTATTTATTAGCTGTTTTTAAAAATCTACTATTTTATAATTTTATATATATTTTATGTTTTAGTTGTTAATATGTGTTTAATGTCTTATTTAATACCTTTTGGAACCCAACTTGGGTCCCACCTTGGGCGAAAAGGCAGCATACACATTCAATAAATAAAATAAAATAAATTGTAATTTACACAATATAGCTTGTGCAGAAATTTAGACTTAAATTAACATCTGACAAAAAAATGAGACATTCTTTTTTTATTTATTTTTTAAAATAAATATCTTTATTGATTTTCATTAGATTCACACTGATTGGAAGAATAGATTGGGGTTTAGAAAATAAAGGGAAGAAAGAGAGAGGGAAGGAAGAGGAAGGGAGGGAAGGGAAAAACAAACAGACAAGGACCATAGCATAAAACAACAATAGGATAGCGGCACAGTGGATATACAATTGTGAAACAATATTATACACACACACACACAATATAAACAATATAATAACTACTGCCTAAAAGATATTAAAGGCTTGACTAACACTAACACATGCATGCATAATGACTTCCACTCAGGTAGAGCTACAGATTGAATATTCTGTTCATCCTTATTATATTACCCCTTTCATTCTCACTATAGTTTCTAACATTCTGCCCGTTAGTTACATTCATATTGATTGCTTGTTAAATTTGTCTTCTTTCTTGCTTTGGTTGTTTGAATTTTTCTTTGTTAACAGTTAGCTAATTACTTAATTATTTAATTCAGAGTCTTGGCAAAACTTACCTATAATAATAACTTACATGTTTCTAACTTTATCACGGAACATTCTAATTTCATACTTTCTATTTCTTATCTCCTTTGTTAAGTTTACCCATTACCCATATTCATTTCAGTGGGGAAAAAATGAGACATTCAAGTCAAATGAATCTAGCAGTTTTCATTCTAAAGAGAAATATATTATATTTTATATTAGTAAATCGTTCCACAGACCTAAATGAGATTGTGGGGGTGCATACGTTTGTCTATAGGTGTTTACAAATGAAGCAAAAGGATACTATGTTGTATAAAGTTTAGGATTAACTGAACTGTTTCTTTATTCCCACAGGTGGCAGGTACATTTTTCTATCAAACCAAGGGCCATAACATTTTTCCCAATTTCAACAATAATAAATTGTTTGCTGTTTTCTGGTTTTGTGCTGTCTGGAGGTGTGTGGCTTGGCATATGAAAATAATTAGGTTTTTTTTTTTTGCATAAGTCTGTATTTTCTCCAGAGAAAATATCTAGTAAACCTAGTTATGGTGACATTAAGACCCTGCTTGCCTTCAAAAGACATCCAACAGCCAGCTGTGTGCCTTGTCTGTCTAAACAGCACATTCTCAGTTCGAGCCACAACTAAGGTGCAACAGGAATTGATAACACAGTAACCCTCAGGGCCCTTCCAGATATGAATAGATGCCCCAACCAGTGATCAGCCAGGAGAATTCTCACCTGGCAGGCAAACAGCCCTCACGAAGCCAGCAGACTCAGCCAAACAGAGACATCTGCACTATCTGATACAGCCCGCCTGGCTTCACTGAGAAATAAAAACTCTCTTTAAGATGCCTGTGCAATTCCTGCTGATACTGATGATCCAGTTGCCATGGAGGCGCCCTCAAATAAGATGTCTAAAAACCTACTGCCTGACAATCAAATTGGCTGACCAAGTTGTGTTGAGGTCAGAGTCTCCAGGGAGCTGGAAACTATAGTTGGCTGTCTGATAAATGAACTTTCGAGAGAAGCCAGACCCACCTAAATAATAGCCACTGGACATATGCAGACTGCTTCTGGAATGGCAAGATATCCTTCCACTTACCATTCCAAAGACAGGAGAAGGGATGCAGCTTGCTCTTACAACTCCTGGGCCACATTTCTCATTTGAAAACTCTATCATGCAAATAGAGCAAAGGCTGTAAAAGAGGTCCTTGATGGCTCTTCTTCTTTTTGTACTATCCCTGGTGGTCAGCTACATGAACATTTTACATTTGTCTTTCATCAGGGATAAATAAATGTGAGTTCATTGCCCAGCCAAATACTCCGGGCTCCTGAGAGTTGATAAAGAGGTAAATACCACATTCTCTTAGGAGACTTTACTCTCCAGGAGGTTGAGGCAAGACTATTGAGGGCCAAAAATACAGTTCCAAACAAGGATGGCCTATGGTACAGCTTGCTATAGAAACATTGCCAGAAACATTTTCAACTATAGAAGCAATTTTGTCATACATTGAACACCTGGAGAAA
Organism: Iguana delicatissima; assembly: GCA_948472985.1. Classification (NCBI taxonomy): domain Eukaryota; kingdom Metazoa; phylum Chordata; class Lepidosauria; order Squamata; family Iguanidae; genus Iguana; species Iguana delicatissima. The sequence goes on from CAOKZL010001417.1 coordinate 533,633, forward strand.
GACTGTGATCATCCTCATCCGTAAGAAGGACAACTGCACTAATCCTAACAACTGATGTCTGATTTCTCTGTGCAGCACTATAAGATCTGTATAAGCTACATTGCTGCTATATCCACTGACTGGGCCATCACTGGCCACATTGTCAGCCCTCAACAAAAGGGTTTTACGTCATATGAGGGATGATATGAGTGTAACTTTCTACTCCAAACAGTGGCTGATACTGTCCACTACACCAGATAAGAGTGTGCTGTGTTTTGGCTTGACATCAGCAATGCTTTTGGCTCTGTGCTTCAGTGGCCTATCCTGGAAACTCTTGCTGAATTGGGCATGTCATGAGCATTTCTCAACCTTCTTCATGAACTCTATAACAGCTACAGCAACGTGGAGTGGGCCATGCATGAGACTGCAGAAATTTGGATCCATTGTACTCACTTATTTTCAGTCTCATTGTAGAGTCCTCCATTGTATCATCAGATGGCCCCAGAGGCTTCAGTTTATCTGAGAATAAAGTGAGGGTTTCAGCTTATGCTCATGTTTTTGTTCTGGTTGCTGAGAAACCTGAAGAACTCCACAACATAGTAAATGCCAATGCACATGCTGCACTTTAACATTAAAAACTGTGTATGTTGCTGCATGTTAACAGGAGATTGAAAGACCAGGTTCTAATGACTGTTTTTACCTTTCAAGGGGAACCCATGACCCATTTCAAAGAAGGAGACCTACTAACATCTAAGTACTCCAGTGAGTTTCCAAAGCTACTAGCCCCACAAGGCCACTCTCCATGCCATTGTGATAGATGTCAAGAAGATAGATGTGTCATTCTCATCCTCATGGCAAAAGGTTGACTTGCTTAGGACTTCCTTTTCCCTAGGGATCAACTTTGTCCTTTGAGGATTGTTGGTCCAGAAAACAACATTTAATAGAGTGAACTGAGCGATCATGGCTGTCCTCAAGAAGTGAACCAATAATGACATCTCGCACAATGCACAGTGATGCAGCAGATTAGAGATTCCTAATCTGGAACCATTATTTATGCATTATGCTTCTTTACTTGCCCTGACAAGAAGTGAAAGATTATAAAATCTGTTGCTATCAGAACAATGGAGAGAATTGTCCAACCTATAGCAAAGATTCCTTCTGACAGTGATATGGTAATTTGTCTTTGCGGCTCACCTGAAAATGAATTTGGAATTTCCCCCTCTTTACCTATATCTGAAACACTGCCCACAGTTTCAACAAACTAACTCATTGTCAGTGCATGTGGAATTCTGAAGAGGGCCCACAGCAGTGATGCAGACTTTCTCTCACAAATATAAACACCTCTAGAAAGTTCCTTGAAAGAACTCATAAGGCAGAAATACACCACTGCTCTTTTGAGCAAACCTGACTGAGGCAAGGTGTTTGAGGTAAAGTCAGAATGAGACTCAAGTAACCATTTTATACTCTGAGGAGACTTTACTCATTTCACCAGTTGGTGATTTGTCCATCATAGTTACATAAATGTTGTGCCTCTTAATGGCACCATCAGATCTGGCAATGATTAAATACATTGTCATCACTGTGACCATCCCATTGAGACACTCTGCGATGTGTTCTGTAATTGTCCACTATACAGCCTGAAAACATTGATATGATGCAATGATGAACCAACTAGCCAAAGCCATCCCAACCTCAGTGGGCACCATTTCATTGTACTTTCAAGCCATTTCTGGCTTATGGCAACCCTATCATGGGGCAAGGTTTGTTCAAAGGGGCGTTGCCATTGCCTTCCTCTGAAGCTAAGAGAGTGTGATTTGCCCAGTGTCACCTAGTGGGTTTCCATGGTCAAGCAGGGATTTCACTTCTGGTCTCCTAGAGTCTTAATCCAGTGCTCAAACTACTACAGCACAATGGCTTTCTAGGTCTGGAATAGTTTTAGAAAACATTTGTAGCCTGGAAAGCAGATACGGAGACTGGGGCCCCAAGTTCTCTTCTCTCCCCTTCTTGGACACCTCCACAATCTACTCAGAATTTACCTAGTGACTAAATGCCCCCTGAGAGTTTATAGCTTCCAAGAGATAGACAAGCCCCTCAGCTTCTGATCTCCCTGCCAGTTGGGCCCATGCAGTTTCTGTTGTTGAGTCTCACTTGGGCAGTGATGTATTTAAGTCTTATACTCCAAGTCTCAAGTCAAGTCTCAAGTCTCTACCTTCAAGTCTCAAGTCAACTCTCAAGTCCTTGCAAGATACTTTGAAGTCAATTCTCAAGTCAAGTCTCAGGTCGGGAAGCCAACTTTATACCCCAACCTGTATTCCAGAATTTCTTGACAGAGTCGAATAAAGTCATTTTTAACAACTAAATACAGTCATCCCTCTACTTTTGTGATTTTGCCATCTGCAGCTTCGGAAGTGGGGAATAGACTTTTTACTTCCCATTTGCAAAGCTGGAGGCTTTTTCAGAAGTGGGGAATAGGATCCTTCTCATTCCCCATTACTGAAGCTCCAAGAGCTTTAGAAGGAAGGATCCTTCCTCCTCAAGCCTGTTGCTTAACACATTTTCTGAGATATGCGCACTTCACTCTGCTCTTAGGAAAAGTTTTAAAAAGCTCCTCCTGTATGTAGTGGAGACAGGCTGCTGAGCAGATCTCAAGCCCACCTCAAGCCCATTGCCTATCCCATTTGCTGTTCCCTCTGAGAAATGTGTCCAGGCTTTGGGCTTGAGACAGACAGTCATGTGACTATAAGATTTCTGGATGGATGTCTCATGTTATTGAACCAAGAGCAGTAAAAAATATGCAAATCTCAAATCAAGTCGAGTCAGTGTGTGATTTTTACAAAGTCAAGTCCGAGTTGAGTCACTAAAGTGACTTTAGTCTGATTTGAGTCAGAGTCAATTGACTCGAGTCTACATCACTGCATTTGGGTCACTCTAAATCAGACCTTTCCAGACTTTTCATGTTGGTGACACACTTTTTAGACATGCATAATTTCATGACACAGTAATTCAAATTTACTAGGAAACTGGAGGTTAAACTAACCCCTTATAAGAGATACTGACACATAAATTGTAATAACAAAATGTGTGGGGACACAATATATCTCATGGAAACCATTTATTTTTTAAAAATAAATGATTTATAAATAGTAATATACATTTCCAAGATTGTAGGTGACACACCTACACACTTCAGGCAACACACTAACGTCTCATGGCACACTGTTTGGAAAGCCCTGCTGTAAATGGATAGTCATGAGAGACTGCCCTCAGGATTATAGTCAAGCCTTGGTAGACTAGAAGGAAAGGGAGAAGACGCTTTATCTTTCTTTTCAGCTTTGAAGGAGTCCACAGTTCCTGAAACTAAGAAGGAACAAGTCTACCATGCCCCAAATAGCATGGGTATTATCTTTGCCACAATAAAAGCTGCGTGCAAAAGGACAAAAAGGTGCCCATCTTTTTCTCCAGGACTTACTAGCACCTCCTGTGGCCACATGCCACAGATCCCCAAATCTCTGGCCTCTGTCTTCTTTGATGGGTTCCTTTGAGGAAGACCGGGAGTTTCTCTGTTTCACCGTTTGACTTGGAAAAAGAGGAAGGAGAATGTGCTGAGTAGGAGTGGGTGCCCTATATACCGAACCCTTTTAAGTTAGGCCGTTTAAAGCTGAGGAATTTCCAAGGTGCTAGCCTAAATGCACCTGAACCACAAGCCCAGACTACTGACCATGATCTTCCTCAGGGATTGGAAGGGGCATTTTAAAAGCATTGTGGGAATGTTCCATTCCCTCATCATTTTTATAGACATGCTTAAGAAGGCATAGTTAAAGCCGGCATTCTCTAGAGCTCCAAGATCTCAAATTTAGAAATATTGTACCCTACCTGAGAAGATCATGTCTAAGCTTCAGTTCCTTATACTAGGTGCTCATATATTTGCCTTGGTTCCTTCCTCAGTCTTTATGATTGTCTGTGTGTAAGTCTGTGTCAAGGATGGGGAGGTGGACACCTTGCAGAAATGGGAGGGCAAACCTGGTGAGGTAGCTCTCATCATGCTGCATTCATTATGGCAAGAGAATGTTTTGGGAGGACAAAGTAATTACTTGTTGATATTCCCTCTATAAAGAGATCAAGTTAAGGCACAGCTTGAATAAATTAGTCAAAGCTGAGGGCTTCATTGCAGAAGCCAGCTTAGCTGCTATTCAGTCCAGTGCAAGGTCCCAGGCTGCCACATTCTGTGAGGAGGCAAATCTTGCTTAAAGCTGGGTGAGCTGACTCCAGGGCCCAAAGGAAATTCATCTAAGCTTCTTTGGGAATGCCAAATTATTTAGGGATTCCCTGGAACTTCTATTCAGAGAGAGAACCAATATAAAGAAAGCTCTGGCTTTGGCTTCTAAGGAGAGGATTGGAAGGTACTGTACCCTGGTTCTTACTTCTCTGCTTCCTTTTGTCCCTTTGTCAAGTAGAAAGTCAATAGAGGTCCTAGATTACAATGGGTAAACAGATATTTCCAGAGTCAGTCAGGTTTTCAGCAGACTTTTTGAGCTCAATAGCAGGTCAAGCAGTAACCATAGGCATGTTGTCAGAGAACTCCAGGTGAGAGAGAAACTGCAAGAATTCTACATAACCTGGGCCCGGACAACTACAGGTCAGTGGGTTTTACACGCTGTAAGGATTACAAAATAGATTTCTTTTAGACTCCTTGCCATTTTAAAAATCTCTTCCTCAAGGTCTTGCAGATAAGAAAAGTATGGAGAAGTGATCAACTTTCTCTTAGAAATAGGGGCCATTGACCCAATTCCGTTTTTCAAAAGGTTTGCAGATTGCTATTTGACCTTGTTCATTGGTGGAAAGAAACATAGTCAGTAGATAGCAGTTCTAAATTTGAGAGGACTAAATCCTTTACTTGAAAGAAAGAAATGCAGAAGGGAAGTGCTTTGCACTATTCAAGAGATCCTTGCCTGCCTGGCTTGTTAGAGGCCTATGCCCTTATTGCTGTCTGTCAAGGTCATAGGCAATTTCACAGGTTTGCTTACAAGGGAAATGATTTTGAATGTAAGGCTCTTCCTTTTGCCATTTCTTCCTCATCAAGGACAGTTACCAAACTCATGGTAGTGTTACTAGCATACCTTTGCAGTTGGAAATATATGCTTATCTGTATTTGAAAAATGTGCTTGTGTGTTCTTCCCCTCAAAAGAGGGAGAGGGTAGATGTCACATTGCAATGTCTCCCTTTTTTTTTCTTATGATTTTCTGATAAATTGTGGAAAGAGTCACCTTGTTCCTTCCACATTGCTTTCTCATGGAATCCTTCTTTTCTCATGGAGGGATAGATCCATGGGCTAAGGCTATACACATAATCAACATTTTGTTGTGGACCTTCATTTGTTGTGTCAGAGTTCATGAGAATCCTTCCTTTATTCCAAAGATTAATTCAACTTTCCATAGTGCACAGGAATGGCATAAGCTAGGCATTAGGAGGGCCACTAAGATTCATTTAAGGCACACCTGACCTTTCTGGGTATTTGACTCCTTATTTCCTTTCAGCCATCTTAGTTGGGTAAAATTGTATCAAAGTCCATTCTAGTCACTTACGTTAAATCCTGTGTCATCATGAAAACTCTGGGGAGTCAGTTGCAGCAGGGCTAATGAAGCATTCCACCAGGAGTGCAGTCACCCTGGCTACATTTGACACCAGAGTTTTCCTTGTTAATATGTATAGGACCACAACATGGACATCAATTTCATCTTTTGTTGCACATTACAAACTGGATATGTTTGTCTTGGCTGAGGCATCTTTTGGTTGTAGGATATTGCAACAGTAGGAAAGTACTCCTGACTGCACCTTTCTAGGAGTTCTGAGGCTGTTTCATGCTTTAGAATTACAGCACCGTGATTCCACTTTAACCGCATGGCTGCATTCTGTGCAATCATGGGCTTGTAGTTTGGTCAGAGTTGCTAGAGGTCTCCAGTGAGAATTCGAAATTTTTGTTGTTGTTGTTGTGCACCTTCAAGTCATTTCTGGCTTATGTTGACCCTAAGGTGAACCTGTCAAGGAGTTTTCTAGGGCTGGGTGTATGAGACATGCCCAAGGTCACTGAATGGGTTTCATGGCCAAGCAGGGAATCGAACCCTGGTTTCCAGGGTAGAAGTCCAACTCTGAGACCACTACTCCATGCTGGTTCTCCAGAAAGAAACTGTGGCAGTTATAGTGGAGTCATACAACTATAATTATGTATTTGGTTTTGGTTTAACTTTGGCTTAAGCTTGATACCTCCTTCTATCAGTATGTCTTTTGCTATGATGGGAGGAAGAATTGTTGGCATTTAGTGTGAGGTGGTCATTCTTTTTAGTTAGCAGACAGCATCCTGATCCTCCCTGGTGCATTTTTTTTTCTTGGAAGAGAAGAGAGAGCTGCAGGAGGGTGCTTTCCCCACCACCACTTTATGATTTTTATGCGCTTGCTCCGTTGGGTATTAATTACTTCTGTTGGTACCTTTTGACAAATTAGCAATGTTTTTGCTACTATTTGGTGTTTTATTCCTCAAGGTTATTCACAAGAGTGAGGGGGTGGCGGGCTGTTCATGTGAATAGTGGGAGTTGCTAACCAGCAGATTTACTTGTTAAACTTCGTTGAGGGAAAAGGAAAGCAAGTTAGCATATAACTACTTAAATCTGATTAGTTATTTCCAAGTTCTGGCAATAGGTGTTTTGCTCTCTGGACAAAATGCTGATGTATGCTCCTGACAGCTTCCCTGTGGTTAAATTTTAAAGTTGGCTTATAGGATTACTAGCTAACTTTCCCACTTCTGTTTGTTTTCACAGCCTGTTCTATGGTTAATACTAATCAGGATTCACATGAATAGCACTAACTAGGGTTAATATGATTTGAAAGAAAGGGAAGATGACCTATCTTCAGATTTGATATGTCTTTGGCTTTCTAATTTAGCATTTCATATGCCCTGTTATTTGATGACTTGCTGTTTTGACGCTTCCAAATTAAGGACAAGTTCCATTAATACAACGGGGGTTCTGCTCTTTCATCAGTTCTTCTTGCCTACAGGAGATCTCTTGGAACCACTTGCATGCATGCTCTGCTTGCAGAGTGAACTGAGAGGGGGAAAAAGGCACTAAGCTGACTGAGAGACTTTGGAAGCAGCATGTACTCAGTCACTCCCATGTGAGCCACTGTAAGCCCTTCATGCTCCCTATGGTACCTTATATAGGCCTTTCTTTTCAACCTATTCTGTTTTCTGGCAATGCTCCAGTCCCTAAGCTGTCAGATAAGTGGGAGATGCCTGTATTGTATAGTGGTAAGGACTGGGGATTGCAGAGAATAATTTGTGACTGAGATTGTAAAATTTTTGATTTATTCCTATTGCATAAGAAATAAGAAAGGATATTTGCCTTACTATTTGGTATATTGGTAAATGATAGTAGTCCATGTTAACATGCATATAAAAGACCTGTTGATTTGAGTGATAAAGTTGTCTCCAGACATACCTGGCATTTAGATTGTTGCTTCGGATGGATGGGGCAGCTGTGGCTTGCTGGCCATGCTGGCAACTTGACTCCCCTTCCCGGAAGACAGTGTGCTCTTGTGTGGTGTCTTGGAAAGGAGAACACCAGCAGCCAGTGAATTCAAATAAGTAGTTTGATTCATTGCCTGGCAGAGCTGGGCCCAACCAAAGTTGCCTGGATGGGTACTTTTCCCTCTGGTCAGGTAGCGGGCAATACATTTTCCTGGGCTCAGTTAGTTCTCAGTTAGTTCATTGTTGGATGTAGCCCTCAGTTAGTTCATTGTTGGATTTAGTCCCCATTTCCCTTTGGTTGGTGGATACTGGGTACCATTTTTCAATGGGCTGGCTGTGATGCAGGGGTTACCTGGTGGGTGCAGTGGTATATGACCTGAGGGGTTTTATCTGTAATCTAGTTCATGTATTTGCTGTTAACATGTCACAACTTGTAACAGGCAGTAGCATGGGTCCTGCATCCGGGATTGCACTTACTGGAGTATCTCTGGTATTGGTATGGTATGGGCGTTCACTTTCAGGGATTCAGGAATGCGTGATGGAAGTGGTCATGCACATCACTGGCAGGGCACAACTGTCCTGTAATCCCTGGTGGCAGAGGAGGTTTCTGGGGATCTTTTCCTGGGGGTGAGCTGTTCCAGCTGCGGGCCAGAAAGGTTGGGCTCATCAGTCAACAAGCAGATTGACAGATGCCCATGTCTGGTACCATGCATGTGCCAGCCTATTGGCATCTGCAGCCAAAAACATTGTGGCCTTTTTTCTTCCAATTCTGAGTTTGTGTGGTTTATTTGGCTGTGCCACTTCCCTCTGAGCATACAATTGCTTTCAGGTAAATCAGTTTAGGACTGCATCCAAAAATGAAAAGAACATAGAAAATCAAAATCAGGATTTTATTTTTTAAAAAAGGATAAGTTTAAACAGAAAATTCATCTGGTCAGTCAGTTTCGGTTTGTTTGCCTTCATCTAGTCAATTACTGATGACAGACACTGATTTAGGACCCAAAGCACTTCCTCGGCTTGTGGTGGAAAGGAGTAATAAAGTTGGGTGCCATCCATGTGCTGATGGCACTGAACCCCAAAACTCCAGACAACTTCTTCCAATGATTTCATGTAGATGTTAAATAGCATGGGGACAAAACCGAGCCCTGAGGGACCCCACAGGCCAAAGGGCAAGGGATCGAACAGGAGTCCCTCAGCACCACTTTCTGGGTTCACCCCTCCAGGAAGGAATGGTAAAACAGTGCCTACTAAGTCCCATCCCCGTAAGGTGACCCGAAAGGATACCATGGTCAATAATATTGAAAGACTGAGAGGTCCAGCAGAAACAACAGGGACACGCTCCCCCATCTAGTTCCCAGAGTAGGTTATCCACTAAGGCGACCAAAGCAGTCTCAGTCCCATAGCCAGGCCTGAAACCAGATTGAAATGGATCTGGGTAACCCATTTCATTCAGATGCCCCTGGAGCTGGGAAGCCACCACACACTACAGAGCCTTGCCCAAAAATGAAATATTAGCGACTGGCCAGAAATTATCTAAAATGGTGGGACTGAGGGATGGATTTTTTAGTAATGGTTTTATAATGGTCTCTTTGAGACCAGCTGGAACTTTACCTTGTTTCGAGGAGGCATTAACCACACTCTCTACCCACTTGACCAGTCCCCCTCTAGCTTTTTTAATAAGCTTCTTCTATGGAATCTTGCTTTCTATTCTGATCTTCAAAGGATAACAAGCAACACTTCTCATGTGGCACTTTGTCTTTGAAGTTGTGCCATCGTATAGGGTAATGGCCTTCAGCTCCATTTCCAGCAATCTAGCCAGAGGATGAGGCAGCTTTTTGAAATGAGCAGCCTAAGGGCCTTCCTCCTCTTTCTTAGGTGATGCTTAATTAGCTACCCTATAATTAGCGATGGCTAGCAGGACCATGTATTGGCAGAGGCACAATCTCCATGATAGCTGTAAGCTTTGGAGAAGCAGGAGTCTTTTAACCTACAAAAGCAACCAACCCATTCATAAACTAAATCCAGTCAAGAAATAGAAAACGCAGCACACTTCATTAAAGGGATGATAGACATTCTGAAAAGGGCTGGCAGATGGGTTTATGGAAAACACCAGAAAATCCAGGTTATTGCTGTTTTGTAGCTATTAGTTTTAAACTTCAAACTAGCCAGGAGAATAATTGTTTGTAGATAAAAGTACATAACACCAGAAGCAATACTTAAACATATATGGTCAAAATGTTAACAAGAGTAACAAATGCTGTACATTTTAACAATACTGATACAATTAGACAGGCAGATCTCTGGAGAGATGCTGATTGAGTGGAGAAGGTTTATCTATGCAGTATGTACTTTGCTTCAGTTTCTTCAAAGCAAGTAAATGTTAATGAGACAAGTGGAAAAGCTGGTAGGAACAAATACAGGGAAACAGTGTAATGTATTTAATAGAGTTCAACATGTTCAATAGAATTTAGCCTTTTAGCTGGCTCTGTAACTGTTGCTTCTAGTAACCAGTGGTGATCTGTAAAGCACAAATAATTGGCAATCAATATGGCTTTCTTCTTTGACAAAGTTAACAGATGGAGTAGGGACAATGTAGACTTCTATAAGTACAGCTTGTTCTCTGAATTCTCTGTCTCTGACCCATAATTTTTCTAGGTGTTTTGGTTGAAAAACTGCTGGGCGAGAGAGAGAGAGAAGCCTTCCCCTTCTTTAGGAAAGAAGCAGCAGGAGATTTCTCTAACTTTTCCTCCCTGGCTTTTCTTCCTCACCGGCACGGCTTTGGAACCTTACGTAGGGAAAGAGAAGCTTTGGGGGTGGAAGAGTCAGGCCAGAGAAATGATAGACTCAGAGAGCATTAACTTTTCCTTTGATCCTCTTCCCCTCTGAAAGTCTGCCCCCAAAATTACTTCTTCTTGGTCTAAATAAAAAGGGACTGCCAGGTCTTGTTTAGAGATGTCTGAGTAGTTAGATTGTGAGATTACTCTCTGATAATTTATTCACAGCTATTGCTACCTTCACAGTTACATGAGAATTAATAAGATCACATGGTTAAGGGATATCATCTCTTTCTCATTTCTCGGATCACTTCCTATTATTGATAGTTAAATGACTGGACAGAAAGCAAAGATCTGTCATGATTACTGACTGCATGATAAATAATCATTAGTGCCAGGTATATCACATAAATAATGAAATGTCTGGATCCAATCTTAGTTTTATAGGCTTTTTTTCCCAGCAGCCATTAAAAAGTATCAAGCAGAGTTATAAATAATAAAACATGCCTTTTCCATGGCACTTGTGTATCTGCAGAGTGGTTCTTTCTAGGCATAGTGCAATTCTAAATTTAGGCATTCTTTATTACCCCCTTCTGCGTTTTTGTTTTTGAGGCAAGGGGTTGTCTAGTATATGTTCCAGCAAGCTAAGAATTCATCTGTTCTGGAATTCTGTTCATATATTAAGTTATACATATTTCATCTTTCCTTTAGATTAGAGCCCACTGCTATATATATGTGTGTGTGTATGTGAGTGTATATAAAACAAAGAATTCTTGTTTTCAAGAAATTGCTGCTTAATACAGATAGTACACAATTGTAAGGTCATAAATTTATCAATAAAACAAGTGCTTTCGTATTCTGGCACTGTAAACTTACTTTTACTAATCTGTAATTATACTTTTTATATCCAGATATCTTCAGCGTGGAGGAGTCATGTTAAAGAATAGGTTGCCTTCTGGAAAAATGCTGTGAAGCCATTTGCCAACAATAGCAACTGGAATAGAGGCTAAATATCCCACTTAAGTGTGATTAATTTCTTATTAAGTAGTACCTCACATAATACTAAAAATGTACGGAAGTGCAAGAACAATCAGTAACTTGGAAGGCAGTCCTGCCAGATCCCCTCGTTTGCCAAGATCTCCTCGTTTGGGCCATCGGCGAACAAGCAGTGGAGGAGGTGGAGGGACAGGTAAGACATTATCGATGGAAAATATCCAGTCCCTTAATGCTGCCTATGCAACTTCTGGACCAATGTATCTGAGTGACCATGAAGGTGTGGCATCCACTACTTTCCCAAAGGGCACAATGACCCTTGGAAGGGCTACAAATCGAGCTGTGTATGGTGGTCGAGTTACAGCTATGGGCAGCAGTCCTAATATTGCTTCAGCTGGCCTTTCCCATTCAGATCTCCTTTCCTATACGGATCAACACGGGGGACTAACCACTGCTTCACATCATCACCATCATCAGATCCCTTCTATGCTCAGACAAGTAAGAGACAGCACCATGCTAGATCTACAGGCTCAGCTTAAGGAATTACAGAGAGAAAATGAACTCCTAAGGAAAGAACTGGACATCAAAGACAGCAAGCTTGGCTCTTCTATGAACAGCATCAAAACTTTCTGGAGTCCAGAACTCAAAAGGAAAGAGTCTTGAGGAAGGAAGAAGCTGCCAGAATGTCTGTTCTAAAAGAGCAGATGAGGGTTTCTCATGAGGAGAACCAGGTAAGCAATTGTAAATGAAAACAAATAAAATTTTTGAGAGGCAAATGTTGATTTAATTATTGGGTAATAATGACCAATTGGTAGTATACCTTGACTTTGTTAACATGATTAATTCTTAATTGCTGTTTCTGGTTACAGTGTGGGAAGAAAGTGCACCAATTAGCTGAGTATAATTTGTAATTTATTTGATGCAGTAATAAGCTTCATTGTAACTCTGAGAAATGACCACTGGTCCTAATTTTTTGTGTAATAGCTGAAGTATATTCAGCAAAGTTTGCTGTTTTAAAAACTACCATTTCTTCACCAGATTGAGATAATACATCTGAAGACAGCTGCAGGAAAGGAGATTCCACCTGAACCTCAGGAAGAACTTCCTGACAGTCAGGGCTGTCCGGCAGTGGAACATGCTGCCTCGGAGTGTAGTGGAGTCTCCTTTCTTGGAGGTTTTTAAGCAGAGGCTAGATGACCATCTGTTGGGAGTGCTTTGAAGGTGTTCCTGCATGGCAGGGGGTTGGACTGGATGGCCCCTGTGGTCTCTTCCAGCTCTACATTTCTATGATTCTATGGTTCTATGACAGGAAAGTGCTGAGAAGAGGTTTAATTGCAGTAGACCAGAGCTATCCAAACTTTTTATGTTGGTGACAAACTTCTTAGACATGCATCATTTTGCAACACAGTAATTCAGTTTTACTAGCAAACTGGAGGTTAAACTAACCCCTTGTAAGAGATACAGACACATACATAAATTCTAATAGCAAAATTACAAGAAACAAAATTCTTAATTAGAAACTTATCAATTTTAGGGGTAATTCAACTGCAATTTAAGTAACTAAACATGAAAATAAGGGCACTAGCACTCCATTCCTACAGTGATAAAGTGACAGAACAATCCTGTGTGGCACACACATACAGATAGGCAGTTTTTCATTGAGCAGCTGCACCTTTTCACGTTCACTTCCACTGTTTCAACCCAGTTACGCATACACAGTACCCAGGAGCATATCTAGGGTGGGGTGGGCCTGCTGCCACCCTCAGGCTGGGGTGGCGGTGGTGGGAGAGACAGCCCCTCCACCTGAGTCTGGTCCACTGCTGCTGCCCTTGTCGGAGTCTTTCTCAGCCCGGGGTGGTGATGGCAACACACCTACACACTTCAGCTGACACACTAACGTTTCGCGACATACAGTTTGGAAAGCTCTGCAGTAGACAGTAGATCAGTGTTTTTCATTATAAAACAACAGCTAAAACCAAAACAGCTGCTGCCCGGTAAATGAGGACTGGGGGACTTTCACAGTCCCTACGTAGTTCCTAGTTAGTGGCCCTGTAAGAACTGTAAATATGTAACAATCATGAGTGCAAAGCTCCAGGTTACATATCTGTAACTGTAATAAAGAATTTGGGCACTATTTCCTTCTGAGGAAGGCTGTTGCTAACAAACTTGTAAATTACTTGAAACTTTCAATACCTCAAAGAAGCACTTATCTTGAGGTGCTCGTACATTTAAAGAGAATTTATATTCTTTAACTTCCTAATAAAAGTTCAATTGATTAAATTTTAGATGATTACTCAAATCGTGTTTTATATTTGTTTGAATAATATATTAAATGCTGGAAAGGCCACATTATTCTAACCAAGCAAATCTCATTTTATCTCTGCAGTGGTAAAAACTACCTGCCCTTACTGATTTAAAGGAAGACTAACAGTGATTTGTTTTGCATCCAAATAAGTGGTAGCTTGTATTTATAACTATGTATTAAATGAGAATATTCTTGTGGAACTGTGCTTTGGATACCTTAGTTAATCATTACTTTTCTATTTATTTTGTGAGCACAAATCTATATTATTATTAATATTAATATTTAATTAATATAGGTAAATAATTTTGTTTTTAAAAATCTTTTATGGAAGAGACCATGAAACCATGAATTTGTAAAGTATTCACGCTTCAGATGTCCATGTCGCTTGCATATAGGCAGCTTTTAAAACATTGCTTTTCTTGACCGTGACATTAGGACTTAGGAAGAATGCATACAAAAATGAGTGCACTGAGAAAAATATGTGTGGAAAAATGTGTGCAAATTTTCATTTAAGAGTTAAAAACAAAGTCTCAAACAGAGGATGGTACAGGAATGCAAATAAGATGTGGAGAAGTAGAAATAATGAAGTAGAAACAGAACGACTTTCACTAGTAATGGCACACAATCTTGTGGCACACAATCTTATGGTCAGATCCCACCTTGCTCTAGCACAGTGGTTCTCAACCTGTGGGTCCCAGATGTTTTTGGACTTCAGCTCCCAGAAGCCCCAGCCACTATGGTCAATGCTCAGGGCTTCTGGGAGCTGAAGTCCAAAAACATCTGGGGACCCACAGGTTGAGAACCACTGCTCTAGCAGAAATGCACTAGCGTGGTGTCACTTTTTTCTGCTCCCCTGTCTTCTGCAGTCCTGCCTTTTGTGTGGAAGACTCTTTTGGGAGGCAGTTTCTAAGGTTCTGAGGGTAGGAGCAGGTTTTGAGGATCAGTGGAAGGTTGCAGAGCAAGAGCTCCTCTTCTAGTTTTTCTGACAGAGACAAATTCTCTTCATTCTCTACACATGTAGTTTAACAGACCTCTAAGCTTTTAGGTGAAATGTGTCCCCTATATTTGTTCGTAAAAGGCTTTTAAATGCTTTGGTGTAATACATGGTTAAGGAGAGAATGGTGTTCTAAAGTTGGTGTTGGTAATAATTTCTGAAATATAGCAAAAGTTGATGTATATTGGAGAAGGGGGAAAAAAAACCTCTGGACCTGCTGGGAAACAAGAAGCATGTTCACAATTAAATGTGCATGTATTGTCACAACATCAGGGACTTTCTAGATGACAAATCACTTGTAGGAGTGTGGTCTAGCCCCAAGAGTGCTCCCTAGAATGGCCATGCTTCTTTACAAAGGGATACTTCTCTTTTTGAGGAGCTGTCTAGTTAGTTTTAAAGATAAAAAACAAAAGAGAAAATACGAGCTGAGAAGTTGCCTGCTACTTGCTAGTGACTGAGCAGCTAGCACGTAGATTACCTGGTTTCAGTCTTCCCCAGTATGGTGACATGAACTGTAATTCTTCTTAAATTATAGACCTCAATCCAACAGACCCACTGAATCAGCTGGAATTTGATAAGTCATAATTCATTTGAGTTCCATTGATTCCGTTGATTCCTTGGGTCTAATAAGAAGATTTGTGTCATATTAATTATTTCTACATTTGTAAATATGCATATATATGGTATGTGCAAATCTGTGTCCTTCATTTGGATAGTACATTTCTTCTTCTTTAGCAAATGCCTAAGTGGCCACCTTAATTCTTGTCTCTCCAGCTTGTCAACTTTTTGTGTGTGGTTATTGCTGAAGAGAAGAGAGGTATGTGTTCCTGTCTTGGAGTGAGGCAGCAAAAAACTCTGAAGAACTAAATTTAAATTAAAAATACACTTGACCCTCTACATCACTAGGGTTAAGGATGCAGGGCCGCTGCAAAGGTGGAAAAAACTGCAAATAAAATGTGTGTGTGTATCTGTGGGAAAGGGATAGAGGCATGGGGTCCAAACCTGGTCAGGGAAAGGAGAGGGAAAGGGATTGGGTTGGTATGGTGGCCCTATATTTCCTCTCGCTTTCTCACTCATTCCTTAGGTGTAGGGGGGTAATTGGGAGAGGGTTTGTGGTACTGAGAAATCTGATTACGAGCCATCCTTCACTGGCCAGACAGTGGCTGGCGGAGGAGAAAGAGGACCAGAGGTGGATTTTTAAAGGGCTGCATGTCCTGATCAGAGCCACCAAAAGGGAGAGTTCTGCTGGAAAAGAAGCCCTTGGGGGGCAGGGGTTGGAGAAATTTGCAAATATATAAGTCCATGAAAGTGAAACCTGCAAATTTGGAGAGCTGACTGTAACAATGGAAAGGGGTTCACAAAACAAGGAGACATTTCTGTGGGGATAGTGGGGAAGTGTGAGGGTAATTTTGCTGATGATTTTAAAAGAACTCTGGGGACAGTGAGTTGATTTGAAAGGATTTAGAGAATGAAAAAGTTGGGAGTGAGGGAAAAAGCATTTTTTTTTATCAGCAACTTTTTTTTTTTAATTTGCAACTGCTGCTGGGGGATTTACAGGTGTCTTGCCTTAACAGTTGGCTAATTGCCTAGTGCCTCATATTTAAGTTGATGCATGAGGCATTGGCTTCACCTTTGATCCTGTTTCATTTGCTGGTGTTGTATAAAGAAAGAAGTCTCTCCTCAGTACCCACCTGCTGTGGTTATGGGAGAGGGGTCATTGTTCAGAGAATTTGCATTGCCCTCCTCTGCTCTTGATTTTTTAAGCCCTGGGGAAGGACTGTCTTTTGGAGTGTTAGGCCCTTCCTAGTCTGACTCCTCTGTGTTGAATTCCTGAGATACTTCAGTGTGAGTTATGACAAACAGAAGGTGAGATACCAAAGTTTCCTAGTCAGGATGTCTATAGCTGCCAGAATCTAGATAGGCTATTAATCAGCTATATCAAGAAGTAGCTTTCCACAAACAGAGACAGGGTGACACAGTGATAAGTCCTTATATAGGGCTCATCTGGATAAATCTTATAAATCACCTCCTAACCCTTGTCTGAAATGATGGATTCCAAAAGTTTACTACAGGCTTGTCAGAGTCTCCCATGATTATAGAAAAGTTTGTGAGACTTGGGCCCTTTCTGTAGCTCACTTTTTTTGGCGCTGGGGTGCGGAGATCGCGTGGGCAGCCTTCAGCGGCAGGCTCTTGCATCCCTGCTGCTTCAGCTCTGCACAAACTGCTTGCTCCCGAGCAGGCAGCACGAGAGCCCCCCTCTTCCTTCCTCAGCGCAGCCTTGGAGTTTCCCAGGCTGCGCTGGGGCAGAAAGCGTGACTGCCATGGCTCCAGAGGCTCCACACACACAGCAAGTGTGCATGGGGCCCTGGAGCAATGCGCAACCATGCACCATTTTCAGCTGAAAGCTGAAAATGAAAGTGTGCGAGCGGTGCCTGCCCTACCTGGAGCGTCGCATGATTGTGAGTACATTGTGCAGATCACTCCTCACAATAGCACGATGCTCCAGGCGCCCTTTTGCATGGCGAATGCTGTGTGAAAAGAGCCTTGGACAAGTTTATTAGTGACATTGGAGTTCCTGCAGAAAGTAGCTGCTGACAGTGTGATGTGGTAAGCGAACATGATGAGAAACCCAGCCTTATGAAGAATGGTTGAGGGATCTGGACAAAGAGAAGGTTGAATGGTGATGTGATACTAGCACCAACTTCTGCTTGCAAGATGGAGCAAGCTTGTTTCTTCTTCGTGGTCTCTGTACCTCATACATTAGGAGCTTTCGCGCCTGCGCGGTAGCGTTCGGAAGATTCTAGAGCTCGTTAGCTTTGGCGGGAACCCCTCCCCCACGTCGGTACTGCGCATGCTCCTCCCGCCGACTAACGGTCTCTCCTCAGTTCTTTCTTGTCCACCTCAGCATACAGAAGGTTCTGCTTGTTGGCTTGCTTTTCGATTCTGCTTTTTGGTGTTTTCGACTTCGGATTTGGCTTTTGACTACCCCTAACGGATTTCGGACTTGGCTTTGGTGATTTCTCGATCGGTTTTGACCTTTTTTCTGGCTTTGACTACGTTTTCGGATCTCGGACTGTGTTTGGCGTTCTCGGACTTTGTTTTTTCTTGCCTTGCCCCCGGTTTATGTCGGCTCTCTTCAAACGCTGCGCCTCCTGTGGAAGGAAGGTCGCTCTCTTGACCGACACTCTAAGTGCCTGATTTGTTTGGGTGAGGGGCACAATGTTCAGGCCTGCCCTATTTGCAGAGAGTTCACACACCAGACTCTCCGCAACAGGTCGGCAAGGCTGAAATCCCACTGTTGGGAGGAGTCTCTGCGTGCTAAAAGACCCGAGACGATGGCCGAGAAACGCCCGTCCTCTTCTTCTTCGGCAGCGGCGGCGGCTGCCGTGCCCTCGACCTCGTCGGTATCGGTACCGAGCTCAGTACCGATAATGAAGTTGCCGAGGATACTGAAGATCTCGGCAACTCGGGCACGTGAGGACCCTGCGGGCGCGCAGGCCTTGACCTCCTCTTCCAGGCCGCTGACCGCGGCTCAGAAGAAGCGCCCAGCCACTGAGGGCCTGGGGGAGAAGAGTAAGAAGAAGAAGCGCAAGGAGAAACGACACTCTCCACCAAAGGTGGTGCGACCCCCGACTCCGCCACCCACCCAGCCTGCCGAGGAACCTCTGTTGATGGAGCTCCCCATGGAGGAGGAGCCTCCGGAAGAGGAAGTAATCCTCGAGGTGTCAGACGAGGAGCAGGTCGTGCAGGCCTCGCCTCCTCAACCGCCCGAGCTGATCGCGGAGATCACTCCGCCGAGTCGCTGTCCGCCCTCGGCAGAACGCCGAGAGGAGGCTGTGGTTAGACAGCGCCCAGCCTCTCGACGCGGCGAGTCCCGCTCGCCGGAGCAGCGGGCCAGGCCTCCATCCCCGCGATATCGGGAGATGCGCCTGGAGAGGCATCGCTCGGGAGAGAGAGCGTATTCTCCTGCCTACCTCGGACGGTACGCCCAGGAGCAGGTGTGGCACGAGCCGGCTGGCTCTTACTATTCGTATTCGCCGTCCTACAGGGACCGGTACCACCCAGACCCTCGGTACTGGTCGCCTCATCGCCGGTCTCGTTCGCCACCGCGGGAGGCTCACTACCCCCGCTATGAGAGGTCACCCCTGCGTCGCTCGCCGAGTCGCCGTCGGTGCCCAGAGCCCTCACCTCGCTACAGGGCTGTCTCTCCACCGCCGCGGACAATGGCTACAGCTACCCGACCGACGCCACAGCCCACCGTGGCCCAGCCGGCGGTACGGCGACTTCCACCACGCAGGCGGCACACCGTCCTAGGCCCGCGGTCGTGCCCCTGCAGGTGACTCCGATACCGGTCACGACATCGGCCGTATCGGTACCGACGCAGCCTGCAGCTCCGGCTGTTACCCTGGCAACTCCGGCCCCTGGGCCGACCGGGGAGAAGGAGGCAGAGAGTTCGCCATCACCATCTGGCGGCTCCTACGACTCGGACTCCGATTCTGCTGAGTCCACCCCTTCTTCTCATGAGTCCCCACTGCTGGGGTTCGAAGAGCCAGCCCCGGAGTCTGCGCCGGAGGACATCCGCCAGTTTCGGCAATCCTCCTCCGGATGGCCACAGCCCTTGGCCTGAGGGTGACCGAACCTGCTCCCCAAGCCCAGGATCCTGTCTTCCAGTACTTGGAAGCCCGCCCACCGTCGACCGCACCGCTGCCGTTCCTGCCTACTCTGGTGGATGCGATGAAGCAGCCGTGGGCGAAGCCGGCGTCAACACAGCCTATCCCTCATAGGCTGGAGCATCTGTACAGGACACAGAAAGCGAACGCGGAGTTCCTCTTTCAACACCCTGTACCTAACTCCATAGTGGTCGAGTCGGCTCAGACGAAGGGAGGCAATAGAGCACATACCACCCCTCCGGACCGTGAAGGACGGAAGCTCGATACCTTCGGCCGAAGGTTCTACTCGGCATCGTCCCTGGTGGTCAGGACGGTGAACATGATGGCATGCCTCGCGGCATACCATCGAAACCTGTTTGACCGACTCAGCCCGCTCCTCGCTGACTTGCCGGAGGAGTCACGCGCCTCAGCCATGCAAATCTTCGGGGAAGGCCGGTTGCGGTGGCTACGCAGCAGCTCGCCACCTCGAGGCACGCCGCGGAGGCTACCTCGAGGGTGATGGTCGGTGCCGTAGCCCTCCAACGTCACGCGTGGCTCCGGTCCTGTGGGCTCCAGGAGGACAGCCGTCGGCGCATTGAAGACCTGCCGTTCGACGGAGAAGGGCTCTTCCATTCCTCCACTGACGAGGCTATGGATCACCTTGTCAAGGCCCGGCTGACTGCGAAGAAGATGGGCATAAACCAGCCTGCCCAGACTCGCCGCTCTTTCCAGCCGAGGCCTCGTGGAGAAGGTCCTCCTCTTCATCGGCGTACCAGCCGCGGTGCCCGCGGTCGACCGCGTCGAGGCCGTCGACCTCTTCGGCTTCCAGGAGGCTTCCCAGACAACGCCCATCTTTGTCGTCCAAGAAGTCGTCCTCGGGAGCGAAGTCCAGGTTTTGACGGCCTTCGCAGGACTCCACCCGTGCCATCCTTCGCCCTTCCGGTAGAACTGTTCCATCACCCGAGCCTGGCCAGGCACCTCGACTGCTGGCGGGAGATCACTGCGGACTCCTGGGTACTTACCATCGTCCGCCTGGGATACGCCATCGAGTTCCAGGCTATTCCGCCACGGGGTGTCTACTACTCCACCCTGGCCAGCTCGGCTCTACTGGAAGAGGTGCAGTCCCTCCTCGAGAAGGGAGCGATTGAGAGGCTCCCGCCTTCAGCCAAGACCACCGGCTTCTACTCGAGGTACTTCACGGTGCCGAAGGCGGACGGATCCCTGCGGCCCATCCTAGACCTCCGAGGGGTGAACGAATACATCCGCTCCAAGAGGTTCAAGATGGTCACGCTGCCGTCGATCCTCCCTTCCTCCACCGAGGGGACTGGTTTGCGTCCCTAGACCTCAAAGACACCTATTTCCACATCTCAATCCGCCCGCAACACAGGAGATACCTTCGGTTCGCGATCGACGGCACCAGCTACCAGTACCGGGTGCTGCTGTTCGGGCTTTCCACCGCACCGAGGGTGTTCACCAAGTGCATGGCTCCGGTCGTGTCCTTCCTGCGGACGAAAGGCGTCTCCGTCTACCCTTACCTGGACGATTGGCTATTGGTGGCGTCCTGCAAACAGAAACTGTACAGGGACATTCATTGGACTTTGTCCCTTCTCACTCGGCTCGGACTCAGGGTCAACCCCAAGAAGTCCCATCTCGAGCCCACCCGGGTTCTCGACTTCATCGGGGCGACCCTCGACTCGGTATCGGCGAGGGCCTTCCTCCCAGACGAGAGGGCACGGACGCTTCGTCGGGCGGCGTCCGCTGCCTTCGAGGCCTCGACGCTGTAGCGAGGAGGATCCAACAGCTCCTCGGCTACATGGCCTCGACCACCGCCGTAACCTATCTTTCCAGGTTACGCGCTCGACCACTCCAGCACTGGTTTGTCAGGGCCTTCGATCCACTCTGGGACGACCAACGCCGCCGATACCGCCTGCCCCAACAGGTACGCCGTTCGCTCCTGTGGTGGCAGTCATACAGGAACCTCCTGTCAGGCATGCCGTTCCGCGAACCCAGGCCGTCGGTCACGGTAACGACGGATGCCTCGCTCTTCGGCTGGGGAGCGCACACCGCAGATCTCCGGGTCCGAGGCCGGTGGATGGACGACGAGTTGTTCCTCCACATCAACTCTCTTGAACTGCTGGCGATCCACAAGGCCCTGAGAGCGTTCCGACACCTGGTCACGGGCCGCACAGTGTTGGTCCTCACCGACAACACGACGGCGGTCTGCTACGTGAACAGGCAAGGGGGACGCACTCCACCACGCTGCTGGGCATCGCACTCGAACTTTGGAACTGGTGCGTCCCGCTCCGGATACACCCTGTGGCGGTTCACCTGGCGGGGCAGGAGAACACCACGGCGGACGCCCTCAGCAGGGACACCACGTCCCATCACGAGTGGTCCCTGTCCGATGAGACCTTCCGGATGCTTCGGGACTGATGGGGCGAGCCGACCATCGACCTCTTCGCGACCAGCCAGAACGCGAAGTGCCACCTGTTCTGTTTGAGGGCCGGTCATGATAGTCGCTCCATCGGCGCCGCCTTCCAGTTCCCGTGGGACGAAGGGCTGATCTACGCCTTCCCTCCGTTCCTGCTCCTGGGCCGCGTGATCGCGAAGATCATCGCAGACCAGGCGGACGTGATCCTGGTGGCGCCGTACTGGCCGAGGCAGCACTGGTTCGGACCCCTGATCGAGGCCACCCGGGGCAGGACTCTCAGGTTTCCAACGGTACCGGACCTGCTGTCCCACTCCGACGGACTGGTGTTGCACCCGGACCTGCCGGTGTTGACCCTCCATGCCTGGAGGATATCGCCATAGACGATCCAGCCATCGGGAACGTCTTGACCGCTGCCAGGAAGGAGTCCACGCGAAGGAACTACCACTACAAGTGGCAGCGCTTCGTGGCCTTCGCCGAGGAACGTCGAGAGCCGGTATCGCCTGTCACCCTGCGTACCGTGCTCCACTTCCTCCTCCATCTCCGGCAACAGGGCCTGGCCTTTCCGTTGCTCAAGGTCTACCTCGCCGCGATCGTGGCATACCAGCCGCCACGATCCCCGTCGGCCGCTCTCTTCAGGGACGGTACCGTCAAGCAGTTCCTGAAGGGCCTGCAGCACCTTTACCCGCTGGTATCGCCGCTGCTACCGCCGTGGTCGCTGTCATTGGTGCTGTCCCAGCTGACGAGGCCGCCCTTCGAGCCCATGGCCACGACGGACGACAGGCTGCTCGCGATGAAGACCGCGTTCCTAGTGGCCGTCACCTCTGCCAGGCGGGCGGGAGAGCTGACGGCGCTACGGTGCGATGAACCATACTTAGTCTTTCTCCGCGACAGGGTGGTCCTCCGGCCTGACATTTCCTTCTTGCCGAAGGTGGTGTCCAACTTCCACCTCAGCCAGGACATCATCCTGCCGGCCTTCTACCCGGACCCGACGACACCTCTGGAGCGTTCCCTCCACTCCCTTGATGTGCGTCGGGCGCTGGCCTTCTATAAGGACAGGACTGCAGCCTACAGACAGACACCCCACCTGTTTGTCTGTTATGGCAGGCGCCGGAGAGGCCACAAAGTATCCACCCAGCGTTTCTCTAAGTGGGTGATACAGACTGTTCAACTGGCGTACGAGCTTGCCAGGAAGCCTCCGCCAGACCTGCTTCGGGCCCACTCTACCAGGGCCGTGGCGACATCTGCTGCCCTCCTGCGAGGCGTCAACCTGTCGGAACTCTGCCGTGTGGCGACCTGGTCCCAGCCGTCGACCTTCGTGCGCCACTACAGGCTCGACTGCCGTTCCAGGAGAGATGCCCGGTTCGGTCGTGCTGTGCTGTCTTCTGTGCTCTAGGATCTGGGACCTGACCCACCATCCTACTGGTAAGCTACACAGTCTCCTAATGTATGAGGCACAGAGACCATGAAGAAGAAGAATAGGTTGCTTACCTGTAACTGTGGTTCTTCGAGTGGTCATCTGTGCCCTCATCATCCCCGCCCTGCCTTCCCCTCTTTTTCAGGTCCCATCTGCTTCGACGGACCAGAACTGAGGAGAGACCGTTAGTCGGCGGGAGGAGCATGAGCAGTACCAACGTGGGGGAGGGGTTCCCGCCAAAGCTAACGAGCTCTAGAATCTTCTGAACGCTACCGCGCAGGCGCGAAAGCTCCTAATGTATGAGGGCACAGATGACCGCTCGAAGAACCACAGTTACAGGTAAGCAACCTGTTCTTTGTACTCTTCTGGAGAGTAAGTAGAACTCAAACCACTGGATTCAAATTACAAGAAAGCAGATTCAAATTAAATATTAAGAAGAATTTCCTGACAGTAAGAATTGTTTGACAGTGGGATGGTCTCCTTTTTTTTGGAAAGTGGTGGACTTTATTTAATTGCAGGTTTTTAACCAGAGGTTGGATGGCTTCCTGTCAGGGATATTTTAGCCGTGGGTGATTGCATTGGCCAAGGGTCTTCTAACTCTACATGTCTATGATTCTGTGGTCATGGTACTGGCATAGTCTGCCACTTTTTTTGTCTTAGGTGGTAGAGTGCCTTTGGACAAGACTGCTGAGGGTAAGGCGGTGGAGGACAAGAGAAGCATGCTGTTTAGGTAGGAGATGGTCTAATTACTGTTGGTACACAATAAATTCTATGGGCCAATATGTGGTAAAAGTTTCAGTACAGAGGGACAGTCAAAACACAGTTCATCTCCATGGAGTAACCCCCACCGGTGTTGTATGGCTTCCGTTCACTCAGAGTAAAGGCTGTGCTTGGGAACTGTTTCAGTTAGAACAAATTCTGACAAAGGCTTGCAGATGATACTCCGCTCTCTGGACACAATAGACTGTTTCTCAGATCCATCTACCTGAAGAATTATGACCATTTAGCAGCTTACATTGTTTGTCTCAGCATTCTTTCGCATTGAAAGATATGTCCATTTAGAACTGGATAGTCTTAACTGAGATAACAGACTGTAAGCGTAAATGCATAAATTTTGGCTTGGAATGTCTTTATGAATATGGAATAAAGGGTATTGGTTACGCCTGTCAGAAAAAGCATTGTCCACATCATCTTAATTAGCACACATATGCCAGAGGTATTAGAGAACATCTGAATCAGGCTTGCAATGTAATCCTAACATCTGTCTACTCAGAGGTAAGCCCCACTGAGCTCAGTGGGATTTGCTGCTTGGAATGTTCTTCTAGGATTCCTTTCTTAACTCAGTTTGAGATTTAGTTTCAGTTGTTATTCCATCATTATAAATAATAAGATCTTTTCTGGACTCTTCTTTCTCTAAGCAGCACATAGTACAGATCACTTGGATAAAAATGTCTCCTGTGTATTTATAGCATTCTGGTTAGAAACTTGCATATTTGAACACAAAAGGAGAGGAGGGGATAAAGAGCAGTTTTAAAGCACTTTAAGGTACACGTGTCTTCTCTTTCTAAGCACTCCTCAAGACAGCAGTGTCTACAAATACTGTAAAGAACAATGAATAAGTATGAGGGAAAATATCTATCTGATTCGCAGATAGTGTGGCTGTATTCCTGTACCACATACACATTGGGTATCTTTCACACTACACAGTTCTAGTAGTGCTGTACCACTCCAACTGTTGTAACTCGCTTGTGCAAAATACCAGTATTGGTAGTCTGAGGAGCAAAGATGATGCTAAGTACCTCACAAAACTACAAATTCCAGGATTCCTTTGGATGGAGCTATAGCAGTTAAAGTGTTATCAAAGTGCTATAACTGTATAGTGTGAAACAAACTTTTGTCATTGCTGTTCTTGATATTCTTAGATATGATTCCCCAGAAAGGTTATAAACAGAGATATTTCAACTTTAGACAAGAGGACGTTCTAAAAAAAAAAAAGGTTCCAGCTTTTATAAGAGATTAGGTTGCCAACTTTTCTTTTCCAAAATTCTGGACAAGTGCTCTCATGAGTATATGAGAACTGTATCTTCCTTAGAAAGGGAACATCCTGGGTTTGCTGTGGAATCCGGTATAGTATGCATCACCCTCAGCTTGGCTGCCTATAGTGGCAACAGACTGCTTCTTCGGATGAGATGGCTGGAACTCAACCAGACTGAGTAGGAAACTGTGGTCTGTAATGCTTGGCAAAACAGCAGCTAGAAAGCCATGTGCATACATACACACCATGGGGGAAAATGGCTGTCATCACCACCCCCACTGCGTGCCTCTTATTACAGGAAGAATTTCAACGTGGGCACAGTGTGTCTGTATTTGCACTCATAACCGGTGGCATTCATGCTAGGATAAAAAAAAGAATAGTTTGGCTGGGTATTTCTCCCTTGGCTTTGCAGCTTCCAGTTCTGGCAGAAAGCCCTGAAGGTAAACTGGACAGTTGGCAAACCTACTCAAAGGAAGATGGAGAAGTTTTTCTAGACATATAAATAAATGAGGGTAAGATAGTAAATCCTACCTATTGTGAAAAAAAATATTGCTTTATGGCATGAAAATCCCATGACAGTAAATATAAGATATGTGAAATGTTAAGAGGGGAAAAAAATCCAATTGATTGGTTATTATATGCATACAAATAATGTTTAATGATGCAGTTCTTGGCATTATGGATGAATTTCTCTGGCAGATCTTACCTAGCCAATTTGTATTTGGAGCCATACCATAGATTATCTGATCTTTTATTTTTAATTTTCTCGTATGATCCCTTCTGTCTGATTAAAGAAAGATAAGAGAAAAATATGAAGTTGTGTAAAATATACATAGCTTTGGTTATGACATTTTCTTTTGACAGTCTGCTTATAAAGAAATAGCAATGAATTGTATTGTCTCCAATCATAGGAAACGTTTGATCAGTAAAATAATGAATGCAAATCCTCTAAAACAAACACTGTGTCCTATTCATGCAAGTATGGTAATATGGGTGGATAGAAAATATGTTGTTAGAAAATTAAAAGGTATACATCAATTACACTGCCCAGTCCTATGCAAGCTGACCCAGAAGTTACTCTTACTCCTTTAAATGAGTTTTGCCCCAATTGTGCTTTGGTTTGGAACCTTACAGCACAATTCTGTGTACATCAGTGGTTCTCAACCTGTGGGTCCCCAGATGTTCGTGGACTTCAGCTCCCAGAAGCCCTAGCCACTATGGTCAA
Source organism: Iguana delicatissima (assembly GCA_948472985.1). Taxonomy (NCBI): domain Eukaryota; kingdom Metazoa; phylum Chordata; class Lepidosauria; order Squamata; family Iguanidae; genus Iguana; species Iguana delicatissima. Next base: position 559,951 of record CAOKZL010001417.1, read on the forward strand.
TGTTCAGGGCTTCTGGGAGCTGAAGTCTATGAACATCTGGGGACCCACAGCTTGAGAACCACTGGATGTTTACTCAAAAGTAAATAGCTAGTTCAGGGCTATTTATTCTCAGCCAGATGAGTATAGGATTGCTGCTTTAATAACAATGGACTTAGGTTGATAGCCTATACCAATTCCCTGGGAGAACGCCCCACTGAAATCACTTGTTTTACTTCTGGGTAGACGTGTGTAAGATTGTTCTGTAAGTCAAGTTATTTTAGTATTATATAGTCATCTGTTTGTTTCTTTTGCTAATACTAGGCACCTCTCCCTTTTACGTTAGACATTCTAATATATCTGTTTTAAATAAATTATTGGTTCTTTGAGTTTTGGTGTGTCGTACATGTGCAGTATTATAGATTTTGAGATTATTAGTGATAGAAAATGTTCAGCTAATTCGTTATTCTTCTTTATGTTAGGATTATAAAACAAAATGAAATGAAAATCAACTTTACATCTTTCACCAAATGTTATATTTTCTGCTCATTTTTATTTTGACATTTATTCTGTAAAATTTCTTTTGCATTTAATTGCTCATGTTTAACTTTCTGTTGGATTGTATTCTTTATTTCCTTTACTTTCATTCATTGAAAATGAGGACATTTTAGGTAAGTAACATTTTCTGTCCATTTTATTTTGTAGTGTTTGTGTTCAAGGTGCCAGAATCTGAGTAGAAGTGTTGGGTAGACTGAATGAAATGAAAAAATGTGGTTCTATTATATCAACTTGTAATAGTGTTTTATTAAATGCATATATGTGACTTATATACAAAGTGCTCGTAGCTTATTTAGCTGTGTGGAACAAATTAAATATTTCAAAACTCATTGTTTCTATATGAAAATTAGTAAGGGCAGAACAGCAAATAAATTGTATTCTGATTCTACTTTCTGTTACAGTTATGTATAAGTCCTCAGTTTTGAACATGATCTCTCTCAGTTCAATTTGTAATCTAGGAAGTTTAAAGTATTCTCACCAAGTATATTCTGAAACAAAACGTCTTACAGTTCAACTTTCTTCTTCAGGGATAAGAATCACTTTTTCCTTCAGTTATAGTTGAGTCACAACTCCCAGCAGCCGTAGGCAGAATATCCAGTACTGAGGAGTGCTGGGAGATGCAGTCCTGTAACAACTGGAGGGCTGCTTTATTCTCATGTCTGCACTACAAGTCAATTCAGAAGTAAGCCTAATTAAGTTTAATAGGACATAATCACAGATAAAATGCCTATTGCTTTTTCTTTGTCTTGGGTGTTTAGCATAATGGATATGTCATAAGGATTCCCTCTCTTTCTCTGTCCGTGTGGTAGGAAAGGGTAATATACTACTTATTGATATCTTGGGGTGAAATGTTTAGATGCTACAGAAAATTAATTCATTTATTTAACCTATGTGGACATTTATAAGAATTTAGTGAAAGTATTAAGCATTTAAGATGTTAGGAAGTGTTTTGCTACCATCAAAAAAAAAAAAAAAAAGCTTGCTTGCCTTAAGTAAATTCTCTCTCTCTTTAGGTTCCTATTTGATATTGCTTGCTCTTTCTGTTTTCTTTTCTACCTTTTAACCTGAGGTTCTCCAGTTTACCCTAGGAAAGTGTGAAATTATGTTTTCCCCCAAGAATGACTGAGAAAACTGTAGCAAGATCAAGTCATTCCTATCTCATTATGACTTCAGAAATTTTAACTGCTTTAGACGCTGCCCCTCATTTTAGTTCTCCCCTCTTGATTTTCTGAGTGGTGTTCATAATTTTTCTGTCATGTAGTAGACAGTGCCTTATTCAATTACATTGCAGAACAGGATTCTAGCCTGCAGGCTATTTCTGATGTACAGAGTGACCTGTTAATGTGTTCTGTGGAGCATTATAGTTCACTACCTCCCCTCCCCTGCGCTTTTCTTTCATAGGGTATCCCATATGATTTTCTGTCAATTTATTCAACTATTTAATAAATGATTATCTTTTTTAAAAAAACTGCCATGGGTTCCTGATTTGTAGAAGCAGACTGCTGAAATGACAACATCTTGCTGGATCATCAGTCCACATTTTTCTTCTGTTCGGGTTGGTGAGGAATACTTGGTCTTTTTTCCCAGTTCCCATATTTAAAGTGTGCTTTATGTACAACTTTGTATAGCCTTAATGCCAAAGGGATTGTCATGATTCCTGTCAGTTATTGAGTAAGACCCGTCACTTCAAGTCCTTGTTAAATTAATTCTACAACAGTTTTGTTGGCTTTGCTAACATTCATTACAACTCGTGCAACGTTACTTCTAAGGACAAATAAGGCTCTAAGTATATTGCCTATAGTGGAACAAAATACTCTTGAAAATACTTGCTTTGGAATGCTTGGCCTGTAGCATAGAGGATGTTAGTTCAATGTCAAAATTTCTTCAGACATTTGGCACAACTTGGTGGTTTCTCATGGTTTTCTGTGATCCAGGAAAGAAACATATGACATTTTATGTCCTGCATGAGCCCCTGCTCCTGACAAAAAACACCAGGAAACCCTAAGGCAAATAAATGCTCTCATTTTGTATTGCTATTATATAAAGTGAAGAAAGACCCTCTTTCGCTGGGCCAGTGTTAATCTTTTCGATTTTGGTTTCCTCTCTGCTAGTGGAAGGGTATGTTCTGTCCCCCTTGAAAACAGAACAAGAAAAAGAGTTTGGAATCTTTTTGCTACTCATACCAAAAATAAAACAAAAACAAAGTTGTGGCTGTTGCATCTTTCTCCTGTTGGACAATTAAAATTTTATTGGAAATATTTACATTGAACTTTTAACCTTCCCTGAGTTCAGTGCAGTCCTGTAGAACCCCAAAATCGAAAACAGATTAAATGTGTGCAATCCATTGGGTTTGAGTAGATTCTGTGTTAAACTGTGGCCAAATTATATTTATACAAATTCAGAATGCTCGTATGAATCTAATATAGTTTAATAATTTACATAGCCATTAACCTAAAAATTTAGCAGTATGTTTTTGAAAACAACAACAACAAACAAATAGGTAAGATCCAAAGATTGTAGAAAGACAGTTGTACACTCAGATTCTCCAGTGCAGGTGTGAATTTTTTGCTGTGGAGAGGGAAGAATGGATGCATGTAGCTGCATGCTTTTCTGCACTGGGGGCATGTCTGGAAGGAATATAGTCCACCGTGTACTATGAGTGCAATCCAGTATCTCTCCAGCATAGCTTAAATATCCACGTGCAGAGATACACTGCACAACCCCCATATAGATTAGCAGTCTTCAATGCATATCAGTGACTGGGTGCCATTGTGAAACGTGCAATGTGAAATTTGCAACTGCAGTACACAGTGAACAACTGCAGTTTGCAAGTGTAAAGTGCAGCCACAATGTGCAGTGCACAGTGCATGAATACAGTGGACAACATTTGTATATGTACAACTCAGCTTCTGCCACTGTCATCTGAATATGTCTATTGTGATATGGTGAATATTCATTCTGCATATGCAGCAGTGGACAGAGGCACATTTCATTAACAGAATGACAGCCTATACATCCTGAATGCATTTTTATGGTGATTGGTGGCTCTTGCATTTTTGTGGTACTGGTGGCTCTCATGGTTTCAGAATATTCAGCCAGGATAGTGACCAACTCGCTTACCTGTTCTTGTCTCAGTCTGGCTTGGGGCAGTAATCACTTAGGGTCATCCCTCCACTGGACCTTCAAGATTTTCTCCATTTCACACATTTCCACTAGGTTAGATGGTTAGTTTCCTGCACAGTTCCTCTTCGCAATTCTTCTTTGTAATTGTAGTTCTAGTTTTGGTCTCTTTCCTCTTTATTTCTGCCTCTAGTCTTTATCTTTCTTTATCTAGTCTTTATCTACCAAGCTAGTCTTTATCTTTTCATCCCTTGCATCCACATCAAAATGGAAGATCTGTAGCACCTCCCAGAAAGTGAGAATTGTGTCATGGGAGACTCTGCTGAAATAATTCAGAAGGGCATTCAGCGACTTTTGGTTACCCATACAAAGTTTGTGTTTATTTTTGGGCCTCATAAAATTAAAACTCTGTCACAAAACAAACCACCAAATTAAGTCCAAACCTGTCTATAAAAAATAGTAAAATATAATATTTGGAATTGCCAATATTCATATTTAATTTGCTACAATTTGTGTTCAGTTTCCATTGGATATTGAAGTGCCTTCTGAAGTTTAAATTGAATTTCAGTGTTAGTCAATACTGTCTCTGATTGAGAGAAATAGTTCCCCTCCATTTTTAATCTCTAAAGGTAGATCTTCTGTAAGTATAGGCTTTTGTCATTCTGACAGTCATTCACATCGTATCCTTGAATTTCATCTCAGACTCCTTTTTTATTGTAAGCTCTCAAATTCTACATTACTGTTTCCAGCAAATAAATATGCTTGGCTTTGATGACAGAGTGGCCAGTAAAGCTTCATAATCTTCATAAATGTGCAATAGTGTAAGTGAAGGAGATATGAAACAATTTCTGGCTCTCCACTTTTGTGGGTTCAGCACTTGTGGATTTGATTATTCACAAGTTATTTTATTTTTTTAAGAATAATCTTAATCTTATTTGCCCCTGCCATGGAAAGCATATGTTCTCTCCAGGAATCTCTAGGTCCTCCAGTGCGATTCTGTCATCCACTTTTGCTAGAAGTGGACCATAGAGTCATGCTGGAGTACTTAGAGCTTCCTGAGAGACAACAGTTCTCTTGTATTGCTAGGTCTTCCAGCATGACTCTGTGGCCCACTTCCACATGTCGTCTATGGCTGTATGCTCATCATCCCTAGCCTTGAGGTTTATTGGATTTGGATATGGTCATAAATCTCTCTTTGACAAAGAGAGGCCCTTCTGGCACCTTACACAGGGGTATTTTTCTTGCCTTCATCCCTTCATTTCTCTTATTCTTTCTGATAGCAAAAGTAAAGAAACAACCCATGGGGTGGGAGAATGCTAAGAGTACATAAAGTCATTGTTCAAGAAGAAATAGGATAGTAGAGAAGAGTCTGTATAATAGTGATGTCCTATTATGACAAAATAGACTCAGATTAACAAAACAACAAAAACATTGTTATTCTATGTATTCTAAGTTATTTATTTTTTAAATAGTTTCTTAACGAAATGGTTGCTTTGAATTGAGTGACCAAGTTTTCAGACCCAGACTCTTGTTAGGACTTGAAATATTGGGTGGTGGGCACACATGTGACAAGATAACAGCTGTGAGAACATGATGACAGAAGATCTGTTGTGATGTGACAGCATCATTCTAGATGTTGTAAATTGCCTGCTTCAGAGGAAAGAATAAAATTGCATTGGACCCTCAATTCTAGTTCAGAGAAAAGAATCTGGAAGATGCTGTTCTAAGACACTCACTTTAGTATCTTCCGGGTTCTTTCTACTTCAATAACCACAGGTGGTAAAATTAACACCAGAAGGGATGCTTAAGCATGTTCTTAGCTGTCTCATGAAAACATAGATTGGTATCTTTCAAATTACTGGCTTGTCAATTGGATGAACTGGGCAAAGGACATTAACAATGCACTTGCTTGCACTTCTATTCAGATGTAACATCTACTGAGTACATTGAGACTTACTCCCAAGGAAGCATGCGTAGGATGGAAGCCTAATTTCACTATAAATTCCAAAGGCTAAAAATGTTTCGAAATTGGTAAAGATTTTGCGGGGAAAGTATAACAGACAAGCTGGAAAAAGTAAAATTTGTTTTGCCTTCAGTGGAAGAATATTTAGTAGTTACTTCTCTCACTATTCTTTAAAATATTTGATTTTATTTAAAATAAATTGGTTGAATAGATACAGCAACTGGGACAGAATGTTTTGTCAAGATAATAGTATTCTAGTTAGAAAATAGGTGGCTCTGCCAAGATATAATACTAATTTTCCATATTTGCATTACTTGCTTGTCATCCTCAATAATACTATTATAGTGATACTATTATTAGGTCTGTATAAATTTTTCTTGTTTTTTTTAATCCTGTAATTTGATTATATATACATATTAAGATAGCAAACACACATATAAACAATGAATCAGTGTTTATATTTAAAGTGTATGTTTAAAAATGCAATCATAGCTCAACATATGATCTGTGATTTCTTTTGCTGTCTGCCTACCCATCCGTGATAAACATTAAAGAGGCCTCAGGGAAGGACACAGCCCCTTTATAACACAGCACTGAAAATATAGATTGAAGTGGTAAACAAAGCTATTCTAATAACTTTGCAGTTGATACATAAATGAGCATATCTTACAAAGAAATCTTACGAATATGTATCCTAAACGCAGAGCTAATTTGCTTCTGTTTAGGAGTGATCACCTTGAAATCTTGTGAGGCTTAGAGAAGAAGAAATTAGGAAGAGCCCTGAGTTCAGTGATATAAGGTAGCCTTTATACCTATGTTACTTTTGGGTAGGAATAACAAAAAAATAGCTATTATTCATAGCATATTAATACATATGATCTGATTTGCAAGCTGGAATGTCTAGTATTTGAAGGACAATGGATGAACCTTGATGGAAAATTTGCTTACTTGTCTAAAGGGGTAGCCTACCAAACAATAGGAGAGAAGCGAATAAAACATCTCACTCAGAACGCTCTTGCTGTGCAAGGCCTGGATAGGTAACTGAAATAGCTTGTTAGCCATACGGCTGTGGCCTTCCATGTCTTTGTCTCACAATTCCCAGCAGCCCTAGCCAGTTTAGGCATGTTTTAAAAAATCACAATTAATTAGGGAACATTTTCAGTCAGTGTCATTTTTACTTGTTAAGTCCTACTAAAAAGATATAAATACAGTTGGACCTTCCACATTTACTAGGGTTAGGGGTGCAGGACTCCTAAAAAGTGGGAAAATCACAAATCTCAAAATGTGTGTATGCGTCTGTGGGAAGGTAGCCGAGGCATGGTGTGGAGGGTGGGCACCCAGGGTCCAAACCATGCCAGGGAAAGGAAAGGGAAAGGGGGTGGATTGGCATGGTGGTCCTATACTTCCTCTCTTGCCTGTCTTTTTCCTTGGGTGTGTGTGGGGTATTGGGAGGGGGTTTGTGGAGATGAGAAATTGGTCTGAGAACAGTCCTTATCTGGCTAGACAGTGGCTGGTGGTGGAGGAGCAGAGGCGGGTTTTTAAAGGCTGGATGGGAGCCACTGAGAGGGAGGGTTCTCCTGGGAGAGAAATACTTGAGGTGGGGGGCAGGAGTTTGAGAAACTTGCAAATAATTCTGTGAAAGTTTAACCTTGCAGATGTGGAGGGCTGACTGTAAAGGCCTTTAAAGCTGCAGATATTCTGAATGGTGGGTGCAGAAACCAGGGATCTGGGTTTAATTTAATTTAATTTAATTTAATTTAATTTAATTTAATTTAAGACTCTTGATTTTCTGGTCCATTGGAACCAAGTCACATAAAATATAATAGGACATGAGCAGATGATGGATGTCGATCCTACAGTGATGGAAGTAGAGTAAATGTTCAATATTTTCCAAGCAAGCACCCAGTACTATACCCATCCAGGTGCCAAGATTCCATCAAAACATTTGTAAGAATCTTGTTCTAGGGAGAGACAATTTTAGATCAGTCCTCTGATATATTACTTCAGTGTCTCACATTACCTAAATACCCCAAAGGCAATAGTTCCTGCCTGATCTTGGAAGCTAAGCATGGTCAATTCTCAAGACTTAGATGGGAGGCTACCAACAAATACCAGGTGCTGTAGGCTATATTTCAAACAAAAGAACTGACCAAACTTCCTCTGAGTTATTTTTTGTCTAAGAAAATCTTCTGAAATTCACGAGTTTGCCATAAGTTGACAGGGAACTTGAAGATATATGCATCCCCCAAAGCATGGATTAAACAACCTTGGTAAAATTGTTCATTGGGATTAGAAGATAAAGCTGCCAATCACAAAACTACACACCCTCTTCTTTTCCTCTTCTCGCTCCACTCTGTTATGTTTTTACAAAAAGAGCTCTTTGGAAACACATTTGCTTAAAGTCAATACAACGTGGTAGCCTCACAACAATTTTGACCTCTCCTCTTGCAGCCTTCTCCTGCACTGAAAAACTGCTTGGAGGAGCTTCTACCTTTCTCTGAAGTAAGTTTCTGGGGTGCTCAGAGGGCTGCAACAGAGACGAGGAGATGGCCTTCCTTTACTGTTGTGTAAGCTTAAGTTCAGGTTTGGGTACACCCATTGTCTACGTTTCTAAGTCCCTCCAAATTTAGATAACAAAGGTGGTCAGATTTAGATTTGATCATGTTAGGAGAAGTATTACTTTAGTTTGGACAGTTCTCAAATCCATCTACCACACTGATTCAATTTGGGATTTTGATTCTACTTATTTTGAAGTACACCCCTAGTTTGATGAGTGTGGATAGGACATTAGTTGAAGACTTGCTGTGATTCCTTACAGGTTTTCACAAATACTGATTGCAATCTTTCCCATTAAAAAATACCATCTTCTGCCTTAAGGGCCCTCACAGTTCATGAACCTACCATACTTTCATGAGACATAGAATCTGATCTCCCCACAATACAAGGCCAAAAAGGCCAAGCACAAAGCAAATTTCACATTCTTGGTTGATAGAGAAATACAATTTGTCCCTTGAAAAATAATCTGAAACTGAAAGACTGAGAATAGATGTAGATATATAAATATGGTTCAGTACCATACTCAGTCAGCCCAACTATTTGTGAGGAAAAAAAAGCATTTTAAAAAAGTCCCTGAGCTGGGAAGGGTATATTTGTTGTCCATGGGAGTATGGGTGCATTCCCATTCAGATTCAGGATAATTTTTTCCTCTGAGGCATTGATCTGAAATCAGGCTTATGCTAGGCTACATCACACTGCACAAATTATCTTCTTTTTCCTACTTTACCAGTCACCTCAGCTCCTGAAATTCCAGAAATAAATATAGCGGTTGCAGAAATAGAACAAGGATAAAAATGGATTGCTTGCTGAATTTCTTTTAAATTATATATAAAAATATGCTGTGGCTGGAGGAAATACAAAAGGCAGCTTGCAGTCTCAAGTCTTGTGGCCAGTCCAGTCAAATTTATTGATAATATTGGCATTGTTACACACCAATAGTACAAACTAGCATGAACACAAAATGGAAAAATTACTTAGAAACCTGCAACCTTCAAATTAAGAACAATGTTTTATTTTTCTAATTTCTGATTCTGTCCTTGAAAAGGGATTCATTGAGGTGTAAGATAACCTATAAAAAACATTTCCTAGGGTGTAGAAGATCAGTTCCATATGTAAAAAAAAAAAAAAAAAAAGAGAGAAAATTGGAAAGCTCATTAAGTATACACATTTGTGGTTGGGTGACAGGTTCATGGATGTTTCTGGTTGCCCATTGATCTTTAAGGAAATAGTTTCTTTCTCACTAGATAGTTTAAAGATGAAACGTGGATATCATGGATTGTCTGGGGGGAAAAAGAGAGATAATATAACTAGGCCTTTTCCTATTCATTCCAGAACATCAGCATCTATTAACACTAGTAAATAGCAAAACACATATTACCTACACAATGCTTTCTCTTAAATTTCTAAGAGTTAATATTGTGGTAGTTATTGCTATGTTTGCATGAAGTTTGAAAATAAAGCTAATGTGGCAATTACAGGGTACATCTTTGCATACTTCATTTCGATTCCATGGGACAGATTACACATGGTGCAAAATGTATCATTAGAAAATATATTGGCTTTAAAAAAATACAGGCATAGATGAATAAAGATTTATATTGGATAACAGAGTCTAACATACATTCTTAGAGACCATTTATCATCACGTATAGTTTGTTCTTGTGTTCCTGTGTCAAGGATACTTGTTTCCAGTGGAAAAGAAGAAAAATCCATTAAGATACGGCAGTTGGCTTAACTTACCCCCATATTTTATATTATATTATCTATAACCTCTGTTATCATTGCTTCTTAAGCAGTCTTATAGGAGGGCTGGTGGTATTCCTGCCATTTTGTCAGTGACTGATATCTTTTTAGTGCCCGTTGGCTATGTTTGTTTCTTTCTCCAGTGACTGGCAGCAGATGGCTCAGGAACTAGCACCACACCACAAACCACTGGTTTGAGTAGCACTGCCCTAGCTGGTAAGTGTTTTGTCTGGATAGTATTGCTCCAGACTGCCTAGGCATTGGGTGCGTGTCTCTGCCAGTTTGCGCCAATGAACAAAATGCTTGTGATGCTGGAGACAACGTACCAGAGTCTGATCTCCCCCCTCCTCTCCCCCCCCATGGAATTTTTGATAACTACTTTTACAATAACTACTTTCCATTCTGGTGGGGAATTCATCTATATCAGGGATGGGCAAAATGTGGCCCTTAACCCCTCCAGATTCCCTGAACTCCCCTTTTTCTGGTAAAAAAAGGGTGCAGAGATTGCAGCAATTCATCCTTTAAATGTGTTGCATGTTCCACCGTGGACTGTTAACGTTAAACCCCCTCCCTCCAGCTTTTCAAAATCAGATGACTTCTAGACAGTTCTGGGTTTTGGGGCATTTTTGGCACTCAGTGAGGCCCTCAGACGTTGCCAGCAATAGAAACCTGGGCCCCAGTACTGCCACACTTTCACACACTATATTGCCCCCTTCTACAATTGTGAGTTAGAATCATCTGTATGTTTCTCCCTTCTACACTCAGGTAGCTATAATGGGTTTCATAGGGACAGAAATACATGATGTTGCTTTCTTTCAGTACTGCCTTATCTTCCCCTCAGATGAGCCCCATTTTTAAAGAATGGTGTGCTTTTGTAACTCTGATTAACATTTACTGAGAATGAATTTTTCACAGTCTGTGGCTATATTGTGAAAGCAAGTGTAACTTAGGAAAAAAATTGGTAAATAACAGAAGTGCTATCATTTCAAAAAGCTTTATTAGAAATCTGATTCTTTTCAGTACCAAAGTTGTTAAAAAAAACCTTGTTTCACTCACTTGTGTGAGAGCAGTAATTTTCAGTAATCTGCCAATGAATTTTAGTTCAAAATGGTTGCTTCTGTTTCTAAAAGATGAGATGAAAAATAGCTAGGTGGTAGTGACTGGTGCAGTCTCACTTCCTATAGCAAGAAAATAGGTGTTGCAGCATCAAGGCGTGACAGAATTTTAGACTGAGGATATTTCAACATTTGTAAGAAAAGTAGCTGCTGGAAATATTAAGTGTTTATAGACCTACATATTGTACACATTTAACTCTGAAATGCTGTTAATTACTGCAGACTCTCCATGGTTTTCTGAAAGAGCAGTTACTGATAACTGCCATGTTTGTTTGTTGAAAAGAGGTAAACCCCTTCTTTCATGACATTTTAAGACGACATAATGGATTAAGTAAGTTGTGGTATAAGCTATATTATCCCTCCGTAGCTAAACCATCCTTGTCAGCTAAACCTCCCTTGTCAGAGTGTAGAACAGAAATAAGAAAAGTTACTTTTTTGATCTACAACTCCCAGAGTTCCCCAGTTAACGTGGTAACTGTAACAAGCTCTGAGAAGAAGGAACAGAGGTTGATGAATCAGAACAAGAAAGGACGAGGACTACAAGTTGTAATGATTTTTGACCCTCCTCAAGAAATGACTGTGAGGAGAGGGAAGGCAATTGCTGACTACATCCATGGCTTTAAAAACGGTCTGTCAAAGAACTTCAGAGCAGTCAAGTCGAAGTGTGTGGCTTAAAAGTAGCTGTTGACAGCACAAGAGGCTACACAAGGGTCAGTGCCAATGCTCACCAATCATGGCATAGTCAAAGTAAGAATTGCTACAGCTTAATAGTTGAGTACATGCATTGCATGTAGAAGATTCTGTATTTCCTCAGAACTTAGTGACAGTCAACAGCTTGGATGGCTTTACAATGATATTAAATTCAAGGATAAGAAGAATAATATCTACTAGTCACAATGGCTGTATGTTATCTGCAGTACCAGAGGGAGTATACCCCTCTTGCCAGTTGTTCGGGAATACAAGAGGAAGAGTTTGATTATGCTAATATGCTGCTTTTGTGGGCTTCTGAAAGGCACTGGGTTGGTTATTGTGGGAAGAGGATTGTAGAGTGGGTGGTCTTTGGTCTGATGGAACAAGGCTCTTACGTTCAGTCCCCAGCATCTCCCTGTTGTAAGGATCTTAATATGAGCAGGTATGACAAAGGTTTCCTTCTATCAGAATCTTTCAGAACCCTTACTGGTCAGAATAAAAGCTGACTCCATGTAAGTCGTCTTCATATGCCTGGGTGAACCCAGATAAGGAACAAATAAAGACAGAATGGGGGACTGGAACTTCTTGTAGATCTAGCTCCTGGACCATTACAATTCTTAGATACTGAGTGTATTTGAAGAAAATTCATTTGCTTGAATATTTATACTGATCCATCCAAACTCAAGCAATATGCTTTCCGCTCTTAGTTTTAGCGTGATGTCTAAAATGGCTGCCACCAGTTCCTTAGCAGCATAAACTTGCTTTTAACAGTCACACTGCTTTAAGCCTAGTGTTGATGGAGTTTGCTAGCAAGCAAATATTACGCCTAATACATACCCCAAAACTCCTTTAAAAAAAAAATATTTTGGGCAACAATGGAACATGTCTACAAAATATGTTATGAAACCAGTTTTTTCAGTCACAGTGGATGGAATTACACAGTTTGATGTACGTTGTTATTATTGTGTTTAAACTAGGCTTCATCACAGTCAGTTAAGCTGTGTGGCTTAGGAATTAGTGTCAGCCATCTTGGCTGCTCCCCTTGTTTTGCAGTCAGAACGGAGTTATGGCACCAACAAATTTGAATTCAGAAAGCTGAAAAATATTTTTTAAAAATATTCAAGTGAAAAATACTCCTTAGCTGCCCTCAGCACTTGGGAAATGTCCCTGACTATTAGGAATGGCAGGTGAGGGGGAGGGAAAAAACTGAGGTTGAGCCCCAAGTAATCCTCATCTATCAGCTCCATTTCATTGAATGAGAGTGAATGAACCCCTTAATGATAAGTACTCAGACTATCATAATGGAAGCCATTTTAAAAACACCAGCAAGAAAGCTGTACGAGCTCAAGATCTCCATGAAAGAAAACAATAAAAAGAACTGCATGAATTTTTTAGACAACAGAATAACTAGATATTTGATATTCTATAGATTAATGAACTAATGGACGAGTCATTATTAAAAGAAGTATTGTTTATATACTTGAATGATGTATTGAGGTGAAAGGAAATTTTCTTGAATCATACATTAATCCACCATACTTTTCAATTATGGTAGTTCATTTTATTTTGGCAAATGCTAACTGATTTACTTCATGTAGAGTGGTAAAAGGAGTTATGAGAAGAAATGAATTGGCTTCTTTAATAGGTTCAGGCCTGTTTTAGCTGCTGCTTAGACTGTGAGTTGCATGTAAAATCAGTGCTTTTTAGCAAATGTCTTAAAAGGATATGACTCCTCTCTCCACCTACTGCATTTTATAATCCTTTTAAGAAATGTAATTTGCTCTTTTGGTTTCTGGGTGTATATTTGTACAATTAATTTGTGTAGCACTTTCTCTGTGACTTTCAATTCTGCTTTAACCTAACCTTAAGGAACCTGATGGTGCAGTGGGGTTGCATTACAGAGTGAAAATGCTACAAAAGAAAGACAGGGTGTTGATATAGGGAGTCTGTTCTATGTATGGCACTTGTCACCACTGATTTTTGAGTGTTAAATGATAGTAAATGGCAAACTGAAACTGCAGGTTCAAGTTATAGCTGGAATGATTATTCTTTTGTTTGATGAGAAAAGGCAAAGAAAACCTTATGCAACTTCATGAGGCAAATATCAGTCTTTAACAATTTGCTAAAATTTTATTTCTTATTTTAATGCAATTTAACTTCATTCAGTTTCTAGCCATGTAAATAGCATCGCTTCCCATACTTTAGGCAGAATATGAATCTGTTACACAATGGGATGCTGGAGGAATTTGTACTTCAAAAATTCCACTATGAACTGAACATTTCAAACGAGGCCTTCTGGACTAATTTGTGGATTGAAATGTAGCTATCCATTAAGTCTATATGCCTCTAAATATTGTGATGCAGTTTTTGACTTAAAAATAGACCAGAATTGTGTTTATACAATTTGTACATTCTCAGATAAAATGCATTGAGAGATGTGTATTTTGGGATGAAATGTATATGTAAATAAAAATTGTCATAATATATATTAAGAAAACATTTTTACATTATCACAAAATGAGAAAGTATTTGTGAATGAACACATGGAAAAATAACATGGGCTAGGAACTGACTGATTCTTCCTGTGCCTAGGCAAGTCAGAATAGTAGGTCATTAGGAGGGATGAGTATGTAAGATAGTGGGTTGTTGATTTACATTATCTGGTGGGGTGTTTCTCACTATCATTATAACACAACATTCTTGGATTTAAGTTCTCCTAATATTACAATGAGCTGTGATAATTCAGAAGGCAGTTTGGTTCTCACAGTTGAGCAGTGCTCAGGGAGAAGGGGATCTGGTGCACTGGAAGGCAGTGGCAGAGTCACTGGGACTGTTAGTTCAGTGCTGTGCAAATATGCATTTTCAGTTGAAGGAACTTCTGGATAGTAAGAGTGCTTTGGCAGTGGAACTAAAGACTGAAAGAGGTGGTGAGGTCTCTTTCTTTAGACTTCAAAAAGAGACTGGACAGCTATCTGTTGGGGGTGCTCTAGCTGGAGTTCCTGCACTGAGTCGAGAGTTGGACTCAATGGCCCATTGGGCCTCTTCCAGCTTTTACGATTCTATGATTCTGTGCAACTAGTGACTGGCAAGCAGCATCTGGTACGGGAGATGTCATGAGCAGTATGAAAATCTGGAGTTCACTTCACTTTTTTGGGTCTCACTTTACTAGATGTCAGGCCAGATGCAAAGTGTTATGGTACATAGCCCTGTTGTAACATTGTGATCTATAAATATTAGCAACTTCAGCAGTAATAAAAAAGCATGTTCTCTCTGTTGTCTGTATACCAGCATTGGTCTGTCTGCAGTACCATCTCTATTGTCTTTCTGTTCTGTGGTGTGCTCTCTCTAGGTCTCTCTGTGTATGTATTCCATAGTGCCCACAGTGACAGACTATGGACTGAAGCTTGTCTCTGGTGGGTTTCCAGGATGGAAAGAAACACTTGTAGTTAATGTGTACAAATATGGTGCTGATCCCCTAGCATATTGGGATAAAAACTGTGCTCGCTTCCTGCATTAGACAACATGACAAGCATTGCCACATTGTGTGTTCTGTTCTCCACCCTCTTTTTCATCTTTCTTGGCATCACCACCATGGATCAATAGAGTGGCAGTCCTGATTTATTCATTTTGTACTCTCTTGCTCCTTTGGTTCTTTTTCATTCCATTGTTCATTTTGCAGCTAAATTCGATGCTCTTAAGGTCTTGAACTTTTTGACTTTAACTTCTTATTTTATTAGAAGTTCTAATTTACTCCCTTATCTTCCTGCTCCTGCTTGTGCTTTCTGGCATATTTGGAAGCCATTGTTACAACTAATTCATCATGATCCATTTAAACTCTGTTCTTTTCATAGTTGTGAGGGAAAAGGTCTAGTGTGGTCTTCCAGAATAAGGACAAGTGTCCTATCCATCATACAACATTTTTTAAACTGCATTTTGAGGAGTTCTGAGCTGAAAATTCTTTGGACTGGTCTTATAGCTTGACTTTGAGAACGGCATCCACTCCTCTGAAAACTGTAGTAATTGGGATGGGTGAGGGTGAAGTCTTCCAAATATTTGGTGGGCTTGTTATTGACTCTGGCAATGACATACTGTTCTCTCCCTCCTCCCATTCCTCCCCCTCCTCCCTTTCCTCCTCCTCCTCCCCCCTTCCTCCCTCCCTCCTTTTTTTCCTCTTCTTGTTCTTTACCATTTTAGTGTCAGTGCCTGTAGCAGCAATGTAGTTCCTCTCAGTAGCAGCTATCTCTCCTGCCACTGCCAACTTTTCCTTTAAAGGAACAATAGTGCAAGCAGTGCACTATTATATTATATTAAATAAGCATCTGATGCAGTGTCACTAACCTCATTATTATAATTCTAATTATGTAAATTGATTTTGTGAATAAGCAAGAGAAAGGCATAATACCTGATCTTGCTCATTTTTTTTTTCAGATAATTTTGGGATCTACAAATGATACACTGTAATTTTATACACAGCCTATCATTGTTCAAAGTGTTTGGTTCAAAACAGCCATTCTGATTGGGGACTGTTACCAAACACCTCCATTGGACCAAAGAAAGTCATTATGTAGGTGTGTTCTTAGTAGGCATGACCTAAGGAAAAGAGAGATTTTCATCCTGATGTGTTGTTTGAATATTTGTGCTCTTGAATTAATAAGTCAACAGTGCTCAAGAATGTGGACTAAACTTCTTGCTAAGTATGTGATCTAGAGGGAAAATAAGAGTGCCTTTCACAAATGCATGGGATAGCAGAGCCAACTGCTGCAACTGAGTACTAATTGTACACATTAATATGTGGCATAATTTTGATGAAAGGGACTTATTCAAGTAACTAAAAATTGTCATTACTCCTGCTTGATTTGGGTTTTTGCTTCTCTATGTTTGCTTAGAGAATTCTTTGTAAGATAAGTATCACGGAGGGTTAAGCTGTAACAATGTACATCAAAACCTCTAAGTATTATATTGTAAGCAGATGGATTTATATTTAGACAGGTGGCTATGTTCACTTTGGTTTTTTTGGTTTTTTGAAGAGCAAGCTTAACCACCCACTCACCAGCTTTCCTTGAATCTAATGAATTCACATGTTTTAAATTATTTCCAAGGACTTCATGTTATGCCAGTCTGAAGTATGTTGATGTTACTTGTCCCCAAAGGTGATGATGTCTGTAAATAGTGGCACCAGGTGTAAATTTTTAGTGGGAAATATTGTGTGGAATCAAGGATTACAGGCCCTCACCTCAAGATGCTGTGCAGATCTGGAAAAGAGCCCTACATTGCTACTTTAAAGCACATGCTGAAAGTAATGCATAGTTAGAGCCTTGGAACTTGTTCTTCACCCCAACCAGGTAACCGTGAATAAGCTTAAGTTCATGATTTTCCTTATGACCTCTTCATAATACTGAACAGAGGTCAAGTCAGGATCCAGCAAAATAGGGCACAGCCTGCCTCCCATCCTGAGTGACATGAATTAGCAGAAGCTGTAAAAACAGTTATGTCCTGAGGAGAACAGTTGTTTCATGGAGAAAGCTTTAAAAAAGTCCCCTCTGGATGCATACAGAACTTGGAAACTTAACTTTCTTTTCCTTTCCTTTCCTTTTTGGAGACTACTTCACAGTATCCCACAGCCAGCCTGGTCACTATCCATGTAGATTAGGAGTTCTGAGAATTGTAGTCCAAAAAGATATTGTTTTATTGAATCATAGAGCTGGAAGAGCCCTCTTGGACCATTGAGTCCAACTCCCTGATCAATGCAGGATCTCCAAATAAAGCATCTCCAGGAGGTAACTGTCCAGACCTTTTGAAGATGTCTACTGAAGGAGATTTTTCTAGGCAATTGGTTCTCACTAGGCGGTTGATTTCCGAGCTCCAGGTGAACATAAACTCTCAGCTTTGCCTCAGTGGTATAGCTGGGTAATTTTAGACTCTGGTCCTGTGATGGGAATGCTGTCCACAGATGGTAATATATCTTACTTTACACTTTATAGCACAAGCTGGTGATCTAGTCCTGCTGTGCTTAGGAAACATTCTGTTTAGTGGAGTGCCCTAGGTTTCTGCCATCAATACCCCCCCCCCAAACTCACTACTGATTAACTTAAATGATGCCATCCAGAATGAAATTCTGAGTGGGTTAGTAGCATTTGTAAAGCACGTAGTCTAGTTTTGGCTTTGGGTGATTCATGTGCAGGTTGCTGGGTGGTTTTGCCTTGTTCTTAGTGTTGTTGTGAGGCTTGAAACTGCTTGCCTTATTCTGTAATTCAAACAGTGGAAGGTGTTTTCAAACTCTGTCTTTCAAATTTGTGTTATTGTAAGATTTCTTTATAAATGTTACAGCCACACTCTTACGGCTCACTACAAACCAGAGGTAAGAATTAATTAGCCAGTAAGGCATAATTGCTTCATGGCATCACACTTACAGGAGCATATTGTGTAGGAGGTCATGTTAGAAAATTCATTATAGGTTAAAAATATAATGCCAGGGTCAATGCTTGTTTTTCTTTTGGGTTGAACAGAGACAAACACAGTGCTCATTTTGATTTGTCAATTCACTTAAAGCTATGAATGTTTAAAAATTCTCATTGCTTAAGTCTAAAGCTGAATGAATCGTGATAAGAAAGAGTGTGGTCGGGCAGGTTAAAAAAATCAGTCTGATTGAAAACTCATAGTACACATAAGTATGAGATAGGGATATTTTGTCTAGCAAACTATTTATCCCATTTTGAAGGTAATGTATTTCTGTTCATTAAAGAATAAAGCAATAGCACGCAACATTTCCTTCATAAATGGAAATATTGATGCAAAATGGAGTGAATGCCATTGTGTCAATAATTTTTGTTCATGACTGAAATGTCAAAGTATTAGATGTTCTTTCTGAAATGGAATCATACTTCAGTTCTCCACCATAATCCCACAGTCCCCACATCTTAGTTGAGTTAATTAAACAGATGTTGAGTTAACATTAAACAAATTAGTTGAGTTAATTAAACAGATGTACACATTTGCTTTTCATATAAACAATTAGCATATCTAGGACATATACTTAGTTACATTTTCATTGTCACGCAGAGATACCCTGTTATTTGTGCATCTGCTAGCTGCTATGGAGGAAATTCTCATGAGTTACTCTAAGCCCTGACCTTCATATAGGCTCAGACTGGGGAACTGGAGAATATCTTCAGTGCTCTAAAGTATTTGACAATCGATTTTTGAGGCACAGCAGGAGTCATTTCTTTAGCTTATCTCTGATTACCCTGAGAAAAAAGTAGAGGTATACCAGGGTGGGAAAAGTTTGTATCTCTTGGATGTTGTTATGCTATGTCTCCCTTTGACCACACTGGCTGGGTAATTGGTATCCAACTGTATCTGGCAGGTCATATGGTTCCCACCTATGAGCGGCTATACATTTCAAGAATAGTTTTATGAAGGTAAAGCCAGCTGTACTACAGTGTTTTCTTTGGCCTGTTTCTAAGCTCTTGCTCTTAGCAGGGAGAGAAGATTTTTTTCTTAATAATTCAAAGGTGTCAGCTAGTGGTGTGATCTTATTTCTTTATGTGGTTGTGAGTGATCTGCTAGATACCCTGATTTATGCGACAGCTATGACTATGCACTTGTACCTATGTCAGTGGGTCTCAAACTGTAGGGTGGGACCCTAAGAAAGGAGGTGCAGAGTTGCTCAAAAGGGGGCACAACGAAAGTCAACCTGCCAGTACAGGAAATGTGAAAAAGATTGTGTATGTGTGTACATGCTATTGAGGACTGATTGGTCACTGCAAAAGAGTGATGCAAAGTGCATTTCCTGTTATGCCTTCCTCCAGCCTCAAACATAGCAAAAATTGGCGTCTCTTTTTTTATGCATTTCTTACTCAGCTTCTCCAAATGTTCCATCACTGGTACAGCAGGCACATGCCCCTTAGCGACCATGAGGCAGTTTCTCAGGTGTAGGGGAGAGAAGTGAAGAGAGAAGAAGGTGAGCACAAGAGTTCAGTGTTAAGATGGAAGGCCTATGCAGCACAAAGGGCCTGTGAGAGAGACGGCTAGTGGCATGGAATGGAGGACATGATGTTGAGTGGGGGGGGGTGAGGTCCTCATGTAGAGGCAAAGGGGCTCACAGGGATAAAACTTTGAGAACCACTGACTTAGGTTGTTCTGAGCCAGTATGAGTGTCAGGCTTAACCTGAATGAATGAATGTCACTTATATTTGTCTAGCAAATGCCAGCATGACTTTTGATTGTGTTGCCTGCAGCAGACTAAAAAATGTATTATGATTTTGTGGATTAAAGTTTGCTTGGAGTGGCAGCTGAGAATAATACTTCATGTATGTGATGAAATGGACTTCAGTTGGTGTAAGTTTACTTCTTTGTGGATAGTGAGAGGAATCAAAAGGACAAGAGGCCTTGGTGAATACTCTGCTCTGCGAGATACCTCAGTGCATCTTGAATGTAAATTCTTCCTTCAGTGGCGCAATGAATTTGAATCTTTGCTCACTTACTCAGACCATTTCCGCATGATGTTGCTGTAACACTACAGCAGCAGGTTTTTACTGTTCAGGAGCCATGCTACCACACAACGTCATCGTTATCCACCTGCTATCCTATTCCCAAGCGTTGCCAAAGCACCTTATACTTTTTTCAGAAAAAGTTTGTTGAGTGCCTCCTTTAGCACTTCAATCCCATCAGCCAGCTCTATGCAGTTCCGTAATAGCTCTTGATAGTGCTTCCTGTTGTTGCGGATCCAGCAGTGGCAGGGGAAGGGGGTGCTCAGCTTCCCCCTCCCTCTCTGACTCCCACGGTGTGGTAACTTCAAAATCTATCATCTCACCGTGTGTATTTTAAAGTTCTCCTTGCACTAAAACTTTAAATTTTTTAAAATACATTTTTAAGCATTATAGCATGAAAACGCAATAGTGTACTGGTTTGTAGTGCAGTTACAACAGGGTTGTGCTACTATGGCTTCCAAAGTGGGGGAAAAAAAAGACCAATCAAGGGCAGTGGGGCGAGGTGAAGGTGGGGAAAGGGGATGGCCAAGGACGCTATAGTGCAGAAGGAACACTGATGGCAATACTGCTGCTCATCCACTTAAGGTGGAGGGGTGCAAAAAAGCGTTCCTAATCTGCTACCATCATGCAAGTGGCAATGCTGGGACTGTAACAGTACAACCTGCTAACAGCAACTAGGGTGGAAATGGCCTTCAGCCCTGTGTCTGAAGGTCAAACTAGATGTTACAGTGAGAGCAAGATTAGTCTTCATTTTTATTGAGATCCCTTCTCCCCATAGAATGGTGAGGTTTAATCTCTCCCACCCTAGGCATGATTTAGTAATAGAAGATAACCCACATAGTTTACTCACCCTTTTTTTCCCAACTGTATCTAAGCTTTCTTTCTCAGCTCTGAAGCTGTGATAAAAACAAAACTTCCCTGAGATCCTGTGATATGGAGTGGAATATAAATATTTAATCAAAAAAGAAGAAGATACACATTTCTTAACTGTATCTTCAAAGTAATATGTAGTTTCACATAAGTGTTTCTAAAAAAAGGAGTTATATTCAAAACGGACTGGACTCTGTTAACACATGAGCCAGCATGATGTGGTGGTTTGAGTGTTTGACCATGTCTTTGGAGACCAGAGTTCAAATCCCTGCTTACCCATGGGAACCCACTGGGTTCCCTTAGGCAAGTCATACCCTCTCAGCCTCAGAGGACGGCAAAGGCAAACCCCCTCTGAACAAATCTTGCTGAGAAAACCTTGTGGTAGGTTTGCCTTAGGGTCACTGTAAGTTGGAAATGACTTGAAGGCACTCAACAACGACAGTGACGACGACAACAACAACAACAACAACAACAATGATATATTAGGTGTACCTGCAAATCTGCTTTTGTAGGGCCGGTGGTGTTTTGGCTATGTGGGGAACACTCAGAGATTAGAGACTGCTGTTGGTAAGCATTCAGTGGAAATCTAGATGAGAGTTCAGCAGGGATGCATACAACTCTGTTTAGAGTCCACTGTATATTCAGCTTCAGCTTGAGTTGTTGTGCAAATAGTGCTGTTTAAGTGTTGGGAGTGATTTACTGTTTGTTTGAAGCTCAGTCCATTAAATGGATAGTAGTTGTGGAAGAACTAGTAGTAGTTGTGGAAGAACTAATATGTGTGCATATGTATGCATACTGTTTTCTTTTAAAGAGCAAAACCTACATTGGCTAAAAACAAAGTTCAAAAGGATGCAGCTGTTAAAAAAAAAATGTGCCTTGCCAGGTAAATATAGTATAATGTCTTGTAGAAAATCCTTAATCTCTTCTAGTGTATGGTTCCCTCTGCGTTATCGTTCTGACTGCTGATTTAAAACACCGTTGTCTTAGTAATAATACACAGAAGTATAAGTAGGTTCTAACTTTGAATTAAGAGTGAGGCTTTGTCACTAATTTATCGTTGAGATCTACAATATATGTTTACAATATGCATGAGAGAGGAAATCTGGTACCCCTTTTCCTGCCCCCCAAATCATTTGGGATTAGCGCACTCTTGCGAGTCACTGCTAGAGGTGTCTTGTGCCTGCCTTCTTCTGCTCCTCCACCACCACTACCACTACTGTCATCAAAACCCTAACAGCGGAGATGGGCAACCTGTGGACCTTGGTCTAATCTTGAGAACCCTGTGGAATGGAGTAGTTTAGGTCCGTGGCAAGAGTGATCTGTCTCTCCCTGCAGCTTTCAAGACGGAGAGAGAAGTTGGGGTGAGGAAGAAAAAGATAGGAGAAGAAGAGAGATAGAAAAAGGATAGCTCTGTTGACCACCAGCCTGTGACCACTGAAAGAAAACCATCTGTAGGAGCCGAAGAATGGAACCCAGGTAGTCCACTATTGTTACCTCTTGCATTTCAGTATGCAAAGGGATATTGTAGCACCTTTGAGACTAATGGAGAAAAATAAGTTTGTAGCATAAGCTTTCATAGACTTTTCATAGTTTTCAGAGATTAGGTGTGCTCAGGGTAGTGTGGTGTTAGGCAGTCTGTCTCAAGATATTATACTGTAGGTGTCTGTTTCCTATGTGCCTGCACATCTGTAATGTGTAATTACACAGATGAATGCTGTTGTCATCCATATCCTCCATTAGGACAGTGAAGGTAGTCTGAAGATGACAATACCCCCTTTCCTTTTCCTAAAAATAATGCAAAACTCTCATTCCATTTTAAAAGTAGGCACATGTAATAAGCAATTATATGTTTAATTAAACTTCTCTTGATTTAGCTGTTTGGAGCCCTTGGGGACAACAGTTTATTTCTGACAAAGATTTGATGCATAAGGACCTCATTCATCTCTCATTAGCATGGTTTTTTGCACCAGCTCAGCTCTGCTAACTTCAGGAGCTGCTCTATGACTGAATAATTCTGAGAAGAATTTAGCTGCAATTTCTCTCCCTCTCCCTTTGTTCCTACAGATGTCCCATTTTTAGCATGTTTCAGTGGGATTGTAGGTGTAAATGAATCCTGTTAGATGTTCAATTATCTGCTAAAACAATTTCAGATTGTTGAACAAGATAGATCACCCACAGTTTTCAAGCACAGACAGAAATAATTAACTCATGTTTCAAATGGTTCCTACTTAGAAGAGGTTTCATATCAGCTTCAAGAAGTAGTGAGAAATTCTATATTAAATGTATTTTTGTAAAGACTGGGACTATATTAAGACTGAAAATTTGGATAGAAGATTTAACAACTGCTTTAAAGTTTATCAAATCTACAGGCCTAGTCTGTCCAGGCATACTATTGTTGGGCAAAGTAAAGGTGAACTGTCTCCCTGTGGAGATCTGATGTGGGAATAGTGGATTTGATTAAAAGTTTTTAAATTCCACTCTTCAGCCCCAAAGACTGTTGGAATGGGTTACAGAGATCAGAAATAAGGCATCCCTTACAGACTGAAAGAGGGGATGGGATGATAATGCTAAAGGTTGCTAAGTCATATTCTAGCCGTTCTTCTAAAATGGAAACAGTTTACAGAAGATACATCAGTGGTGGTCTGTTGTCTGAGGACTCTCCAAAATGGTGAGATGTGGTGTCACCCTTGCCTGATTGTGCAAGCCACCAGTGGGAAGTGTCCAAAGCTCTTTGTTGGATGTCTGCTGGAGTATTTAAGCTGTGCTTCCACCTGGGCTCAACGTATATACTGTGGGCCCTCCATTTTTGTGGGGTCTGCGCTTGCAGGTTTGATTATTTGCTGGTTAATTTATTTTATTTATTTAATTTATAAATTCTTACCCTCTTTTCCCCTGCCACAGAAAAAGTATGTTCTCTCTAGGAATCTCTAGTGTGGCTCTGTGGCTCACTTCTACCAGACATTGATGATAGAATTACACTGGAGGACCTAGAGATTCCTAGAGAAGTGTTGTCAGGTTAAAAAAAATAGCATTTATGATTTATATTTTTATTTGCATTTCTTCACTTTCATGGGGGTCTTGTGCCCTTAACTCTCACATAAGCGGAAGGCTTACTGTATCTTTAAATGTACCTTTTTTTTTTAATGAGGAGCAAACTCAGCTAAGGTCTAAACCATGTTAACATTGTAAGAATCAGATAAAAGTAGCAAACTCTCTTCCTTGCTCCTAACTCCAACTAAAGGTTATTCTAGGGTACTTTTTCAAATCACTCTAGTTTGTATCATCACAGTTTTCCTTCCTTCCTTCCTTCCTTCCTTCCTTCCTTCCTTCCTTCCTTCCTTCCTTCCTTCTTTCCTTCGTTCCTTCTTTTGGAATGATTGAGTTTTAGAATAGTTTTGTATTATCTGGACTCTGCAGAGAGAATATATTATCTATATCTACATCTATATCTGTATATCTGTAGGTGATATACTATATCCTTCAAGACTGCTGAGATCTTCTGTTGAAGGTCCAAGTCCACACGTGTCACCAGGTCATCTAAAGTATACGAAGTACTTGTTTCTTCCTGCTTGCACAGATTATGACATATAGCCTTGACTGTCTCTGGAAATTTGCACAACTTTCTCAAAACTTATTTCCTGGGTAAGTCAAAGGAAATTCACAAATATCCTGATGGCTTCAGAATGTATTGGGCAGCTCACCAGAAATCATTCCTTGCCATCTGCCTAAATTTTTGTCTGTAACAATGTGGAGGTGGCTGTCATCCAGAAATAAAATATTTCCCATCTGTCCAGTTTTAGTCTTGAAATAAGAAGTATTGTAGAAATCTGTGGAAAGATGGGTGTCTTAGAAGACAGATTGCCATAAATTATAGACTAAACCTGTTGTCTCATGAAGCCAGGAGCTGTATGCAGCAGCGCAGTGTTAGCATGATCCTGCACATTCCAGCAGTATCTCTGAACCCTAGCTCTAAGCGACAGAAATTTCAGGCACTTGTTTGGGGGGTGAGAGGAAGGGAGGAAGAGAAAGAGGAAAATCAAAGTTATATGTACAGTCAGCCCCCTGCATTTGTGCATTTCACTTTTGCAGATTTGATTATTCACGTATTATTTGCTGTCACCTCTGCTGCCTCCCTAAGACATTTTTAGTAGGGACTGCAAGCCTTGTAAGACTGAGAAACTGCAAGCAATACTTATAAGTCCCTATTAAAAATGATGTGGGGCAGTGGTGGAGGTGGTACCAAGCCCCACCAGCCATCCACTTCTGTCTTATGAAGGAACACTAATGCCTCAAAGGAATCCATAGTAGGTAGAATATGGTGATCATACTTTTTTGCGTGTTAAATATGGTTTGAGAAGGCCTAGAGTTATTCACATTTTTTTCACTTTCACATGAGTCCTGTGCCCCTAACCCTAGCGAATGTGGAGGGATGACTGTATAAGTTAAGGAATTTTGTCATGGAAATGAAGGGGGGAAAAAACATGTTCAAGCATATGCCATAAAACTGCCACCACATGGGTTTCTGCAGTTCCTTTATCATGGTGGTGCCCTATTCCCAGTGTTTACTCCTGTGAGACAACTGGAAATCAGTCTGAGCCATTACAAGAGACTATGTGAAGGGGATACGAACGAGTCTCAATTTACATTGTTCCCATTTGCAACATTTCAAATGTACAATGTTTCCCCATAAATAAGTAAATAAGTAAATAAATAAATGGAAGCCTCACCTGCAAAGCATAGCTCTCCTAGTGCAGTTGTGCAGCTGAGCAAAGTGAGGGAGGTAAGATGGCAAGGTGGCTGAGGTGAGTTGGAATTTTGGTGTAAGAAAAAGTGACAGGACTGAGTCTTTTTCTCCCCTGCCTACATTGGGAAATTGAGGAGGGGGTAAAAACAACTGCACTTGGCATTGTCCAAAGGAAGGAGTTTCCTTTGCCTACTTAGAAGGGACGCACAAGGGGGAGGAGGAAACTGGAATTTTGGAGTTTTGGTGTGCCTTGGAGAAAAGAGTTTCTTCTCTCTGCTTAGATGGGAGAGTCATGATAGGGAGACAACAAATGGGTGTTAATAAAAATGTCAAAACAGATAATTCTTCTAAGCATGCTGCAGTAAAAATGATTAAGAATCTTGTGACACCTTAAAGCTTGCTTATCATTGGGGACTGAATGAAAAGATAGAAATCAGAGGGCATCTTGTGGAAGAACTGTTCCTCCTTCCCTTTTTTAGTGCAAGTGGTTACTATCCAGGAGGTGTGCTACCTCTCCTTCTGTTGTGCCTTCTGCCTCTGCTGCAGAAGACCCAGCAGAAGATGTGCTGCCTCCCCCCCGCTCTCTCCAGATATGTTTTTTTCTACCTGAGAAGCCTACTGGTTCTTACCAGTTGCTCTTTGTCTGTGTGCTCTTCTGAAGAGGAGTTATCATCAAATGGCAAGCCAGGTTACCCTAGCTAGGTCTCTTTGGGGTTAGGAGTGGCTGCCTATTCTGTCCCTTTGGAAAGCATCTTTACCTTTCTTTAGCCTGGAAAAGTAAGCGGTGATGTTTTATGCTTTAAACCTCTTGAAATGGTGATAGATTGAGTAAAGCTGCCAACTTGGTACTACTTCAGCTCCTTTGGAATGCATCCACCAATTGCATTCCCCTGTGGAACTGCTGCTCCCCCATTTATCTCAACCTCAATTTGCATCACAGGTGGAGGAATGCAACCCTGGTGTAAATTGAGACCTGTATAAACGAGAGGTGTTGCAGCAGCAGAAAACACCCATTATTTTACTGGCATTGGCTCGGAGAACACACCTATGGTGAATGCAGCATTTTTGTGAAAACACATGGGGGAAAGAACTGCAACACAATGTTGTACTTTTAAATAATTGGAGTTGATGTTGTATGAATAGCCAGCTGTTAGGGAAAGGAAAATAGCTTGGATAGTTTGGTAGGAAGTATGTATCATGTTAATTGCAAATGAGAAAGAGCAAACATCTGAGCATAAGCAACCCCTTTAACTGATTATTTATTTATTTAAAGTATTTCTATCTCACCTGCCAGCCCACAAGGGTTCTGGAGGTGATGAACAAATAAAAACCAATTAAAACAATGCAAAAGTATAATGTCTTGTCTTACCTAACTCAATAACTAGACTTCACAGATATATCCAGAAAGCTTTTATTAAAGATCAGGTTCAACACACAGACAACGCTCTTGCTAGAACTGAAGATACAATAGAAGTTTTGATTTTTAGAAACTCTCATGCCCCTCCAAACTCTTTCCAGTTCCCATCCCGTTCCCATACGATGCCAAATTGTGCCAGTCTGATGGAATGACCTTGGTTCCCATGCTCCAGTGAGGCTCCCCCTCCTATTACCCAAGCACTGAACACAGCAATATCATCAGTCTGGTACAGCTAAGTATATGTAGTGTGGTGGAGGAGCAGCAGTGGCCCTCTGATGCAAAGATAGACATTTTTAAAACACACTAGCATTCTCTTTAAAATCTGTAGTTCTTGCAGGACTGGTATGATACGGTCTCTAAAATGCACACCTGCCCCTAGTCTGGCTGCTGCATTTGCACTAGCTGCAGCTTCCGAACACTTTTCAAGGGCTGCCCCACATAGAGTGCATTATATTAGTCTAATCCAGATGTAACTAAGGCATGAACCATTGTGGGCAGATCTGTCTTCCTCAACAGAGGGTGCACTTGGTGCATCAGTCAAAACTGGGCAAAGGTGCTCCTGCCCACTGCAGCAGCCTGGCTTTCCAGGGGTAGTCTGGGTCCAAGAGCACCTCCAAGCTACGAACCTGATCTTTCGGTGGGTGAGCAAACCCCTTCAGAAAAGATCGTGCTTCCAGTCCCAGGTTGGTTTTCCTACTGATCAGCAGCACTTCCAGCAATCATTTATCTGTCTAAATCTGCTTTCAGACCCAGTTATGAAAAGACAGTAGCATCTTCCCCATCTTGTCTCTGTGTTGCAACATACACTTACGGTTCTGAGATCTCTTTATTTTAAATTTTGATTTATTTATTGATTTAATCTACACATTGCCTTTCTCCCAAGAATCAAAGTCTGGGTGGCCCCGTTAGCCCTTCTCAGCAACAACTTGGAACTGTTGCTTTTAAAAAACAACTGTTACTCTTTGTTACTTTTAACTAGTAACAATGTTACTGTTGTTATTTGCTGCCAATTTGGCTTTCACATATGATGGCTCTATGAATGAGAGACCTGTAACATGTTCTTCTTCTTTAACAACAACAACAGCAATAGTAATAATATTTAGTTCTTATCCAACCTCTCCCTGGGGATCCCCGTGGAACAACAACAAATAACACAACTCAATATGAGTTGAAATGGGAACCCTTAGTAGGCTTTTTGCAAGAAAAAGAAAACAATTAGTCTGTCTGGAAAAATAGGCAGCAGAGCTATATGAATGGTATTTACAATTGGAAAAGTTGCTTTACATAGTTACTGTATAATCTTTGTTAGGAAAGCTGGAAGTCAAATGTAAATTCTTTCTTTATTATTCTTTTACTGTTTTGTTTTGTCTTTAAATTATTTTTTTTGTTTTCTGGTTTTCTTTTCTTTGTATTTATCTTGACTTTTTTATTGTATTGGAAAATGTTTGATAAAATTTACTAAAAAAATCAGTTAAAAGAGCATATAAAACCAGTAGACATTAAAATCCATCAATAAATACTTTAAAAAAATGCAATTTAAAAAATAATCTGGATAGGCTTGCTTTAAGAGACTGGTCTTTACTGCTCATTTAAACTCAGGTAGTGTCTCAAGCTGATTAAGCTTTTCCGGCCAGTCACTCCACAGTCTGAGGTTGGCCAAACAAAATGTCCTCTGGGTAACTGTTTGCCAAGTATTATCATTTTTCCCCCACGAGTCATATTACCAGCTACTGTCAACATCATTTTTTAAGAAGCAAAGAGGCTAAAAATTCCCCCAAACCCTCAAAACACTAAAATTTCTGTAGTAACAAGTACATTAATACCAAGTATACAACAGTATAATTATGCTGCTTTAAATTGCACTGGCAGCATGATGGTGAGAAAAATAAAAATGCCATGCAATGAAGAAAGGAAAGCAGATTCTTCATGGCTGTAATTTGGAAAATAAGACTGGCGGTTCCAAGCAAACTAATTCTCTGTGTATGTGTGTATATGCATGTGTACATCTTTGGAGCTGGAAGTACCCAGGGAAGGATGGCTTGCAAAAATGTCTGTGCATTGCAATGTGGATGTGGGATACATTATGTTCTTCACTTATCAGATGTCTGATTAGTTGTCTGTGGTAAGACAAGAGAAAGACAGCTAGTACAGGAGATATATCTTGTTCCCAGCTGTTTAAAAGGGATGGTGTAGGGTGGTCTGAGTGCCTGAAGAGGAGGGCTTTCCTTGTCTTCTCATCTCTGTTGATAATTCTGTTCTGTGTTGGCTAATGGAGTGTACCACAGAATTTCAGAAGAAAGTCAGCCTGTACTTTATAGACTATATCAAAGCCACTAATTGTGTAGATAATGAGAAATCATGGCTTGGTTTAAAATAAATGGTATACCACAAGATGTGATTGTCCTAATTAGTAATCTTTACTTTGGACAAGAGGCCACTGTCAAGACAGCATATGGAGAAAGAGAACAAATTCGCCTGAGGGTTGCCGTAAGCCAGAGGTGACTTGAAGGCATACAACAAGAAGAAATCAGAACTGAACTTTCTCTAGAAGGCAGATGACTAAATGAGGCTATTAGATTTTGGACATTATCATGAGATGGCATGATTTGTTAGAAAAGATAACTCTCAGAAAAGTGGAAGGCAGCAGGAAAAGAGGAAAGCTGCATTACAGGTAGATAAGTTCAAATGAGGAGGTCCAAGTCATGAGTTTGCGTTATTTTGGAAGTTTCTGACCTACACAGTTATTATAATTCAAAGCTGACTTCACAGCAATTAACAATGGCAACAATCCCACAGAGTTTCATATATGATGGCTCTGTTGGTGGTAGGCAATATAGTCATTAAATAATTAATACTTACCCATTATCAGTTGAAAGTTGCATCAGATCTTGTCAGGAGTGCCAACAGGCAGAATGGTGTGCCTGGTGTTCCACTGTAATGTTTGCTTTCTCGTGTTATATCCAGTGTATGAGACAACTTAATTGCACTGGGAATTTGCAGTAAAGTAGGGTCTCCTTATTGAAATTACACACATATATAGAGATGGGAGACACTCTTGCAGCCTACTGTGAGAAATAATTCTTTTTTTAAAATCTAGAACAGAGTTTCCCCATAATGTGCTCTCTCAGTTTCTCTCTCCTCCCCGTCTATGTCAAAAGGAAGGGTGGGAGGAGAGGGCTGTGCAAGAGTCATATTGAATTATTGGCTGCTCCTTCTTTTCCCCTTATCTGTGGGAGATGTCTTGGTTTTTACATCTCAGGTACAAGAATTTGAGTGAGGCTCCTAGTGTGTGCCTACATTTGTGGAATCCTGATACAGGGTATCAAGGGTACTGAGAATACATTATGTCCTCTCACAGGCAAAATACTGCCTTTTTGGGCTGAGTGTTCTTTCATCAGGGTGCCCATCACCCAATGACCATGCTGTGTCAAGATGGTTGCAAATATTATACAATTCTGGCTGTTGTACATTGATTTTTCTCAGTAACCATACTAGATGAGGCTATTTCATTGACTGAAGTTATTAATATATAAGTGGGTGCTATTTTGTATATTGACACCAATTAAGACCTGTCTGCTGCTCTCTGAGTGGTATTTATGCACGTCCACTTTCATGTTCTTTAGTTTCAAAATCAGTTGCTGATAAGGATATTAAAATGCTTATTAGGTAAACATGTGCTGCATATTTTAATGTGAGTATTAGCAGGAATGATACTTGTTCTTAAATTTTTTAAATCTCCAGATCAGTTTTTCATGGCCTCTAATATTAAGCAAGGTGTTTCCTTTTAATTGATGAATAGAACCACAGAGTCTGCGTATAGCTGTCTGGGAAAATAATCAAATCCTGCGGTTACCATGGCATTGAGGATTAGGGAGAATTGAGAAGCTGCCTTCCCTTTCCTGAGCTAGACTAATTCATGCATTTTATGGCGTGTATCTGACAATATTCTACAAATATAATAAGATAGGTTAGCATTTTGTGCAATAGACCATCCCTTCTCAGGGATATAAGAAAAAGAATATAGCTCATCTTGAAGAAGGATCTATGCTACATCAGCATTTGCTACATGTGTGCAATCATTTGCACACTTACTTGTTTTTCTAGTTTGATATTTTATACACCCTTTAAAAAAAATGAACAAATGTTGATTGAAGGGGGGTATTTGGAAGAAAAATCTACATTATGAAAATCTCTTGGATTCTCCTTCCCCTTTTAATCCTTGTGCTGTGTAGTGGAGAAGGGAGATTTTGAAATAAGAACCAACTAAGTGAAGTGGGGGTTGTCAGTAAAAGCCTTTCCCACTCATATAATGGTCCTAACTGGATCGAGGCCCCATATAATCTTCTGAAGCTAAAAGAAATGAAAAAGTGTTCTTAAACTGCGTACAGTAAATGTGACATGTTGTATTGCATTAAGTTTTGCATTAAGATAGCAGTAAATAATATCAAGATCAGGATTAAAATACAGTGGCAGACAGAGAAAAAATGTATAATATTTTAGGCATGGTGCAAGGGGCATGTCTCCCTTCAGCACCAAAATGCAAACAATGAAACAGTAAACCTGGTAAACCTTATTCAGCAGGTAATTTCTACTGTCTTGGCACCATCACATGAAGCAAAGAATGGGAGTCAAATCCTCACAATTTAATAGGGAAGCTGTATTCTTGCACATGTTAAGGAGATATTGCAGTGTGTTAGGCACATTGTAAAGGCATTTGACTGATGAAATTGTTTCCCAGTACCTTTCTGAGTTTTTGTTTCCCTTTGCTTCCTGTACTTAACCATTACTACCTGCATTTTCCAGCTGTGGTAACAAGTAGAGATGATATAAAATTGGAGACTTTAATCTTTTAAGCATTAAAAATGTTCTCAATTTGGACAGAACCAGTCAATAGCCTGGAGGCCATATTTTATCCCATTTGAAGTTTCTGAACTGTCTTCAAAGGAAAGCCCGCATAGAGTGTATTCAGGTAATCCATTGTGGCTGTGAGTGACAATGGTATGAATGACTGAGAGGCCAGATCTGATTTTGAAAAGAGCAAGATACACCTGGAATTGACAGAGGCTGCTTCTAGAGAAACTGCTGTTACTTGACAATTGAGGAACACCCTTTAGATGTGTCTTAGTTCCATCGGGGGCATTGGAGTGGAGTTGAAGACCTGTTCTTGAGTAGTCAGAATTCTTCCCAGCCGACAGTGCCTCCATTGTGTCTGTAGGGAAATAACCACTAGAACTCATGCTCCCTCTGTGTGAGCGTAAAATAAAAATAAAATAAAGATTTTTATTACCTGTTCATTAGCTCAAATGTTTGGACTTCCCCAACAGCTTTGTGTAGCTATAACACACTATTTACTAATAGTTAGGCAAGTTCAGTCCAAGTGTGATAGTCAGCCTCCTAGCCATGATTACATTAGCTTTCCCCCTGCGTACAATACAAAGAACAAGCAGTTCTTAATAATTAATGATTTTGTGTGCACCCATTTAAGTTATGTTAAAAACTTTACAACATCTTCAGCATTCAAGAGGCTATATTTAACAATTCAATATAATTTAGATCTCAGTGTAGATTTTATAAA
The DNA here is from genome assembly GCA_948472985.1 of Iguana delicatissima. NCBI lineage: Eukaryota > Metazoa > Chordata > Lepidosauria > Squamata > Iguanidae > Iguana > Iguana delicatissima. Next base: position 592,767 of record CAOKZL010001417.1, read on the forward strand.
ATTGTAAAAGCAAGTTCTTGAGACTTATCTCACAATTTTGATCAGTGCTGTTCCCTTCAGGAGCAGGCCTTGAGTCCTTGCTGAAAGGCCCAACTACTGGACTATTCTTAAAGCAATAGTCCACTCAGCACCCACTTATATAAGTAATATTGTAAATATGTTTACTTAACAAATTAACAGATTTCAAAGAATTTTACAACATAATTGTCTCCCTATTTTAAGGTCTAGTTTTGCTTTCTCAACAATCAGTGTTGTTCACATAAAGATACTATTTACATGTAACTGTAATATTTAAAACCAGGCTTTGAATCAGCACTGTTCTCCTCAGGAACAGCCCTTAAACCCCAGCTGACAGGCCTAGTGCTGGCTTTTGTGAAGGAAAACAGTCTGCTAAGCCTGTGCTGTAAGCTGTAACTGAGGAGAGAAGGAGCAGGAGCAATTGATAGGTCCTCTGTTGGTAGCACACAGGTATAGTTTATAGTGTTGTCCATTTACAGCTGGTCCTTAATAATGTCTGAAATAACAGCATGGGTTACATTGGGACAACATGCATCAGAGAACAGGGCAAGAGACAAAACCGAGTTTTGTGGCACCCTGGAGTCTGAAGGCAATGCAATAGAACAGCAGTCTTCCAGTCATCCAGCACTGATGAGTCAGAAGGGACTCTGGTTAATGTAGCATAGCGCTTCCCATGCTTGGAGTAGCAAGGTGAGCCAGAGGGATATCATGATCTATCATCACACTGAAGACAACTGACAAATTCAGCAGAGTTAGCAGGTGCACATGTCCACTGTCTGTTTCGTTATTATTTTATTTTATTTTATACCTTGCCTTTGTGCACACAC